>OZ024822.1:25860280-27060280 GCA_964016985.1 Anodontia alba | reverse complement strand
AAATGACTAGCTCTTATCGCCAAAATAGAATTAGACTTTTTCTTCCTATTAAAGGCAATAAGGATATTTCTAAAGATACTATCTCGAGATGGATATCTTACACTGTTAAACTTGCCTATAGGAAACCCACTAAACGAGATATCTCTTTCCTTAAAATCAAAGCTCATGAAGTTAGAGCTCTTTCCTCTTCTTGGGCTTTCTTCGACAAAGTTCCTCTCAATGATATACTTCAAGCAGCGGTTTGGAATAGTTCATCAACTTTTGCCAAATTCTATCTCAGAGACATGTCTCAACAAGCACAGAATCTCCAAAGTTTGGGCCCCATTGTAGTGGCCCAAAAAGTGGTGGGGGGCCAACAGCAATCAGCTATGGATGTGTAGACAACGTCAACAGCCCCCCTAGACCTGATGCTATACTAGAGAGGTACTAATTATATTATATCTTTATTATATATATATCTTAACCCTGGATTACTTTATCCTTGGTTAAAGGATCTTATTATTGCCTTAAGCACTAATTATGTCCTCATTATATATATATAAAAATAAATCTTTTTACTAAGCCTTAATTCAGAAGTTGGGACTAACTTATTAGGAGAAATCCTCCCTCCTATTCTACAAATTCTAGCACATTATCTATAGGTTAATGTATTACGAAGTTAAAATGAAGTTTTTTAAAAAGTAAAACATATTTTAACGAGTAATACTTAACCTATAGATAAGTATTTATCGTCCAACCTCCCTTCCCTCGCTCTTTTCTCCTAATTGTGTATTGTTTTACACATAAAAGAAACTGACACGTGATCATTTGAGTGGGAGGAACTACGTCATACAGGTAACTGTTTAAAGGGACCTTCTGAATTAAGACTTTATCACGACTGAAAGGTCGTTTTTTCTGTGGAGGGGTGAATAACAGAATAGAATAGCACATTATCTATAGGTTAAGTATTACTCGTTAAAATATGTTTTACTTTTTAAAAAACTTCATTTTAACCTTGGTGGAAAGGGCACCGTCATTTTGAATATTTAATGAGGTTTCATAAAAATTAAAATACGTTTTATAAAGGTATTTTTTCTCATAAAGTTGGTTTATTTTGGGGAAAATGATTGTCATAGAATAACAAGATTATTATACCCCTGGCATACTAAGTATGCAACAATGGGGTATATATTTTTTGTCTTTTCCTTGTGTCTGTCTGTCAGTCAGTCAGTCTGTCTGTCTGTTAACATTTATTTTGTGTCAAAGATATCTCAGGAACTACTTTACCTAGAAACTTGAAATACCCCGGCATACAAAGTATGCAATGGGGGTATATAGTTTTTGCCTTTTCTGTGTGTCTGTCAGTCAGTCAGTCTGTCTGTTAACATTTATTTTGTGTCAAAGATATCTCAGGATCTACTTTACCTAGAAACTTGAAATTTTGTACACATGACAAGTATGACTAGTTGTATTGTGGGAAAGAAAAAAAGGGCCATGGGGCCAGGTCCCTTAGAGTTATTCCCTTTGTTGTTCTGGCTATACTGATGGCCATGGCATTTATTTGTGTCAAAGATATCTCAGGAACTACTTTACCTAGATACTTGAAATTTTGTACACATGACAAGTATGACTAGTTGTATTGTGGGAAAGAAAATAGGGGCCATGGGGCCAGGTCCCTTAGAGTTATTTCCCTTTGTTGTTCTGGCTATACTGATGGCCATGGCATTTATTTGTGTCAAAGATATCTCAGGAACTACTTTACCTAGAAACTTGAAATTTTGTACACACGACAAGTATGACTAGTTGTATTGTGGGAAAGAAAATAAGGGCCATGGGGCCAGGTTCCTTAGAGTTATTTCCTTTGTTGTTCTGGCTATACTGATGGCCATGGCCGGGGGATATTAGTGAGCATATGCTCACTTCATGGTCTAGTAGAAATCTGTAGCAAAATTATTCTTACAAAACCCTTAATAATTTGGTTTTGCATATTTAATTCGGGCTGTGTGACGTCACTAAGCCTACAATATGGGGACAGCCATGACAGCTATTTTAAATATATTCAAACCACAATAATTTCCTTATTTCTAGGCCAATTTTGAAAATGCTTGCATCAAAATAAATGACTTTACTCCAAGATATACTTACAACTTACATTGCATTCCCCTTCATTTTTCAAATCTTTAAACAAAAAGTTTTGTTTAAAACTTCAAATTTGACAGAGTTCTAAATTTTATTACTTTGAACTCTATATTTGACAAACTGGAATAAAGGGAGGGAGAAAGATACTGTATTCGACCTAATTACCGAACTTTGCACTTAAGTTTTTTTTTAAAAAATACTGAGAAACTTATGGTAAAATATGCATCTACCTGCTAAAGGTATACTTTAAAACAAGACGAGCAAAGAATTTAGATTATGTTTATTTGATATTAATTTCTAATTTTCATTATGGCCCCGCCATTTTCAATGGGGGGGCAAATAGTATCACCGCTGACCGTATGTACGTCCGTCCGTCCGTCCGTCCCGTACGTAACACTTTTGGTTTCCAGGCGATATCTTTTGAAAGGATTGGTATATTGGATTGAAATTTTATACACAGGTATATAATTATAAAATGTAGGTCAAGTTTGATTTAGGGTAAAATCCGCCAATTATTTTGGGAGTTATGGCCCTTTTCAACTTTGAAAAATTCTCAACTTTAAAAAATTGTTTCCGTGCGATATCTTTTGAAAGGGTAGGTGTATTGGATTGAAATTTTATACACAGGTATATAATCATAAAATGTAGGGCAAGTTCGATTTAGAGTAAAATCCATCTTTTATTTTGGGAGTTATGGCCCTTTTTCGACTTTGAAAAATGGTTTCCGTTCTATAACTTTAGAAAAGATTATTGTATTGGATTCATATTTTATACAGAAGCATATAATTATAAAATATAGGTCAAGTTCGATTTAGGGTAAAATCCATTAATTATTTTTGGAGTTACGGCCCTTTATTAATGTTGAAAAATAGTTGAAAAATGGTTTCCGTTCGATATCTTTTGAAAAGATTAGTGTATTGGATTCAAATTTTATATTCAGGTATATAATCATAAAATATAGGTCAAGTATGATTTAGGGTAAAATCCACCAATTTTTGGAGTTATGAGCCTTTTTCAACTTAGAAAAATGGTTTCCGTTCCATAACATTTTAAAAGATCACTGAATTAGATTCATATTTTATAAACAAGCATATAATTATAAAATATAGGTCAAGTTTGATTTAGGGTAAAATCCACCAGTTATTTTTGGAGTTATGGCCCTTTATCAATGTTGAAAAATAGTTGAAAAAAATGGTTTCCGTTCGATATCTTTTGAAAAGATTAGTGTATTGGATTGAAATTTTATACACAGGTATATAATCATATAATGTATGTCAGGTTGGACTCAGGGTAAAATCCACCAATTATTTTTGGAGTTATGGCCCTTTTTTAACTTTGAAAAATGGTTTCCGTTCCATAACTTTTGAAAAGATTAGTGAATTGGATTTATATTTTATACACAAGCATATAATTATAAAATATAGGTCAGGTTTGATTTAGGGTAAAATCCACCAATTATATTTGGAGTTACAGCCCTTTTTCAACTTTGAAAAATAGATTCAGTTTGATATCTTTTGAAAACATTAGTGTATTGAATTCATATTTAACAAACAGGTATATAATCATAAAATAGAGGTCAAGTTCCAATACAGGTAAAATCAACCCATTATTATGGGAGTTATGGCCCTTTTTCACCTTCGATTTTTTTTAAAAAAGATTGATATGTGTATTGGATTCATATTTTATACCCAGGTAATATAATCCTAAAATATGGTCAAGTTCGATTTATTGAAAAATCTGCCAATTATTATGAGAGTTATGGCCCTTTTTTCAACATCATTTTATGCAAAATAGCTGCGCGGGGGTGAGGATGGCCGTGGGCGGGGGCATTTGTGTCATACTGACACATTTCTAGTTATATAAGCATTTGTTGTGAGTGCTCATTTGAACTGCATTGACAAGTAGATGCAGTTCAAATGGGTACTCATAACATAATGCATTTATAAAGAAGTAGACAAAAAGTACACTGGTTGTAATCTGAAAACTACGGAATTGCTTGACTGCACTTATAGGGGTATGTGTGGTAAGCAGGGCAAATACGGTATTATAAAAACTTGGGTGGGCATCTGATCCATCCAGTTGTAGTGTGACTATACAGAATCCCAAAACAAACATCAACTTTCAGGTAAGTTTCATTTATTTGGGGGGATTCTATTATGTCATGCAACTTCGGGTCTCAAAATAGACTTTAAAGCGAAACCAAAACTTTTTACACTAATTAAATGCCCAAATTCATCCCACTACTTGATGCAACTGATATATCAAGGATAAGAATTTGTTATATCAGAAACAAACATATAATATTCAACCTTTTCAGAATTCAATCTGTTCTTCATACTGCATTCTGGAACTGATTTTCAGAGTCTAATTTCACAGGTCTCTCATAGAATTGAACAGATGTCCTTTCACCCGTCCAACCAGCAACTTTAAGAATGACTTGTATAGGTATCCCACCAGTTTTTGCTTTTGATGCTAAAGCTGCTTGAATACTATGCAACTTAAACTTAGTAATATCTATACCAGATAAATATAAAACACTTTAAGCCTCTGCTTATAGTAGCTGAAGAAACTAACTTAAAGGGACTAATATAGCTAATAAACAGTCTAGTTTTGTGTGTATTTACTACAAATATTCTTTTATCCAAATTTTAACATAGGGTTACTTCTACTACACCTGCTTTGCTTTAACAAACTACTATAATACAGTGTATAAGTATCAAAATCTTTAACTTATCCTGTTAAAGTGATCTAACTTAAAGATTGTGACTGACTCGCATGAGTCAAAGCAATTAACATTGCCAATTTATAACTAGGCATTTTTAAAGAAATATCTTGAACTGGTGACAACCTTTTCATATTACTCAGAACTTTTGATATATCAAATGATTTAGTATATTTTGGCTGTGATGGACACAAATTAAATGTGACAGTCATAATATTTTGGCTGTGATGGACACAAATTAAATGTGACAGTCATAAATTTAACAATCAATGGGTGTGAACCTATAGAATATCCATCCACTGTATAACCTAACGGATCACAAAGCACTACAACCCATGTTTAAACTATCGGCCATCTTGAACATCTCTTAGGAGCTTTTTCTTCTGGAATGGTCAATTGACTCGAAGCTTGGTAGAAAGTGTCTGGGCAACGTGTTGATCAAAACTACGTAAAATTGTTCCGATTAGAAATCCAAGATGGCCGCCATCTTGAAAAACTATTTTGCACTTCTCCTCCTGAATCAAAAAGCCAATTGACTGGAAACTTGGTAGGTGGTATCAGGATGACATGTAGATCAGAAGAAGCTAAAATGTTTTGATTAGAAATCCAAGATGGCCGCCATCTGTTTTGCACTTCTCCAGAACGAACAGCCAGTTGACTGAAAACTTGGTAGGAATTTGGACAACATGTCAATAAAAAGTACTAAAATCTTCAAATCTGAAATCCAAGATGGCTGCAATGACTGCCATGTTGAAAAACTGTTTTGCACTTCTTCTCCTGAACTGAAGGGCAGATTGACTCCAAACTTGACAGGTGATATTGGGGCAATTTTATAGATAAAAAATAGCAAAAATTATTCTGATCTGAATTCCAAGATGGCCACTCTGGTTGCCATCTTGAAAATCTATTTTGTACTTCTCCTGAACTGAAAGGTTGATTGACTCAAAACTAGGTAGGAAGTATAGGGAGACTTGTAGATCAAAATTAAATAAAATCATTCTGATTGGAAATTCAAGACAGCCGCCATCTTAAAAATCTATTTTGAAGTTCTTCTCCTTATTGGAAAGGTTAATTGACTTGAAACTTGACAAGAAGTAGCGGGATGACTTGTAAATAAAAAAAAGCTAAAATAGTTCCAATTGAAAATCCAAGATGGCCGCCATGGTTGTCATCTTGTAAAGTTATTTTGAATCTTTCCTCCTAAACCGAAAGTCTAGTTGATTCAAAACTTCATTGGAGGTATCAAGTTGACTTGTTCAAATTACAGCCCTGAGGCAAAAAAATGGCCCTAACAATGGGTCACTTGTCTGGTACTCAGATGAGCAATACAGGGCCATATTGGCCCTCTTGTTAACTCACCTGAGCTATAGTGATCACTTTTTGTCTGTCATCCGTCCGTCTGTTCGTTAACACTGTCAGCTCCTCTAAAGCCATTGAAGCAATTTATCTGTAACTTGTAAGAATGTTGCTTGGTTAGGGGCCTTTAAAAATAGCTAAAATTATGGTGATCTGCCACTTGGTTTGGTTGCCATGGCAACAGAAAGCTCCCATAGACTTATAATGGGAAAATGGTTAAATTGCATTTTCTCCATAACCATTGAAGTGATATAAACCATATTTGGCAGTTATGCTCATTGGATGATTGTCTACCCAGTTTATGTGTTTTATGACCAATGGCCATTTTGTTTGGTTGCCATGGCAACATTAAATTTTAAAAAATGATTTTTTAAATGACATCTCCTCCAAAACCACTGAAGCAGTATGACTACTTTTGTACAAATGTTGACTTGGTAATGAAAACTCAAAATAACTAAAATTATGGTGATCTGCCTCTCGGTTTGGTTGCCATGGCAACAGAAAGCTACCATAGACTTATAATAGAAAAATGGTTACATTGCATTTTCTCCAAAACAAGTGAAGTGATGTGAACCATGTTTGGCAGTTATGATCATTGGATGATTGTCTACCCAGTTGATGTGTTTTATGACCAGTGGCCATTTTGTTTGGTTGCCATGGCAATATTAAATTAAAAACAAAAAGTAATTTTTAAGTGACATCTCCTCCTAAACCACTTAAGCAGTTTGACTCTAATTTTGTACAAATGTTGCTTAGGTAAGGACAATTCAAAATAGCTAAAATTATGGTGATCTGCCTTGGCTTGGTTGCCATGGCAACAGAAAGCTCCCATACTTATAATGGGAAAATGGTTTGATTGCATTTTCTCCATAACCATTGAAGTGATTTAAACCATATTTGGCAGTTATGATCATTGGATGATTGTCTACCCAGTTTATGTGTTTTATCACCAGTGGCCATTTTGTTTGGTTGCCATGGCAACAATAAATTTTTAAAAATGAATTTTTTAAATGACGTCTCCTCCAAAACCACTGAAGCACTATGGCTCTAATTTTGTACAAATGTTGCTTGGATAAGGACAATTCAAAATAGCTAAAATTATGGTGATCTGCCTCTTGGTTTGGTTGCCATGGCAACGGAAAGCTCCCATAGACTTATAATGGAAAAATGGTTAAATTGCATTTTCTTCATAACGTTACAAGTGAAGTGATGTGAACCTTATTTGGCAGTTATGGTCATTTGATGATTGTCTACCCAGTTTGTGCATTTCATGACCAGTGGCTATTTTTTTTGGAAATCCATGGCAATGTTAAATTTTGTAAAAAGGGATTTTTAATGACTACTCAAAAACCACTGAGGCAGTAGGACTCTCTAATTTGGTACAAATGTTAAATGGATAAGGACAATTGAAAATAGCTAAAAGTCTGCCAATCTGCCTCTTGGTTTGGTTGCCATGGCAACAGAAAACTCCCATAGACTTATAGTGAGAAAATGTTTAAATTGCATTTTCTTCATAACCAGTGAAGTGATGTGAACAATATTTGGCAGTTATGATCATTGGATGATTGTCTACCGAGTTTATGTATTTTATGACCAATGACCATATTGTTTGGTTGCCATGGCAAAATTAATTTTTAAAATATGATTTTTTTTAAATGACAGCTCCTCCATAACCACAGTAAGCAGTGTCGCAAACTTCATTACTGCTTATGAAGAGTCAATAAAACCGAAACTCCCATTTTGTAATCCATAGTGAGTTCTTTGTTTCCAAAGGTAATCGTTTTGACATTTATTATATTTCCCTGCCCCTGTGCTGTTTACATGTATAAAATCATGATATTGTTAAACAACTCTTCAGAAACTACTGAGGAAATTTCCACCAAATTTCACATTGATCCTACTGTTGAAATGTGATTAAGAGTTTGTTCAAATGATCACACTCCATTGACTGTCATGCCCATATATTCTTCTTCAAAACTAAGAACTGCTTAAATGATGATCCTTTCATTAGTTGCAGTGATAGGATTGGAAAAATGTTGCATAACATTCAAATATCTGCAGTGGCTATGTCACTCAGGTGAGCGAGTCATGGCCCCCGGGCCTCCTGTTTGTCTTTCTCTTCTGACGGCCCTATAACTGGGCTATATTCAGATCCCCTTACAGCTCTAGTTGTTGTTGCGTTGCTGTTGGTAGTGGTGTGTGTGTGTATGTGTCAGTGTGTGTGTTTTCAGAAAAGCAGTGGAGTTTTAAGCCTGAAATGTCATTGGTGATGTGATTATGCATCTATGCTTCTGTGTTTGAATATTTAGTATAACTAGCCATCATCTGGTAAATGCTGTCTGATGATGATCTAAAAATAAGTGAAGATACCCAGGAAATGCTACAATCACAAAGCACATCTTTCCTGAGGTACTAAAAGGAAGAGAGATAAGGAACAAATAATGATCAAACAAACACCACATATGAAACCACAGACACACAGGTAACTGCTAGACAGGAACCACCTTGGAATGGTAGAAGAAAAACTATCAAGTTCAGAGACGCATATTTTTTTATAGATCACTTGCTCTAGTAAGATGAATGTGATAAAGATACTTGTTCTCTGATGTCATAAATCTACAAAATTTATACATTCCACAGTTTAATTGTATGCCAGGTACGATTTGTGATGGACAAAAGCACAACACTGGCTGATCTGTTGTCACTAAACCTTCACAACTTTGAAGAGGAAGTCAGAGGCATTGTAGACAAAGCTGTGAAGGAAATGAGTATGGAGAAGGTATTGAAGGATTTGGATGTGACCTGGGCTAGTATGGAGTTTGAGCATGAATCTCATCCAAGAACCAAGATAACCATGTTGAAAGCCAATGAGGAACTAATTGAAACTCTAGAAGATAACCAGGTTTGTTGATACCTCATACATGTAAAGCCTTAAAATTGTCTTTCAGAAAGAACATAAGCTTGTAGTAAGAGGGAGTGACCATATAAACATTCAGAATAAGTGTACTTATGAGGGGCATTCAGGATTGCCCTCGGCTTATGTCTCCTTAACAACAGTTGTTTCCTGTTTGAAAACCATTTCAGTGACCTTCATCAAGATAAATTTCCGATCAGATTTCTTATCAATTATGTGACTGCATTTGTTGTGTCAGGTGTCTAATGATATTGCAAAAATAGGCATTAGTAAGGGTAACAATGAAAGTGAAGAAAAGCAGTTATGAACAAAAGACCCTATAAATAATACAAAATATATGAATTATTTCAAGTTTGAATTTGTAGCATAATAAATTGGATTGGTGATTGATGAAATTACGACGAAACTTCAACTTCCCTTCTACGAAGGTAAGTCCGTTTAATTTTCCAGTTCCCTCTGGTAAGTATTATACCCATACTACTGGGGGCAACTAGAAAATTTCATTATGACGATCTTAAAGTCCAAGCCAAAATGGAAGTCTTTCTTAGATCAGATTAGTGCTTAACACCTACATGTAGCATATTACAGGACTGGTGGTAGATTAGTTCTCTGTTGATTTGGATCCATAAGTAAATATATATATATATATTACAGAACTGGTGGTAGATTAGTTCTCTTGATTTGGATCCATAAGTAAAGCTAATAGATGATAAACTTAGATTTCTTCTCCTGGAAAATTTCTTTGAAGATTGGTCTCCTTTTCATGCTGTTACTTTAGGTGGATTGAAGTCGAATTTAACATGGAATGAAGGCTTTGCAACAAATGGAATGTTATAATAGAGGTTGTGGCAGGTTTAATTGCCACATATTTTTATGCTCCCCGAAGGAGACCGTATAGTTGCCTCTTTGTCTGTCCATCTGTCCGTAACACTTTTGTCCAGAACATATCTCTAAAAGTATTTAAGGTAATTGAATGAAACAATACACTAATAGAGGGTCATGAGCGAAATTGCAGAATGCAAGAACCATAACCCTGTCACCTGTATTTATGGAGTTACTTTCCTTCTTAATTTTTGCAATAAAAAGCTTGTCCGGAGCATATCATTGAAAGTATAGAAGGGAATTAAATGTAATTTGATACATTGATAGACAGCCAT
Source organism: Anodontia alba (assembly GCA_964016985.1). Lineage (NCBI taxonomy): Eukaryota > Metazoa > Mollusca > Bivalvia > Lucinida > Lucinidae > Anodontia > Anodontia alba. The sequence goes on along the minus strand of OZ024822.1, from coordinate 27,050,013 downwards.
CAGAGGAAGTGCAGAGTGCAAGAACCATAACTATCACCAGTAATTACAGAGTTATTTCCCTTCCTAATTTTTGCAATGGTAAGCTTGTCCGGAGCATTTCTTTAAAAGTATTGAAGATACATAAATGAAACGATACAGTGATAGGGGGCTATGAGGGGAAGTGCAAGAACCATAAACATATTGTCAGTATTTATTGAGTTATTTCCCTTCCTAATTTTTGCAATATTTAATTTGTCCGATGCATATCTCTGAAAGTATTAAAGAGAATCAAATGAAACTTGATACATTGAGAGACGGCCATCAGAGATAGTGCAGTGTGCAAGAACTGTAATTCTGTTACAAGTAATTATTGAGTTACTTCCCATCTTAATTTTTGCAATAATAAGCTTGTCCTTAGCATATCACTTAAAGTATTTACTCTTTCACTAACATAACCCTCCAACTACTGCGCATCTTTGGGGAGCATCTTTTGGTTCATTGAAATTTTATTTTTTATGGCAAGGTCAAATTTGCTTCCCAATACATTTGTAAGAAATATTTCTTAGCGCACTTATGCACAATAGCATCCTTCATGTTTTTATAGTCCCGCTTTGAAAAAGTGGGGCTATACTGGATTTGCCACGTTGCATTTTGCTTAATAACTTTTATGTTTGTGGTCCTACTTCAATGAAACTTATACGACACTTGGTCTCTAAGGTAAGTAAAGTGTGGTCGCAGAATAGTGGTCAAGGGCCCATAACTCTTGGCATTATATTCCATGGTATGTTTTCAAAATTTAAAATGCATTTTGCTTAATAAGTTTTATGTTTGTGGTCCTCCTTCAACGAACCTTATACCACACTTGGTCTTTAAGGTAAGAAAGATGTAGTGGCAGATTGGTGGCCAAGGGCTCATAATTCTTGGAGATGTCCCTTGATAGGTTTTCAAATTATGCCATTCTTAAAAATTTTTGCTACAGATTTCTCAGGAACTATGAAAGCTAGAAAGCTGAAAGTTCATATAGACATGGACAATGACTGGATGTATTGTGTATATGGGGCCAAGGGTCCATAACTCTTGGAGTTATGTCTCTTGGTAGCTTTTCAAAAATTAAAATAATTTTGCTCAATATTTTTTTTTTTTTATGTTTGTGATCCTACCTCAATGAAACTTATACCCCACTTGGTCTATAATGTAAGGAAGGTGTAATGGCAGAACAGTGGCCATGGGCCTATAACTCTTGGAGTTATGTCCCTTAGAAGGTTTTTAAATTTTGCCATTCAGATTCTTGAAAGTTTTCGTAACAGATTTCTCAGAACCTAAGAAAGCTAGAAAGCTGAAAGTTCATATAAACATGGACAGTGACTGGATGTATCGTGTATATCAGAATAAGAGTCAAGGGTTTATACTCTTTAAAGTTGTGTCCCTTGGTAGGTTTTCAAAAAAATTAAAAGACATTTTGCATGTTTGTAGTCCTACTTCGATGAAACTTATACCACACTTTGTAGATGTAGTGGCAAAATAGTGGCCAAAGGCCCATAACTCTGAATTATGTCCCTTTGAAGGTCTTCAAATTTTGCCATTCTTGAACATTTTTGTAACAGATTTCTCAGGAACTAAGAAAGCTAGAAAGCTGAAAGCTGGTATAAACATGGACAATCATGGATATATTGTGTATACCCGAATAAGGGTCAAGGGTCCATAACTCCTGGAGTTATGTCTCTTGGTAGGTTTTCAAAAAATTAAAATGCATTTTGCTTAATAACTTTTATGTATGTGGTTCTACTTCAATGAAACTTATACCACACTTGGTCTCTAAGGTAAGGAAGCCATCATGGCAATATTAGTGGCCAAAGGCCAATAGCTTTTGGAGTTATGCCCCTTTGTAGGTTTTCAAATTGTGCCATTCTTGAAAAGTTTTCAAACAAATTTCTCAGGAACTATGAAAGCTAGAAAGCTCTGATAGCGCTGCGATGGGGCTATAGTCAGATCCTCTGACAGCTCTAGTTTTACACCTGTTGAAAGATGGGTCATATGTTGTCACATTATCCATCTGTCTGTCTGGCCGATTTGCAATATACTGGATTTTGCAAAGTAACATACTGTGACATATTGGATTTACAGTGTATTTTGGGTTTGCTCAGACTATAAATTAAAACCCTTTAAGATTTTTTTCATGAAGCTTTGAACAAATAAAAGGCATTGTCAGACAATGTGCAGAGAAAAAGAACCATTACCCTACTTTCAGTTCTGAGGTAATTATGCCCTTTGTTTATTTGAAGGGTTGTATTATGTTCTGACATTGTCCGTCTATCTGTCTATTAAGAAACAGAGCAGGCTGACCGCTTTTTATGATTTTATTTCATGTATGTGAGGTATCTTTTTTACAGCATAAGGCTATTTTTATAATCATGCAATTTTAAGTATTATTCAATAATTTGTACTTAGACAATCCTGAATTTTATGGAAATTGTGCGCTTCAAGGTCGCAAACACACTATATATACATCCACCCTAATCGTTTCAGGAGAGGGCAACCAGATGATGCAAAAGGGTATCCAGAGAACTCTGTTGAAATTTTTTCAGTTAAGGCTCTCTCACCAATATGTTCCAAAGGTGATGGCCCAAGTGTATCACCCTTAGGGAAGGTTACCACTGGGGCGATAATTCTGAGCTTACTAGCTGACTAATCAGCAAGAGTCAGTACATAAAGTGGTTTAATATACAATCAGTGGGTTGGGTAATAAAACGAGAGGACTTCTGGTTTCAGCCATAGCACTGGAAGTTGAATATAACAGAACAGCTGTTAGTAGGAAGCTTCCGACTTGACATGTTTAATACAACTTTTCGCAGGCATTCGTTGCCCTTGTGCAAAAAAATCATTAACTGTTTTTCATAGTGATTGTCTAGATAAAAAGACATTGCGAGGCAAGGCCTTGAAAAGAAAAAGATAACAAAAATGTGAGCTCTGTTATAAAATATAAGTTGTTTGTGGGAAAAGCATTCTCTTCACATCGGCACTAAATTTCATCACACTCGGTTGGGATTATACTGGTCAAACAAATTGATTAAAGGCTCCATAGTCCTCAAGAATAGACATTTTATTATCCAAGAAAGGTTTAATAAATAGATATACGGTATTAATACGATCATAAAATGTGGCACCTGACAGCCTGTAAAATTTGAGTTAGTCTCTCATTCTTTAACTGGATAAAAAATGAAATGATTTTCATCAATTTTCTGAATTAATGTTGCTAACATTAATTAAAAAATATGATAATATATCATTTCATTTTTTTTATCTCCGACCAAGCTGAAACTTCATTTATAGTTAGACCATGGTGTGGAGCAGTGCATATTGTTTTGAGCTTACAGTCCACCAAACATTAGCAGAGTTATGCCCCTTTGAAAATTTCTGTAAACTTTTTGTTTCCGGCTAACTCCTACAGTTTACACCTGATCAAGCTGAGTCTTGATTTATAGTTAGACCATGATGTGGAGCAGCGCGTATTGTTTCGAGGTTAAACTCCACCAAATATTAGCAGAGTTATACCCCTTCGAAAATTTCTGTAATTTTTTCATTTCCAGCTAACTCCTTCTACAGTTTACATCCAATCAAGCTGAAACTTTGTAAATATTTACATGATGATGTGAAGCAGGGCATATTATTTGGAGGTTACAGTACACATAATTATTGGCAGAGTTATGCCCCTTTGAAAATTTCTGTAAACGTTTTGCAGCATATTGTTTGGAGGTAAAAGTGTGCAATTTTTTTTTTATAATAGGTATATTTTTGTAAATAACTTAAGTTAATGCCATATGGGCAAGTTATTTATTTATTTTTTTCATCTTCTTTTATTAGATTTGCACGGAAATGTTGTTGGCCTCAGTGGCTCAGTTGGATGCGCCGTCCGACTGGAGACCAGGAGGTCACGGGTTCAACTCCCGCTGAGGTCGGCAACATTCTTTCATGGAGATTGATCGTGAAATATTTTCTACGGTCACTGATTCAAAAAGAAGGGCAGTTGTCAATTTCTGGCGAAAGAATGTGCACAATACTGGTTAACCGCATAGAGGACTAAGCCTGCCCAGTAAACGTGTGGTTAGGTAAACTGACCGTGCTCGACATGACCCTATTGGGTTGACTGGGCCGTAAAACCTTGACACGAACAAACGGAAATGTTGCCATTATTAAATCTTTATGAATAAGTTTATTAAATGATATGGAATTAAGAAGCTTGACTAATATCAAAATTTATAGACATAATTCTTTTTGGATTTTTTTTATATTTTTTTAAATACTCTTCTGAGTTGCCTCCCTTGAAGTACAAAAATAAAATCAGTATAAAACAAATCAAAGCTTTACAAAAACTTTTCTTGCAGCATTTTTGTTTTGCTATTTTTTGATCAGATATTGAAGTATAGGGAAAACACAATGATGTGGAGCAGCGCATATTCTCGTATTTCAAGCTTACAGTACACCAATTATTGGCAGAGTTATGCCCCTTTGAAAATTTCTGTAAACTTTTCGCAACATATTGTTTAGAGGTAATAATGTTGTTGTTCAGTTTTATATTCAATGCAGGGGTTCCCAGAGTACGAAACCATAACAGGCACAACTGAGTTAATAGTGTGCAAATTTTATTTTATAATAGGTATATTTTTTTGTAAATAACTAAAGTTATGGCCATATGGGTAAGTTATTTATTTTTTTCATTTTCTTTTATTAGATTTGCACAGAAATGTTGTTGGCCTCGGTGGCTCAGTTGGATGCGCCGTCTGACTGGAGACCAGGAGGTCGCGGGTTCAACCCCCGCCGAGGTCGGCAACATTCTTTCATGGAGATTGATCGTGAAATATTTTCTACGGCCATTCTCTCCAATCCACTGATTCAAAAATTGGGCGGTTGTCAATTTCTGGCGAAAGAATGTGCACAATACTGGTTAACCGCATAGAGGACTAAGCCTGCCCAGTAAACATGTGGTTAGGTAAACTGACCATGCTCGACATGACCCTATTGGGTTGACTGGGCCGTAAAACCTCAACATGAACAATAGGAAATGTTGCCATTATTAAATCTTTATGAATAAGTTTATTAAATGATATAGAATTAAGAAGCTTGATTAATATCAAAATTTATAGACATAATTCTTTTTGGATTTTTTTTATATTTTTTTAAATACTCTTCTGAGCTGCCTCACTTGAAGTACAAAAATAAAATCAGTATAAAACAAATCAAAGCTTTACAAAAAATTTTCTTGCAGCATTTTTGTTTTGCTATTTTTTGGTCAGATATTGAAGTATAGGGAAAACACAATGATGTGGAGCAGCGCATATTCTCGTATTTCAAGCTTACAGTGCACCAATTATTGGCAGAGTTATGCCCCTTTGAAAATTTCCATAAACTTTTCGCAACATATTGTTTAGAGGTAATAATGTTGTTGTTGTTCAGTTTTATACTTCAGTGCAGGGGGTCGCAGAGTACAAAAACCATAACAGGCACAACTGAGTTAATGGTGTGCAAATTTTATTTTATAATAGGTATATTTTTTTGTAAATAACTAAAGTTATGGCCATATGGGTAAGTTATTGTCCCCCGCCTTTTCGAAGAAAAGTGGAGGGACACTGTTTTTGGTTTTCCGTGGGGCGTGGTGCGTGGTTCCGAGTTTTTAGTAGGTACTTTGCCCCCTTAACTCCTCCAAGAGTTTTTGGCCGATCCTTTTGAAACTTTACAGGTGTTTTAAGGATGGTTTGAAGATGTGCATGTGGTGTTTTCAGAATCCTGAAATAATTTTTTATCATTTTTTCCGCATTTTTAACTTAGACATTTTTTGAGTTCTAATATTACAGAAGTCTGTAGAGAGTAGGTACCTTGTCCCCTTAACTCCTCCCACAGTTTTTGGCCGATCCTTTTGAAACTTTACATGGGCTTTTAGGATGGCCTGAAGATATGCATGTGGTTTTTTCAGAATCCTGAAATAATTTTTTATTACTTTTTCTGCATTTTTAACTTAGACATTTTTTGAGTTCTAATACTACAGAAGTGTATAGGGAGCAGGTACCTTGTCCCCTTATCTCCTCCCACAGTTTTTGGTCGATTCTTTTGAAACTTTACAGGTGTTTTAGGATGGTCTGAAGATGTGCATGTGGTTTTTTCAGAATCCTGAAATAATTTTTTATTATTTTTTCCGCATTTTTAACTTAGACATTTTTTGAGTTCTAATATTACATTTTTGATTTGTGTTGAGGTTTTACGGCCCAGTCAACCCAATGGGGTCATGTCGAGCGCAGTCAGTTTACCTAACCACACGTTTACTGGGCAGGCTTAGTCCTCTAAGCGGTTAACCAGTGCACATTCTTTCGCCAGAAAAAGTCTGTAGGGAGTAGGTACCTTGTCCCCTTAACTCCTCCCACAGTTTTTGGCTGATCCTTTTGAAACTTTACATGGGCTTTTAGGATGGCCTGAAGATATGCATGTGGTTTTTTTTGAGAATCCTGAAATAATTTTTTATTACTTTTTCTGCATTTTTAACTTAGACATTTTTTGAGTTCTAATACTACAGAAGTGTATAGGGAGCAGGTACATTGTCCCCTTATCTCCTCCCACAGTTTTTGGTCGATTCTTTTGAAACTTTACAGGTGTTTTAGGATGGTCTGAAGATGTGCATGTGGTTTTTTCAGAATCCTGAAATAAATTTTTATCATTTTTTCTGCATTTTTAACTTAGACATTTTTTGAGTTCTAATATTACAGAAGTCTATAGGGAGTAGGTACCTTGTCCCCTTAACTCCTCCCACAGTTTTTGGCTGATCCTTTTGAAACTACATGGGCTTTTAGGATGGCCTGAAAATATGCATGTGGTTTTTTCAGATTCCTGAAATAATTTTTTATTACTTTTTCCGCATTTTTAACTTAGACATTTTTTGAGTTCTAATACTACAGAAGTGTATAGGGAACAGGTACCTTGTCCCCTTATCTCCTCCCACAGTTTTTGGTTGATTCTTTTGAAACTTTACAGGTGTTTTAAGGATGGTCTGAAGATGTGCATGTGGTTTTTTCAGAGTCCTGAAATTAATTTTTATTACTTTTTAGACATTTTGAACATAGACATTTTTTGAGTTCTAATATTACAGAAGCGTATAGGGAGTAGGTACCTTGTCCCCTTAACTCCTTCCACAGTTTTTGGCCGATCCTTTTGAAACTTTACATGGGCTTTCAGGAAGGCCTGAAGATATGCATGTGGTTTTTTCAGAATCCTGAAATAATTTTTTATTACTTTTTCCGCATTTTTAACTTAGACATTTTTTGAGTTCTAATACTACAGAAGTATATAGGGAGCAGGTACCTTGTCCCCTTAACTCCTCCCACAGTTTTTGGTTGATCCTTTTGAAACTTTACAGGTGCTTAAAGGATGGTCTGAAGATATGCATGTGGTTTTTTTTTAATCCTGAGAATTATTTTTTATCACTTTTTACACGTTTTGAACCTAGACATTTTTTTGAGTTCTAATATTACAGAAGTCTATAGGGAGTAGGTACCTTGTCCCCTTAAATCCTCCCACAGTTTTTGACCGATCCTTTTGAAACTTTACGTGGGCTTTTAGGATGGCCTGAAAATATGCAGGTGGATTTTTCAGAATCCTGAAATATTTTTTTATTACTTTTTCCGCATTTTTAACTTAGACATTTTTTGAGTTCTAATATTACAGAAGTGTAATGGGTGCAGGTACCTTGTCCCCTTAACTCCTCCCACAGTTTTTGTCCGATCCTTTTGAAACTTTACAAGGGCTTTTAGGATGGCCTGAAGATATGCATGTGGTTTTTTTTCAGAATCCTGAAATAATTTTTTATTACTTTTTCTGCATTTTTAACTTAGACATTTTTTGAGTTCTAATACTACAGAAGTGTATAGGGAGCAGGTACCTTGTCCCCTTATCTCCTCCCACAGTTTTTGGTCGATTCTTTTGAAACTTTACAGGTGTTTTAAGGATGGTCTGAAGATGTGCATGTGGTTTTTTCAGAATCCTGAAATAAATTTTTATCATTTTTTCCGCATTTTTAACTTAGACATTTATTGAGTTCTAATATTACAGAAGTCTATAGGGAGTAGGTACCTTGTCCCCTTAACTCCTCCCACAGTTTTTGGCTGATCCTTTTGAAACTACATGGGCTTTTAGGATGGCCTGAAAATATGCATGTGGTTTTTTCAGATTCCTGAAATAATTTTTTATTACTTTTTCCGCATTTTTAACTTAGACATTTTTTGAGTTCTAATACTACAGAAGTGTATAGGGAACAGGTACCTTGTCCCCTTATCTCCTCCCACAGTTTTTGGTTGATTCTTTTGAAACTTTACAGGTGTTTTAAGGATGGTCTGAAGATGTGCATGTGGTTTTTTCAGAGTCCTGAAATTAATTTTTATTACTTTTTAGACATTTTGAACATAGACATTTTTTGAGTTCTAATATTACAGAAGCCTATAGGGAGTAGGTACCTTGTCCCCTTAACTCCTTCCACAGTTTTTGGCCGATCCTTTTGAAACTTTACATGGGCTTTTAGGATGGCCTGAAGATATGCATGTGGTTTTTTCAGAATCCTGAAATAATTTTTTATTACTTTTTCCGCATTTTTAACTTAGACATTTTTTGAGTTCTAATACTACAGAAGTATATAGGGAGCAGGTACCTTGTCCCCTTAACTCCTCCCACAGTTTTTGATTGATCCTTTTGAAACTTTACAGGTGCTTAAAGGATGGTCTGAAGATATGCATGTGTTTTTTTTTTAATCCTGAGAATTATTTTTTATCACTTTTTACACGTTTTGAACTTAGACATTTTTTGAGTTCTAATATTACAGAAGTCTATAGGGAGTAGGTACCTTGTCCCCTTAACTCCTCCCACAGTTTTTGACCGATCCTTTTGAAACTTTACGTGGGCTTTTAGGATGGCCTGAAAATATGCAGGTGGATTTTTCAGAATCCTGAAATATTTTTTTATCACTTTTTCCGCATTTTTAACTTAGACATTTTTTGAGTTCTAATATTACAGAAGTGTAATGGGTGCAGGTACCTTGTCCCCTTAACTCCTCCCACAGTTTTTGTCCGATCCTTTTGAAACTTTACAAGGGCTTTTAGGATGGCCTGAAGATATGCATGTGTTTTTTTTTCAGAATTCTGAAATAATTTTTTACCACTTTTTCTGCATTTTTAACTTAGACATATTTTGAGTTCTAATACTACAGAAGCGTATAGGGAGTATGTACCTTGACCCCGTAACTCCTACCACGGTTTTAAGCCGATCCTTTGAAACTTTACAGGTGCTTTAAGGATGGTCTGAAGATATGCATGTGGTTTTTTTTTTTCAGAATCTTGAAATTATTTTTTATCACTGGTTTCCTGCTTCAATACTTAGGTAATTGATACAGGACCAATGGTCCTCTGGTTAACTTTACCATTTTTAACACCTCAAATAAAAATAAGGCGGGGGACATAAATTCCCCATGGAATTTGCTTGTTTATTTTAGTTTTTTTTATCTTCTTTTATTAGATTTACAAGGAAATTTTGCTGTCATTAAATCTTTATAAATAAGATTATTAAATGATATTGAATTAAGAAGTTTTACTAATATGAAAACTTATAAACATAATTCTTTGTTGTTGTTTTTTTTTTGTTTTTTTTTTTTCAAATACTCTTCTGAGTTCCTCCATTGAAGTACAAAAATAAAATCAGATTAACCAAAGTATAAAATGCTCTTCTGAGTTCCTCCATTGAAGTACAAAAATAAAATCAGATTAACCAAAGTATAAAATGGCAATTTGTATAATTGTAATTTATACACAAAATATGTTTAAATATCTAAGACATAAGACCTTAATCTATCTTTATGCAGTTACTGATTTTCGTCCATCGTCAGTCTGTCAACTTTTTACTTAAAAGCATCTCCTAAACCGGTGAATGGATTTTGAAATAGTTTTACAGGAATGTTTCTTGGATGGCCCTCAACCAAAATTGCCTAAATGGTTCTGCTCTGCTAAACAAAATGGCCGCCAGAGCTAAAAATAGAAAAATGGCGTCATGCGTCTGTCAACAATTTACTTAAGAGACATCTCCTAAACCGGTTAATGGATTTTAAAATAATTTTACAGGAATGTTCCTTGAGTGACCCTTTACCAAAATTGCAAAAATGGTTCCGCTCTGCTGAATAAAATGGCCACCAGAGCTCAAAATAGAAAAACCTTTAAACAACGTCTCCCATGCCAGTGGCAGATTTCAAAATAATTTCACAAAAATGTTCCTCTAAACCCATTTACCAAAATTGCTAAAATGATTCCACTCTGCTAAACAAAATGGCCGTCAGAGCTAAAAGTAGAAAAACCTTTAAACAACATTTCCTCTCAGGCCTATGACCGGATTTCAAAATAATTTCACAGAAATGTTCCTCTTATGACCCTTTACCAAAATTGCTAAAATGGTTCTGTTTGGCTGAACAAAATGGCCACCAGAGCTGAAATAAAAAAAAAAAAGGGCGTAGACTGTCATGCATCTATCAACAATTTACTTAAGAAACATCTCCTTCTAAATGGGTTAATGGATTTTGAAATAATTTTACAGGAATGTTCCTTGAGTGACCCTCTACCAAAATTGCTAAAATGGTCCTGCTGAGCTGAACAAAATGGCTGCCAGAGCTAAAAATAGAAAAAAACTTTTAAAGGACAGCTCCTCCCAGACTTATGGCCTGATTTCAAAATAATTTCACAAAAATGTTCCTCTGATGCCCCTTTACCAAAATTGCTAAAATGGTTCTGCTCCGCAGAACAAAATAGCCACCAGAGCTAAAAATAGAAAACCTTTAAACAACATCTCCTCTTAGGCCTAAAATGGGATTTCAAAATAATTTCACAGAAATGTTCCTCTTATGTCCCTTGACCAAAATTGCTAAAATGGTTCCCTTTGGCTTAACAGATTGAGCTGAAACTATATGGAAGGCATCAGGGTGACATGGAGATTCAGAATTGCTGAATCGTTCAGTTCTAGTATCCAAGACTGCGGCCATGCTGGCAATCTTAAAACTCTTCAAACAACATCAGATTCTAAATTGCTAAAGGCAAACTGATCTGATAGCCAGGATGGCCACCGTGGCACAATGTTACATATCATGATCAGCATAATCCAGGTGAGCGATTTCTGGCCCAATTGGGCCTTTAGGTTTTATATATAAATGAAGTAATCACAGTTACTTTTCTGCCTACAGGTACAACTCCAGAACATGTTGACTTCAAAGTACATTGCTCACTTCCTGGCAGAGGTGTCCACTTGGCAAAAGAAACTATCTACCGCTGATCAGGTGATTGGAATTTGGATGGAGGTGCAGAGAACCTGGTCTCATTTAGAGAGTATCTTCATTGGCTCTGAAGATATCAGGAACCAACTGCCTGAAGACTCGAATAGATTTGACAACATTGACACTGAGTTTAAGGTACTGTTGTCATAAGTGTGTTTGTAAATTTTGACTGTAATTTAGGAGTATATCAGATTTGGAGAAAATTTGAAGGTAAAGTTCCATTTACAGCTTGGAATCCAAGAGTTAGGGACTCACTGTGCATGAATTTTGTGAGCCCTCTAATAATAATGATAATAATAAATACAAATGCATCACTATCTATTTTATATGGTGTTGAGTGTAGAAACACAGTTATGAAAATTTTGAGTCCAATGGCAAAACTAACCCAGGACTGCAGACCTGCAGGTGACTACAGACTGCTTGCAGCAGCTGTTTTTAGCTCACATAGCCAAAGGCTCACAAAGTCAGCTTATAGTATAGCAAGGCTGTAGCATCTGAGTGGAATTATTAACCCAGCAAACACATAACGTCGTAATAACGTTGGATTACGATGTGTGTTTACTGGGAAATCTGTTTTTTATACGCTCTTTTGAAAAACCGAACGTATTATGTTAGGGGTCTGTGTCCGTTCGTCTGTCCATAAACTATTTTGTTTCTGGCTAACTCCTCCCACAATTTTTTATTTGATCAAGCTGAAACTTGGTTTATAGGTAGACCATGATGTGGAGCAGCGCATATTGTTTCAGGGTTACAGTCCACCAAATATTAACAGTGTTATGCCCCTTTGAAAATTCCTGTAAACTTTTTGATTCCGGCTAACTCCTACAGATTACATTTAATCAAGCTGAAACTTGGTTTATAGTTAGACCATGATGTGGAGCATTATATTGTTTTGAGGTTACAGTCCACCAAATATTAGTAGAATTATGCCCCTTTGAAAATTTCTGAAAACTATTTGTTTCCGGATAACCTTCTACAGATTACGTCCGATCAAACTGAAACTTGATGTGTAGTTAGACCATGGAGCAGTGCATATTGTTTCAAGGTTACAGTCCACCAAATATTTGCAGAGTTATGCCCCTTTGAAAATTTCTGTAAAGTTCTCGTATCCGGCAAAGACCTCTATCAGTTTACATCCAATCAAGCTTAAACTTGATTTATAGATAGACCAGGATGTGGAGCAGAGTATATTATTTCAAAGTTACAGTCCACCAAATATCAGCAGAGTTATGCCACTTTGAAAATTTAAGTAAACCTTTTGTTTCCGGCAAAATCCTACAGTTTACATCTAATCAAGCTGAAATTTGATTTATAGTTAGACCATGCTGTGGAGCAGTGCATATTGTTTTGAGGTCACATCCACCAAATAGCACACTTTAAATATTTCTGTAAACTTTTCGGTTCCAGCTGACCCCTCCTACAGTTACAGTCGATCAAGCTGAAACTTGATTGTTAGTTTGATCTTGATGTGGAACTGCACATATTGTTTGTAGGTTACAGTCCACCAAATGTTAGCAGTTATGCCCTTTTGTAAATTTCTGTAAATTTTTTGTTTCCAGCTAACTCTTCCTACAGTTTACATCCGATCAAGCTGAAACTTGATTTATAGTTAGACCATGATGTGGAGCAGTGTATATTATTACAAGGTTATAGTCCATCAAATAGTAGCAGAGCTATGTTCCTTTGAAAATTCTGTAAACTTTTCGTTTCTGGCTAACTCCTCCAACAGTTTACATCCGATTGAGCTGAAACTTTGTTAACAGTTACGCTATGATGTGGAGCTGTGCATATTATTTCAAGGTAACAGTACACCAAATATTAGCTGAGTTATGCACCTTTGAAATTTCTGTAAACTTTTTGATTCTGGCTAACTCCTCCTACAGTTTTCATTTGATCAAGCTGAAACTTGATTAATTGTTAGACCATGGTGTGGAGCAGAGCATATAATTTCCGGGTTACAGTACATCAAATATTAACAGAGATATGCCCCTTTGAAAATTTCTGTAAACTTTTTGTTTCCGGCTAATTTCTGCTATAGTTTACATCTAATCAAGCTGAAAACTTTGTAAATAGTTACCATATAATGTGGAGCACTACATATTATTTTGAGGTTAAAGTCCATCAAATATCAGCAGATTTATGCCCCTTTGAAAATTTCGGTAAAATTTTGGTTTCCAACTAATTCCACATACAGTTTACATCTGGAGCACTGAATTGTACAGGAGTCAGTATATGTGCTACTTATCAGTTGCCAGGGGCATATGATGCCTCCGCTTGTGGAGCTCTTGTTGATCCACAAGTCACCTGGATACTTCCAATGAAGTTTTGAGTCAAGATGCCCCTTCTGTTTAGGAGAAAAAGTGTGGAACTGATTTTTAAGATGGCCCCCAGGGCAGCTATCTTTGATTCTGATCGGAAATATTTTAGCTAATTTTGATCTACAAGCCTTTGAACATTGAACATAGCCATTTCTACCATGTACTCGTGTCCGCTTTTTCTGATACCGTTAGTAATATTTTCATGAAACTTCACACAAATGTAAATCACAATCAGACGATGTGCAGAGCCTATAAGCAGGGATATTTCTGGGATGGGCCTGATCCATTTTGTGTGAAAGCCGTTAATGTTAGACTTAAATTGAATTGATTTTTGGCTTGGCCCTCAATACAAGCTATTCTTGAAATCCAGTGTTTAGTATGATCTAAGGTGAGTTTTAAGGATTCTTGGGCCCATCAAAATTTTCTGAGGGCCCATGAAAATTTGAAAAAGCCCATCAAAATTCTAAATTTTACATGTGTTTGAATGGGACATGGGCCCTTGGCCAATTTCAAGGGTCCATACTAACTTTTGGCTAGAAATATCCCTGTATCAGCCATAACTCTGATATGCCAACTTTTGAAGTTATTGCCTTTTGAACATTGAACATAACCTTTTCCACTATGTACTCATGTCCACTTTGTATGTTAAAAACTCTTTGAGATATTTTCATGAAATCTCACACAAATATAAAGCACCAGGAGACATGCAGAACTCGAGAGCCATAACTCTGGAGTTAGAACCTTTTGCACATCGTAAATATTGAAATTAGCTATTTCTACCATGTCTAGTATCTACTCTATAAGTTGGAAACAGTTTCAGATATTTTGTTGACACTTCACACAAATTTAAAGCTCTATGAGATGACATGCAGAACTTATGAACTGTAACTCTGGTTTGCCTACTTTTTATATGCTCGTTTGAAAAACGGGATGTATTATGTTATGGGGTATGGTGTCCTTCCGTAAACTTTTTTGTTTCCGGCTAACTCCTCCTACAGTTTACATCTGATCAAGCTGAAACTTGGTATATAGTTAGACTATGATGTGGCGCAGCGCATATTGTTTCAGGGTTAGTTTCAGGATTACAGTCCACCAAAATTTTGCAGAGTTATGCCCCTTTGAAAGTTTCTGTAAACTTTTCATTTCCGGTTAACTCCTCCTACATTTTACATCCGATCAAGCTGAAACTTCATTTATAGTTAGACCATGATGTGGAACAGTGCATATTGTTTCGAGGTTACAGTCCACCAAATATTAGCAGAGTTATGCCCCTTTGAAAATTTCTGTAAACTTTTTGTTTCCGGCTAACTCCTCCTACAATTTATATTCGATCAAGCAGAAACTTGATTTATAGTTAGACCATGATGTGGAGCAGCGCATAGTGTTTCAAGGTTACAGTCCACCACATATTAGCAGAGTTACACCCCTTTAAAAATTTTCTATTAATTTTTCGTTTCTGGCTAAATCCTCCTACAGTTTACATCTGATCAAGCTGAAACTTCATAAATAGTTACAAGATAATGTTGAGCAGCGCTTATTATTTCGAGGTTACAGTGCACCAAATATTGGCAGAGTTATGCCCCTTTTGAAAATTTCTGTAAACTTTTTGTTTCTGGCTAACTCCTCCTACAGTGTACATCCGATCAAGATGAAACTTGATTTGTAGTTAGACCATGATGTGGAGCAGGGCATTTTGTTTCAAGGTTACAGTCCACCAAATATTAGCAGAGTGAAACCCCTTTGAAAATTTCTATTAATTTTTCGTTTCCGGCTAAATCCTCCTACAGTTTACATCCGATCAAGCTGAAACTTCATAAATAGTTACATGATGATGTGGAGCAGTGCATATTCTATTTAGGTTGTAGTTAACCAAATATTTGCAGAGTTATGCCCTTTGAAAGTTTTTGTAAACTTTTTGCAGCATATTGTTTAGACATAATAGTTTGCAAATTTGATTTTATAATAGGTATATCTTTTGCAAATAACTAAAGTTATGGCCATATGGGCAAGTTATTTATTTATTTATTTTTTTTTTTTTTTTTTTTTTAACATCTTCTTTTATTAGATTTGCAAGGAAATGTTGCCATTATTAAATCTTTATAAATACATTTATTAAATAATACAGAATAAAGAAGCTTGACTAATATCAAAACTTGTAAACATAATTCTTTTTGGATTTGTTTTTTTTTAATACTCTTCTGAGTTGGCTCCTTGAAGAACAAAAATAAAATCAGTATAAAACAAGTTGAAGGTTTACAAAAACATTTCTTGCAGCATTTTTTTTTAGGTTGTTTATTTTTGTTTTGTTATTGTTTGGTCTGATATTGAAGTATAGGAAAAATAAATCAGCCAAAGGCTCATATGAGCTTATAATATAGCCATGCTTCTGTCGTGTCTTCTCCGTCCAAAAGCACTTCTCCCTAGATGCAGCAAACTTCTCCCTATTTCCATGGAGGGAGAAGTCACTTCTCCCTTAATTTCTGGGCCAGCTTGGACCCTTAGGTTACAGTTCACCAAATATCAGCAGAGCTATGCCCCATTGAAAATTTTTTATTTTTTTTTTTTTTTTTTTTTTTTGTAATTCCACTAACAGTTTGTAGCAGGAGCACTGAATTATACAGAAGCCAGTTTATGTGCTTTTTACTTGCCATGGGCTTATAATGTCCCGCTTGGCGGAGCTCTTGTTGAGTTATTGTCCTTTGAAAATTGAACATACCATGTACTTGTGTCTGCTCTGTAAGTTGAAAACCTATATTTTCATGAAATTTCTCACAAATTTAAAAAACCACAAGAGACTGTGCAGAACACAAGAACTGCTCTGGTTAACCTACTTTTTGGAGTTAACCACCCTTTGAACGTAGTAAATATTGAAAATGGCCATTTCAACCATGTACTCGTGTCAGTTCTGTGTTGGAAACCATTTCAGATATTCTGATAAAACTTCACACATATGTAAAGCATTATGAAACAAGGTGCAGAGCATAAGAACCCTACTTCTGCTTAACCTACGAGGGCAAGTCAGTAAGTAACCAGCCTATCCCATTTCCAATTGTCCTGACACCCAAGATTTTCATGCCTTGTTTCAATACATATTTTAGGTCTGAGGGCAAAATTGCACTCTTATCATGTCATTCACTCATAAGATATTGAATATCAAACATGGCTAGCGATGCAAAAGTAAGCTTTTCGTCAAAAGTTGAGTACTGTGCTGTAATTCGGTACTTGTATTTGAAAGGGAAAACAGGTCAGGAAATACATTGCGAGTTGACCAATGTTTATGGGTCTTCTGCACCATCGTATGCACAAGTTAAATTCTGGGTTGGGGAATTGAAACGCAGTAGAACGTCTTTAGAAGACGAAACCAGGTCTGGATGCCCATCAGATGCCACCGATGAAGAAATGTGTAACAAAGTACGGGATCTGGTGTACTCTGATAGGCAAATTAAGGTGGAAGAAATAGCGAATGCATTACACATTTCACATGGTAGCGTTTCAACAACTTTACATGATCGCTTGGGTATGCACAAGCTAACAGCCCGTTGGGTCCAAAAATCCCTTAGCGACGAGCAAATGGCAACCAGAGCATCAGTATACAGCACATTGTTGAAGCAGTTTAGGTCAAAGGAAGATGATTTCCTTTCACATCTGGTGACTGTAGATGAGGCCTGGGTCCATTACTATGAGTCAGAGAATAAAGCTCAAAGTCGCCAGAGTGTAGGGCCGGGTCTCCGAGGCCAAAGAAGTTCAAAACACAACCCTCTGTTGGCAAGGTGATGGCAACTGTATTTTGGGATGCACAATGCGTTATTATGTTAGACTTTCTAGCAAAGAAAAGTACAATAACAGGTGCGTATTATGCAAATTTGCTCGACTAACTGAGAATTGTGATCCGTGAAAAACGCCGAGGTAAACTCTCCTAAGGGATTCTGCTCCAACAGGACAATGTGAGAGTCCACACTTGCAAAATTGCTGTTGAGCGGAATGGGTACGAGCTAATACCGCACCCTGCCTATTCTCCGGATTTAGCTCCTAGTGACTATTTGGTATTCCCAAACTTGAAAAAGGATATCCAAGGACATCATTTCCGGCCCAACGAAGAAGTCGTGGTGGCAGTTGAGGAGTGGGTCAGAGACAAGGACCCTGGCTTCTTCAGTTCTGGGCTGATGGCACTGGAACACCGTTGGTACAGGTGCATCATTCTAGAGGGCAATTACATCGAAAAAGAAGAGATCGATCTCACCCAGAAATAAGTAAGGCTGGTTTTTTATTGACTTGCCCTCGTACCTTTGAACATTAAAAATAGTGATTTTTTGTAACTTGAAAACTGTTTGAGATATTTTCTTAAAAATTTATGCAAATGTATATCACCAGGATAGGATGTGCAGAACATAAGAACCATATCTCTGAATTACCTTTTTTTTTTGGAGTTACTGCCCTTTGGACATTATAAATAGAGATGCCAGTCATATACTTGTTCCCTTTCTATAACTTGGATTTTTTGAAGCCTTGCGAAAATGTAAAGCAACATAAGATGACATGTAGAACACAAAAACCATAAGTCTGGCTTAATTACTTTTTGGGTTATCAGTCTTTGAACATTGAAAATAACAGTTTCTGTGATATTTTTGTAATCTTTACATGAATGAGTAGCACCATGAGGGGATCTGCTGAAACTGAGAATTGTAAGTCTGGTTTATCAAGTCTACGGATACTTCCTACCAAGTTTCCAGTCAATTGGCATAATTCTATTCAGAAGAGATTTAAAATAGATTTTCTAGTTGGCTATGGAAGCCATCTTGGATTTCCAATTAGAATACTTTTAGCTTTTTTTTGATCTACAAGTCATCTTTATACTTCTACCAAGTTTCAAGTCAGTTGGCCTTTTGGTTCAGGAGTTCAAAATAGATTTTCAAGATTGCTACAATAGTGGCCATCTTGAATTTTCCTTCGTAAGGATTTAAGCTATTTTTAATCTACAAGTAACCCTGATACGTACACTTCCTACTAAGTTTCAAACCAATTTGCCTCTTGAGTCAGGACAAGTTCAAAATAGATTTTCAAAATGTGGGCCATCTTGGAATTACGATCAGAATGATTTTAACTATTTTTGATCTAGAAGTTGCCCCCCATACTTCCTACTAAGTTTTTAGTCAATTGGCCTTTTGGTCCAGAAGAAGAAGTACATAGATTTTCAAGATGGTGGCCATGTTGGCCATCTTGGATTTCGGACTGGATCAGATTGAAGCAAAACTAAGGCCTCTAGAGGATGGACAAGATAATTATCATGAATCTAGCTCAATGTTTTTCTTGATTTCTAGGTCGCCTTTGAAACTGGGTTATTTGGGATCAAAAACTAGGTCACAGGGATAAATCAAAAAAAAAAAAAATTTTGATACTCTAATGGTCACATTTTTGGATGGGTTTTTCTTAGAAAAAATAAATCCATCCTTTAAAATAGCGCTGTCCGGGTGGACGGGCAGGCGGGCATCGGGCGTTGTCCCAGGTTAACCTTTTGGTTAACTTTTTTTCAAAGTTGTATGTTACCTTTATTCTTCAGTGAATTGCTTTCATATTTGGTAGGGATAAAGAGGAGGACCAGTAGGTGTGTCACATGCAAGAGAGACAACCCTCACTTTGTTGGTTATGTACTTATCTCCCCTGACGTCTGGATGCCCCAGGTTTACCTTTTGGTTAACCTTTTTTCGAAGTTGTATGTTACCTTTATTCTTTGGCCGATTGCTTTCATATTTGGTAGGGATAAAGAAGACGACCAGTAGGTATGTCACGTGAAGAGAGACAACTCTAGCTGACTCCATTTTGGAGTTACCTCCCATAGTTGATAAATCTTGTGCGGCCCATAACTCTAAAACCCTTTAAGGTATTTTCATGATACTTCACCATTAGGTAGAGGACATTGAGTAGGCATGTTGCGTACAAGAAAGACAACTCTAACTGACTGTGTTCTTGGGTTATCTCCCATGGTTATAAAATCTTGTGCAGTCCATAACTCAATAACCCTTTGAGATATTTTCATGATACTTGATCAAGTTGTAGAGGACATTGAATAGGTGTGTCACATATAAGAACAACAATTCAGCTAAGCTGACTCCATTTTGGGAGTTATCTCCCATGGTTGTTAAATCTTGTGCGGCCCATAACTCTAAAACCCTATAAGTTATTTTCATGATACTTCACCAATAGGTAGAGGACATTGAGCAGGGTTGTCGTATACAAGAATGACAACTCTAACTGACTGCGTTCTGGAGTTATCTCCCATAGTTATGAAATCTTGTGCAGGCCATAACTCAATAACCCTTTGAGATATTATCATGATACTTGATCAAGTTGTAGAGGACATTGAGTAGGTGTGTCACATAACAAGAACAATGACTCATTTCTGGAGTTATCTCCCATAGTTAAATCTTGTGCAGGCCATAACTCTTCAACCTTTTGAGATATTTTTATACTTCATCAAGTGAAGGACATTAAGTAGGCATGTCATGTTCACAAAAGACAAGTCTGACTCCATTTTTGAGTTAACTTCCATAGTTGTTAAATTTGCTGACGGTCATAACTTCTCTACCAGTTGAGATTTTTTATTGATAATTAATAGGGATGCTTAGAACATTAAGAAGGAGAATTGCATTTAAAAATTGTAACTAT
Organism: Anodontia alba; assembly: GCA_964016985.1. Classification (NCBI taxonomy): domain Eukaryota; kingdom Metazoa; phylum Mollusca; class Bivalvia; order Lucinida; family Lucinidae; genus Anodontia; species Anodontia alba. The sequence continues at coordinate 27,029,715 of OZ024822.1, read as the reverse complement.
GGGTAACTCATTACTCCATTTATTTTCAATTATCTCCCCTGGTTGTAAAATCTTGTGCAGGCCATAACTCTTTAACCAGTGGAGACATTTTAATGATAGTGGAGATGCTAAGAACATAAACTAGGTGTGTCACAATATGTACGGACAACTCTGACCTACGGAGTGTTGGAGTTATCTCCCTTACTTACTCTGCGGATGCAGATTTATCAGCAATGCATGCAGCAGGCTTTATTTTTCTCATTATTTTTGGATTCTTTGTTGAAAATCACTTATTAGTGAACACAAAATTGAGTTTTTCAGACTAACGGCTGAAGAGTTACAGGCCTGCAGGCAAAGGGCCTTATATTTCTCATTATTTTTGGATTTGTTGTTGAAAATCACTTACTAGCGAACACAAAATCCAGTTTTTACCACTAACAGTTTGAGAGTTATAATCTTTGCAGGCAATAGGCCTTATTTTTCTCATTATTTTCAGATTCTTTGTTGAAAATCACTTACTAGCAAACAAAAAATCCAGTTTCCATGACCTACGATTTGAGAGTTACAATCATTGCAGGCAACAGGCCTTATTTTTCTCAATGTTTTCAGTTTCTTTGTTGAAAAACACAAAATCCAGTTATGGTTCTGTGTCTGATTCACAGTTGTAATCACCTACTGCAGGGTTAAACAAGTATATCCCTTGATAAAATTACATCTCTGATGCCCTAGATTGAAAAAAGACTGCCATTTGTGGTGCGGTCGGGGGATTTGCCATCTCTTCTGATGGCTATTTTTTTAAGTTAACTCCCCCCCCCCCCCCCCACCAATGAATTTCTAAGCCAAATTCATGTGCACTTCATAACTTCTAAATGGTTTGAAATATTTTGATAATATTTGGTAGAGGCACAGATAAGGACCAGTAGGCATGCCCTGTATAAGAGAGACAACGCTGACTTTCTTTGTTAGGTACCTGAAGCCCAAAGCTTGTGCGGCCAAAATTGAATTTTGGACGGATTTTTCATAAGTCTGTCCTTTAAAATAGCAATGTCGTGGCCGGGTGGCATTGGGTCTTCTGAGGTTTACCTTTTCATTAACCTTTTGAAAAACCCGTCCATAATGCCGTCAGGCATTTTTCATGTTAAAGTGATTATCATGAATCTTGCTCAAAATGTTTGTCTTGATTTCTAGATCAGGTCCAAAACTGGGTCACTTGGGGTCAAAAGCTAGGTCACCAGGCCAAATCAAAGGAAATCTTGTTAACACTCTCATATTTCTTATGTTATCTTCATGAATCTTGCTCGAAATGTTTGTCTTGATGATTTCTATGTCAAGTTTGAAACTGGATTACTTGGGGTCAAAACTAGGTCAAAGGGTCATCAAAGTAAAACCTTGTTAGCACTCTGGAGGTCACATTTTTAAAGTGGTCATCTTGAATCTTGCTCAAAATGTTTGTCTTGATTTCTAGGTCAAGTTTGGACCTGGATCATTTATGACTTGTATTTCATTTGTCCAGTGACTTTCTTAAGTTTTCCATTTAAGTCGATCTCTCAGTAACTACAGTTTGGTCCTACAGAAGTGATACTTAGCATTTGTATACAGTTTAGCATGGCCTCTTGATGCTATATTGTCTTACTTGTTGATAGCAAACACAAAGTGTGTTTTGCTTTACTGTATAGAAGCTCACAAACGTACCAAACTTCATTTTATCTTGTTCGCCATCTTAAATTTAGACAGAGTTGTAAAGACCCGCATTGGTATTTGAGACTGCTTCACAAAATAAGATTTGAATCCCATTTTCCCCTTGTAAGCATCACAGTAAGCAGACTAATAATAATTAGTAAACCAAAACTGAGTAATAATTATTGATAAACATGTTAAGGTTGCTTTCAAATAAATATAAGCTCTGCTGAATTTGAACAAAAACTGCAAAAAAAAATGAAAAAAAAAAAAAAAAATCAAACATATCACATGTCCTCATTTGACTCCAAACTTGGTAGGAAGCATAAGGGTGACTTGTAGATAAAAATTAGCTAAAATTGATTCGATCAGAAATCCAAGATGGCCACCATGGCTGCTATCTTGGAAATCTATTTTGCACTTCTTATCCTGAACTGAAAGGCCTATTTATCTGGTAATCAGTTGAGCGGTACAGACCCATCTTTGCCCTCTTGTTTCATGAATCTCGGTCAAATTTTTTGCCTTGATCATTTCTAGGTCAGGTTCTGTAAGTGCTATGATATTTAGGTGAGCAATACAGGGCCATCATGGCGCTCCTGTTTATAGATAGCTCAGTGTAGTTACAAGCATGCAAAAATCTATGTGGATTAGTAAGCTGCTTCAAACAGACATCAAAAAAGTGCCCTATGTATCAGGTGCGTGTAGGGACTCAAAAATGGTATGTAGAAGTCCTGATAGTGGTAGGGTATTATGGTTTCATGTTGGATGTCCATGTATCCTTCCATCCATCTGTCATACGTCCATGTGGACGTAGTTTCCTTACAATAACTTGATTAAATATCAGTGAATTTTCACCAAACTTGGTGTTTGCTTTGATATTGTGGAGACCTGGTTTGGGATTACTAATGGGCAAATTTCGTCAGTTTTTGACAGAGTTATCTGTCTGCCACACGTCCATATTTTTGTTTCACTATACTTGGTATGTGCAGTGATATTGTGAAGACCTGGTCTGGGATTGCTAATGGGAAAATTTCATCAATTTTTATGCCCCACCACCAAAAAAATGGCGGGGTATTATGTTATACCCTCTGAAATTTTGAGTGTCCGTCCGTCCGTCTGTCCGTCCGTCTATCCCCACCATTCTTCTGCCCGCAACTCCTCCTACAGTTTTTAGGCCAATCCTTCTCAAACTTCACAGGCGCTTTTAGGATGGTCTGAAGATATGCATATTGTTTTTTCAGAATCCTAAAATTATTTTTTATCACATTTTTTGCATTTTTAACTAGGACTTTTTTCGAGCCCTAATACTACAGAAATGTATAGAGAGTATGTACCTTCTGCCTGCAACTCCTCCTACAGTTTTAGGCCAATCCTTTTCAAACTTTACAGGCACTTTAAGAATGGTCTGAAGATATGCATATTGTTTTTTCAGAATCCTGAAATTATTTTTTAGCACATTTTTTGCATTTTTAACTTAGACTTTTTTCGAGCCCTAATACTACAGAAATGTATAGGGAGTATGTACCTTCTGCCCGCAACTCCTCCTACAGTTTTAGGCCAATCCTTTTCAAACTTTACAGGCATTTTTAGGATGGTCTGAAGATATGCATATTGTTTTTTCAGAATCCTGAAATTATTTTTTATCACATTTTTGCATTTTCAACTTAGACTTTTTTCGAGCCCTAATACTACAGAAATGTATAGGGAGTATGTACCTTCTGCCCGCAACTCCTCCTACAGTTTTAGGCCAATCGTTTTCAAACTTTACAGGCGCTTTTAGGATGGGCTGAAGATATGCATATTGTTTATTCAGAATCCTGAAATTATTTTTTATTACATTTTTTGCATTTTTAACTTAGACTTTTTTCGAGCCCTAATACTACAGAAATGTATAGGGAGTATGTACCTTCTGCCCGCAACTCCTCCTACAGTTTTAGGCCAATCATTTTCAAACTTTACAGGTGCTTTTAGGATGGTCTGAAGATATGCATATTGTTTTTTCAGAATCCTGAAATTATTTTTTATTACATTTTTTGCATTTTTAACTTAGACTTTTTTCGAGCCCTAATACTACAGAAATGTATAGGGAGTATGTATCTTGTACGCGCAACTCCTCCTACATTTTCAGACGGATCCTTTTCAAACTTTACACACACTTTTAGGATGGTCTGAAGATATGCATATTGTTTTTTTCTGAATCCTGAAATTATTTTTTATCACTTTTTATTGCATTTTTAACTTAGACCTTTTTTTTTTTTTTTTTTTTTTTTTTTTTTTTTGGAGTTATGAAATAACTGTTTATTGCTTCTCTTCATGTTTAACTTAGATTTTTTTTCAGCCCTTATACTACAGAAGTGCATAGAGAATATGTCCCTGTGGCGGGGCATGGTGTATGGCTTGCAGTTTTATTAACAGAGTTATCTGCCTGTAATATGTCCGTATTTTTACCTCACCTGAGCTGGCTTAGGATGAGCTATTTTGGTCACTTGTCATCCATCATTATCTGTCCGTTCATCTTCCATCTGTCCATCCACACCTTTGAACAACTTCTCTGAAACCACTGGGCCAATTTTCTTCAGATTTCACGTGGAGCCTATTGTTAAAAGAGGATTGAAAGTTTATACAAATGGTCACGGTCTGTTAATCAAGACAGCGGCCATGCCCATATATGGTAAAAACCCTTTAAAATCTTCTTCTGCAGAACCAAGAAAGCTACAACCTTAATAGTCTTGATACATAGCATTATGGACAAGGTCTAACATGTTTGTTCAAATGATGCCTCTAAGTTGACCTTTGACCTTTTCAAGGTCAGATTTGCCTTCCCATGCATTTGTATGGAGAAAATGTTGAAAAGTCTTTTTCTCAAAATGTATAAAAGGCTATAATGACTGAAAGTTACAATGAGTGATTGAAGTAGTAAAACATTTTAGTTATAATCAAAATTTTGTTCCCTGGGGGTTTTCTGCCCTTGCCCCTGGGCTATATACATGTATAAAATTGTGTAATTTTTAAACGTCTTCTCTGAAACTGTGTGAGCAATTTTCACCAGATTTCACATTGGGTCTTCTGTCAAAAGGGTATAGCCAATCTGTTCAAATGATTCCTCGCCATTGAACAAAATGGTTAACATGCCCATATATGGTAAAACATTTAAAAACCTTCTCCAGAACCAAGAAAGCTTTGGGGCTACTCAAGATCTACCAAGTTTGTTCAAATGATGAACATAAGTTTACCTTTGACCTTTTATATGGCAAGGTCATATTTGAGTCCCCATGCATTTCTGTGGGGGAAAAAATAAAAAATTTTTTTTTTTTTTCAATATGTATTTAAGACAAATGGCATTAAAGCCTTTTAGTTAGGATCAAAAGGGATTATCTGCCCTTATCCCTGGGCAGTATGCAGGTATAAAATTATGAAATCTTTAAACATCTTCTCTTGAAACCGCTTGACCAGTTTTCACAAGATTTCATATGGGGCTTTCTGTTGAAGGGATGTTGACAGTTGTGTTCAAATGGTTCTGTACCACTGAACAGAATGGCTGCCATGCCCATATTCATGTATTGTAAAAACACTCAAAAATCTTCTTCTCCAGTACTAGGAAAGCTTTGAAGCTGAATCTTGGGATATAGCATCAGGGACTCAAAGTCTACCAATTTGTTAAATGATGAAACTAGGATGACCTTTGAAGATTTTATGGCATGGTCAAATTTGTGTCTGAGTTGCTATGGCAATACCGGAAGAATATTGCATGGCATTTGCAAATACACTGTAACCTCGTTATAACGCTGATCGTTAGAACGCGGAAATCAGTATAACGCGGGTGTTCCATGGCTCCCGTTTTTTTTTCTCCATAAATAAGTTAAAAACCAATTTTTTCTCATGAATTCTGGTAAAAAATTAATGTGTATTGGTTTCAAAGCTATGAGAAAAAAAACGGTAAAACTGTCCGTCAATTAAGCGGATTAACGGTCCACTGCACTTAAATCTACCTGTTGACCTACAAACGTGAACACATGTAACGATAATTGTCAATCACTTTTACCACCTTTACATAATACAGTGTAGAAACAATTATCTATACTGTCAAAACTGAGTGATAAGCGTTAAAACAAACATAATTACTAGCCCTTTGATTACGCGAACACATTTCAGTGTCACAATGTTGAGCAATTTCTGCCCTAACTTTATGCCCTTATAAAAGTGTATTGAATGCTGAGTGAAGACATTCCTACCCATAAGGTACGTTCGCGTCCTTCGGTAAGACTTTCTCTAGCATCTTGCTTCATTTGTGTATTTCTTTTCATTATATTTTATTCTTATTTTGCCATTAATCATATGTTTGCTTTTCAGATTAGTAGACTGTGTACATAAAAAAAATAATAACTGCGGTTCCGCGGTTATTTTAGTGTGGTGTATTTATTTTCGGTGTCAGTGTTTTTAGTGTTCAGGTGATTTTATTAGTGTTGAAAAAATTTAGTGACGTGTTTTTTCTGTGTCGGTGATTTTTGTGTTCTGTTTGACTTATTCAAGTGATTTTATTAGTGTTGGGAAAAAAAAAACAAACCGCGCCACAGCAGCAAAGGTAGCTCACCTCCGCAATCTCCTGCACGATGCGAAGGCAGACGCACGGAAGAGATCAGCCCAACGGAAGATGACCGATTTTTTTACCAGGAAATAACACCACTAGCCCCAATGACCGGAAAATAATGTAGGAAATTTATTTCTACAAGAAGCAAGTTGCCGACGCGATTCTAACAAGTACCCACAATACAAATGTACAGTATGTTTCTAGCAAAACAATCAAGCTTATCGCTTATTTACACTCCTTGTCTTTAACGCAATTCTGAGCAGAACATTTAAAAAAAAAAAAAAAAAAAAAAAATTTTTTTTTTTTTTTTTTTTTTTCTGCGGTCACCCATCTTAGTATTTTTACACAGAACGTTGCTTAACTTTGTTAATTTTCCAATACACATAACCGCTCGGCTAAACTTCCAATACACAGTCTGACGAGTAAAAAAACCAATAATACCGATTAGCAGTCTCATTTATATATGGACCGATATAAACTTACGGTAAACTGGACAAAACTTGTCTGATTGATCAGACTAGGATAATAAATGGATTTAATAGTAAAAAACGTTTTGTATTAGAATACTTTTTATTGATCTAAAACATATTTTTCTTTTTGTCAGCAATACATGCACTGAAATCAACATTTTAAAAGATCACAGTATTGGTGGGTGGGGTACACATTGTTTGACGACGATATGATGATTGTCGGTACCCCCAAAATTATAACGCGGTAATCACCGCTAACGCGGTCGGCTTTCTTGGACCCCAACACCCGCGTTAAAACGAGGTTACAGTGTATGTAATAGCTGTTTTTATCAAGTGAACGAATAGTGGCCCATGAGCCTCCTGTTAGCTCACCAGAGCACAACGTTCTTATATAACATGTGATACATGCACAGAAAATAATAACATTTCTTACTTATACAAAATGTGAAAGTTGAAGAGTATGCTGATGATGCTTCACAAGAAATAATCATGTACTGCCAACAAACTTGGTGTGAAAAAGACAATCCTGTGATACTCAAGCTGATCTGCTAACAGCAAGATGTCTACACCTAACATGAAGACAAAAGTTTCTCAGTATACTGTGAAAAGTACGAAACTATTATCATTTACAGGAGAACAGCGAAAACTCTAATCTAGACCAGAAAACATCTGCATTGTAATTGCTATAAGTAAGGATAACCCAAGATGCCTTCCTATAAACTTGGTTGACCCGTCATGGATGATGCTCCTTGACCTGTTGATTGTGCCAAAATTAGCAGAATGGTGGCTCATTGTCTCCATGAGAATAGTGCCTCAAGATGGATGTTCATGGTTGGACAATTTTACCTGTTTATATAGAGCTGTACTGGTGGTTGTGGCCTGGCCTTCCTACGCTCATTTAATATGGAAAGAGGTGTATAATCTCATCCTCCTGAGTAAGATACTTGACCTGGAAGCGGATGATCTCAGCCTCCATATATCATCTGATACTGACTTGAAAACTACTAAAACTGATGAGGATGATCTCAGCCTCGTTTTCTGATAATGATTACCTTTTATCTTAGTCCTATGGCTTGGATGCCTAGTTGTGATTTGCCTTGTCTGGCTACTTTTATATATGTACAATGAGTATGAGTGATCGCACTTCCTGAATAATATGGTTTACTGTATTGGATGCAGATGATCAGTCTACATTGTCTGACATATGATCAGAAGAGTGACATGAAATTGACGATCACAGCCTCATGCTCCGTCATGAATGTAGAAATCACAGAATAGGATGACTGATGTCAGTGCGATAAAATACTTGACTTACCAGAGGTGGATGATCTCAGCTTTATGGTCTGATACTGGTTCACCTAAGTAGATACTTCACTGAATTTGATGGCTGTGTTTCATGATTGTGTCCTTACAGTCCACAAGAAAAAGGAGTGAATGATCTCGGTCTTATAGATTAGAAACTGACTAATCTTGGCCCCATAGCATAGTCTGACAATGAAGACTAGAATTAGCACAAGAAAAATAGACAGGATGATCTAGACACCACATCATAAGACACATGAAAAGATTATTGCAATGAGATGAATGATCACAGCCTCATGCCCTGTTGATGATGTCTAAATAGCAGAATAGGAGGGATGATCTGGGCCCTGTATGATTAAATGACATTAGTGACATAGATGATCACAACCTCCTCCTAATACAGTTGATGGTGCCAAAATCCCAAAATGGAATGGATGATTTTGGCCCAATGTGTTAAAAAGAAATAACATAGGCTCTCTCTATGGGCTATGCAGTACTTTGATATACATTTCCCAGAAAATGACCAGAGGTAGATTTAGCCATGTTGTCTGATGATAAGTATGTAACTATGGGAATGGATGTGATGATGTAGGCCTTATATCTTGGACGCACAGCTGTCATCAGGTATATGATCACAGCCTCATGTTATAATTGTTTAGTCAATGGTGAGGTGGGGTAGATGATCACTACCCCACAGACACAGTTAATGTGGATGATTACGGCTTTGTGGTATAAACAATTTGTCAGCTGATGCTTGGGGTAGATGATCTCGGCCCCATAGAAAGAGATACACAACCAGCAAGGTGGATGACCATGGCCTTGTAGTTTGAGAGAGATGATAAATGAAATATAAGGGTGGATGGTCTCAGCCGCAAGAGAGATGATGAATGTCAGTAGATAAAGATGTGGCATTGACTGATTAGTCATCAGATGCATGGAGCTGATGATTTTGGCCCCATAGACTGAGATACACAACCCGCAAGGTGGATGATCATGGCCTTGTGGTCTGATAAAGTTTATCAATGAAATTTTTGGGTTAGATGAACTCGGCCCATAAGAGAGATGGTGAGTGTCAGCCTCGTGGTCTGATGATAAGTGTAACCACATACATGAGGTAGATGATCTCAGCCCCATATCGTGGAGACACTGCTGACACAAGGTGGATGGTCGTGGCCTTGTGTTATGAATGATTAGTCAATGTAGAGGTGGGGTGGATGATTAGTCAATGTAGAGGTGGGGTGGATGATCGCGGCCCCACAGAGATGAGGTAGATGGTCGAGGCCTCGTGGTATGAATTATTAGTCAGCCGATGCTTTGGATGAATTATATCAGCCCCATAGAAAGATACACAACCAGCAAGGTGGATGATCACGGCCTTGTGGTCTGACAGATTATAAATGAATCGTTTAGGGTGGATGATCTCGGCCCCAAGAGAGATGATGAACGTCACTAGATATAGCCATGCAAAATGAATGATTAGTCGGCAGATGCATGGAGCAGATGATTTCAGCCCCGTAGAATATGAGAACACAACCAGCAAGGTGGATGATCATGGCCTTGTGATCTGATAGATTATAAATGAATCATTTGGGGTGGATGATCTCGGCCCCAAGAGAGATGATGAACGTCACTAGATATAGCCATGCAAAATGAATGATTAGCCAGCGGATGCATGGAGCAGATGATTTTGGCCCCATAGAATAAGATACACAACCAGCAAGGTGGATGATCATGGCCTTGTTGTCTGATAACGATAAATGAAATGTTTGGGGTGGATGATCTCGGCCCCAAGAGAGAGGATGAGTGTCCATCCTTGATCTGATGATAAGTGTGTAACTACATAAATGGGGTGGATGATCGCGGCCCCATATTTTAGATACACAGCTGACACAAGGTGGATGATTGCGGCCTTGTGTTATGTATGAGTAATCAGTGGAAATGTGCGGTTGATTATCATGACCCTACAGCCACCAGGTGGATGATTGAAGCCTCATGGTTTGAATAACTAGTCAGCTGACACATTGAGTGGATGATCTCTGGCAATTGAATGAGATACACAAACAGCAAGGTGGACAATCACAGCTTTGTGGTCTGATAGGAATGATCAATGGAACGTTTGAGGTGGATGACTTCAGGACTAAGAAAGATGATAAACATCAGATATAAAAGTGGAACAAATGATTAGTCAGCAGATGTGTGGAGTAAATAATTTCTGCCCCATAGAATTCACAACTTCCAAGGAGAATGATCAGATTAGGTCAGATAAAGATTATAAATGAAATCTTGGGTGGATGAACTGGCCCCAAGAGAGACGATGTATGTAAATAGAGACATGGCATGAATGATTAGTCAGCAGATGCATGGAGTGGATGATCCTACCTTCATAGAATTGGATACTTAACCAGCAAGGTGGTGATCTTGGTCCCAAGAGAATTATGTATGTCAGTAGATATATAGAGTAGCTAACCTGCACTCCAGATATGTTTAGAGTGTTTCTCCTGTATAGCATTATCACAGTCCGGATAAATGTAGTAGGGACTAGGGATCCAAGCCCTGAAGAGTTAAATATTTTCTACACATGTATATACACATACACACACATACATACCTACATACACATATATACATATATAAACTATTATGTACCCCTATTTGGTGGCCTAAAAAATAAAAAATCTGAGTGAGTCTGATATGATTCAGTTGAAACTCCAAGGACTTCAAGAGGTGACTGATTGCATCTTCATGTAAACAATGTGATTTTTTATTCTGAGATCTAGCTTACTTACCATGTAATCATAATGGCTGAATTAACATGTACTATGTTATGTCAAACAATATATTGGCTATTATTATTAGTTTTGGTTGCACCTGACTGTAAGCTTTATAGTGATAGTTTATTAGTTTTGGATATATCAACTGACTGTCTAACAGGGTACCTCTGTTTGTCCAAAGACCATACTAAGAACATGCAAGTAATAATTGCTTCAAGTTTGAGCAACATTCTTCTGTAAAAAGGACAAATATATAACTACCATCATTTTCCTTAAGTATTGGGACAGACAACCCTGAGCAAACAAGATAGACCTAGATCGAACCCTGCAGAACGTGGTGTCATATCAGGGTTCGCTCCTCTTGTTAGACATCCATCTAGATCTACTTATGCACACTAACAACTAGCGAACTGGAATCTATACTACGGATATACATAAATTATGACAAATTTATGGTTTTCAGATCTGAGTGACTGAGTGAGTACTCCACCATAGTGCAGATTATATTTCATTTCCTTTGGGATCATTAAATTTTGGCCCATTGTGGAATCTTTGAAAACGGAGCTGCTCATGTATACACTAGAAGGCGTAAGCAGTGTTGCAAACTTCATTACTGCTTATGAAGTGTCTCAATAAAACCGAGACTCCCATTTTCTTATCTGTAGTGTGTTCTTTGTTTCCAAAGGCAATCATTTTGACGTTTATTAAACCTGTTATGACTAAGACAACTACCCTATCTATCCCAAGTATCTGGACAGGCAGGCCCGAGCAAGCATTGTAGACCAAGATCAGAGGCTGCAAAGCAGTCCCCGATCATGGTCCACTCCACTCATCAAGCATCAAGTACATGCCCATGATAAATGGTTCAGAACTGAGCGACATTTGTCATGATGAAGAATAAGTGAAATACCATATTTATCCCAAGTATTAGGCCAGAGCAAACTAAGCAGACCCAGACCAGACACTTAAGAAAACAGCATCTGGTCAGGATCTACTCTGCTTGTCACTCATCCAGCCATCTTAAAGCATATTGGCAAGTAGCAAACTACTAATCCATTCTAAGCACATTTTCATATGACTAATGTTGTTTTTCTTTTGTTTTTGTTTTTTTTTTAATTTGAGCAGCTTTAACCTGTAAAAGAATACAACAACTACCCTATCTACCCCGAGAATTTGGGGCAGACAGGCCCAGACAAACATTGTAGATCCAGATTAACAACAAAAGTAGCATGTGATCAGGATTTGTCAATCATTAGCAGTATTTATGCACATCAATATCTAACAAATAGAATCGTTGAGTTATTTAGGAAAAGAGTTATGTTCGGCACCATTAGTATGGTGTGCTGCTTATAGAAATATAGACTGTCACAATTATACCAACTCGTCTCACTACATCTGGGCTTTAACATTTCTAGAAGACAGTTTTAAGGAGTAGTAAACATACCCAAGTATGACAACCATTAAGTGTTATGTTTACTCATGACTTGATGGAACTCCTCTTTAAGATACATCTCTGTGTCCAGATAGTAGCATTTTAATGTAAGAGAATATTCATTCCATCTTAAAAACAAACAAAACTGATCTGAAGCACTGTATACTGTGATGTACAGCTACTATGAATGATATTAACATGGTACATCTAAGAAATATCAGGACAAGTATCAGGTACAGTTTTGGGCCCCTGAAAAGTATTCCAACAACAGATTCCATTTATGCTAATCCTATTTCTCTAAGACTTATAAACTGCTGTACTGACAGTGCATTTTATTCTGTTGTACCATTGTACAAATTCTCTTTAGTGACCCACTTATAATTCTGTTCAATGTTTACAAGTGATCGGGAAAGTTTTGAGTTTGTACATACCGTACTTGAATTCTTCAAGTGTTTGGTCTTATTCGGGGGACCGCACTTCCGGTTGCCTCGTTCTGACTTGTCCCTAGATACGATGAAAACAAATGACCGCCGTTCATTACCTGTATTTGAATCATATATGTAAACAAATCCACCATTTGCTAAATTCATTCAACCTCTTGTCTAAAATATTCTTTATATGTAAATGTAATTGTCTTCTAGTTGTTTTTACTAAATTTTGCGTCATTTTCGAGGCAAAATAATGTTTTATTCACGCATATTCAGATTCAATCAGAAGCCTATTTAATAGCATTAAAGTGCAGGCTATTTTTTTTTTTTTTTTTTTTTTAATTTTGTTTGTACTGATCTATTTTTCTGATATATCATTATTTGTTTTTTTGTTTTAAAACAAATAAATAAATAAATAAATAAATAATAAAAAAAATCCAGAATATTATATATTTTATCAATAAATTGGTAGTCAGTAAACTAACCTAGACTGAATTAAGAAGTTGGGATGGACAGGGTTGAGGGAGCAGGGAGAAAGTGGGTGGAAGAAAGAAAAAGTCGGATAAGAGAAAGGAGGGGGTGGGAGAAAGGAGGTTGGGTAGGAGAAAGGAGAAGAGGGGTTGGAGAAAGTAGGAAGAGATAAGGAATAAAAGCAAAAAAGAGATGGTCTCCCTTTGGCTGTATTTGTTAAGTTAAACATCAGAAGGTTTGTTTAGTTTGGAAGTATGTTTATTGGCTAAGTTTTGTATCGCTGGAGAATTGTCGATCGGCTAAAGTTGTTAAGTTGAGTATTGGTTGGTGTGTTGAGTTTCGTATGTTTGTCGGTTGTGTTTGGTAACTAGGGAGGAATGTCGAACGACTTAAAGTCTTTATATTGGCTAGTTTAGTTTGGTAATTATATCAGATGGGTTTGGTATCTTGAAGGGAATATTGATCAGCTTGAGAGGAATGTTGATTGGCTAAACTTGTTAAGTTCAACACCGGTCGGTGTGTTTAGTTATGGTTGTGTGTCATTTGAGTTTGTTAATGTTCGGAGGTCATTTGTCGGCTTAAGTAGTTAATTTCGATTCCGGTTGGTGTGTTTAGTTCAGTAGGTATGTCTGATGAGTTTTTTTGTTTTTTTTATCCTGGGAAGAATGGCAATGGGCTAAAAATGTTTAAGCTCAACACCGGCTGATGTGTTTAGTCTGATAGGTGTATCGGCTGAATTAGGTATTTTGGGAGGAATGTTGATCAGTTAAATGAGATAAATTCAAAACAAGCCAGTGTGTTTAGTTTGGTAGATGTGCCAGCTGACTTTGGTATCTTGGGAGGAATATACGAATATATATAGTGATTGGCTAAAGTTCAACACCGGTTGGTGTGTTCAGTTTGGTAGGTGTGTCGGCTGAATTTGAAATCTTTGGAGGAATGTTGATCGGCAAAAATTGTTAAGTTCAACACCAGCCAGTGTGTTTAGTTTAGTATCTTGGGAGGAATGTTGATTGGGTGAACAATTTAATTCAACATCAGCATTGAACTAGGACTGGTAAAGTAAAGTTTTTCAATAATATTCTATGCTATCTACATATTTTTGTTTCCCCAAAAAATCTGTAATAAAATAGTAGATTATAAAGCTGAGAGGTGAATACTCACTTAGATTTGTTTTTAGGCTAACGACCAGTTGCGGACCCTAGTATGCAATTGTCATTTTGCATTTCAATGTTCCGACTTTGAGAGTAGGGTAATCAATGCTCTGAGCCAATGTACGTAAGTTTTTTTTTATAATGGTCTACAAGATAGGTGTAAAATCAATAACACATTTGGTATTTATAATAACACGGAATTGTTTTATTTCTATATATGTTCCAATTATTTTAGCTTTGTGTGGATATCAAACATTTATATGACGGAAGATTTCCCAGCAAACGCCTCGTCAGGCACTAGAAAAATAGGTAATGTATCAAAAATCATATAATCAATGATACTGACAGTGATAATTTTGAGAAAATAAAATGATACTTTCAATATAAACAAATCGGAATCGACAGTAAATCATGATTTTTATCGAGGATAATATTTGTTTTAGAGAGCACCCATTACCAGTAATGGTTATTAACGATCTATTTACACCGTAGTCAAGTATTTGGATTACCTCTGCTTTTTCGGTAGGCGCCGATATTCGTGACGTCACGGCGGTTCCCCGAATATCCATTCTTTATCCTGAATTGTGAACACAGCTGAATTTTTTACTGAATAGAGGCTGAGCACTTACATTGTGCAGAATGCTTAGAATTATTTACTAAATTGTGGTGTAAATCTGTAGAATATTCCCATGGTTTCCTCCTAGGAAAACACACAATCAGTGAACCTTGACCTTCAAACAGTTTATTAGCATCTGAGAATTTCTTTAAAACACTGTCATATTATAGTCTCATTCTTCGTACACAGTAGAAAGTCTATGATGGGTATAATTTGAATAAACATAAACATCCATAAATGCCACTTGGTCGTCATATTGAGATTAGGTTTTCTTAACATTTAGAACTTTGTGTACAGAATGCTTAGAAATATGTACTGAATTGTGATGTAAAATCTGTAGCATATTCCTATATAGTTTCCTCCCATAAAAACACATAGTCAGCGAACCTTGACCTTCTATGACCAGCTTATTAGTATCTGAAACTTCTTTAGAGCACTGTCATTTTATAGTCCAATTCCTCATCCACAATAGAAAGCCATAATTATAATGAACTGTAAACATCCATAAATTTCTGTTTTTACAAGTAATATCGAGAAGTAGTTTCTTTTAACATTGAAATTTCCTACAAAAGATAATATATATACAGCAGCAGCAGATGCAAACCAGAAGAAGTGCAATCCTAGAGAGCTCAGATAAAATAAGACTTAGTTCTGAATTCCATATCCTGCAACCAAATCCGATGCAAGAAATATATAAGTATATGATTAATAAAATATGTCAGTTTTCATAAATAAATAAAAATAATAATAATAATAATGAGCTCTCCAGCATTGCACTAATGTTTGCTTCTCCTTATCCAAAGAAATCAACTGGACTGCACCTGCATTTTTCTTTGTGTATTGATCACATGATTGACAGTATGCTTTGACCAATCAGTGCCGGTCCAGCCACCTGTTGTTGACCAGCAAGATTTGTGGAATACACATGTACACAGCTGCCCACTTACAATATTGGTACTGAGTTAAAGGAAAAAATAGTTCAACCTGTCTTTAATGGAGCAGTATTATAGAATAAAAGTTTTGCATAAACTACAATTACAAAATTGTCATATCTATTGAACCACATTTCCATATTTTTTCCCCTTTTGATTGCAGGTGTCAGGGTTGGTTATGGCTTGTGACATGCCCTGAGCCTTTCATTTGACTGGAAACTGGTGAAGCCACCTGACCTTTTTCATTGTCTAAAAGAGTTTTAAGAATTCTCATATTGATGATTGTCATGAAATATTATAACTTAAATGACCTGGATATTAAATCATAATGAAAAACAAAATAAGTATCTGCTTTTTATAATCCCTTCTGAGACTCATGATAATCATATCTAGTGCCTTCTAGTCTGCATGATTGCAATCTGAATCATGAATGTCAACATAAAGTCATGATCATTAAGTGTGTGAAACTAACACAATAAAATATACAGAAAAAAAGAAGAAGAAGAAAAACAAATATACTCAATAAATAAAACTAAATCTATAATTTTGCAAGAAAAAAAACAACAAAAAAAAAAACAGTCCCATTGGTTAAAACAGATAAACCATGTTATTGTCTTGGTTTTGGGATCATCAAGTAATGTTTTACTACCTGAACAATGAATAAGTAGATATCTAGTGAAAAAAAAAAATTTTACAGGACAGAAAGTAACAAAGAATTTCACTTCTGATAGGTGCCTTGTTTGCGAAAAATGGCCAAAAACAATCAGTGGAAATCTATCTGGTTACGAAACACAAAAACGACTGAATGATCAACAGTTATTTGCAGGACTCAACAGAATAATAGCATCATATGGTTTTCTTTCCGTCTAAGCAATACATTAATTGATATGCAGCTTACCAAACCAATAGTTGTCACACAAACAGAGACTACACTATCAGATAGCCACACGCTTCCCTCTTTGCTGGAAGGCAGTGTAAAAGCCAGCACATTGTTTGATACCACAGCAAAAGGGAGACATCGTTTTGGAAGGAAGTTGTGGCCAAAATTCAGAATAAAATTATCGAAACCCTTTTCTTTCTTGACACCTTAGTAAAATGGAAAGATCGTTATAGAAGGAAGTTGGAGCCGAATTCGAAATAAAATTAATAATCTAAACTCTTTTCTTTCTGTCCCCAACTTCCTTCTGAATGACAAAAAGAAAATGTGGTGAGATTATTAATTTTATTCCAAATTTTGGCCCCAAATTCCTTCTGAAATGATCTTTCTTTTTGCTTTGGTACAGAAACATGTGTACCAAGAGATTGTTTATTTTATTCCATTTTCGGTCTCGATTTCCTCCCGAAAAGATCTTTCGGTTTTGCTACGGTACCGAACATAATATACCGGTATTTATATAAGATGTCGTTGAAATGACAGCTAATTGGAATAAACTTATAATGTAAATAAACACTTTCTGGTTTAAAAAGAAATTATGTTTACTAGATTTAATACATTTTGCAACTGACTTCAATTTTCTAGGATCAAATAGACTTGGTCAAATGGGGAATTTTTCTTATGGAATTGGGGAAAAAAGTACTATTTGGCATTGGGAATGGGGCCGAATTTCGGCCCCAGCCCCAGATTTCAGTAATTGAGAGCCCTGTCTAGCACCTACATTTATTGATGGATTCTAATGTAACTTCACACAAATTTTGGATATGATATTATCTCATGCATTGTTTGACTTTTAGGGTCCTAAGCTTAAGGTCAAGGTCACTATGGCTATTTATGTCGCTCTTCTATCCAAGGATGTGGGGACATATTGTTTTTGGGATGGATCCTGTTGGTGTCAGCATCAGCGTAAAACTTCTTGTTCGCTCTGTAACTTGAATACCCTTTGAAATACTTTGATGATAATTGGTAGAAATATAGAACAGGACCAGGCAACGTGTCATGTACAAGAATGGCTCTCTTACTTTTAGAATTATTTCCCTTTGTTTTGTTTGATACAGATTTCATGTCTGCTCTGTAACTCAAATACTCTTCAGAATATTTTGATGGTACTTGGTAGAAATGTAGAACAGGATGAGACAACATGTCACAGACAAGAATGACAACTCTGCCTTTTTTTAATTTTGGCATTATTTCCCTTTGTTATATTTGATAGTGATTATGCATTGATTTCATGTCTGCTCTGTACTCATGATACTAGGTAGAAATGTAGAACAGGACAAGACAGGGTGTTGCATAATGACAACTCTTGCTTTCTTACTTTTGGAGTTATCTCCCTTTGTTTTGTTTGATATAGATTTTGTGTCTACTCTGTAACTCTGTAACTCGAATGCCCTTCGAAATATTTTGATGGTACGTGGTAGAAATGTAGAACAGGACTAGGCAACATGTTGCATACAAGAATGACAACTCTACCATTCTTACTTTTAGCATTATCTTCCTTTGTTATATTTAACAGTGATTATGCATTGATTTTGTGTTTGCTCTGTAAGTCAAATACCCTTTGGAATATTTTATGATACTTGGTAGAAATGAAAAACAGGACAAGATGACCTGTTACGCACAAGAATGATAACTATTTCTTACTTTTGGAGTTATCTCCCTTTGTTTTGTTTTTGAAATTGATTTCATGTCTGCTCTGTTACTCGAATACCCTTCGCAATATTTTGATGGTATTTGGTTGAAATGTAGAACAGAACAAGATGATGTGTTGTGTTTAAGAATGACAACTCTGTCTTTCTTACTTTTATTGTTATCTCCCTCTGTTATATTTAACAGTGATTATGCATTGATTCTGTGTCCCCTCTGTAAGTCAAATACCCTTTGGAATAGTTTTATGGTACTTGGTAGAAATGTAGAAAGTGTCACGTACAAGAATGACAACATTGGCTTTCTTACTTTTGGAGTTATCTCCCCTTCTTGTGATTTAATTTGATTTTGAGTCCGCTCTTTAACACAAATACCCTTTTGAATATTTTGATGATACTTGGCAGGACAAGATGACTTGTTGCATACAAGAATGACAACCCTGGCTTTCTTACTTTTGGAGTTATCTCCCCTTCTTGTGTTTGAATTTGATTTCCTGTCCACTCTCTAACTTGAATACCCTTCACAATATTTTGATGATACTTGGAAGAAATGTAGAACAGGAGGAGACAATGAGTCACCTACAAGAATGACAATTCTGGCAGGGGTGGGGGGCATTTGTTGTTGTTTTTTTTTGTTTTTTTTTGTTGTTGTTTTTTAAAAACTTATCTAGTTTTAGAAAATCTTTGTCATCACTCGAGTGCCTTCATTTATCAATGGATTTTAATATAACTTTACACAAATGTTGGGTATTAATTTCTTGAGCATGATTGGTTTTCAGGGTGCTGGTCTCAAGGTCAAGGTCACTGTGGCTATTTTTAGAAAAACTGTTATCTTCTAGTGCCTACATTTATCAATGGATTTTAATATACATCTTTACACAATTGTTGGATATTATAATTTCTCGAGCAAGTTTAACTTTCAGGGTGTTTGGCTTGAGGTCGAGGTAACTGTGGCTAGTTTTAGAAAATGGTATTGCTTTAGTGCCTACATTTATCAATGGATTTTAGTATAACTTCGCATTCATGTTGGGTATGATAATATCTCAAGCAAGTTCAACTTTCAGATTGCTGGGCTCAAGGTCAAGGTAACTGGCTATTTTTTAGAAAAAAAACTTTCTTATCGCTCTAGCCCCTGTATTTATCAATGGATTTTGACATATCTTCACACAATGTTTGGTATGATAGTATCTTGAGCAAGTTGAGTTTCAGGGTTCTGGGCTCAAGGTCAATGTTGTTGTGGCTATTTTTAAAAAAACTTTGTTATCGCTCTAGTGCCTACATTTATTGATGGATTTTAATGTAACATCACACAAATGTTGGGTATGATGATATCTCAAGCAAGTTCGACTCAGGGTCCTGGGCTCAAGGTCAAGGTCATTGTGGCTATTTTTAGAAAACTTTGTCATCGCTCTAGTGCCTACATTTATCAGTGGATTTTAACTCATTGTAGTCTGGAGACCCTTAAAAGGGTAACTGGCAAACAGTGCAGATCCAGATCTGATGATGCAGAAAGCAGCATCTGATTAGGGTCTCCATTGTTTGCAAATAGTTCAACCGTTTTTCTCTTGGAATATCTAAGTCACATAGCCTGATGTACTTAAAATTGAAGTTGGACTCCCCAATATATTGTGTGAGGGAGTTCATTCTACAATGGGTTGGTATCACACAAGCAAGATTGACTTTCAAAGTGCTAGGCCATAACTGGCTATGTTTAGAAAAAAAAACAACTTTGTTGTGGCTCTGGTGCTACATGTATTGAATGATTTTGATATAACTTCACACAAATGTTCAATATAATATCTCGAGCGTTTGCTACTTTCAGGGTGCTGGGATCAAGGTCAAGGTAGTTGTGGCTAATTTTAGAAAAACTTTGTCATTCCTGTAGTGCCTACATTTATCAGTGGATTTCAATATAACTTCACATAAATGCTGGGTATGATAATATCTTGAACAAGTTCAACTTTCAGGTTGCTGTCCAGTAACTGTGGCTAGTTTTAAAAAAAGAAAAAAACTTTGGCGTGGCTCTCACCCCTATATTTATCAGTGGATTTTAATATATCTTTACACAGTTATTGGGTATTATAATATCTCCAGCAAGTTCACACAAATGTTTGATATAATATCTCCAGCAAGTTCAACTTTCAGGTTGCTTGGCTCAAAGTCAAGGTAACTAGGGCTATTTTTTAGAAAAAACAAAAAAAACAAACAAAAAAAACAACAACTTTTGTCATTGCTCTAGCCCCTGCATTTATCAGTGGATTTTAATATAACTTCACATAAATGTTGGGTATGATAATATCTCCAGCAAGTTCAACTTTCAGGTTGCTTGGCTCACAGTCAAGGTAACTAGGTCTGTTTTTAGAAAAAGACTTTGTCATTTCTCTAGCCCCTGCATTTGACAATGATTTTTAATGTAATTTCACACAATTGTTGAGTATTAAAATATTTCGAGCAAGTTCAACTTTCAGATTGCTGGGTCTAAGCTCTAGGTAACTGTGGCTATTTTTTAGAAAAAAATTTGTTATCACTCTAGCCCCTGCATTTATCAATGTATTTTAATATATATTCACACATTTGTCGGTATGATAATATCTTGTGAAAGTTTGACTTTCAGGGGCCTGGGCTCAAGGTCAAGGTTGACATAAGTTTTCAAGGGAGAGATCTAATCCCTCCCGACCTGAAAACAGAGTCTTCCGTGTCCCTTAACAACGCAAGACTTGGCCCCTTTTTGACTCTGATGTCCCCTTAACCTTCATCTGAGAGAGACATGATGTCCCTTAAACTTTACAATCTTTTCTGTAAAATTCAAACAATTAATCCCTGAAATTACCCCATATGTCTCCTAAAATAGAGACATACGACCTTTATAAATTTCTGAGGGAAAACTGTGAAAATCTGAATGTTTACAACACTGTACCTTAATGTCAAGTTCATATATTACCTTTACATTAAGGTCACAGGCTTTTTATTTCTTCATTCACGTAACTATTATATGTCATGAAATACCCCAGTTCAGTGTTTGCCCACACCAAGTAGTCTTGTGCTCGGGGATTTGTACCACCTGCGATGCCTTGTTGTTATTATCATTATTATTATAATTTTTAGGGACTCGTTTCTGAAGTTGGGAAAACAAAGAATGTTGTTGAGGCTACCAATATTCCTAAACTGTATGAGCGTCTAGAGGCTCTCCAAGGTCAGCTTACACTCTGTGAGAAGGCTTTGGCTGAATACCTGGAAACCAAGAGACTAGCATTTCCACGCTTCTACTTTGTTTCTTCAGCTGACTTACTTGATATCTTGTCCACTGGAAATAATCCATCTTTGGTAAGTAACAAGCAGCTCCCTCTTGTCTGTTTCATTGCATTGTAGTATAAGGATTTTCAGCTTCTTTTTGTTATACCCCCCACAAATTTTGTTTGTTGGGGTGGGGGGTATACTGTTTTCACTGTTATACTGTTGTCAGTCCGTCTGTCCGCGACGCTGGTTTTTTCCTAATATCTTGAAAACGCAGTGATGGATATTCATCAATTTCTGCAGACACACTGATATTAATAAGGTGTACCTACATAAAAGGAAGTAAGGGCTAGGGGCCAATTCTCTTGGAGTTATTGCCCTTTGTAAAATTTTTCTTAATGCAGAAAAAAGGCAGAAAAAAATTTGTGCGCACACTATCTCTTTAACCAATAGCTGGAATTTGACCAAACTAGCACAGATACATCATCAGGATAGGGGGAAGAAGTGATTAGATTTTGATGACTTTATCTTCAAGGTCACTACATTATAAATACTCAAAAAGAAGTAAAAAGTTTGTGTGCACAATATCTCTTTAATGAATGGCTGGAATTTGACCAAACTAGCACAGATACATTATAAGGATAGGGCAAAGAAGTGATTAGATTTTGGTGACCTTGACCTTATTTTCAAGGCCACTACACTATAAATACTAAAAAAGGAGCCTTGTTAATGCAGTAAAAAGTTTGTGTGCACATTATCTCTTTAACCAATGGATGGAGCATCGACCAAACTAGCACAGATGCATCATCCGGATGGGGGAAAGAAGTGATTAGATTTTGGTGACCTTGACCTTATTTTCAAGGTCACCACATTATAAATACTCAAAAAGGAGTCTTGTTAATGAAGTAAAAAGTTTGTGTGCACAAAATCTCTTTAACCAATGGCTGGAAATAGACCAAACTAGCACAGATACATCATAAGAATGGGGCAAAGAAGTGATTAGATTTTGGTGACCTTGACCTTATTTTCAAGATCACTACACTATAAGTACTCAAAAAAGTGTTTTTCGGTTTCCTCTTCCTCTTGGGGCCTGGGAAGGGCTGCGGTTTGTGATTGTGGCACTCCCTGGACTTTTCTCTTACCTTTTTTGTTCATGCAGTAAAAAGTTTGTGTGCACATTATCTCTTTAACCAATGGCTGGAATTTTACCAAACTAGCACAGATACATCATCAGGATGGGGAAAGAAGTGATTAGATTTTGATGATCTTGACCTTATTTTCAAGGTTACTACATTATAAATACTCAAAAAGTGAGCCTTGTTCTTGCAGTAAAAATTTTGTGTGCAACCTATCTTTTTAACCAATTGCTGGTTTTATTAGATTTTGGTGACCTTGACTTTATTTTCAAGGTCACGTCGGCACTTTGAAACTTAAATTTTATTAGAAAAAGGTTTTATGCTTTATGTGGGGCGGTATCAAATAAGCGCTGCTTATTGACAATTTTCATTGCACCTGCTTTAGCACGGGTGACTTAGGCGTGCAAGTTTCTGTCTGTTTGTCAGTCCGTCTGTCAGTTCATTTGTCCGTGTGTTCATCCATTCATCAACATTTACCCGGGGTGTTTTGTGATGGTTTTGTACGAATCATCTTGAAAGTTTGCATGTTTTATTTTAAGGTTTTATTCGTGGTATAAGGATTTACATGTAGTTTAGATGTAATTGTTAGATTGTTTTTTTTTTTGTCACTTTTTAGCTCACCTAAGCCAAAGGCTCAGGATGAGCTATTGTGATCACTCTCCGTCAGTCGTCTGCCTGTCCATCCGTCCGACCGTTTACGCCTTTGAATGACTTCTCCTCTGAAACCCCTG
Source organism: Anodontia alba (assembly GCA_964016985.1). Lineage (NCBI taxonomy): Eukaryota > Metazoa > Mollusca > Bivalvia > Lucinida > Lucinidae > Anodontia > Anodontia alba. The sequence goes on along the minus strand of OZ024822.1, from coordinate 27,006,214 downwards.
GGCCAAATTTCTTCAAACTTATGTGGAGCCTTGTGTTAAAGGGGGATTGAAAATATGAACAAATGGTCATGGTCTGTAAATCAAGGTGGCCGCCATGACCATATATAGCTCCCATAGATTTATAATGGGAAAAAATTAAAAATCTTCTCAGAAACCATGAGGCCCATGGCTCCTAGGTTTATTATGTAGCATTGTTAAGTGGTCTCCTACATAAATCCTGCCAATCAAGCCCCTGGGGCCTAAACTGGCCATGCCCCCGGGGTCATTAGCTCCAGTGATTTTTTTACAGTTTTGCCTTTATGGGTCCTGGGACTCGCTAGGTCCAGAATTCATGCATCCCAAACTCAAACTATGCATCCAGCCTGGGACTAGTGGTGAAATATTTTGTCACGTCTTAGACTTTTCATTTAAACTTGTGTAACAGTGTTTTGTAATTACTTTCTTAGTATTTTAATTAGATGTGCAATAAAAGTAAATAGTGATGACTTGTTTTAATTCTTTCCAGAAAACTTCCTGAGAAATATGAAACTATAGTACCACTGTCTATTAAAACAGAAGTGTTAAGAAAATGTTTTCACCTACAGGTTTAAGAAAATGTTTTCATAAAGCTTCAGTTTTTGTGACAGATGATCAAATACCTGTGATACATAATTAAGGACAGACATTTTGTCTGTTTTGACTAGAGCGTAATACAAAGCAGAGACTTTTTTTTTGTCTGTTGCTTTGCTGACGTAGCAGACCGAACAGCGTTTGCTGTAAGGGGTCTAGTTTTATTATCTTTTTAGGGTGCATTTTTTTCTTCTTTCAAAAAAAAACAAAAAAAAACAACAAAAAACGATCGCTGTTTCCTGTTGACAATCGCAATGTCGGTGTTACGATAAAAGTTCTCAACAGACTAAAAACCAATACTTTAGTGTCCGCTACGGTTTCCTCCGGTACTGGACAAATTAGTATTGATTTTTTTATTGATTTTTGACTGTATAGGTAGAATTGGTGTACGGTAGAGATACGACGCTTTTCGGTATTGGCTTTTACCAAACCCGCAATGAAACACCGCTTGCGCATTCGCTTTTTCCGAAAATGAAAGTAGATTTCAAGAAGCAAAACATGCGTACATTCGAGAATTTTATGAGTCCACGGGACTCACTGAGGCTAATTTTTTGCGTCCTCTGGCGAAATTATGCGTACAGGACGCAGGACGCACGCCTAAAAAAATCACTGAGCTCCCATAGACTTATGATGAGAAAAACTTAAAAAATCTTCTTATCTGAAACCATGAGACCCAGCTTATATATTTAGTATGTAGCAATATTTAATGGTCTCCTAGATAAATCCTGCCAGTCAAGCCCCTGGGGTCCAGATTGGCCATGCCCCAGGGGTCATGTGTTTATATAGTGCTATATAGCTAAAGAACATTCAAAAATCTTCTTAGAAACCATGAGGCCCATGGCTTATATATTTATTATGTGGCAATGTTTAGTGGTCCCCTACATAAATCCTGCCAATCAAGTCTATGGGGTGCAAACTGACCATGCCCCCGGGGTCATGTGTTTATATAGTGCTATATAGCTAAAGAACATTCAAAAATCTTCTTCTTAGAAACCATGAGGCCCATGGCTTATATATTTATTATGTGGCAATGTTTAATGGTCCCCTACATAAATCCTGCCAATCAAGTCTACGGGGCGCAAACTGACCATGCCCCGGGGGTCATTACCTCCCATAGACTTATAATGGGAAAAACTTAAAAAGTCTTCTTATCTGAAACCATGAGGCCCACAGCTTTCATATTTAGTATGTAGCACTGTTTCGTGGTCCCCTAAATAAATCCAGCCAACCACGCCTCAGGGGTCATTACCTCCCATAGACTTATAATCGGAAAAACTTAAAAAATCTTCTTCTCTGAAACCATGAGGCCCACAGCTAATATATTTAGTATGCAGCAATGTTTAGTGGTCCCCTACATGAACCTGCCAGTCAGGCCCCTGGGGTCCAAATTGGCCTCGCCCCAGGGGATTAATATTTATATAGAGCTATATAGCTAAAGAACCTTCAAAAATCTTCTCAGAAACCATGAGGTTCACGGCTTATATTTTTATGATGTAGCAATATTTGTGGTCCCCTACATAAATCCTGCCAATCTAGCCCCCGGGGTCCAAATTGGTGACGCCCAAGGGGGTCATATATTTATATAGAGCTTTATAGCTAAAGAACAGTCAAAAATCTTCTTCTCTGAAACCATGAGGCCCAGAGCTAACAGATTAAGTATGTAGCTGTGTTAAGTGGTGTCCTACATAAATCCTGCAAATCAAGCCCCTGGGGTCCAAACTGGCCACTCCACAGCTGTCATTAGCTCCCATAGACATATAATGGGAAAAACTTTAAAAAAAATTTCTTCTCTGAAACCATGAGGCCCACAGCTTATATGTTCAGTATGTAGCAATGTTTAGTGGTCCCCTACATAAATCCTGCCAATCAAGCCCCTGGGGTCAGAACTGGACACGACCCCAGGGTCATTAACTCCCACAGCCAGCCTCAGTGTGAGTTGGATGCCCCGTCCAACTGGAGACCAGGAGGTTGCGGGTTCATCCCCCGCCAAGGTCGGCAACATTATTTCATGAGGATTGATCATGAAATATTTTCTACGGTCATTCTCTCCCTTTCGCTGATTCAAGAAGGGCAGTTGTCAGTTTCTGATGAAAGAATGTGCACAATACTGGTGAACCGCTTAGAGGACTAAGCCTGCCCAGTAAATGTGTGGTTAGGTAAACTGACCACACTTGACATGACCCCATTGGGTAGACTGGGCTGTAAAACCTCAACACAAACAAACAAACATTAACTCCCATAGATTTATAATGGGAAAAACTTAAAATATCTTCTTCTTTGAAACCATGAGACCCACAGCTTATGTATTTAGTATGTAGAAATGTTTAGTGGTCTCCTACATAAATCCTGCCAATCAAGCCGCTTGGCTCCAAACTTGCCACACCCCAGGGGAATCATATGTTAATATAGAGCTATATAGCTAAAGAGCCTTCTGCGCTTAAACCATGAGGCCAAGAGCTAACAGATTAAGTATGTAGTGAAGTTTAGTGGCCTCCTAGATAAATCCTGCCAATCAAGCCCCTGGGGACAAACTGGCCACCCACTAGGGGTCATTAACACTGGTAGACTTATAATTGGAAAAACTTTAAAAAAAAATTCTTCTCTGAGACCCACAGCTTATATATTCAGTATGTAGCAATGTTTAGTGGTCGCCTACATAAATCCTGCCAATCAAGTCCCTGGGCTCCAAACTGGCCACACCCCAGGGGTTCATATGTTTATATTGAGCTATATAGGTAAGGACCCTTTAAAAATCTTCTTGTCTGAGACCATGAGGCCAAGAGCTAACAGATTAAGTATGTAGCGATGTTTAGTGCCAGCCATGACCCTGGGGTCTGAATTGGCCAGGCCCCGGGGGTTATTAGCTCCCAACGACTTACAATGGGAAAAAAACTTAAAAAATCTTCTTCCCTGAAACCACAGCTTATATATTTAGTATGCAGCAATGTTTGTGGTCTCCTACATAAATCCTGCCAATCAAGCCCCTGGGGTCCAAACTGGCCATGCCTTTGGGGTCATTAGCTCCCGTAGACTTATGGTGGGAAAAATTTCAAAACATCTCCTTGTCTGAAGCCATGAGGACCCACAGCTTATATATTTAGTATATAGCAACGTTTAGTGCTCCCTACATAAATCCTGCTAATCAAGCCCCTGGGGTCCAAATGGGCCACGCCCTAGGGGTCATATATTTATATAGAACTATATAGCTTAAGAACCTTCAAAAATCTTCTTCTCTGAAACCAAGAGACCTAGAGCTAACAGATTAAGTATGTAGCAATGTTTGGTGGTCTCCTACATAAATCCTGCCAACCATGCCCCTGGGGTCCAAATTGGCCACGCACATGGGTCATTAGCTCCTATGGAATTAAAATGGAAAAAAAAAGTGTTTTTTTTTCTAAAACCATGCTGCACACAGCTTATATATTTAGTATGTAGCAATGTTTAATGGTCCCTACACAAATCCTGCTAATCAAGCCCCTGGGGTCTAAATTGGCCACAACCCAGGGGTCATTAGCTCCCATAGACTTATAATTGGAAAACTTTAAGAAAAATTTTCTTTCCTGAAACCATGAGGCCAACAGCTTATATATTTAGTATGTAGCAATGTTTAGTGTTCCCCTACATTAATCCTGCTAATCAAGCCCTGGGGTCTAATTGGCCATGCCCCTGGGGTCATTAACTCCTATGGACTTATAATGGGGAAAACTTAAAAAATCTTTTCCTCTGAACCACAGCTTATGTTTTAAGTATGTAGCAATGTTTAGTGTTCCCCTATATAAATCCTGCTAATCAAGCCCCTGGGGTTCTAATTGGCCATGCCCCTGGGGTCATTAACTCCTATAGACTTATAATGGGAAAAACTTAAAAAATATTTTCCTCTGAAACCACAGCTTATGTTTTAAGTATGTAGCAATGTTATAGTGGTCCCCAACATAAATCCTGCCAATTAAGCCCCTAGGGCTCAAACCGGCCACACCACAGGGAGTCAATATCTCCCATAGACTTATAATGAAAAAAAAAAGACAAAAAAAGTCTTCTCTGCAACCATGAGGCCCACAGCTTACATATTGAGTATGTAGCTATGCTTAGTGGTCCCCTACATAAATCCTGCCAATCAAGCTCCTAGGGCCCAAACTGCCCATGTCCCAGGCAGTTATTTGTTTATATAGAACTATACAGCTAAAGAACCCTCAAAAATCTCCTCTGAAGCCATGAGGCCCAGAGCTAACATATTTAGTATGAAGGAATGTTTAGTGGTCTCCTACATAAATCCTGCTAACCATGCCCCTGGGGTCCAGATTGGTCACGTCCTGGGGGTCATTAGCTTCCATAGACTTGTAATGAGGAAAAACTTAAAAAAAAATTTCTTTTGAAACCATGAGACCCTCAGCTTATATATTATATTTAGTATGTAGCAATGTTTAGCAGTTTCCCACATAAATCCTACCAACCATGTCACTGAAGTCCAAATTGGTCATGCTCTGGGGGTCATTTATTAATATAGAGCTATATAGTTAAAGAAAAAACTTCTCTGAAACCAAAGGCCTTATGCAGGTGCAGTCATCATGAATCTTGCTCAAAATGTTTGTCTTGATGATTTCCGGGTCAAGTTTGGACCTGGGTCACTTATGACCTATATTTCATGGTCCAGTGACTTTCTTAATTTTTTCCATTTAGGTTTGTAACTGTTGGTCCTACAGCAGTGATACTTAGCACTTGCAGACATCTTAGCATAGCCTCTTGAATGCAATTATCAATATTTGACCTTGACCTATATTCCACGGTTCGCTGACTTTGTTAAGTTTTTGCATTTTGGTCAGTTTCTCAGTAATTGTTGGTCCTACAGCCAGTGATACTTAGCACATGCATACATCTTAGCATGGCCTCTTGAGTGCAGTCATTCATATTTGACCTTGATCTATATTTCATGGTCCATTAGGCATGCTACATTGTCTTACTTGTTAATATAATCATCATGAATCCTGGTCAGAATGTTTGCCTTGATCATTTATGGGTCAGGTTCTCTAAGTGCTATGAATTTCAGGTGAGCATTACAGGGCCATCATGGCCCTCTTGTTTCACATTGTGAACTTGTGTACCACACTTTGGCATTGTTGTATAATGAACGGCCATTGATGGATTTTAAATTCAAGGAGTGTCAGAGTTATTTTATTTGTTATAAGTTTTACACAAATTCCTGTAGATTAAGCAAACAGTGACAACCTTGATTAGATGCTGCACTGATTTTGTGGCGTCGGATCTGGGTTTACACTGTTTTCCAATGTCCCCAAAGTGCCTAATTTCAATGTATATATTTGGAATTTAAGTGGTGTCATACTTTTTTGTACATTTACAAAAATTTCTGTTCATGAAGCAAAAAGTGGTCATCCTGATGAAAAAAGTGTCAAGTTTGTTTTATTTTTTGTTGTAAGTTTACAAAAGTACCTTACTCCCCAGTTCACTGTTTGCCCACACCAAGTAGTATCACATGTGATGCCTTGTTATAGTTATTATTATAATTTTTAGATACTTGTTTCTGAAGTTGGAAAAACAAAGAATGTTGTTTAGGCTACCAATATTCCTAAACTGTATGAGCGTCTAGAGGCTCTCCAAGGTCAGCTTACACTCTGTGAGAAGGCTTTGGCTGGATACCTGGAAACCAAGAGACTAGTATTTCCATGCTTCTACTTTGTTTCTTCAGCTAACTTACTTGATGTCCACTTTTTTCACATTGTGAACTTCATTTTTCACCTTCAATATATAGACAGTGGGCACCTCTTGAGCACAACTCCTCTAACAATTTTATATCAATCTTTTTGAAACTTTGACCATGTTTTTATGCCCCTGTCATTTTCAGTGGTGGGGTGGGAGGCATATAATCAATTTTCTACATCTCTTCCCAAACCTTTGGTCAGTTTAAGCCAAAACTTACACTTTAGCAACAGGACCACTTCTGGAACAAAATGAGTTTAAATCATGTTGAGCAGAAATCCAAAATGGCTGCCACAGCCTCCATCTTGAAAATCTTTTGGACATCTTCTCGCAAACCACAAGGCAAATTAAGTTGAAATTTACAATGTAGCAACAGGTTGACATTAGATGAAAACTGGTTAGAATAGCTGTTAACTGAATCTGTGTAACAATATCTGGGGTAGATGGAGCTCTCAATCCATGGTCGGCAATCCATCTAGGAGTTGGCAACTCCAAACAAAAACCTGCATATCTGGATTTGCCTGTTCCAGTGATGTAAAGTCTGCTTCAGCAGCTGGGGCAGAGGAAATCATTACCAAAGGGCAATGCAGCAGCATGTTGTGGAGCATGGAGAGCATGACAAGGCACAACAGAAGTCATGGTCATCCACTGCATCAGAGCTTAGCTCCAGATGTCTTGACACTGTCTTGCCTCTGGATCCAGCTAGGTCAGTATGAGAGTGAGGCTGACTTGCGCACCTCTCTCTCACTATAATCCAATTCACAGGACAAGTCATCTTAACCAGCAACACACAGTCACAGCAAGCACACATATACAAGTCATTTTAAAAAAGCCCTAATGCAATGGACTAGCCGCGAAGCAGCAGGTGAGGAAACACAGGAAGCTGTAGTTGCAGACCTTCACACAGGTGGCTTGGTTCTATATGGGCGCTTTCCTTAAGAAGAAGCAGTACAGGGAATTCAGCAGCCAAAATGAGAGACTGAGCAGACCTCTTTAGGATTGCACTGCTCACCCCCTTAGCATGGGAAAAGGACTAGAAAAGGTGCTCTAAACAGTTACCTGCTTCAAAGCTCCTGTTAACAGCAGTCAGCGGGGATCCCACTTAGCAGTTGAACAAGAAAAAAGAAGACAAAGGTGATACCTTTAACAATTGGCGCATATAATCTGCACACTCTAATTAACAGTGCTGGTTCTGATAGACCTCAGTGAAGAACAGCTGTAGTTGGTAGAGAACGACAGATACAAAGTCAAGATTGCAGCTAAGAGTAAGACTCGCCTTGCAGAGGAAAGGGTTTTATAAGAAGTTGGTGCTGGTTAAAGTATCTTCTGGAGTGGATGCAAGAAAGAAGAGTGGCGTGAAGAGGAGTAGGATTCACTATCAAGTCATACCTTGTCAGCAAGCTCTTAGGACTTCCAAAAGGCATAAATGACTGCCTGATGATGCTGAGACTTCCCTTATCAGGCAAAAGGCATACAAGAATTTAAAGTGCCTATTAACACAATGACCAACCCAGATGAGGTTAAAGACAAGTTCTATGATGATCTGGATTCTCTGATTTCTGCAACATACCGGACAGACAAACTCATCCTCCATGGGGACTTCAATGCCAGAGTGGGCACAGACCACCAAACCTTGGAAGGAGTGATTGGACCTGAAGGAGTAGGAAAGTGCAACAGCAATGGCCTCCTCCTTTTAAGGAAGTGTGCAGAGCATGAATTACTAGTCTCTAACACAGTCTTATGTCTATTAACTAGCAACAAGACATGGATGCACCCTCATTCCAAACACTGGTATCTCATTGACTATGTCGTAGTGCAAAGGAAGGACAGATAGGATGTCGGTATCAGTTTATGTGTGGTGCAGATTGTTGGACAGATCACAGACTTGTTGTCAGCAAACTCAACCAGTGCATTCAGTCTGTACGGTGACCACAAGGCAAGAAAGTGCCAAAGAGATCGGGTGTCTCCAAGTTGAAACAAGACAGCAAGAGTCAAGCTTTCATCAATGATATCTGCAGCTGTTTAGATGCACTGGATCAGAGTTCAGAGGATCTAGATGAGAACTGGACAGTCTTCAGAGACACCGTTCACTCTTCAGCAATGGATTCCCAAGGACCAGTATCTCACAAACACCAAGAATGGTTTGTTGAGAATGACAAAGAAATCCAGGGACTCCTTGAAGAGAAACACCAAAAACACAAGCATACCTCAGTGATATCAGCTTAGTATCTAGTAAGACTGCTTATTCAAACATATATAAGACAGTCCAGACTAGGCTCAGACAGAGACATGCAAAACTCCTGGCTGAGCTATAAAAGGCTGATGAAATCTAGTCCTTTGCAGACAGAAAGGATATAAAGTAGTTCTTTGATGCACTTAAGACAGTATATGGTCCCCAGAGCTCAAGAACCACCCCACTTTTTAGCTCACCTGAGCCAAAGGCTCAGGATGAGCTATTGTGATCACTCTCCATCCATCCGTCTGTCAGTCGGTACACACCTTGGAACGACTTCTCCTCTGAACCCCTGGGCCAAATTTCTTCAAACTTTATGTTGAGCTTTAAAGGGGGATTAAAAATTTGTAAAAATGGTCACGGTTTGTAAATGGATGGCCGCCATGCCACGATATAGCTCCTATAGACTTATAATGGGAATTTTCTGAAACCATGAGGCAGAGCTTAGATATTTAGTATTTAGCAATTTTAAGTGGTCACCTTCATAAATCCTGCCAACCATGCCAAATTTTTTAATCTTCTCTGAAACCATGAGGCCCACGGCTTATATATTTATACCCCCGGCATACGAAGTATGCAATGGGGGTATATAGTTTTTAGCTCACCTGAGCTCTGCTCAGGATGAGCTATTGTGATCACTTTTCGTCCGTCGTCCGTGCGTCCGTGCGTCCGTCCGTCCGTCCGTCCGTCCGTGCGTCCGTCCGTTAACATTTTCAAACAACTTCTCCTCTGAAACCGCTGAGCCAATTTTGCTCAAATTTCATATGGAGCCTCCTTAGGGTGGGGGAACGAAAAATTGCTAAAATGGTCGCGGTCCGTTGACCAAGATGGCCGCCACGCCCATATATGGTAAAAACCTTTAAAAATCTTCTTCTCCAGAACCGAGGATGCCTTGGGGCTGAACCTTTACAGGAATCATCGGGGACGGGAGGTCTACCAAAATTGCTAAAAGAATTGTCGTACGTTGACGTTTGACCTTTTTACGGCAAGGTCAAGTTTGCTTCCCTATGCATTTGTATGGGAAAAACCTTTAAAAATCTTCTTCTCCAAAACCGAGCATGCCTTATGGCTGAATCTTTGCATATATCTTTGGGAACAGGAGAGCTACCAAAATTGCTAAAATAATGGTCGTACATTGACATTTGACCTTTTTACGTTAAGGTCAATTTTGCTTCCTTATGCATTTGTATGGGAAAAATGACCAGAATTTCAAACAACTTCTTCTCTGGAGCCTCTGGGCCAATTTTGCTCAAATTTCATATGGAGCCTCCTTAGGGTGGGGGAACAAAAAATTGCTAAAATGGTCACGGTCCGTTGACCAAGATGGCCGCCACGCCCATATATGGTAAAAACCTTTAAAAATCTTCTCCTTCAGAACCGAGAATGCCTTTGGGCTGAACCTTGGCAGGAATCATCGAGGACGGGAGGTCTACCAACATTGCTAAAAGAATTGTCGTACGTTGACGTTTGACCTTTTTACGGCAAGGTCAAGTTTGCTTCCCTGTGCATTTGTATGGGAAAAACCTTTAAAAATCTTCTTCTCCAAAACTGAGCATGCCTTATGGCTGAATCTTTGCATATATCTTTCGGGAACAAGAGGGCTACCATAATTGCTAAAATAATGGTCGTACATTGACATTTGACCTTTTTACGTTAAGGTCAATTTTGCTTCCTTATGCATTTGTATGGGAAAAATGTTCAGAATTTCAAACAACTTCTTCTCTGGAGCCTCTGGGCCAATTTTGCTCAAATTTCATATGGAGCCTCCTTAGGTAGGGGGAACAAAAGATTGCTAAAATGGTCACGGTTCATTGACCAAGATGGGCGCCATGCCCATATATGGTAAAAACCTTTATAAATCTACTTCTCTAGAACAGAGGATGCTTTGGGGCTGAATATTTGCATAAATCATCGGGGACAGGGGGTCAATCAAAGTTGCTAAAATAATGGTCATACATTGACATTTGACCTTTTTACGGCAAGGTCAAGTTGCTTCCTTATGCATTTGCATGGGAAAAAACATTTAAAAATCTTATTCTCCAAAACCGAGGATGGCTTGTGGCTGAATCTTTGCATATATCATCTGGAACGGGCGGTCTACCAAAGTTGCTAAAATAATTGTCATACATTGACATTTAACCTTTTTACGGCGAGGTCAAGTTTGCTTCTGTATGCATTTGTATGGGCGCCATACATTTGTATGGAAAAAATGTTGATAATTTCATATGGCTTTTCCTCTGAAGCCTCCGGGCCAGTGTTGCTCAAATTTCATGTGGAGCCTCCGTGGGCAGGAGAATGAAAGATTGCTAAAATGGGTATGGTCCATTGATCAAAATGGCTGCCATGCCAATATATGGTAAAAACCTTTAAAAATCTTCTTCTCCATAACCAAATAAGCCCTGGGTCCTAATCTTTGCACAAATTATAGGGGACAGGAGATCTAACAAAATTGCTCAAATGATGGTTTATGTTGACATTTGACCTTTTTACCTCCAAGGTCAAATTTGCTTCCCTATTTGTGTGGGCCATTTACATTTATATTGAAAGTATCGATGTGACTTGTAGATCAACAGTAGTTAAAATTGTTCTGATTGGAAATCTAAGATGGCCATCATCTGATTTATATTTATAATATGTCCCTGCCACTGTGCTGTTTACATGTATAAAATCACGATTCTTCAGAAACCACTTAGCCAATTTCCACGAAATTTCACATTGATCCTTCTGTTGAAATGTGATTGATAGTTTATTCATGATCATGCTCCATTGACTGTCAGGCCCATATATTCTTCTTCAAAACTAAGAACTGCTCAAATGATGATATTTTCATTAGTTGCGATGATAGGATTGGATAAATGTTGCATAACATCTGCATGTCTGCAGTGGCTATGTCACTCAGGTGAGCGAATCGTGGCCCGTGGGCCTCTTGTTGTCTTTTCTGTTTGTCTGTTTGTCTGTCTGTCTGTCAGTCAGTCAGTCTGTCTGTCTCTTAACATTTATTTTGTGTCAAAGATATCTCGGGAACTACTTTACCCTGAAACTTGAAATTTTGTACACATGACAAGTATCACTAGTATTGTGGGAAAGAAAATAAGGGGCCATGAGGCCAGGTCCCTTAGATTTATTTCCCTTTGTTGTTCTGGCTATACTGATGGCCGTGGCATTTATTTGTGTCAAAGATATCTCAGGAACTACTTTACCTAGAAACTTGAAATTTTATACACATGACAAGTATGACTAGTTGTATTGTGGGAAAGAAAATAAGGGCCATGGGGCCAGGTTCCTTAGAGTTATTTACCTTTGTTGTTCTGGCTATACTGATGGCCATGGCCGGGGCTATTAGTGAGCATATGCTCACTTCATGCTCTAGTTTTTATGTAGCAATGTTTAGTGGTCCCGTACGTAAATCCTACCAATCAAGCCCCTTAGGTTCAAACTGGCCTTGCCCCAGGGAGTCGTGAACTCCCATAGACTTATATTGGAAAAAATTTAAAAAAATCTTCTTCTCTGAAACCATGCGGTCCAGAGCTTATATATATAGAGCTTATATATAGAGCTGTATAGCTAATAACCTTCAAAAATCTTCTCTGAAACCATGAGGCAAAAAGCTAACAGATTAAGTTTGTAGCTGTGTTAAGTGGTCTTCTGCATAAATCCTGCCAATCAAGCCCCTTGGGTCCAAATCGGCCACGCCCCGGGTGTCATTAGCTCCCATAGACTCATAATGGAAAAAACTTAAAAAAAAATCTCTGAAACCACGAGGCCCACAGCTTCCATATTTAGTATGTAGCAGTATTTAGTGGTTCCCTACATAAATCCTGCCAGTCAAGCCCCTGGGGCCCAAACTGGCTACGCCCCGGGGGTCATTAGCTCCCATAGACTTATAATGGGAAAAACTTAAAAAAATCTTCTCTGAAACCATGAGGCCCAGAGCTTATATATTTAGTATGTACCAATGTATTGTGGTCCCTTACATAAATCCTGCCAATCAAGCCCCTTGGGTCCAAATTGGCCATGCCCTAGGGATCATATGCTTATACAGAGCTATATACCAAAGAACCTTCAAAAATCTTCTTCTCTGAAACTATGAGGTTGAGAGCTAATAGATTAAGTATAAAGTGATGTTAAGTAGTCTCTTACATAAATCCTGCCAACCATGCCCTGGCGTCCAAATTGGCCACACCCCGAAGGTCATTAGCTGCCATAGACTTATTATTGGAAAACTTTAAGAAAAATCTTCTTCTCTGAAACCATAAGGCCCAGGGCTAATATATTTAGTATGTTGCAACGTGTAGTGGTCCACTACATAAATCCTGCCAATCAAGCCCCCTGGGGTCCAAATTGGCCATGCCCTGGAGATCATTAGCTCCCAATAAACTTATAATGGGAAAAAACTTAAAAAATTTTCTTCTCTGAAACTGTGAGGCCCACAGCTTATATATTGAGTATGTAGCAATGTGTAGTGGTCCCCTATATAAATCCTGCCAATCAAGCCCCTGGGCTCCAAACTGGCCACATCGCAGGAGGTCATATCATATGTATATATAGAGCTATATAGCTAATAACCTCCAAAAATCTTCTCTGAAAGCATGAGGCAGAGAGCTAACAGACTAAGTTTGTAGCTGTGTTTAGTGGTCTCCTTCATAAATCAGTGATCTCCTACATAAATCCTGCCAGTCAAGCCCCTTGGGTCCAAACCGGCCACGCCTCAAGCTGTCATTAGCTATCATAGACTTATAATGGGAAAAATTTAAAAAATCTTCTATGAAATCATGAGGCCCACAGCTTATATATTTAGTGTGTAGCAATGTTTAGTGGTCCCCTACATAAATCCTGCAAATCAAGACGCTGGGTCTAAACTGGCCACACCTTGGGGGTCATTAGGTCCCATAGACTTATAATGGAAATAACTTTAGAAATCTTCTTTTCTGAAACTGTGAGGCCCAGAGCTTAGATATTTAGTATGTAGCAATGTTAAGCGGTCACCTACATAATTCCCGCCAACCATGCCCATGGAGTCCAAATTGGGCATGCCCTGGGTCTCATTACCTCTCATAGACATAATGGGGAAAACTTAAAAAATCTTTTCTGAAACCATGAGGCCCAGAGCTTAGATATTTAGTAACGTTAAGTGGTCACCTTCATAAATCCTGCCAACCATGCCCGTAGAGTCCAAATTGGCCACGCCCCGGGGCTCATTAGCTCCCATAGACTTTCAATAAAAACTTGAAAAATCTTCATTGAAACCATAAGGTCCAGAGTTTAGATGTTTAGTATGAAGTAACAATAAGTGGTCTCCTATATAAATCCTGCTAATCATGCCCCTAGGGTTCAAACTGGCCACACCCGGGGCTCGTTAGCTCCCATAGACTTATAATGGGTAATATTTAAAAAATCTTCTTCTCTAAAACCATTAGGCCCAGCGCTTAGATATTTAGTATGTAGCAATGTTAAGTGGTCACCTACATAAATCCTGCCTACCATGCCCCTGGGGCTTATTAGCTCCCATAGACTTATAATGGAAAAAAAAAACAACCTTAAAAATTCTTCCTCTCTGAAGCCATAAGGCCCAGAGCTTAGATATTAAGTATGTAGCAATAGTAAGTGTAAGTGGTCACCTGCATAAGTCCTGCCAACCATGCCCCTAGGGTCCAAATTGGCCACACCCTTGGGCTGATTAGCTCCCATAGACTTATAATGGGAAAAACTTCTGAAATCTTCTTCTCTGAAACCATAAGGCTCAGAGCTTAGATATTTAGTATGTAACAATATTTAGTGGTCACCTACACAAATCCTGCCAACCATGCTCCTGGGCTCCAAATTGGTCCTGCCCTGGGGCTCATTAGCGTCCATAGACTTTTAAAGGGAAAAACTTCAAAAATCTTTTCTGAAACTACAGTGTAGCTCCAATATATCGCGGTATTGCGGGTCCATAACCCTGAAACCGCGATGTGGTCGGAGCGCGATATAAGTCCCGACATGTACCATGCATGTATAACGGCGTGCATAACTCTCGCTCGGTTTGTCGCTGTGGTAGTTTGCTGAGACATCACGGATAAATGGCATTCAGTTATGTTGTCACCATATTTCCTAATTAAAATTGGATTAGAATTGCTCAATGGAATAATTTACAATGGTGCGCTATGTCTAACAAGTAATTCCAATCGAAACCAGCTGATAAACTACGTTTGAAAACAAGAAATCATCGGATTGACAATTTAGGACGCCATTTTGGATACTCTGGCGAAGGGAAGTTACTCCATTGTGCTAAGATAACTTGAGTTGCTTCCCTTCGCTTATATTGCGGGCGCAAAAAAACAAAGTTAATTTCTTTTTATTTATTTTTTTTTATTGTTTGTTTTATTGTTTGTTTTTTTGACGCAGTTGTTTTCTTCTGAAATATTTATATCTACAGAAGTGTAAAATAAGCAGACTACGATCTGTGTATGTTGGACAGAAACATCGTAAGACTACTGTCTTGTAAAATTTGCTGGTGTTGAAAAGGAGGTGGACCGTTTTCCCCTGCTGAGCAAAATTAGTTTGTGGGCATCATTGACTCATTGAGCATTGAGTAGATCTATGTACTAAATGATGATAATGATTACGACAATTATGGCGATATAATTTATTGTTTGCCAATTATAATCAACGTGTGCGCTGATTGACACTAAGTGGATTGTTTATCATATAATACCTGACGCGCGACTTAGCGTCGGGATAGGCGCGAAAAATCAATTACCGGAGGCGGAACGCTTTTTTTTTTCTGAAGTTAAATAAAACAACAAACATTTTATGTTTTTAATTTTTATTTTTTTTTTTTTTTTGCTTTTGGAAAATTTGGGAGCCATGGCCTATTCGCGATATACTGGATTTCGCGAAATAACGGACCGCGATGTATTGGAGCTACACTGTATAAGGTCCAGAGGTTAGATATTTCGTATGTAGCAATGTTAAGTGGTCACCTACAGAAATCTTGCCAACCATGCACCTAGGGACCAAATTGGCCATACGCCGGGGCTCATTAGCTCCCATAGACTTAAAATGGGAAAAACTTAAATCTTCTCTAAAACTATAAGGCCCAGAGCTAAGATATTTAGTATGTAGCAATTTAAAGGTAAAACGGACAAAATTATGCCCCTTTGTGGACTTAGGCATTGTGGCGTAGGAAAAGCTTGTAAGCAAAATATCATTTTGATTTATGACCATTTGAAAATTTCAGCATTTTAATCTTGTAAGTAAGATATCTCAAAAACTGTTCAAGCCATTGCCTTGAAACTTGACAGTGAATGATGAGTAAATGACCTGATTAACTTACAACAGTTAACTCAGGTGAGCGTTGTGGCCATGGGCCTCTTGTTAATGCAGATAGAACAAGTCTTCTGCCTGACAAAGAAGCTGTCTTGAAAAGATGGGCTGAACACTTTGATGATGTCCTTAATCAGCCATCATCAATCAATGATGAAGCTATCAACAGACTACCATAGGTGGAATGTCATCCTCTGCTTGATGAGTTCCTAACCGTCTCTGGAACAGAGAAAGCAGTAAAACTCCTGTCATCTGGCAAGGTTCTAGGATTAGATGCAGTACCTGCAGAGATCTACGAAACAGGAGGTCCTTCAGTTGCAGAGAAACTGACAGAGATATTTCACATGTGGAGAAAAGAAGCCATCCCTCAAGAATTCAAGGATGCAACAGTTATCCACCTATTCAAACGGAAAGGGAATCCTCTTGTCTGTGACAATCATCCTGGCATCTCTTTATTGTCAGTTGCTGAGAAGAACCTTGCAGAAGTCCTTTTGGACTGATTGAATGAACACCTTGAACAGTCAGGGCTTCTACCAGAAAGCCAGTGTGGATTCAGGAAGACAGAGGAACAATTGACATGATCTTCATAGCAAGACAGCTTCAAGAGAAATGCCTGGAATAGAATGTGGACCTCTGCATGACCTTTGTGGACCTAAGAAGGTTGCAAGCTAAATCCAAGGTGCAGGCAGAGGTGCTAAATGAGTTCCTCTTTGCTGATGACATGGTAAAGGGTGCTCCAACAGAAGAGAAGATGCAAAGAAGCTGTCTTGAAAAGATGGGCTGAACACTTTGATGATGTCCTTAATCAGCCATCATCAATCAATGATGAAGCTATCAACAGACTACCACAGGTGGAATGTCATCCTCTGCTTGATGAGTTCCTAACCGTCTCTGGAACAAAGAAAGCAGTAAAACTCATGTCATCTGGCAAGGTTCTAGGATTAGATGCAGTACCTGCAGAGATCTACAAAACAGGAGGTCCTTCAGTTGCAGAGAAACTGACAGAGATATTTCACATGTGGAGAAAAGAAGCCATCCCTCAAGAATTCAAGGATGCAACAGTTATCCACCTATTCAAACGGAAAGGGAATCCTCTTGTCTGTGACAATCATCCTGGCATCTCTTTATTGTCAGTTGCTGAGAAGAACCTTGCAGAAGTCCTTTTGGACCGATTGAATGAACACCTTGAACAGTCAGGGCTTCTACCAGAAAGCCAGTGTGGAGTCAGGAAGACAGAGGAACAATTGACATGATCTTCATAGCAAGACAGCTTCAAGAGAAATGCCTGGAATTGAATGTGGACCTCTGCATGACCTTTGTGGACCTAAGAAGGTTGCAAGCTAAATCCAAGGTGCAGGCAGAGGTGCTAAATGAGTTCCTCTTTGCTGATGACATGGTAAAGGGTGCTCCAACAGAAGAGAAGATGCAAAAAGGTGTAGGAGAAGAACTATATAAGCATATTTGCTTACGTTCCAATCCTGTTCACATTTATATTATCACATGTTTGTTATATGCTGTACAAAGAGATTTGAAATAAATATGTTTAAACCAAAAAGGTGTGGATCAAGTATCTGATTCATTTGACAGCTATGATCTCACAATCAGCATCAAAAAGACTGAGATAGTATATCAGCCATCACCTGGAAAGCCTTACAAGGTGCCTACCATCGACTTCATGAAGTATTTGGGATCAAAGTGGAATAATATTTGACACAAAGCTGACAATCTACAGATCTGTGGTGCTGCCAACACTGTTATACTGTGTGAAACATGGACGGTTTACCAACGGCATGCCAAAAGACTGAACCACTTCCATACAAGCTGTCTTAGAAAACTTCTAAAGATCAAGTGGCAAGACAGGACTCCAGACATATGTCCTGAAAAGGGCAGGGATGTAGAGTGTACATACTCTTCTGAAATTCACACAATTAAGATAAACAGGCCAAGTTATCAGAATGCTTGATGAACATTTGCCGAAGAAAATCCTCTATGGAGAACTACAAGTGGGAAAATGCTCCTATGCTTGTCAGAAGAGGCAATACAAGGACACCCTCAAACCCTCCCTTAAAGACTTTAACCTCTTGCTCAGAACAAATAGTTTCAGGTGAGCTACAGGACCATTGGTCCTCTGGTTTCAATGGAGTTATGGCCCTTGATTGACAACAGAATTGTGGTTTTGATTAATACAGGGCCCCTAGGGGAACCTTTAAAAACCTTTAATTTTGTTGAAATCCTTTAAAACCTTTTATTTGGATGAAAAACCTATAAAAACCTTTATTTTGATGAGAAAATCTCTATTTTTGGCAATTTGTAAATGCAAGAGAAGGACGGAGTAAATATGTAGCATTTGGTAACAACAAATTTAATTTAGATTCATATGTTCTAAACAGAAATGCAAGTAAATATTGTCATTACCATTTAAAGAGGAAAATATCCGATTTTCTCTGCAATTTTTCTCCCTATTTTGCTTGAGAGGCGATGACGTGGAGTTCTTTTGCTTGGGATTTGCCAAGAAATTTAACCATTAAATGCTCTTTATTTTGTACAAAATTTATCCTGAAAAACCTTTATTTGGCTGAAATTAGCCTTTATAAAAAGCCTTTATTTTTAAGAGACTGCTAGGGGGCCTGTTAATATCTTGAGAACCAATTGATGGATCCTTTATAAATTTTGGACAGTTTTGGTCAACAACTTGAAAATGAATAAATGAATTTTATTCAGAACAGACACTTGCATTTATATAATAATGAAGACCACTAATCAGATCATTCCATCTAATTAATGGACTGTACATAGATATACATTTTTAAATGTTTAGGGTAAATAATTTATGTAAAATTAACTAATTTAAAAAAAAAAAGAAAAAAAAAAGAAAGAAAGAAAAACAAATAAAACATAGCTTGAATACCAAAATATAGTTTCTGCAGCTCAGTGTTCAAGTCAGGCTGCGCTATTGCGCCATTCATGCATATTTTCATGTTTTGGCACAGAAAAAATAAGTTCTTGCGCCATCCGGGTGCAGAAAGTTTATTTCAATATCGACTGAAAATGCATTGTGATGGTTTGCTTTTACTTGCGGTTCAGTTAAATTCACTATAAATAGGCATACTAAAATGCAAAGAAAACTAGTGTTGTAAGGATGATCTATTATAATAGATAATCAATCGAAAATTCTTTTTGATTCTACTATCGATTGTGTTTGCTAATAATAAATTATAATCGAAAAGATTCACACCTGACTATTTTGTAAGTTATTATTCTCAAATTGCAACTTTAATGCAAGACAGATATAATTCTAAACTCTTCAGCTTGAAAGTATGTTAGGAATTAAGAAACAAAGTAGTGTTTCTGCAACAAAGGGAAAGTCTTCAGTACACATCTTAAATGTCAAAGGCTATGAGTGTGCTGTGAGGACTTTTACTTTTGTGGTGAGCTACTGCACATAAAATTATGCATGCAAATGACAAATTAACAAGCTTTTATTAAGTTTTAAGCAGTAAAAGGATACCATTTTATCTTTCTGGGTGATGGGACCTGTGTTTGCCTTTCATTTGATAGCTTTTTGATTATAATTGATAACCAATCAAAACCTCCTGTCCGGTTGTTTTCGATGATTGATTATAAAAAATCCCATAATCAGACAACACTAAAGAAAACGTAAAATAATGAAGAAAATACATTTAAACAGACCATCTGGTATGATTTTTGCCTGTAGTTCATGCATTTTTAGTTCACCTGAGCCAAAGGCTCAAGGTGAGCTTTTGTGACCGGTCTTCGTCCATGGTCCGACATCGGTTGTGCATCTTCCCTCTGTCAACAATTTACTTAAAAGACATCTCCTCCTGAACTGGTGAATAGATTTTGAAATAATTTTACAGGAATGTTCCTTGGGTGACCCTCTACCAAAATTGCCTAAATGGTTCCACTCCCCTACACAAAATGGTAGCCAGAGCTAAAAATAGAAAAACCTTTAAACGACATCTCCTCCCAGGCCAATGGCCCCATTTCAAAATAATTTCACAGAAATGTTCCTCTCATGCCCCTTTACTAAAATTTCCTAAATGGTTCTGCTCTGCTAAACAAAATGGCCACCAGAGCTAAAAATAGAAAACCTTTAAACGACATCTCCTCCCAGGCCAATGGCCCTATTTCAAAATAATTCCAAAGAAATGTTCCTCTCATGCCCCTTTACCAAAATTGCCTAAATGGTTCTGCTACGCTAAACAAAATGGCCACCAGAGCTAAAAATAGAAAAATCTTTAAAGGACATCTCTTCCCAGGCCAATGGCTCGATTTCAAAATAATTTCACAGAAATGTTCCTCTCTTGCCCCTTTACCGAAATTGCCTAAATGGTTTTGCTCCACTAAACAAAATGGCCACCAGATCTAAAAATAGAAAAACCTTTAAAGGACATCTCCTCCCAGGCCAGTGGCCTGATTTCAAAATAATTTCACAGAAATTATCCTCTCCTACCCCTTTACCAAAATTGCCTAAATGGTTCTGCTGCGCTAAACAAAATGTCCACCAGAACTGAAAATAGAAAAACCTTTAAACGATATCTCCTCCCGGCCTAGGCCAATGGTCCGATTTCAAAATAATTTCACAGAAATGTTCCTCTCATGCCCCTTTACCAAAATTGCCTAAATGATTCCACTCCGCTAAACAAAATGGCTGCCAGAGCTAAAAATAGAAAAACTTTAAACGACATTTCCCAGGCCAATGGCCTGATTTCAATATAATTTCACAGAAATGTTCCTCTCATGCCCCTTTACCAAAATTGCATAAATGGTTCCGCTACCCCAAACAAAATGGCCACCAGAACTAAAAATAGAAAAACCTTTAAATGACATCTCCTCCCAGGCCAATGGCCCAATTTCAAATTTATTTTACAAAAATGTTCCTCTCATGCCCCTTTACCAAAATTGCCTAATGGTTCTGCTCCACAAAACAAAATGGCCACCAGAGCTAAAAATAGAAAAAACATTTTAAAGACATCTTCTAGGCCAAGGGCCCAATTTCAAAATAATTTCACAGAAATGTTCCTCTCATGCCCCTTTACCAAAATTGCCTAAATGGTTCCGCTCCACTAAACAAAATGGCCACCAGAGCTAAAAATAGAAAAACCTTTAAATGACATCTCCTCCCAGGCCAATGGCCCAATTTCAAAATAATTTCACAGAAATGTTCCTCTCATGCCCCTTTACCAAAATTGCTAAAATGGTTTTGCTCCGCAAAACAAAATGGCCACCAGAGCTAAAAATAGAAAAACATTTTAAAGACATCTTCTAGGCCAAAGGCCCGATTTCAAAATAATTTCTGTGAAATGTTTCTCTAATGCCCCATCACCCAAATTGCTAAAATGGTTTGGCTCCGCTGAACAAAAATGCCGCCAGAGCTCAAAAATAGAAAAAGGGCGTAGACTGTCATGCGTCTGTCAACAATTTACTTAAGAGATATTTTCTCCTAAACCAGTTAATGGATTTTGAAATAATTTTACAGGAATGTTCCTTGAGTGACTCTCTACCAAAATTGCAAAAAATGGTTCCGATCGGCTGAACAAAATGGCTACCAGAGCTCAAAATAGAAAAACCTTTAAATGACATCTCCCATGCCAGTGGCCCGATTTCAAAATAATTTCACAGAAATGTTCCTATAATGCCCCTTTACCAAAATTGCTAAAATGGTTCCACTCTGGTAAACAAAATGGCTGCCAGAGCTAAAAATAGAAAAACTTTAAATGACATTTCCCAGGCCAATGGCCTGATTTCAATATAATTTCACAGAAATGTTCCTCTCATGCCCCTTTACCAAAATTGCCTAAATGGTTCCGCTACCCTAAACAAAATGGCCACCAGAACTAAAAATAGAAAAACTTTTAAATGACATCTCCTCCCAGACCAATGGCCCGATTTCAAATTTATTTTACAAAAATGTTCCTCTCATGCCCCTTTACCAAAATTGCCTAATGGTTCTGCTCCGCAAAACAAAATGGCCACCAGAGCTAAAAATAGAAAAAACATTTTAAAGACATCTTCTAGGCCAAGGGCCCAATTTCAAAATAATTTCACAGAAATGTTCCTCTCATGCCCTTTTACCAAAATTGCCTAAATGGTTCTGCTCCACTAAACAAAATGGCCACCA
The DNA here is from genome assembly GCA_964016985.1 of Anodontia alba. Classification (NCBI taxonomy): domain Eukaryota; kingdom Metazoa; phylum Mollusca; class Bivalvia; order Lucinida; family Lucinidae; genus Anodontia; species Anodontia alba. The sequence continues at coordinate 26,984,213 of OZ024822.1, read as the reverse complement.
GAGCTAAAAATAGAAAAACCTTTAAATGACATCTCCTCCCAGGCCAATGGCCCAATTTCAAAATAATTTCACAGAAATGTTCCTCTCATGCCCCTTTACCAAAATTGCTAAAATGGTTTTGCTCCGCAAAACAAAATGGCCACCAGAGCTAAAAATAGAAAAAAACATTTTAAAGACGTCTTCTAGGCCAAAGGCCCAATTTCAAAATAATTTCTGTGAAATGTTTCTCTAATGCCACATTACCAAAATTGCTAAAATGGTTTGGCTCCGCTGAACAAAAAGGCCGCCAGAGCTCAAAATAGAAAAAGGGCGTAGACTGTCATGCGTCTGTCAACAATTTACTTAAGAGACATTTTCTCCTAAACCAGTTAATGGATTTTGAAATAATTTTACAGGAATGTTCCTTGAGTGACTCTCTACCAAAATCGCAAAAAATGGTTCCGATCTGCTGAACAAAATGGCCACCAGAGCTCAAAATAGAAAAACCTTTAAATGACATCTCCCATGCCAGTGGCCCGATTTCAAAATAATTTCACAGAAATGTTCCTCTAATGCCCCTTTACCAAAATTGCTAAAATGGTTCCACTCTGGTAAACAAAATGGCTGTCAGAGCTAAAAGTAGAAAAACCTTTAAACAACATCTCCTCTCAGGCCTATGACTGGATTTCAAAATAATTTCACAGAAATGTTCCTCTTATGACCCTTTACCAAAATTGCTAAAATGGTTTTGTTTGGCTGAACAAAATGGCCACCAGAGCTTAAAAAAAAATAGAAAAAAGGTATAGACTGTCATGCATCTATCAAAAATTTACTTAAGAGACAACTCCTCCTAAACGGGTTTATGGATTTTAAAATAATTTTACAGGAATGTTCCTTGAGTGACCCTCTACCAAAATTACTAAAATGGTCCTGCTTGGCTGAACAAAATGGCCGCGAGAACTAAAAATAGAAAAAAAAAAAAACTTTTAAAGGACATCTCCTCCCAGGCTAATGGCCGGATTTTAAAATAATTTCATGGAAACATTCTTCTAATGCCCCTTTACCAAATTGCAAAAATGGTTCTGCTCTACTAGACAAAATAGCCACCAGAGCTAAAAATAGAAAAACCTTTAAACAACATCTCCTCTTAGGCCTATGACGGGATTTCAAAATAATTTCACAGAAATGTTCCTTTTATGTCCCTTGACCGAAATTGCCGGTTCCCGTTGGCTTAACAAAATGGCCACCAGAGCTAAAAATAGAATAAGGGCGTAGACTCATGCATCTGACAATTTACTTAAAAGACATCTCCTCCTAAACCAGTTAATGGATTTTTACCGAAATGCTAAAATGGTGCCCTTCTGCTAAACAAAATGGCATCCAGAGCAAAAACAAAAGAAAATCTTTAAACAACATGTCCTCCTAGGCCAAGGGCCTGATTACAAAATAATTTCACAGAAATGTTCCTTTAATACCCTTTTACCAAAATCTGCTCTGCTGAACAAAATGGCCACCAGAGCTAAAAATAGAAAAACCTTTAAACAACATCTCCTAGGCCTATGGCCTGATTTCAAAATAATTTCGCAGAAATGTTCCTCTGATTAAGTCATATTCTCCTTGAGTGCTATGATACTCAGGTGAGCGATATAGGGCCATCATGGCCCTCTTGTTGATGTTATTTCTAGCATTGATGGTGGCCATTTTTTTAGCTCACCTGAGCTGAAGGCTCAAGGTGAGCTTTTGTGATCACTCACGGTCCGTCGTCGTCATCGTCCGTATGTCCGTCCGTCCGTCCACAATCTTTAAACAACATCTCCTCCTAAACCACTGATTGGATTTTGACCAAACTTCACAGGACTGATCCTTGGTTGGTTCTCTTTCAAAGTTGTTCAAATGGTTCCGGTCCGTTGCATATCTAGGTCACAGGAGCTAAAAATAGATTTTTTAACTAAAAACTTAAAAAATCTTCTTGTCAGAAACCACTGGACCGATTTCAATATAATTTTGCAGAAATGTTCCTTTGGTGATCCTCTACCAAGATTGTTCAAGCCATTCGGCTTCGTCAAAAAACATGGCCGCCAGGGGGGCGGGGCTTATTTTCCCTATATATCTATATAGAAAACTTTAAAAATCTTCTTGTCAGAAACCACTGGACAGATTTCAATATAATTTTGCAGAAATGTTCCTTTGGTAATCCTCTACCAAGATTGTTCAAGCCATTTGGATTCGTCAAAAAACATGGCCACCAGGGGGCGGGGCTTATTTTCCCCATATATCTATATAGAAAACTTTAAAAATCTTCTTGTCTGAAACCACTGGACTGATTTCAATATAATTTTGCAGAAATGTTCCTTTGGTGATCCTTTACCAATTTTGTTCAAGCCATTTGGATTTGTCAAAATACATGGCCGCCAGGGGGGGCGGGGCTTATTTTCCCAATATATCTATATAGAAAACTTTAAAAATCTTCTTGTCCGAAACCACTGGACCGATTTCAATATAATTTTGCAGAACTGTTCCTTTGGTGATCCTCTACCAAGATTGTTCAAGACATTTGGATTTGTCAAAAAACATGGCCGCCAGGGGGCGGGGCTTATTTTTCCTATATAATCTATATAGAAAACTTTAAAAATCTTCTTGTCCGAAACCACTGGACCGATTTCCATATAATTTTGCAAAAATGTTCCTTTGGTGATCCTCTACCAAGATTGTTCAAGCCATTTGGATTCGTCAAAAAACATGGCCACCAGGGGGCGGGGCTTATTTTCCCTATATATCTATATAGAAAACTTTAAAAATCTTCTTGTCCGAAACCACTGGACCGATTTCCATATAATTTTGCAGAAATGTTCCTTTGGTGATCCCGTACCAAGATTGTTCAAGCCATTTGGATTCGTCAAAAAACATGGCTGCCAGGGGGCGGGGCTTATTTTCACTGTATATCTGTATAGAAAACTTTAAAAATCTTCTTGTCAGAAACCACTGGACCGATTTCCATATGATTTTGCAGAAATGTTCCTTTGGTGATCCTGTAGCAAGATTGTTCAAGCCATTTGGATTTGTCAAAAAACATGGCCGCCAGGGGGGCGGGGCTTATTTTCCTTATATATCTATATGGAAAACTTTAAAAATCTTCTAGTCAGAAACCACTGGACTGATTTCCATATAATTTTGCAGAAATGTTCCTTTGGTGATCCTGTTGCAAGATTGTTCAAGCTGCCATGATTCGTTAAAAAACATGGCCGCTAGGGGCGGGGTTAATATCCCTATATATCTATATAGAAAACTTTAAAAATCTTCTTGTCATAAACGACTGGACCGATTTCAATATAACTTGGCAGAAATGTTTCCTTAGTGACCCTCTATCAAGATTGTTCAAGCCGACATGATTTGTCAAAAAACATGGCCGCTAGGGGGTGCGGGGCTTACTTTCGATATTATTCTATATAGAAAACTTGAAAAAATCTTGTCGTCAGAAACCACAGGACTGATTTCAATATAACTTCGCAGAAATGTTTCCTTGGTGACCCTTTACCAAGATTGTTCAAGCCGTTATGATTTGTCGAAAAACATGGCCGCTAGGGGGCGGGGCTTATTTTCCTATATAATTTATCTATATATATAATTTTAATAGTCTTTTCAGAAAGCACTTGACCGATTTCAATGCAACTTTGCAGGAATGTTTCTTATGTAACCCTCTATCAAGATTGTTCAAGCTGTCATGATTCGTCAAAAAACATGGCTGCCAGGAGTCGGGGCTTATTTTCCTTATATATCTATATAGAAAACTTTAAAACTCTTCTTGTTAGAAACCACTGAACCGATTTCATTATAACTGCAGAAATTTTTCCTTGGTGACCCTCTACTAAGATTGTTCAAGTAATCATGATTCGTCAAAAAACATGGCTGCTGGGGGCAGGGCTTATTTTCCCTGTATATCTATATATAAAACTTTAAAAATCTTCTTTTCAGAAACCAATGGACTGATTTCAATACAACTTGGCAGGAATGTTTCTTTGGTGACCCTCTACAAAGATTGTTCAGGCCGTCATGATTCATCAAAAAACATGGCCGCTAGGGGGCGGGGCTTATTTTCCTTATATATCTATATAGAAAACTTTAAAAATCTTCCCGTAAGAAACAGTTGGACCGAGTTCAATGTAACTTGGCAGGAATGTTGCTTTGGTGACCTTCTACCAAGATTGTTCAAGCCTTCATGATACGTCAAAAACCATGGCCCCCAGGGGGGTGGGGCTTATTTTTCATATATATCTGCATAGAAAATTTTAAAATTCTTCTTGTCACATACCCCATGACCGATTTCAATATTACTTGGCTGGAATATTGCTTTGGTGAACCTCTATCAAGATTGTACAAGCAATCATGATTCGTCAAAAAACTGCCATGGGGTGGGGCTTGTTTTCCCTATATATCTAAATAGAAAACTTTAAAAATCTTCTTGTCAGAAACCACTGAACAGATTTCAATATAACTTGGTAGGAATGTTCCTTTGGTGACTCTCTACCAAGTTTGTTCAAGCTGTCATGATTCGTCAAAAAACATGGCCGTTAGGGGGTAGGGCTTTATAGCTATATAAAACTTTTTAAACCACTGGACCAATTTCAATATAACTTGGCAGAAATGTTCCTTTGGTGACCCTCTTTTAAGATTCAGTTCAAGTTGTCAAGATTTGTAGAAAAACATGGCCAGGGGTGTGGTGGAGGGGGGTAGGGGTGGTTAGTGCTATAAAGTTTATACAAAAATCCTAGAGCAGTGCTGAAACTTCAACAGTAAATATGCAAATCTGTTTGGTCAGGTGAGCGATATAGGACCATCATGGTCCTCTTGTTCCTTTTTTTTTTGCTGTGACTATTGGTTCAATGCTCATGCTGTGACTATTATTGGTTCAATGCTCTTTAATAAATTCTGGGGTCACCTCCCTGAAGGGTAGATCGAGTGTACACTGTTAGTACATCACTATCAGAAAGTATTTCTGTTGGAATTTTTCTTCCTTTTCACAATCTGATTGATTGAATGATTTAGGATGGCCTCATCAGACAGTTGTAGTCAGTCGACGATTCCCAGGTTGGCTTCGTCCCAGGCAGAGGCACTACAGACGCAATCTTTGTTGTCAGGCAGCTGCAAGAGAAGTATCTAGCTGCCAATAAGAGACTCTACATGGCTTTCGTAGACCTGGAGAAGGCGTTTGATCCAGTACCTCGGAAGGTCATCTGGTGGGCCCTTAGAAAACTTGGTGTGGAGGAGTGGATTGTGCAACTGGTGCAGGGGATGTATGCAAATGCGCAGAGCCGTGTCTGTGTTGGTGAGGGGTTCAGTGAAGAGTTTGAAGTGAAGGTTGGTGTTCACCAAGGATCAGTACTCAGTCCACTGCTCATTGTGCTTGAAGCCTTATCACGAGAGTTCCGCTCTGGGGTCCCCTGGGAGGACCTATATGCCGATGACCTTGTTACCATCGCTGAATCGCTTGAGGAATGTGTCAGGAGGCTCTTGACTTGGAAAGAAGCAATGGAGAAGAAAGGACTGAGAGTAAATGCAGGAAAGACAAAAATCATGATCTGCGGTACGGAACTGGACCTCCTGCAGAGTTCAGGTGAGTTTCCATGGGCCGTCTGTCGCGCTGGAGTGGGTAGCAACAGCATCTTCTGCAATGGCTGCAAGCACTTGGTGCACAAGAAATGCAGTGGGCTCAAGCGCTTGAAAAAAGACCCTGACTACAGATGTGCACGGTGCCTGGGAACTGCACGCCCCTTGGATGGCAGACCACAGAAGGAAATCCAGGTCGGACCTGACAAGCTTGAGGTGGTAGCTTCCTTTTGCTACCTAGGAGACATGCCCTCAGCAGCAGGTGGCTGTGAACTTTCAACCACAACACGTGTGAAAACCACCTGGAAGAATTTCAAGGATCGGCTACCAGTTCTCTCTTCACGCCACCTCTCTTTCAAAACACGTGGCTGTGTGTATAGCTCTTGTGTACGGAGCACAATGCTCCATGCCATTGACAAAGCCGAACCTCCAGCGTCTGAGCGAAATGACAGGGCAATGATCAGACAGATCTGCAATGTCAGGCCGCAAGAAATTGTCTCCACCAGGTCCAATGAGCTACTTGTACGGCTTGGCATTGAGGATTTGGACCTCATTCTGAAGGAGAGACAACTTCGATGGTATGGACATGTGGAACTCTCCAGTGGTGCAGTCAAGACAGCCTTTGACATACAGGATGATGGAAAGCGTGGACCTGGGAGGCCCAAGATGACATGGAAGCAGATGACAGAGAGGGATTGCATAGAGTGGAATCTCTCGGCTATCAACTCTCATGATAGACGTACCTGGAGATCTGGTGTGAGATCTGCCATGCGTGCATCTGGAAGGGGGCCCACTGATGTAGACGTAGCCCCTCTACCTGCACATTAATCAAAAATCCAATTATGATATGATATATGATTGGGTATTCACAATATCTAGTTACGATTATTCCCTTTATCTCCACAATATAATATACCAATTGAATGATTGGGTAGTCACAATATCTAGTTATGAATATTCCCTTTATCTCCACAGTATATCATAACTAGATATTATGAATAGATGTAAAAGCTGGAAATAACATAAAATATTTAACAAATCATTTTGAATTAGTTCTTTTGAACACTCTTCAAATTGTTGAGCTGGATGATCTCTTTAGCATCAGTCCTCTTCTAGTTTCAGCAGGACTGACCTTCACCCAAAATTAATACCTTTCCATTAATCAACAAGTAAGACAATCAGTCAATCATATTATTACCTGATCATTAAATCAATCAGATTTTGAAAAGAAAGAAAAATTCCAACAGTAATACTTTCTGATAGTGATGTACTAACAGTGTACACTCGATCTACCCCTCAGTGAGGTGACGGCCATCTTGGATTTCCGACTGGCACAATTTTTATACGCCGTTTGAAAAACGGGACGTATTATGTTATGGGGTATGGCGTCTGTCTGTCTGTAAACTTTTTCGTTTGCGGCTAACTCCGCCTACAGTTTACATCCGATCAAGCTGAAACTTGGTATATCGTTAGACCATGATGTGGCGCAGCACATATTATTTTGAGGTTACAGTCCACCAAATGTTTGCAGAGTTATGCCCCTTAGAAAATTTCTGTAAACTTTTCATTTGCGGTTAACTCCTACATTTTACATCTGATCAAGCTGAAACTTCATATATAGTTAGACCATGATGTGGAGCAGCGCATATTATTTCGAGGTTACAGTCCACCAAATATTAGCAGAGTTATGCCCCTTTGAAAATTTCAGTAGACTTTTCGTTTCCGGCTAACTTCTCCTACAGTTTACATCCGATCAAGCTGAAACTTGATTTGTAGTTAGACCATGATGTGGAGCAGTGCATATTATTTCAAGGTTACAGTCCACCAAATATTAGCAGAGTTATACCCTTTGAAAATTTCTATTAATTTTTCAATTCTGGCTAAATCCTCCTACAGTTTACATCCAATCAAGCTGAAACTTCATGTACAGTTAGACCATGATGTGGAGCAGCGCATATTGTTTCGAGGTTACAGTCCACCGAATATTAGCAGAGTTATGCCCCTTTGAAAATTTCAGTAAACTTTTCTTTTCCGGCTAAATCTTCCTACAGTATACATCCTATCAAGCTGAAACTTGATTTGTAGTTAGGCCATGATGTGGAGCAGAGCATATTGTTTCAAGGTTACAGTCCACCAAATATTAGCAGAGTTAAACCCCTTTGAAAATTTCTATTAATTTTTGTTTTCGGCTAAATCCTCCCACAGTTTACATCCGATCAAGCTGAAACTTCAAAAATAGTTACACGATGATGTGGAGCAGCACATATTATTTCGAGGTTACAGTGCACCAAATATTTGCAGATTTATGCCCCTTTGAAAGTTTTTTGGAAACTTTTCACAGCATATTGTTTAGAGGTAATAGTGTGCAAATTTTAAAATATAATAGGTATATTTTTTGCAAATAACTAAAGTTTTGTCATGGGCAAGATATTGATTTTTTTTTTTGTTTTTTTTTTTTTCATTTTTTAACATCTTCTTTTATTAGATTTACAAGGAAAGGTTGTCATTATTAAATCTTTATAAATACATAATTCTTTTTGAATTTTTTTTTTATTTTAATACTTTTCTGATTTGGCTCCCTTGAAGAACAAAAATAAAATCAGCATTAAGCAAGTTAAAGGTTTACCAAAAACATTTCTTGTAGCATATTTTTTTTTTGGTTGTTTATTTTCGTTTTGTTATTGTTTGGTCCGATATTGAAGTATTATAAAAACAAATCAGCTCATATGAGCTTATAATATAGCCATGCTTCTGTGGTGTGTCCTCTGGCAGAAAGCACTTCTCCCTAGAAGCAGCAAACTTCTCCCTATTTTCCTGGAGGGAGACATCACTTCTCCCTTAATTTCTGGGCCAGCTTGGACCCATAGGTTACAGTTCACCAAATATGAGTTATGCCCCAATGAAATTTTTTAAAAAAATTTTTTTTTGTAATTCCACTTACAGTTTATATCTGGAGCACTGAATTATGCAGGAGCCAGTTTATGTGTTACATCTTATTACTTGCCACAGGCATATAATGCCCCGCTTGGCAGAGCTCTTGTAGCTATTTTTTATCTACAAGTCACCCAGATGCTGCGTACCAAGTTTCGAGTCTATCTGTTCAACGGTTCAGGAGGAGTTGTTGAAAATGTGAAAAGCTAATGGACAGACCGACTGACGGACAACAGGCGATCTCATAAGCTGACCTGGAACTTTGCTCCAGGTGTGCTAATTATAAAATTAAGCTGCCAGTGTTCACGCCAGGAATTTCAGTTTTGGGGCCCAGGGCCCCCTACCCTCCAAAACGTTGGGGACATATGAAAATATCTAGGGACAGTACAATTAAAGATCAAACTTTTATAGACAATGTACTTGTTGGTTTCAGATGTGGGAATTTTGCTCCATGTAATCTGTTCCTGTAACATCTGAATAGATGTACAATCCAGGTTAACACAGGTTGTCAATAAGAAATGGAACAAATCACCATAAGAAAACAGATTAGGCAGGATGTCAAGGGCCATCTTGAAAATCTATTTTTCGCTTCTCCTGAACAGAAAGGCCAATTGATGAAACTTGGTAGGAAGCATCAGGGACCTGTAGATCAAAAATAGCTAAAATCGTTCCAATCTGAAATCCAAGATGGCAGTGGCCATCTTGAAAATCTGATTTCTGCTTTTTCTCCTGAACCAAATGGCAAATTGACTTGAAATGGTTGGAAGCATTGGGGTGACTTGTAGATCAAAAGGAGCTAAAATGATTCCAATTGGAAATCCAAGATGGCCACCATGGCAGCCATCTTGAAAATCTATTTTTCGCTTCTCCTCTTGAACCGAGGGGCCAGTTGACTTGAAACTTGGTAGGAAGCATCGGGGAGACTTGTAAATCAAAATAAGCTAAAATTGTTCTGATCGGAAATCCAAGATGACCACCATGGTGGCCATCTTGAAAATCTATTTTTTGCTTCTTCTCCTGAACCTAAAGACCAGTTGACTTGAAACTTGGTAGGAATCATCGGGGATGATTAGTAGATCAAAAATAGCTAAAAATCGTTCCGATCTGAAATCCAAGATGGCTGCCATCTTGAAAATCTATTTTGGAACTTCTTCTTTTGAACCCAAAGGCCAATTGACTCCAAACTTGCTAGGAAATATTGGGGCCAGTTGAGATCAAAAAGGGCTAAAATCGTTCAGATCCAAAACCCAGAATGGCCACATGGCCTCCATCTTGAAAATCTATTTTGAACTTCTTTTCCAGAACCGAAAGGCCATTTGACTTGAAACTTGGTAGGAACAGGCTTTCAAGCGGGCCCTACTATTCCTACTTTTCCCTACTTTTTTTTTTATGTTCCTACTTTTCCCTACTTTTTTCTGAAAATGCCCTACTATCCCTTGGTAGGGTGACAATGAGTGAAATTGGCCACTCTTTCTAGGGGTAACCCGGACCCCCCCCCCCCCGTACAACAAGATGTGTCATATATCAAAATATTCCTTATTGTCTGTAGTTTCTGAAACTGCCGGCATAAATTGGCATAAATGATGGCGAGCCGAGAAATCCAATAAGGCCGCCAACATGGCCGCCAAATACTAAAAGTCTGCCTTTGAAGCCTAAATCGTCTTTTGATTGTTGTAGTATGCATACAAAATGTATATTTAGATTGACCTTAACTCATGACAAGCAAGACTATTTATCTAGATACAAAAAGAAGCATAATTTAAAAATTAAAGGCAATTTTAGGGGTCAAAAGGTCAATATTAGGTCTAAAAATGGTGTACTGAGAGGTAACAGAAGTTCCTGAAAATTACTATAGTGATATTTCTTACTTGAGTTTAATTTAAACAACACACCAGGTATCATGGCCTGCTCAAAACTCATGTTTTCATATGAAATATTAATCTAGTATTAAACAGTAAGCAGTTTTTTACCCCTACCCCTATCATTTGATTTCATCACTTCTGAACTGACTCTGGTAAAGACTGATAAACGACAGTAGAAAAAATGATACAGACAGGCAGAATGGCAAGCTATTTCATTTATCAACCTCTGTTTTCCAGGAATGATTCGATTTTCTTCAGAATTTAAGTTTTAATTTACAGACTGAACAATAAATAAGAAATAATGACCCGGATAAAATTGGCTTGACAATATTTACTGTGACACCGACAAAACTTGCGGCGGGAAAATTTGAAACTATGTAAAGGTTGTCAATAAATTAATTGAAACAAAATATAGAAATAAAAGGCACTTGTAATCATACAATATGCACCTATAAATGTTTTCTCTGAACGGGGTGGCAGGATTACCTCCAGGTATTAGATAATTTTGAAAATTTTATGTCCTATTCCATACCTCTGACATGGGACCCCTGAGTTCTAATTTAGTGTCAAAAATCCTGTTGGTGGGCTTCAGAATTTTCACTTATTTTCCTAACCCTTACAGAAATGAAAAGGTAGCGGCTTTAAAGTGGCTTTGTAGCTGCAATAAAGCCACTATAAAATTTAGTAGACACAACTGCTAGCCAGAAAGTAGGCAATGATAATGGCCAGTAGCTCTATTGCAGCAATATTGCCACTAGTATCAGTTCGCTACCAGCTATGTCAGCCACTAGTGGCTATATAGCCACTAGTGGCTTCTAATAGCCAGAAGCTATCCACAACTCAAACATTATAGTTATGAGACAGAAACAGAGCCACTAGCGGCTTTTAATAGCCAGAAGATATCCACAATTTTTAGAAAGTCATATGTGAAGATACCCGGGCAATGCCACAATCACGAAGCACAGCCTGCTTTCCCTAGACTTCAAAAGAAGGAGAAATGAGGAAAAACAATGACAAAGCAAATGGTACCTATGAAACCATTGATGCATAAACATAGAACTGCAACAGAGAAGCAACCTTTGAACTATCAGTTGAAAAACTACCATGGGTTTTAACTATTTTTATGAAAAACCTCATCACCATGGATTCTGATGCAGCCCCAAATTATAAACATAATGTTTGGTTTGCATAGGGGTCCTGTACCTTATCAGTGAAACATCACAGTGAAGTACATATAATCTTAAACACTGTGAAGAAAAAAAGCAAATAGCTCAATGGCAATCTGAACACAAGAATACCACAAACAGGACCACGATTGACCCAACCACATGGAGACATTCATAGTCAGGTGTCAACCGTCCGAATCAGATTGAGGAGGGAGCTGTCATTAAGTCAGAGGACCAACTCACCTTTGGCAATTAAATAGGAAAGTAAAGTTACCAACCATGATTGGTTAACAGCTATGTGTGCAGTTTGCTGCATAATATTAATATCCCTATATTGTAACTTAAATTCAAAGGGAGATTTTATTGTTGATGAAGTAATGAGTCATTAAGAAAAAAAGTTGTTTTGCCACTTATACTGTTGAGAGAAAGAATAATGTATTTAAAACCCTGCCTGAGCAAAGCAAGTTAGAGAAAGCTGAAGCCAGTTTAAAGAATACTGAAAGGAAAGATTGAAACTGAAAAAATGTCTATTTGAATTATCATTTTTGAGGTCACGCTTAATAAAAATTTGAACGAGAAAATGATGTATCCTTTGGTAAACATAAGTTTAAAACAATGTACATAAAAAGCATAAAATAGATTTGTCCAGGACTGATGTTTATTCTAGGGTTTGGATCTTCTGTACTGAAGTCCCATGTCAAAGTATGTAAGCTGGAAAAATCCTGAATCAGAAGACTGCAACACAGACCTCTCTGACAAGTTCAAAGATTTGGAATCGAGCAATGTCTTGATTTTGCACCAAGCCACAATTATCCTACAAAACAGAATTTCAAAATCTGAAGGGCTGCAGCAGGAGTTCTTTTCACCTAGTGATCTCTCCCATATGATAAAAGAAAAGGAGTGCCTATATAGCCCGACTCCAACAATTTATTTTTTACTATAGGCAGAGTAGGCAACTCAAACTTATTTAATTTTCTGCAGGAGGCATGGTAGGTAGCTCTAACTTCATTTTATTCTTGCAGTACGCAAAGAAGGCAGCTCAAACTTAATTTTTTTTCCTCTAGGCAGAGTAGGCAACTCAGGCTTATTTTATTTTCTGCAGTAGGCAGAGTAGGTAGCTCCAGCTGGGTTTACTTTATGCAATTATTAGGCACAGTAGGCAGCTCTACTTTGTCAGGTGAAGTTGGCCAGAAAATATAGCAGCCATTTTGATTGCAAAGTCTTTGTTGTGATAAAGCTTTAAAAATGTGTATTTAGGATGTTTTAGATTAAACAGAAATTTATTTCAGTGAATGTAAATAGACCACTTGTTTGTTTATTAGTGAACATTACAATGCTTGTTATAGGTAGAAAAAAACGTTAAATTCACTTAATTGAATTCAATGCCTTTTTCCTGTTACATATCAAAGCAAGTTGATGCCATAAATATGTAAATCTGGTGTAATACTGACTATACATTAAGATACATAGATCTGCTTGCCTAATACATGTACATGGATATTTTCACATGATGGGGTTATGGTTATTGCTTGAATTATCAACCTGAGACCCCATTATAAGCCTGAGATCAATTAAGCTTAAGCTGAAGGTCCAATAACACAGAGGGTTGATACTGATACCACTGCTATTAATGCATAACCATAAGGTATCATAGAGGTATAAACCCAGCATCGATTGTTCATTCGAGAAAATTTGAATTTACTTGTCCATGGTCAAGTGAGTTCTGTTGGAAACATGACTTCGCTTCCTTGGTTTTCAGTCCCTTTCCAAACGGGAGCAACTCTTCTAGGAAGGAATTTGCTCCCTCTGTGAACAAATTCTTTTCTGTAAAACAAGAAAAACGCCTAAAGGCATTATGGACGTTTTTTTTTAAATAACGAAGAAAGTGAGAGTTGTCTCTCTTGCATGGGAAACACCTACTGGTCCTTCTCTTCATCCCTACCAAATATGAAAGCAATCCACTGAAGAATAAAGGTAACATAACTTTGAATAAAGGTTAGCCAAAAGGTTAACCAGGGACGATGCCCGCCCACTCGCCCGACGCCCACCTGCCCAGACATCGCTATTTTGAAGGACGGAGTTTTTGAAAAACCTATCTAAGCAGCCCATCTAGAGCGTGATTAGCTAAGTGGTTAGTGCACATGGCTCTACTGCTAGAGGTACCGAGTTCAGTGCCAGCCAGTGAACATGTAGTAGGCAGAATGGGCAGCTCACGAGCAGTTCCTACTGAATAGGCAGAGTAGGCAACTCAGTAGCCAATAAACAAGCACTAGGCAGAATAGGCAGCTCAATTCCAACTGAATAGGCAGAGTAGGCAGCTCAGTAGCCAATGAACATCTAGTAGGCAGAATAGGCAGTTCAGTTTCCACTGAATAGGCAGGGTAGGCAGCTCAGTTGCCAGTGAACATGTAGTAGGCAGCTCAATAGACAAGGAAAGTATTTAAGAGGCAGTAGTAGGCAGCCCAGTAGCAAACAGACAAGGAAGCAGAATAGGCACAGTAGGCAGCTCCAGATCCCTTTTTAGTCATTGTATATGAACTGCCTACTTCATATAAGGAGTAGGCCACTCAAAATTTGAAGGGCAAATTTCACGTAGGCAGCCTTAAGGCAGCCTATTGCACTTCCTACGGGCTACCTATAGGCAGCTACAATAGGCAGCTCCCAGTATTTTTTGTATGGGAGCTGTCTTGAGGCACAATGTAAATTTCCAGACCATATTCTTTTTTTCATTATTTGGTTGTCCAAAAAGGCAAAAGTTGAATGAAGCTGGTGATACAGTTAAGATGAAACTGATATACGAAGATGGTTGCCATTTGTTCTGAATCATAACAGCTCCGGTCAAATCATCATAACACCGAAACATCTGGGCTAACACTCTATCTTCACTATTTGTATAGAAGTAAGAAGCCAGTAGAAGAGCTTAACTCACACGGGTAAACCCTAGCTAATTCTGCAGTCAGACACTTTGTTATGTCTGCAACTTTTCACACAATGGAAATCCAGCACTAGACTGCATTGGATATATATTATAAGAAACAATCTAAATTATCTTCTTTTTCAAAAAATTCTGTACTGTGTATATTTTATTGACAGTCAGTTTTAATGTTTTCTTTAAAATCTTCCTTTAAATTGGCTCTTGCTTCTTCAGACTTGCTTTGCTCAGGCAGGATTTTAAATGCATTATTGTTTCTTTCAGCAATATATGTCACGGGCAGTAATCTCAGGGCCAATTGTTTTGCAAAGAAATAAGTGACATGAAGTAAGTATCCGGACATGAGTAGCGCGAGCTAAAAAGGTGGCTGTTTCAGGTGGGTTGTCGACAATCTGGGGCTTTTGTTGTCTAGGAGGGTGTTATTTTAAAAACTGGTGAAAGCTATACTGCGCAGAATTAAATTCCATACAACTCAGCACAAAAATTTACGCCAAACTATAGCTACGGTTCCTAGAATTTGTTTCATTCTGACGACAGTTGCTCAGAATTGGGTGACATTTTGGACGATTTACCCATTGAAATTAATGTTTTCAGCCATATCTGCATCCTGCATCATTGTTTACATTTGACGACTGTCACGTTTTCTCAATTTAATTGCCAACTTAGACCATACATGTGATACCTCCAGGATCACGCGGGAGGCTCCCACATTTGAAGCCCATATCCTGCGCTCCCGTCCGGGAGACAGAATCTCCCGCAATTGCAGTTTTCCTATCCCAATTTTTTCACCATTTTGCGAGTATTTATGGTAAGCAGTAACAGACTTCGATAATTTCGCTGCCGAGGGCGATTAACAGATAAGCGGGAGAATATAATACACAACCGTAAACAGGTGATATGAAACACGGCTGTCATAACCCGCGGCGATTTTGCCATCAGCTGTCTGTTAAATGCCTTCACTTTCTATACGTACATCATTCTCAGTCCGAAGAAGAAGCTGCAAAGATGTCCAAAAGATCACCATCCACCCCTAAGAATAAGACCAAGAAGTACAAGACTACTTTTCAGGGTTCGCGTTTAGTACATTTTGCAACTCAACTTTCGGTGTCACCACGGGTGGAAGGAACGACATAACCAGACAAAACAAAGGATCGACGCACATCGCAATGCAAGCAGCAGTAAGATAATACCAAATATTGCTACGCTATTCAAGGCAACCACATCCGAAAAGTCACCGGGGCAGAATTGATTTTTTCCACATTCATTGCAGAGCACAACATCCCTTTCGCTGCTGCTGACCACTTCACATCCCCATTCTAAAATATCTTTGCCGACGACCGTTTGCACTTTTTTTTTTTTTTTTTTTGCGAATAATGAAATCTTTCGCATGAAGATTCCCAGCTGACACCAAATGGTGAATCAACATTGAAACAACTTTGACTAATGTTGTTTCAACTTTTGAATCAACGTTGTGTGCATGAAGGGCCGTTTTTTTTCTTCTTCTAATATCCTAATACTTATGTTTACTTTTCTGTTGAAGATGAACTGCAATTTAAAGTATGTAAATGAATTGTTTGCAACTGAACAAACAAGAAAAGAAAAGAAGAAGTAGAAAAAAAAAATCCCGCTAAAAATCACGGGTGTCATCCTGCACCGGATAAAATTGAAGGGCAAAATTGATCAGACGACATTTGATTACCTCCCTTAAAACCGGTGATCCAATATGGCTTCCTAGAGACGAATAAACCCGGAAGTATCTAAGTAACAAATACTTGTCACTCAATGGTTTCGTTTCCTTAGCACAGAATATCTAGGAAACAACAAAAAGCACGTAACCTTTAAATATTTGACTGAAGACTAGCGAGAAATCCAGCAACAGTATTTAGACTATCTTTATATTTTTTCAGATAGTACTAGTAGTCGCACACGATCTCACATTAGAAACACGACCATTGCGTTATCGTTCTCGATCTTGTCAATCCAGTGCTTGATTAACCCATTCTTAAATACATAGAACCCCTAAAAGGGATATAGGCAAGCAGTGCAGACCCAGATCAGACACCTGACCAGGATTACACTGTTTGCGAACAGGATTTTCCATCATCTGGACCTATGGTTACAGCTTTCTTTCTTTGTAAATAACCTAAAACTTGCTATTTTGAAATTAAAACTTGAAAATGTCTGTTCCTGTCATTTAAATTCAGTTGTTCCAGTTCCTTTGTACATCTAAACCATATGAAAATGATAAGAAAAACAACTTGAACACGTCGTCAAAAAGTCTCCCTCATTGAGACCCCAATCTCCCTCATCTGAGAAGCAAATCTCCCTCATGGTCATCATAAAATTATCACATGTATGACTTAGACCGGGTTAATGATAAAATCAAATGGCGCTAAGATGCATGGCCCATGGCTTAGCCTTAGTAATGAAAAGTGGCATTAGAAAGGGAATTCAGTAGCTCGAGTATGTCAAATATATCAAAATAGCTTTTTGTATTTTTCGCTGACTGTCCACAGACAGGCTCACGAAGTGTCCACAATGGATGGATAAGTGGATTATAGGACACTTCTAAAGTCGACCTTACAGTATGTCGACTTTTCTGCAAAATGTCTGCATGTGTATGATAGTTTATAAATACACATGCCATTTCCTTCTAGATTTGGTTTCAATTAATTTATTTACAATGTTTACATACATGTATTTTTAAAGTTTCCCTCCACTTTCCCTAACATTTTCTGTCAGTGTTATAGTAAACATTATCAAGCCAATTTTATCCAGGTCAGTGTTTCTTATTTGTTATTATGTCTGTAATTTAAAACTTGAACTATGAAGAAAATCAAATGATTCCTAATTAAAAGATGTTGATAAATGAAATAGTTTACCATTCTGCCCATCTTTTTCATTTCTTCTATTGTCTCTTGTCAAGCTTCATGAGCATCAGTTCAGAAAATTTGAAATCGAATGGCGGGGATAGGGGTAACAAACTGCTTACGGTTCAATACTGGTTTAATATTTTCACCAGAAACATGATGTTTAAACTGACCATGATAACTGGTGTGTTGTTTAAATTAAAACAAAGCAAGTAATATTGCTGAAGTAATTTTAGGGAACTGTTCTAAGTGTTCTATTTTTAGACCAAAACTTGGCCATTTGTCCTCTAATTTTGCCTTTAATGTTTCGATCCTGCTTCTTTTTGTATTTAAATAAATAGTATTGTCTGTAATGAGTACACATCAATCAAAATATACATTTTGCATGCATACTAGAACAACTAGAAGACGAGTTAGGCTTCAAAAGCAGACTTTTAGTATTTGGCGGCCATGTTGGCGGTCATATTGGATTGTAATTTTTTTCCTCGCTCGCTCGAAGTTTGTAAAAATTGGATCAACTTAATCTGAACAGTCACCATGCAAAAGTTTATGAAATATTTTTACTTCAGTTGTAACTCCTTTTATGGAACATTTATTTTGGTATTTCCTTACCATGGTGATATAGTGTTATTGTTCAGAGAAAACTGTTTTCTTATTTTACCTTTTTCTAATTCTGAAAACACTCGGAACATCCCTACTATCCCTACTTTTTATGATTTAAATTCCTACGTTTGCCCTACTTTATCAAAATTTTGAGCCCTACTTTATCCCTACTTCTTCACTGGAGGGCGTTTGAAAGCCTGTAGGAAGTACCTGGGCATTTACTTGTAGATCAGAAATAACTAAAATTGTTCTGATTGGAAATCTAAAATGGCCGCCATGGCGGCCATCTTGAAAATCTATTTTGAACTTCTTCTCCTGAACTAAAAAGCCAATTGACTCGAAACTTGCTAGAAAATACCAGGGCGACTTGTAGACCTAAAATAGCTAATATTGTTCTAATCGTAAATCCAAGATGGCCACCATCTTGAAACTCTGTTTTGAACTTCTTCTTCTGAACCAAAGTGCCAGTTGGCTCGAAACTTGGTAGGTATTATCAGGACTTGTTAATCAAAAATTACTAAAATTGTTCTGATCAGAAATCCAAGATGGCCACCACCTCTGCCATCTTAAAAATCTGTTTTGAACTACTTCTCCTGAACTCAAAGGCCAATTGACTCGAAATGTGGTAGGAAATATCAGGGGGACGTAGATAAAAAAAGAATGGAAATTGTTCCAATGCAGAATCCAAAATGGCTGCCATGGCCACCATCTTGAAAACCTAGTTTGAACATCTTCATAACCAAAAGGCCAGTTGACTTGAAACTTGGTAGGAAGTACCGTGGCGACTTGTAGATAAAAATTGCTAAAATTGTTCTGATCCTAAATCCAAGATGGCCATCTTTTGAAAATCTGTTTTGAATTTCTCCTCATATCATATCATGATACAGTGGAATCTTGATATTTCAAAGTCCAAGAGGACCAAACAGTTTTGTTTGAATTATTGAGACTATGATATTTGAGGGTTAAAATGCATACATATATTTAAGTCGGGACTACAAAATGATTTTGAATTATTGGAGTTTGAATAATGGAGGCTCTGCTGGAATTTTTTTATTAACGTCCAGGTACAGGGGCAACATCCACATCAGTGGTCTCCCTTCAAGATAGCTGGCTTGCTGCACACATGGCAGAGCTCACACCTGATCCCCACATATTTCTATCATAAGGGTTGATAGCCGAGAGCTTCCACTCTCTGCAATCCCTCTCTGTCAGCTGCTTCCATGTCATCTTGGAACTCCCAGGCCCACACTTTCCCTCAACCTGTATGTGAAAGGCTGTCTTGACTGCACCATTGGAGCATTCCACATGTCCATACCAGTGGAGCCTTCTCTCCTTCAGAATTAGGTCCAGATCCTCAATGCCAAGCCCCGCTAGTAGTTCATCGGGTGATGACAATGTCTTGCAGCCTGACATTGCAGATCTGTCTGATCATTGCCCTGTCATTCCGCTGCAGACATTGGAAGTTTGGTTTTGTCAATGGCCAAGTCTAGCTGGCATGGATCATTGCGCTCTGCACACAAGAGCTTTACACACGGCCATGTGTCTTGAAAGAGAGGTGGTGTGAAGAGAAAACTGTTAGCAGCTCCTTGAACTTCCTCCAGGTGGTTTTCACGTGTTGTGGTTGAAATTTCACAGCCACCTGCTATTGAGAGCATGTCTCCTAGGTAGCAAAAGGAAGCTACCACCTTCAGCTTGTCAGGTCCGACTTGGACTTCCCTCTGTGGTCTGCCATCCAAGGGGCATACAGTTCCCTTGCACCGTGTACATCTGTAGTCAGGGTGTTTTATCAAGCGCTTGAGCCCACTGCATTTCTTGTGCACCCAGTGCTTGCAGCCATTGCAGCCCACTCCAGTGCAGCATGGAAACTCGACTGAACTCTGCAGGAGGTCCACGTCTATACCGCAGATCATGATCTTAGTCTTTTCCTGCATTTACTTTCAGTCCTTTCTTTTCCATTGCTTTTCCTCTTGAATGGAAATGCCAGTTAACTCGAAACATGGTAGAAAGTATCAAGGCGGCTTGTAGATAAAAAAATAGCTGAAATTCTTTCTATCAGATATCAATGTTGGCTGCCATGACCGCCATCTTGAAAATCTGTTTTGAACTTCTACTCCAGACTGGAAACTTCGTAGAAGGGATTTTTATGACTTGTAGATCAAAATTAGCTAAAATTGTTCAGATTGGAAATCCAAGATGGCTGCCACAGCAACCATCTTGAAAATCTATTTTTGATCTTCTTCTGAACCCAAAGGCTTATTGACCTAACACGTGATAGGAAGTATTAGGTTGACTTGTAGATAAAAAAAAATAGCTAAAAGCTGTTCTGATGGGGATGTCAAGATGGCAGTTGGGCAAGTTGGTCCAGGTGAGTGATTTTTGGCCCGAAGGGCTTCTAGTTATTTCATTTATTTATTTTTTTTTTAATTTTTAGAAATATTATCATATGTTGGTTTTGCTCTGTAGGTTGCCCGTCACTTGACAAAACTGTTTGACAGCATGGCTCATCTCAAGTTTAAACAAGATGAAAAAGGCAATGAAACAAAAGTTGCTCTTGGAATGTACAGCAAAGATGGAGAATATGTTGACCTGGATAAAGTATGTGATCTTAGTGGACAGGTAAGTACATGTTCTTTTTTGTGTGTTCTGTTTTCATTAAATTGATTCAACACTTTACTTTTAATAAATTTTAAGAGATCATTTGAAAGCAAGAAACATATCAAATAAATGAAAATATCAGACAGTTTTATTTTTTCTGTTCATGACCAGATACAAATTTGTACAACTCTGCTCATGCTTCCTATCTTAGGGATGAGAGGTACTCTATTCTTAACTAATCCAAAGGAGCTCAGTAATCCCAAAGGTACAAAAAATTACACTAAAATGAAGTATGGAAAGATACTTTACAGCCACCACACAGCACTTAACACCAGTTGTGATAAACATAAATTCTTAAAAAAAAAAAGGATTGATTATACCCCCAGCATATGAAGTATTCCGAAGGGGTATATAGTTTTCGTCGGTTCCATTTGTCCCTTCGTCTGTCTGTCTGTCCTTCCATCTGTCCGTCCATGATTCCTTCCATTAACCCTTTCTGTAACCAAGTTTTACTTTGAAGTTTTTTGATAACTTATAACTCTGCAGCCACTGATCAAAAACATTTCATATTTGGTATTAGAGTAACTGGGAGGGTTTTCTTTCATTCTACTTCTATGAACCCCTAGGTCATGCCCCAAGGTGGGGCTAGAGGTCAAAATCAAAGACACCCCAATAAAGTAGTATATTGCAGTTTGTTTATACAAACAACTTCTTAATAAAGAAGGATGGGCATCAGACATGTTTATCACATCAACATTCAGTATAATATGGTCAAGGTCATTGTGACCTTATTTTCATGCTCCAGTGATTTTGCCTTACATTTTATGTATTAATTCCCAATAAAGTAGTATATTGCAGTTTGTTTATACAAACAACTTCTTGTTAAAGAAGGATGGGCATCAGACATGTTTATCACATCAACATTCAGTGTAATAACTTCAAGGTCACTGTGACCTTATTTTCATGCTCCAGTGATTTTGTTTTTTATTTTGAAGACCATTTTATGGATTAATGCCTCAATAAAGTAGTATGTTGCAGTTTGTTTATACAAACAACTTCTTAATGGCAACATTCTTTCGTGGAGATTGATCATGAAATATTTTCATTCTCTCCCTTCCGCTGATTCAAGAAGGGCAGTTGTCAGTTTCTGGCGAAAGAATGTGCACAATACTGGTTAACCGCTTAGAGGACTAAGCATGCCCAGTAAACGTGTGGTTAGGTAAACTGACCGCGCTCGACATGATCCCATTGGGTTGACTGGGCCGTAAAACCTCAACACAAAAAAAAATAAAGAAGGATGGGCATCAGACATGTTATCACATCAAAACATCAGTGTAATAAGGTCAATGTCATTGTGACCTTATTTTCATGCTCCAGCGCTTTTGCCTTGTACATTGAAGACTGTTTCATGGATTAATGCCTCAATAAAGTAGTATGTTGCAGTTTGTTCATACAAACAACTTCTTAATAAAGAAGGATGGGCATCAGACATGTTTATCACATCAAAACATCAGTGTAATAAGGTCAATGTCATTGTGACCTTATTTTCATGCTCCAGCCATTTTGCCTTGTACATTGAAGACTGTTTCATGGATTAATGTGATATGGTCTAATTTGTGTCCCAGTTGCTGTGGCAGTACTAGAAGAATGTTGCATGGCATTTTCAAATATGCAATAGCTGTATTTATCAGGCTCATGGCCCTCTAAATTGTTCGAGTTTTTTTCTGACTTGACTTTTGTTACTAATGACTCCTCCTACAATTTTCATTGGATCTCATTGAAACTTAGGTGTGGTACAGGTATGGTTTTGTGGTTAATGTACACTAAATTTTGATAGAGTTATACAGCACACTAATTTTTGATAGAGTTATATAATAGCTCTTAAAAGATTACAGCTCACTCCTCATATAGTTTTCAGTTGATCTTAGTGAACCTGTTAATTGTATGTTGTTGGAAAGCAAGAAGATCTGGAGAATTGCAACCAGATTACATTATACCAAATTTTTTTATATTCTTACAAGGTTGCAGTACACCAAATTTTCATTAAGTTATTACTTATTAAAGCCTGCTCACTTCCTTTAAGGCTAACTTCTACAGTTTTCACCAGCACCAGTTGAGACAATGAAGTGATACAGCACATATTGTTTCAGGGTTACAATACACCGATTAAATGAATTTTTGTACGCCTGTTTTGAATAAAAAACAACAAAAAAAAAAATGGACATATTATGTTATGGCATTGTCCAGCTATCCATCTGTCCATCTTTTTGTTCCGCATAAACAATTCTTGTGCATGCCATAACTAGGTAACCATAAGGAATATTTTGATGAAACTTTATAGCAATGTGTATGAGGTCAAGATGATGTAATACATAGTTATACCTTTGGCAAGCTTTATAGATGGAGCACCTTGAAAAATGATAAACTGGTGTATATTGCTCCGCATGGCGGTGCTCATTTTTTGTAGAGGTATTACACATCAAACACAGCTGTCTTCTCTACATGCTTTACCTTGCAATGGTGGGGTATCATGCAGTATCTGTGATGCTTTTATTAGTAAAAGTTTTAGGATCTCATTATTTCCAAATATTCTAAGTGCTTCAGAAAGAAAATGCGCAGCCTTAGGCGAGCTGTCCTATCTGGCAGCAGGTCTTATTACATTTTTGAATAGTCTGTCCTTAGTGCCTCTGTGATTCTGTCACACTTTGTTTCTAGGCTATACCACCACGTTTAACCTTAATGCCGGATAACCGGTTGTAACACCGGATTTTTGGTCAAATAATGCCAGATTACAGTATTTTTCGAAGGATTCGCCACCATTTGAAGAAGCGGGATTGACGGTGGGTAGAGAAAAACAGTTATTTAAAATATAAGGATAGGTTCTTCGAACATGAAAAGTAGCCTATCCGGATCTACATACATCCTTCTAACTGCCAAATCTTTAATTGATACATATACTTTGCCGAAATTGTCAAACACTCAAAGAGAAAATGGTTGTGCAGGTTCGGCCATGTGATAAAAAAGCATTCTTACCAGAGGAGTTCGTACTTTTTTCATTTTCTTAAATTTCCTGACCAGTTGGTGGATGAAAATGCATTTGAAAATGACCTTGTGTCATAAACTAGCCATTGCTGAGAATTTTTACCGACAAAACAAAGACCGAGGTACAATCTACGATATTTAAGATAACGCCGGATAAAATGGTATCTTCTTGATCTACAACTGGCCAGTATTCTCGCAGACAAACACACTTGTAAAGGTAAAACTTTACATACACAGTCCATTACCAATTAATCAACACTATAAATTGTCGTAGTATTAGTTTATGAAGTATCTGAATGTATTGATCACATACAAGATCAAGTACCTCCGTATACTTCAAAAAGTATTTAGATCTGTGTACTTTCATCCACAGCTTTTATCCAGTATTCTCGCAGACAAACACACTTGAGAGCATTACTTCAAAAGGTGTAACAATTAGAGTGTGCAAAGAAGAGTGGAAAGTAATCGTTAAAAGTGAATAACTTGTTCGAGTAGGCAGTACTGTTGTTTGCAGACTCCCTCTGGATTCCTTTAGAAAATGGGGTAATCATATGTTTACCTCATTTTTTTTTATTATTCTGCCCTCAATTTGATTCTATTACATTTTCCCTTTCAATTTAAAAAGCCTTAGATATGGTTATCATTGAATGGAGAGGCATGAATACATACCAGGAAGTAATGTATTTGTTAAACAATGTAAGTTTTTAGTTGTATTCTGTTTTATTTAAATTTCTTTGCTGGACGCATGTACTCGGAGCCGTGGGTAATGTGTTAAATGTCTGATTCGACTGTATATATCATTTGCATATATTAAAGTCACTATTGTGGCAGGATACCGTTGCTGCTATAACATTTTTTCTGAGTTGTCTTTTTCTAGAATAAGTCCAGTTATTGTCTAAATTGTCGACACTGTTACTGTATTACCGGAGCAAAAATGGACGCGAGGCTTGAGGTTATATATGGAGAGTGATGGGGATGTATGAGGTAGGCATGCTATGACATGTTATATACAGGGACCTCAAATACAGAACTAATGACATGATTTACTAACCAGATTTAGACAATAAATGGACTTATTCTAGAAAAGGACAACTCGGAAGAACTGTTATAACTGCAATGGCATCCTGCCATGATACCGACTTTAATATACAATTGCTATATACAGTGGAATCGGGCATTTAACACATTACCCATGCCTCCGAGTACAAGCTTCCCACAAAGTAATTTAAATAAAACAGATTACAGCTAATTTAAATAAAACAGATTACAGCTAAAACTATCACCATATATTGAAAACATTCCTCCCTGGTATGTATTCATGCCTCTCCATACAACAATAATCATATCTAAGGCTTCTTAAAATGAAAGGGAAAATGTAATAGAATCAAATTGTGGGCAGAATAATAAAAAAAATGATGTAAAAGATATGATCACCCATTTTCTAAAGGAATCCAGAGGGAGTGTGCAAACTACTCGAACAAGTTATTCACTTTTAACGATTACATTCAACTCTTCTTTGCACACTCTAATTATCACGTCTTTTTCAAGTAATGCTCTCAAGTGTTTTTGTCTGCGAGAATACTGGATGAAAGCTGTGGATGGAAATACATAAATCTAAATACTTTTTGAAGTATGTGGTGCTAGATCTTGTATGTGATAGATACATTCAGATACTTCAAATACTAAAATTAAGACAATTTATTGTGTCAGTTACTTGATATTGGACTGTCTATGTAAAATTCTAACTTTACAAGTGTGTTTGTCTGCGAGAATACTGGCCAGTTGTAAATGAAGAAGATACCATTTTATCCGGCATTACCTTTAATTTCTTGGATTGTGCCTCAGTCTTTGTTTTGTCAGTAACAATAATCTTAGCAATGGCTAGTTTATGACACAAGGTCATTTTCAAATGCATTTTCATCCTCCAGCTGGTCAGAAAATTTAAGAAAATGAAAAATGTACGAACTCCTTTGGTAGGAATGCGTTTTGATGGTATGGTGGAACATGCAGGACAATTTTCTCTTTGAGTGTTTGACAATTTCGGCAAAGTATATGTATCAATTAAAGATTTGGCAGTTAGAAGAATGTATGTAGATCCGGATAGGCTACTTTTCATGCTCGATGAACCTATCCTAATATTTTAAATAAGTGATTTTGTCTATACACCATCAAACGCAGTTGTTCAAATGGCAGCGAATCCTACAAAAATTACCGTAATCGGGCATTATTTAACCAAAAATCCGGCGTTACGACCGGTTATCCGGTGTTACAGTAGGACACGTGTATACCACTGACTCACCGGAACATGTTCATAAAGCTTCACACACATCTTGAGCTTGAAGAGATGACGTGTAGCAAACAAGAATTTCAACTCTTGCTTTTTAGCTCACCTGAGCCAAAGGCTCAGGATGAGCTATTGTGATCACTCTCCATCCATCGTCCGTCCCTCTACACCTTTGAACGACTTCTCCTCTGAAACCCCTGGGCCAAATTTCTTCAAACTTTATGTGGAGCCTTGTGTTAAAGGGGCATTGAATATTTGAGAAAGTGGTCACAGTTTGTAAATCAAGATGGCCACCATGCCACGATATAGCTCCCATAGACTTATAATGGGAAAAACTTTTATAAAAAATCTTCTTCTCTCAAACTATGAGGCCCATGGCTTATATATTTTGTATGTAGCAATGGTTAGTGGTCCCCTACATAAATCTTGCCAATCAAGCCCCTGGGGTCCATAGAATTATAATGGGAAAAACTTAAAAAATCTTCTTTTTTGAAACCATGAGGTCCAGAGCTTATATAATTAGTATATAGCAATGTTTAGTGGCCCCCTACATAAATCCTGCCAATCAAGCCCCTGGGGTCCAAACTAGCCACGCCCCGGGAGTCATTAGCTCCCGTAGACTTATAATGGACAAAACTTAAAAAATCTTCTCCTCTGAAACCATGAGGCCCACAGCTTACATATTTAGTATATAGCAAAGTTTAGTAGTCCCCTACATAAATCCTGCCAATCATGCCCCTGGGGCCTTAACTGGCCATGCCTTGGGGGTCATTGGCTCCTATAGACATAATGGGAAAAACTTAAAAAATCTTTTTCTCTAAAACATGAGGCCCGGAGCTTATATATTTAGTAGGTAGCAATATTTAGTGGTCCCCTACATAAATCCTGCCAATCAAGCCCCTGGGGTCCAGACTGGCCACGCCCTGGGGGTCATTAGCTCCCATAGACTTGTAATGGGAAAAACTTAAAGAATCTTCTTCTCTGCAACCATTAGGTCCACAGCTTATATATTTATTATGTAGCAATGTTTAGTGGTCCCCTACATAAATCCTGCCAATCAAGCCCCTGGGGTTCAAACTGGCCACACCCTGGGGGTCATTAGCTCCCATAGATTTATAATGGGAAAATGTTAAAAAATCTTCTCTGAAACCATGAGGCCCACAGCTTACATATTTAGTATGTAGCAATATTTAGTAGTCCCCTACATAAATCCTGCCAATCAAGCCCCTGGGGCACTAACTGACCACGCCTCGGGGGTCATTGGCTCCCATCACTTATAATGGGAAAAACTTAAAACATCTTCTCTGAAACCATCAGGCCCAGAGCTTATATATTTAGTATGTAGCAATGTGTAGTGGTCCTCTACATAAATCCTGCCAATCAAGCCCCTGGGATCCGAACTGGCCAAGCCCCAGGGGTTATTAGCTCCCATAGACTTATAATGGGAAAAACTTAAAAAAATCTTCTTCTCTGAAACCATGAGGCCCAGAGCTTATATATTTAGTATGAAGCATTGTGTAGTGGTCCCCTACATAAATCCTGCCAATCAAGCACCTGGGATCTAAATTAGCCAGGCCCCAGGGATCATATGATTATATAGAGCTATATAGCTAAAGAACCTTCAAAAATCTTTTTCTCTGAAACCATGAGGCCAAGAGCTAATAGATTCAGTATGAAGTGATTTTAAGTGGTCTCCTACATTAATCTTGCCAACCATGCCCCTGGGGTCCAAATTGGCCACATCCTGGGAGTCATTTGCTCCCATAGACTTTTATGGAAAAAACTTAAAAATTCTCCTCTGAAACCATGAGGCCCACAGCTTACATATTGAGTATGTAGCAATGTTTAGTGGTACCCTACATAAATCCTGCCAATCAAGCCCCTGTGGCCCAAATTGGCCACACCCTGGGGGTCATTAGCTCCCATAGACATAATGAGAAAAACTTAAAAAATCTTCTTCTCTGAAACCATGAGGCCCACAGCTTACATATTTAGTATGTAGCAATATTTATTGGTCCCCTACATAAATCCTGCCAATGAAGCTCCTGTGGCCCAAACTGGCCACGCCCCTGGGTCATTAGCTCTCGTAGACTACTAATGGGAAAATCTGAAAAAATCTTCTTCTCTGAAACCATGAGGCCCAGAGCTCATATATTTAGTGTATAGCAATGTTTAGTGGTCCTCTACATAAATCCTGCCAATCAAGCTCCTGGGGTCCAGAGGGGCCATGCCCTGAGGGTTATTAACTCCCATAGACATAATGAGAAAAAAATCTTCTTCTCTGAAACCATGAGGCCCACAGCTTATATATTTAGTTTGTAGCAATGTTTAGTGGTCCCCTACATAAATCCTGCCAGTCAAGCCCCTGGGGTCCAAACTGGCCACACCACGGGGTCATTTACTCCCATAGACTTATAATGGGGAAAAACTTTAAAAATCTTCTTCTCTGAAACCATGAGGCCCACAGATTATATATTAAGTATATAGCAACGTTTAGTGGTCCCATACATAAATCCTGCCAATCAAAGCCCTGGTGCCCAAACTGGCCACACCCTGGGGGTCATAAGCTCCCATAGATTGGATAAAACTTAAAAAATCTTCTTCTCTGAAACCATAAGACCCAGAGCTTATATATGTAGTATGTAGCAATGTTTAGTGGTCCCTGCATAAATCCTGCCAATCAAGTCCCTGGGGTCCAAACTGGCCACACCCCAGGGGTCATTAGCTCCCATAGACTTATAATGGGAAAAACTTAAAAAATCTTCTCCTCTGAAACCATGAGGCCCGCAGCTTACAAATTTAGTATGTAGCAATGTTTAGTGGTCTCTACATAAATCCTGCCAATCAAGCCCTTTGGGCCCAAGCTGGCCACGGCCCGTGGGTGATTAGCTCCCATAGACTTATAATGGGAAAATCTTAAAAAATCCTACTCTGAAACCATGAGGTCCAAAGCTCATATATTTAGTGTATAGCAATGCTTAGTGGTCCCCTACATAAATCCTGCCAATCAAGCCCCTGGGGTCCAGAGGGGCCATGCCTGAGGGTTATTAGCTCTTATAGTCTTATAATGGGAAAAAAGTTAAAAAAATCTTCTTCTCTGAAACCATGAGGCCCACAGCTTATATATTTAGTATGTAGCAATGTTTAGTGGTCCCCTACATAAATCCTGCCAATCAAGCCCCTGGGGTCCAAACTGGCCATATCCCAGGGGTCATTAGCTCCTATAGACTTACACTGAAAGGAAAAAAAAAAACGCAGGGTAAATTTTATTCCTAAATTTCATTCAAGTTCGAAAAAGTTTGTTAAATATTTTACTATGGTTACAAAACGGTACATGTATGGAACAAAAGTTCCAAATTTCATTGGTTTGTGATCAACAAGTCTCGAGTTATTGAAGTTCATTGGTAGCTACCCCCCAAATCTTGAAATCAAAAACAAACTGAAAATCAATATCGGGTGTGCCCCCCTCTTGCTGCCGTTGCTGCCCTAATTCTCCTTTGGATAGGGTTAACCAAAGCGTTGACAGTTCGCATCGGGATGTTATTCCATTCATCGATCAACGCATTCCTTAGCTGTGCGAGAGTTGCGGGGGGATTTCGGCGCTTCCTAACCCTTCTGTCCAGCTCATCCCACTTGCGCTCTATTGGGATCAAATCTGGACTGTACGGTGACCATGCTAGTGGTGCGATGTTATTGTTTGCCAGGAAATCCTGACAAACTCGGGCAACATGTGGTCGGGCATTGTCCTGCTGCAGAATCAGATTACGTTGTTGCACAAGTGGGACTGCCAAGATCTCATCCCTATACCTTACTGCGGTCATATTGCCCGCAACAATAATCAACTGTGATTTTATCCCGTGAGCAATGCCTCCCCAGACCATAACTGAGCCACCCCCAAACCGATCCCGTTCGATAACACAGGCATCGGAAAAGCGTTCTTCGCAATGTCGGTACACACGACGTCGACCATCTGCGCGATAGAGAGTGAACCTAGACTCATCCGTAAAAAGGAACTCGTCTCCATTGCCTCATCGGAAATAGCCTGGGCGCATGTGCCGTCAACCACGCCATACGAAGCAACTACGTGCCTGGCTTAGAGGCAGACCAACGTATGGACAACGAGCTCAAAGACCAATCTCACGCAATCGACTTCCAACAGTCTTCGGAGAAATTTGTCGATTATGCGTACCTACTGTATTAAGGGCAGTTTCGGTAGCAGTGAGATGACGATTCCGCAAATGTGCCAGACGGATTGTCCTGTCTTGACGTCGCGACATCACGCGTGGAGGCCAAGACCGCGGTCTGCTAAATGCCCTGTCTCCCTTAAACGTCTAACAAGACGTTCAATTGTTGAGACGTTAACCCCAAAATGATTGGCAACTTGCTGTTGCCTCTGACCCTGCATCAGCAATGCAATTGCCCTACCCCTCTGAACATCAGTCAATCATACCATGATTGAAAAAAAGTTCAAAGTAGCGTAAAAATGAAAAGAAAAATCAGTAAAAGAATCGAAGAGTGTTGTGTATCGTTGAAGTGTACCAAATGGTGTGAGGAAATCTTGTGCTGAAGGTTTAAACATGCTTGTTTTGCACGAAATTTTGGCTTTCCGTATTGTCCGTGCAATGCACTGTGTAGTGCACGGTTGAATGATTTCACACACTGGGTAGATAGCACATCGACCAAAGACTCATATACCCGCGGTTCACATTCACAGGACAATCTGTAAAAGTGTATGGCTATAGTAAACACCGTAAAAAATGGTTAAAATAAGAAGGAAAAAAACTCTACCCTGCGTTTCTTTTTCCTTTCAGTATATAATGGGAAAAATTTAAAACAATCTTCTCTGAAACCATGAGGCCCACAGATGATGTATTTAGTATGTAGCAATGTTCAGTGGTCCCCTACATAAATCCTGCCAATCAAGCCCCTGGGGTCCAGAGGGGCCATGCCCCAGCAGTCATTAGCTCCCATAGACTTATAATTGGAAAAACTTAAAAAATCTTCTCCGCTGAAACCATGAGACCCAGAGCTTATATATGTAGCATGTAGCATTGTTTAGTGGCCCCCTACATAAATCCTGCCAATCAAGCCACTGGGGTCTAAACTGGCCATGCCACGGGTATCAGCTCCCATAGATTTATAATCGGTGGCTCAGTTGGATGCGCCGTCTGACTGGAGACAAGGAGGTCGCAGGTTCAACCCCAACTGAGGTCGGCAACATTCTTCCGTCCCGCTTAGAGGACTAAGCCTGCCCAGTAAATGTGTGGTTAGGTAAACTGACCGCTCTCGACATGACCCTATTGGGTTGACTGGGCCGTAAAACCTCCACAAACAATCTTCCGTGGAGATTGATCGTGAAATATTTTCTACGGTCATTCTCTCCCTTCCGCTGATTCAAGAAGGGCAGTTGTCATTTTCTGGCCAAAGAATGTGCACAATACTGGTTAACCGCTTACTGTCCTTTCGACATCTCTTGGAAAGACGGTTTTTGCATAGCGTTTTATTTTAAATGAAAATATTTTGTTCTGATTGACCATTTCTTATCAGAAACCATTTGTCTTTTCTGTTTCTGGGTTTTATTCTCAAATTTTTACAGTAAAATTAAATTTACGACCAAAAATTGGTCTGACCTGTGCAAATTCTATAGTAAAGTGATTTTTTGGAATTTTTGTCTCAGAAAATATTGTTTAGTTTTCTTTGTTGGATTTAAATTATTGATGTTTCACAACAACACTGTGAAAATTTCAGAAAAAATGAACAAGCAGAACTTGTTGAAAATCTGCCACCAAGTTACCTACGCTACAGATTTCAGCATAATTTACATTCATTTTTATTATGGGAAAAAGTGAAAATATTTGATTTTTCAAAACGCAATGACTAGAATAAAACTTTTTGCGCATAGGTAGTCACAACAAATGGTTTTGCATTAAATCATGTCAAAAGTTTGCAAATTTACTTCTTCTGTGTAAAGCGCCAAGCAAAAAACAACTTTCTGAAAGATGTCGAAAGCACAGTAGATGACTAAGTCTGCACAGTAAACATGTGGTTAAGCAAACTGACCACGCTCGAGATGACCCCATTGGGTTGACTGGGCCATAAAACCTCAACACAAACAAAACTGACTTTAAACTTGGTAGGAAGAATCCGGGTGACTTGTAGATCAAAAATGGCTAAAATTGTTCCGATCTGAATCCAAGATGGCCACTCTGGCCCCCATCTTGAAAATCTATTTTTATACACCCCTTTGAAAAATGGGATATTTTATGTTAGGGGGTCTGACGTCTGTCCGTCTGTAAGTCCATCCGTCCGTAGGGTGGCATTCTTCCATATACTTTTTTATCCCCGGACTGAGATATAGCGATCAGCTTGGCATCTGTCTGTCGGATCATAGATGCATCCTTGTGTGCTCCATAACTTTGATACCCTTAGACATATTTTGATAATATTTGGTAGGAATGTAGAGGAGGACGGGTAGGCATGAGAGACATCTCTCACTATCTTCATTATGTAGTTTTCTCCCCTAAAGCCCAAATTTTGTGCAGGCCAAAACTCTCATACTGTTTGAGATAATTTGATAATATTTGGTAGGGATAAAGAGGAGGACCAGTTTGCATGTCCCGTGCAAGAGAGACAACTCTCATTTTATTTATGTAGTTATCTCCCCAGAAGCAGAAATTGTAGAAACATCCTTGTGCGCTTCATAACTTTGGTACCCTTAGACACATTTGATGGATATTTGGTAGGAATGAAGAAGAGGACCAGTAGGCATGTCACCTGCATTAGAGACAAATCTCACTTACTTTGTTATTTAGTTATCTCCCCTGAAGCTGAAATCATGTGCAGGCCTTAACTCACATACTGTTTGAGATAATTTGATAATATTTGGTAGGGATGAAGAAGAGGACCAGTAGGTGTGTCACATGTATGAGAAACAACTCTCACTTTCTTCAATTTGTAATTAGCTCTCCTGAAGCAGAAATCATAGACACATCCTTGTTTGATCCATAACTTTGATACCCTTAGACACATTTGATAATATTTGGTAGGAATGTAGAGGAGGACCAATAGGCGTGTTGCATGCAGGAAAGACAACTCTTACTATCTTCATTATGTAGTTATCTCCCCTGAAGCCTGAATCTTGAGCAGGCCATAACTTCCATACTGTTAGAGATATTTTGATTATATTTGGTAGGAAAGAAGAGGAGGATCAGTAGAAGTGTCGCGTGGAAGAAAAACAAACTCTCACTTTATTCGTTATGTAGTTGTATCCCCTGAAGCAGAAATTGTACTCATCCTTGAGCACTCCATTACTTTGATACCCTTAGACATATTTTGATAACATATTATCGGAATGAAGAGGAGGAGGACCAGTAGGCATGTCGCATGCAAGAGAGACAACTCTCACTTTCTTTGTTATGTAGTTATCTCCCCTGAGGCCAAAATCTTGTGCAGGCCTTAATTCCCTTACTGTTTGAGATAATTTAATAATATTTGGTAGGGATAAAGAGGAGGACCAGTAGGCATGTCCCTTGCAAGAAAGACAACTCTCACTTTCTTCATTATGTAGTTATTTTTCCTGAAACAGAAATAGATGCATCCTTGTGTGCTTGAAAACTTTGATACCTTTAGACATATATTGAAAATATTTGGTCCTGGGTATGATTGTCCTGGGTATGACGTAAAACTGCATCCAGCTGTGACACTCAACATGAGTGTGGGAATGTGAGGCTGCCCTCTATCACAGTTGCCTCCCTACCTTCAGGGTTACGAGGCTGCCACAACCTGGGTGGCAGAGCTAGGCAGCAATTATCTACATACCGATGGCTTGGTGTTCTAGCTATTGTGGTTTGGCGGACATGCTTTCTTTATAAAGACAACGGCAAAGCACACTGCCCGAGTGCAGGAACGGCGTGCATGCTCAGATGCCATAAAAGAACTGAGTTGGGATGTCAGCTAGGACAGGCAATTCCATAAAAACAGTTGTTCCAAAATCTTTCATGGTAAACACAAGAATAGAATTAGAGTTAGGCAGTGCCAACAGACATCAAAGTTCTGTTGGTAATGTCTCCGGCTTGGCCTCCTGTCAGATGTGGGAGGCAGGATTGGGCCATTGTGGCGAATCAAGCAAGCACCCGAGGAAATTCAGGGTGGGAACACTCATTGTGAACACCTGAGAGGAAGAGTTTGTGGGGTGGTGGAAACACTATCCCGCAGGAAAGTGGATGTCTGCTGCATTCAAGAGACCAGATACTGTGGTGGCAACTGCCGCACAGTCAAGGTCAAGGACACCAGGTACAAGCTCTACTGGCCAGGAAACGACAAAGGCACTGCTGGTGTAGGAGTGTTTGTGGCAGAAGAGTGGATAGAGAAAGTTTTTGAGGTTCAGAGAGTCTCCGACAGAATCATCTTAGTGAAACTCGTAGTTGGCTAGCATGTGGTTACCTTCCTGCCTGTGTATGCCCCACAGAGTGGTCTAAATGATGAGGTTAAGGACCTGTTCTTTGATCAGCTGCGTGCTGTGACTGCCAGGATCCCAGCATCAGAATTTCTGATCCCATGTGGAGATTGGAACGGCCATGTAAGCCATGCAGGCATTGGATACAGGGAAGTGCATAGTGGGATGGGGTATGGCAGGCCGGAACCAGATGTTGAGGGTGAGAGAATCCTAGAGTATGCCCTAGCATTTGACCTGCTTCTTGGGAACACATGTTTCAAGAAACATGACAGCCATCTCATCACATACAAGTCGGGAAACATAGCCACGCAGATAGACTTCATCCTTTTCCATAGGACCATGCGCAGACTTGTCACAGATGTAAAAGTGATCCCTGGCAAGGGAAGTAGCACTGCAACATATGCTTCTTGTATGCCACTTGAGGATTGTTGTGCCACCAAAATCCAAGCGCAAGTTCACCCCTCGCCTCAAAGTTTGGAAGCTTAAAGACCCTCAGACAAGCAGTCATTTCCAGGAGGTCTTCAACTTGCATGTGAGCACATCTGCAGGTGTAGCTGATGGGGCCACTGAGGATATCTGGAACAACATCAAGACTGGACTGCTCAAGACAACTGAGGAGGTGTGTGGCACAACTCGGCCACACCGTTGGCGTCGTGAAAACTGGTGGTGGAATGAACAATCGGAAAAGGCCATTGCTGCCATGCAGAAAGCTTTCAAGGACTGGAAGGCTGGTAAAGGCACTAGGGCATCATACAATGCAGCCAAACGAAATGCCAGACATGCAGTGCACCATGCTTGTCAAGAAGCCAACAAGAAGGTCTATGAGAATATTGACCCCAAGTCTTCAGAAGTCTACCGCCTTGCTAATCAGTTTAGAAGAGAGAACACTGATGTAGTTGGTGACAAACCTGTGAAGAATGATGTAGGAGAGATGTCATTGAGCGATGACTCAAAGCAGAAGGCTTGGCTAGAGCACTACCAAAGGCTTCTAAACATTGAGTGACTGGGACCCAGACCACCTGTCTTATCAACCACCAGTGGAAGGCCCGCCCATCCCAATCACCATTGATATGGTTAAGAAGGCTATCTCACAGATGAAGGCAGGCAAAGCACCTGGACCATCAGGCATAGTGGTGGAGATGATACGAGCAGCTGTTGACATAGGCGCCTCCATGATCTATGACCTTGCAGCTGAAATCATTCGTGATGGCAAAGTACCCTCTGACTTGGAGCAGAGTTTCATTGTCTGCCTCTACAAGGGAAAGGGGGATGCATTGGAAAGGGGCAACTACCGCGGTCTCAAGCTGACAGAGCAGGTTATGAAAATCCTGGAGAGGATTGTGGACGGCCTCATCAGACAGTTGGTGTCAATCGACGATTCCCAGTTTGGCTTCGTCCCAGGCAGAAGCACTACAGACACAATCTTTGTTGTCAGGCAGCCGCAAGAGAAGTATCTAGCTGCCAACAAAAGACTCTGTATGGCTTTCGTAGACCTGGAGAAGGCGTTTGATCAAGTACCTCGGAAGGATATGGTGGGCGCTGAGAAAACTTGGTGTGGAGGAGTGGATTGTGCGACTGGTGCAGGGGATGTGTGCAAATGCGCAGAGCCGTGTCCGTGTTGGTGAGGGGTACAGTGAAGAGTTTGAAGTGAAGGTTGGTGTTCACCAAGGATCAGTACTCAGCCCACTGCTCTTCATCATTGTGCTTGAAGCCTTATCATGAGAGTTCCGCTCTGGGGTCCCCTGGGAAGACCTCTATGCTGATGACCTTGTTATCATCGTTGAATCGCTTGAGGAATGTGTCAGGAGGCTCTTGACATGGAAAGAAGCAATGGAGAAGAATGGACTGAGAGTAAATGCAGGAAAGACAAAGATTATGATCTGCAGTATGAGACGGGACCTCCTGCAGAGTTCTGGCGAGTGTCCATGCGCCGTCTGTCGCACTGGAGTAGGCAGCAACAGCATCTTCTGCAATGGCTGCAAGCACTGGGTGCACAAGAAATGCAGTGGGTTCAAGCACTTGAAAAAAGACCCTAACTACAGATGTACACGGTGCCAGGGAACTGCATGGCAGACCACAGAAGGAAGTCCAGGTCGGACCTGACAGGCTTGAGGTGGTAGCTTCCTTTTGCTACTTAGGAGACATGCTCTCAGCAGCAGGTGGCTGTGAACTTTCAACCACAACACGTGTGAAAAACACCTGGAAGAATTTTCTGGATCTGCTACCAGTTCTCTCTTCATGCCACCTATCTTTCAAAACACGTGGTCGTGTGTACAGCTCTTGTGTGCGGAGCGCAATGCTCCATGCCAGCGAGACTTGGCCATTGACAAAGCCAAACCTCCAGCATCTGCAGCGAAATGACAGGGCAATGATCAGACAGATCTGCAATGTCAGACCGCAAGACATTGTCACCACCAGGTCCAATGAGTTACTTATGCGGCTTGGCATTGAGGATCTGGACCTCATTCTGAAGGAGAGAAGACTTCGATGGTATGGACATGTGGAACGCTCCAATGGTGCAGTCAAGACAGCCTTTGACATACAGGTTGATGGAAAGCATGGGCCTTGGAGGCCCAAGTCATGGAAATAGCTGACAGAGAGGAATTGCAGAGAGTGGAAGCTCTCGGCCATCAACCCTCATGACAGACATACCTGGAAATCTGGTGTGAGATCTGCCATGCATGCAGCAAGCCAGCTATCTGGAAGGGGGCCCACTGGTGTGGATGTTGCCCCTGTACCTGCACGTTAATTAAAAATCCGATTATATGATATATATGATGATTTGGTAGGAATGAGGAAGAGGACCAGAAGGCATGTCGTGTGCAAGAGAGACAACACTCACTATTTCGTTATGTAGTTATCTCCCCTGAACCTGAAATCTTGTGCAGGCTATAACTCCCATACTGTTTGAGATAATTTGATAATATTTGGTAGGGATGAAGCTCTCGGCCATCAACCCTCATGACAGACATACCTGGAAATCTGGTGTGAGATCTGTCATGCATGCAGCAAGCCAGCTATCTGGAAGGGGGCCCACTGGTGTGGATGTTGCCCCTGTACCTGCACGTTAATGAAAAATCCGATTATATGATATATATGATGATTTGGTAGGAATGAGGAAGAGGACCAGAAGGCATGTCGTGTGCAAGAGAGACAACTCTCACTATTTCGTTATGTAGTTATCTCCCCTGAACCTGAAATCTTGTGCAGGCTATAACTCCCATACTGTTTGAGATAATTTGATAATATTTGGTAGGGATGAAGAGAGGACAGTAGTAGGCAGTAGGTTATTCATGTGCAAGAGACAACTCTCTCTTTCTTCTATATGTAGTTATCTCTTGTGCAGGCCATAACTCCCATACTGTTTGAGATAATTTGATAAAATATTGTAGGGACATATATCAGGTCAAGCAGAAGTGTCTCATGCAAGAAGGACAACTCTTGCTCTGTTCTTTTCTAGTCATTTCCCCTGAATGAATTTCTAAGCCAAAATTTTGTGCACTCCATAACTTCTTAAAGGATTGAAATAGTTTGATAATATTTGGTAGGCATAGATAAGTACCAGAAGGGCTGTTGTGTGCAAGATAGACAACTCTCACTTTCTTTATTATGTAGTTATGTACCCTGAAATCGAAATCTTGTGCAGGCTTTAACTCCTTTTCTGTTGGAGATAATTTGATAATATTTGATAGGGAACTATATCAGGTCAAGTAGGAGTGTTGCATGCAAGAAGGACAAGTCTTGCTTTGTTCTTTTTTCTAGTTATCTATCCTGAACAAGTTTCTAAGTCAAATTCTTGTGTACTTCATAATGGTTTGAAATATTTTGATAATATTTGATACAACCATAGATAAGGACTAGTAAGGGAAATGTCCTAAAATTTCAAACAGTCTAAAATTTTAAACACCTAATATTTTTGCCTAAATTTATTTCTGGAAATGTCCTAAAATCTCCAACAGTAGCAGTTTTGCAAAAAGGGGATTTCTAAAATTTTGAACACAGCTTTCTTTGAGTAATTTTTTATCGGCATATTCTAATTTCGGTAACTTTTTTTCTGTTACGGAACTGGAAACTAAAGTTATTGTGTTGAAAGCTACTGCAAAACTTAAATTAATATATAATATATATATAATTGTGCATAACGAATTTTATGTACATAAATGGCATAGGAACCATATTTTACTGCTATACAAACCCAGGAGATACTGATTGAAAATTCACAAGGAAAAAACAAAAAAAAAACAACCTGAGACTTCCATCACAATGTTATCCATTTCCATATGACAGTCACATGCATGTCCGTGTGATTAGCGTTAGATTATGCGCAGGCAATCTAGAACTGTTGTTATCTTGTACCAGACATGATAAATATTCTGGTTGAAAAACAAAAGCCAGGATAAATCAGTTGATCCGCACTGTATGACCTGACTATTTGCTGTTGGTTCGTGTATATCACTACTTTGTTTGTCTTGTACCAGAATTCCAAAGTTGATCTGATCATTTCTGCAAGTGTGACGCACATGTGATTTTAAGAAAGCGCTACATGCCAAATTGTAAATTAGCATGTGCATCCGCGCATTCTGATCTGTGTCATTCATGCTTGTCCATACACTGTTTCCTTCAATAAGATCTGCCGCTAACATGTAAGTGTAGTGTGCCAAAGGTTTTAATAATCATGCCAAAAAGGTTTTCATCATGGAGATTAACGCCTTCAGCAAAATATTTCCTGTCTGACCGCGTGATTGTCATGATATGCTCAGCGCATCCTATTTACACAGGTAATGGTCCTGACCCAAGCTAAAATGAACCTAATCATTTGTTACAAATGTGATCAGTCTGTGCATTAGCTGGAGACTGTGATTCATTTATTACAGTGTTTTATACCATTGACCTAATCAGCGAATTGAGTGGACACCATTCTGCACTAGACTGCATCTCCCACTCTGATCTAACTTACACATATGCACAAAGGGACATTTTCGCCCGAATAGAGATCTAATGAAAGGATTATTACAGTTATTTGGCTGGTTCCGGGTTTTAGCTAGTTGGGAATAAATGAAAAAATTGTCATCAAATATATGACAATGGTCAAATTTAAAAAGGAAAATTTGGTATGGGTCTGTCCTTCATTTATTCTTCTTCATATATCAGATAATAAATATGGGAAATATAACCTTATTGATTGATACGATCCGATTTCCCCTAGCATCCCTACGCATAACACAAGTTTTGTAAATGTGTAAATAATATTCGCCTAGATATCCTTTAAGTAGACAGTCAAATGAGCATCGGGATGACTTGTAGATCAAATATAGCTAAAATCTTGCCGATCAGAAATCCATGATGGCTGCCATCTTGAAAATCTATTTTTCTCTTCTTCTATTGAATCAAAAGGCCAATTGACTCCAAACTTACTAGGAAGCATCGGTTGACTTGCAGATCAAAAATAGCTAAAATCGTGCCGATCGGAAATCCAAGATGGCTGCCATGGCAGCCATCTTGAAAATCTATTTTTCGCTTCTTCTCCTTAACCCAAAAGCCAATTGACTCCAAGCATGGTAGGAAACATTGGGGTGACTTATAGATCAAAAATAGCTAAAATTGTTCTGATTGGAAATCCAAGATGGCCGCCATGGCAGCCATCTTGAAAATGTATTTTTCGCTTCTTCCACTGAACCGAAAGGCCAATTGACTCCAAACTTGGTACCAAGCATTGGGTTGACTTGTAGATCAAAAATAGCTAAAATTGTGCTGATCGGAAATCCAAGATGGCCACCATGGCAGCCAGCTTGAAAATCTATTTTTTTGCTTCTTCTCCTAAACCTAAAAACCAATTGGGGAAGCTTTTGGGTGTTTTATAGATAAAAAAAAAAAACCCTAAAATCGTTCCGATCAGAAATCCAAGATGGCCATGGCAGCCATCTTGAAAATCTATTTTTCGCTTCTCCTGAACCGAAAGGCTTATTGACTTTAAACTTAATAGAAAGCACAGGGTGACTTGTAGATCAAAAATAGCTAAAATAGTGCTGATCTGAAATCCAAGATGGCTGCCATGGGGGCCATCTTGACAATCTATTTTTCGCTTCTTCTCCTAAATGCAAAAACCAATTGACTTCTCCGTCAAGTCACTTGACCATTTAACTGACATTCGCAACTGACCATTCAAAATAGCTACTAAGGTAACTATCAATGTTTTTATTTAGACAAACAAATCAACATGCGCTTTTTACAGGTAAGCACAGATATATCAATACAAAGTTTGTCTAAGGAAATTCACATGGACATGGTTATAACTGCCTGACAGAGGAGTCAATTGACTCCAAACTTGGTAGGAAGCATTAGGGTGACATATAGATCAAAAATAGCTAAAATCAGAAATCCAAAATGGCCGCCATGGGGATCATCTTGAAAATTTATTTTTCGCTTCTTCTTCTGAACTGAAAAGCCAATTGGCTTGAAACTTGGTAGGAAGCATTGTGATGATATGTAGATCAAAAATAGCTAAAATCATCCCTTTCAGAAATCCAAGATGGCTGCCTTGATGGCCATCTTGAAAATCTATTTTTCGCTTCTTTACCTAAACTGAAAAAGCCAACTGACTCGAAACTTGGTAGGAAGCATCAGGTTGATTTATAGGTCAAAAATAGCTAAAATCTTTCTGATTGGAAATCCTAGATGTCTGCCATGCCGGCCATCTTGAAAATCTATTTTTTGCTTCTTCTGCGGAATCGAAAGGCTTATTGACTTTAAACTTGGTAGGAAGTATCGAGGTGACTTGTAGATCAAAAATAGCTAAAATTGTTCCTATTCGAAATCCAAGATGGCTGCCATGGCTGCCCTCTTGTTTTATATATACTTATATAGGGAAAACTTTAAAAAAAATTTTGTCTGAAACCAGAAGGCCCTGGCCTTTGATATTTGGTTACATAGCTTCATCTAGTTCACATGCTTATTCAACAATAAGGCACCATGCGATCTTGCTTCTGTCCAGTACCCACCAGCCTGTCATTCGAAAACATTTTTTTCAACAAATTTTAAACATACATAGTCCTATGAAGAGAAATTGTAGTCTTTTAGAATATATTAGAGACAATGACACTCAGATGAGCGAATTAGGGCCCTCTGGGCTCTCTTGTTTGTTTTCACTTTTTTCACATTTTTAACTTAGACTTTTTTGCATGGTTCCAAGTTTGTATTGGGAACCTTGTGAGTGCAACTCCTCCTTTTTTACCGATCCTTCTGAAACTTCACAAGTATCTTAATCATGGTCTGAAGATATGCATGTCCTTTTTACAGAATCTTGAAATAATTTTTTTTTTTTTCAAATTTTTCACATTTTTAACTTAGACTTTTTTTCATGCTTCAATACTATGAAAGTGTATGTAGTGGGAAACTTGTGAGTGCAACTCCTCCTACAGCCAAATGACTCATGACTTATACCATTCCCACTGAAACTATACAGATGTTTTAACCATAGTCTGAAGATATGCATATGCTTTTTACAGAGTCTTGAAATTACTCTTTTTTTTTTTTTACTTTTTTCACTTTTTAACTTTTAACATAGACTTTTTTCATGCTTCAATACTATTAAAGTGCATATAGTAGTTTTTGTCTGTGTTGAGGTTTTACGGCCAAGTCAACCCAATGGGGTTATGTCGAGCGTGGTCAGTTTACCTAACCACATGTTTACTGGGCAGGCTTAGTCCTCTTAGCGGTTAACCAGTATTGTGCACATTCTTTCGCCAGAAACTGACAACTGCCCTTCTTGAATCAGCGGAAGGGAGAGAATGACCGTAGAAAATATTTCACGATCAGTCTTCATGAAAGACTGTTGCCGACCTCAGCAGGGGTTGAAACAGCGACCTCCTGATCTCCAGTCGGACGGCGCATCCAAATGAGCCACTGAGGCAGGCTATGTATAGTAGTAGATACCTTGTTTTATTTTATAATAGGTGTATTTTTTGTAAATAACTAAAGTTATGGCCATATGAGTAAGTTATTTATTTATTTATTTTCATCTTCTTTTATTAGATTTGCATGGAAATGTTGCCATTATTAAATCTTTATAAGCAAGTTTATTAAATGATGTAGAATTAAGAAGTTTGACTAATATCAAAGCTTACAAACATAATTGTTTTTGGATGTTTTTTTGAATACTCTTCTGAATTGCCTCCCTTAAAGTACAAAATGAAATCAGTATAAAACAAGTTACAGCTTTACAAAAATTCTTGCTGTGTTTTTTTAGCTCACCTGAGCACAAAGTACTCAAGGTGAGCTATTGTGGTCAGTCATTGTCCGTCGTGCTTCTTG
Organism: Anodontia alba; assembly: GCA_964016985.1. Lineage (NCBI taxonomy): Eukaryota > Metazoa > Mollusca > Bivalvia > Lucinida > Lucinidae > Anodontia > Anodontia alba. Next base: position 26,941,580 of record OZ024822.1, on the reverse strand, counting down.
CAGCATCAACAATTGCTTTAAAAGTCTACTCCTCCTACATACCTGGGCCAATTGACTCGAAACTTGATAGGAAGCATCGGGGAGACTTGCAGATCAAAATCAAAAATGGATAAAATCTTTCCGATTGGCTATCCAAGATGGCCGCTAAGGCCACCAATTTGAAAATCTATTTTTGGCTTCTTCTTCTGAACCAAAAGGCCATTTGACGCGAAACTTGGTAGGAAGCATTGGGGTGACTTGTAGATCAAAAATAGTTAAAATTGTTATGATTGGAAATCCAAGATTGCGGCCATCTTGAAAATCTATTTTTCGCTTTTTCTCCTGAACCTAAAGGCCAATTGACTCAAAACTTGGTAGGAAGCATCGAGGTGACTTGTAGCGCAAAAATAGCTAAAATCGTTTCAATCGGCAATTCAACTTGAACTTTGGTAGGAAGTATTATGGTGACTTATACATCAGAAATAGCTTAAATAGTTAGGATCGGAAATCCAAGATGGCCACCATGGCGGCCTTCTTGAAAATCTAATTTTGGCTTCTACTCCTGAACGAAAAGGCTAACTGACTCTAAACTTGGTAGGAAGCATTGGGTTCTTGCAGATCAAAAGTAGCTAAAATCGTTCCGGTGGGAAATCAGAGATGGCCACCATGGCTGCCATCTTGAAAATCTATTTTTCATTTCTTCTCCTGAACGGAAAAGCCAGTTGACTTGAAACTTGGTATGAAGCATCGTGTTGACTTGTAGATAAAGAAATAGCAAAAATCGTTCCAATCGGAACCCAAGATGGCCGTCATAGCAGCCGTCTTGAAAATCTAATTTTCCCTTCTTCTCCTGAACTTAAAGACCATTTGACTCGAATGGTAGGAAGCATCTGGGTGACTTGTAGATCAAAAATAGCTAAAATTGTTCCAATCAGAAATATATTTTTTGCTTCTTCCCCTGAACCAAAAGGCTAATGGACCTGAAACATGGTAGGAAGTATTAGGGTGACTTGTTGGTAAAAAATAGCTAAAATAGTTCCTATCGGAAATCCAAGATGACTGTCATGGCTGCCATCTTGAAAATCTATTTTTTGCTTCTTCTCCTGAACCGAAAGGCCAATTGACTTGAACTTTGGTTGGAAAGCATCAGGTTGACTTGTTGAATTAAAAAGTAAAATTGTCCCATCGGAAATCCAAAATGGTGGCCATAGGGCAATCTTGAAAATCTATTTTTCACTTCTTCTCGTGGACCGAAAGGCCACTTGACTCAAACCTGTGTAGGAAGCTTTGGAGTGACTTGTAGATCAAAAATAGCTAAACTTGTTCAGATGGGAAATCCAAGATTGCTGCATGGCAGCCTTCTTGAAAATCTATTTTTTGCTTCTTCTCCTGAACCAAATGGCCAGTTTTTCGCTTCTTCTCCTGAACCGAAAGGCCAATTGACTTGAAACTTGGCAAGAGTCATCGAGGTGACTTGTAGATCAAAAATAGCTAAAATGGTTCCAACTGGAAATACAAGATGGCCAGCACAGTTGACATCTTGAAAATCTATTTTGAACTTATTCTCCTGAATAGAAAGCCCCACTGACTCGAAATATCATAGGAAGTATTGGGATGACTTGTAGATCAAAAATAGCTAAAGTCATTCTGATTGGAATTCCAAGATAGTCACCCTAGCAGCCATGTTGAAAATCTGTTTTGAACTTTTTCTCCTGAACCAAAAGGGCAATTGACTCGAATTTCATTGGAAGTATTGAGGTAACTTGTAGCTAAAATCATTCTGATTGGAAATCCAAGATGGCTGCCATCTTGAAAATCAATATTGAACTTTTTCTCGTGAATGGAAAGGCCAATTGACTCAAACTTGTCTGGTAATCAGGTGAGCGATACAGGGCCATCTTGGCCCTTGGTTTTTTTGTGTTTTTTTTTTTGTGTTTTTTTTTTTTTTTTTTGGGGGGGGGGGGGGGGGGGGTGTTGTTTTTGCTTTTGTTTGGTCAGATATTGATTGAAGTATAGGAAAAACAAATCAGCTAAAGGCTCATACAAGCTTATAGTATAGCCATGCTTCTGTTATCCATCTTTCGTCCTAAACCACTTCTCCCTAGTCCAAAACCACTTCTCCCTAGACTCAGCAAACTTCTCCCTATGTGCCCAGGAGGGAGAAGTCACTTCTTCCTAAATTTCTTGGCCAGTTTGGACCCCAAGGTTACAGTTCACCAAATATCAGCCGAGTTATGCCCCTTCGAAAATTTTTTTAAATTTTTTTGTTTCCAATTAACTCAACTTACAATTTACATCCGAAGCACTGAATTAAACAGGAGTCAGTTTATGTGCTACATCGTATTACTTGCTATGGGCTTGCCAAGCTCTTGTTTTCCTTTTCACCTAATTAATTTTTTAACCAATTTCGTGAAATTTTTATTTGAATTTTGGCCCTTTGAAGTTTCTGGCCATTTAATGTCGTTGCTTTCTTGTGGAAATCATAACTTAAGAACCATGTATGCTAATGTTTTAAAATTTCATATGTGAATTTCTCATGAAAAAAATAGGTGAGAAGGAAGTTGGAGGGGCCTTTTGTAAATTTGGGCATTTTCCCTTGTCAGGAAACTATCTAAAAAAAAACTTGGAGCTAGAGTTTCATAACTTGATGAATAGATTGGTAGTGATGAGAAAATGACCTGATTAACTTTTGATAAATTCTGAAAAATATTTCATCTTTGTAGATTGGGCCATGTTGACTTTGTATTATATTTAGAGGCAAGCATATGGTTGGGGGCATAGTGTTTTACAAACACAATTTCTAGTTAATGATATTTATTGTTTTACTTATTTTACCCTCTTGTTAGGTTGAAGTCTGGCTGATGCATCTTTTGGAGAGACACTGTGCAACAGTGCGACATGAGATGACAGAGGCTGTGACATCCTATGAAGAGAAGCCACGTGATCAGTGGTTGTTTGATTTCCCAGCACAGGTTGCTCTATGTGGAACACAGATCTGGTGGACTACTGAAGTTAACATTGCTTTTGGAAGACTTGAAGAGGGCTATGAAAATGCTCTTAAAGACTACAACAAGAAACAGGTTGGGAAATCAGATTCTGACCAAATCTTTGCATGTAGGAATTTAAAAAGATGTCATAGCAATAGGAATGTGAAAATGGTTGATGGTAATCTTCATTATTATGCCCTAAAGTTCAAAAAGTTGATCTAGAAATTTTTGTAAGAAGGATGGAAGATAAGCAGAACTGTATTTTTTCCATTAGACTTACAGTTCCGGAGTTATACCTTTTTTCAACATGTGCCTTCTAAACCTGTAATGAAATCTTGTGAGCAAGATACATAAAAAACTTCAAGCAAGGGTCTTGAAACTTGGTGAGCTTGTTGGGAATGATGAGAAGATCACCTGATTAGCTTTTGGAAGAAAATAAATGGGATTAATTATATCCACCCCCACCCCACATACTTTGTGTTGAGGGGGAGGGGGATGGGAATGCTGTGTTTACCTTGTCATAGATTCAATGGTTCCGACATCATTATGAGGGGGGATATAAATGTTTTCACTTTGTCTGTCATTCTGTCAGTCCATCATTCCCTTTCATACCCCCAGCATACAAAGTAATGGGGGAGAGTCGGTGGGCATGATTATACTGTTTCCACCTTGTCTGTCATTCCGATGTACCGTTTATCTTGCACCCTGGCCTGGGCAGCTTGACCCCCCACCCCAGAAAGCCTGACAGAACTTAATGCAGAAAGATTTTATTTTTTAAAAATAAAAATCCTTATAATTGAAACATGGAAAAACTGATTTTTATGTGCATATGCATCTTTTACCTGATAGGAGGAAATTGATGGCCAGAATATAGTGGCCTTAGAAGCTTGTACCTGTGCCAGAAAACCACCTTTGCAGACTCCATTCCAAAAGATATTTTATCACTTAATAGACTTTCCTATTAAACAGTCATTTGAATATTCATAATATTAACCATTAACTATTTTTCTATAACTGGAGATGAGGCGTGGTGGGTGGGGGAGTGGGGGGGCACGGGGCGGGATGGAGATACCGTGGCCTGGGCAGCTTGCCCCCCACCCCCAGAAAATCTGACAGAACTTTATTCAGAAAGATTGTATTCTTTTTAAATACAAATCTTTATGATAGAAACATGGAAAAACTAATCTTATATGTGCATATGCATGGGAGGAAATTGAGTGCCAGAATATAGTGGCCTTAGAAGCAAGCAACAATGCCAGAAAACCTGGGGGTGAAGATACCCTTGCCTGGGCAGCTTGCCCCCAATGCAGTAAGTTTTTTCTTCTTTTAAATAAAAATCCTTATAAGTAGTTGCGGTCATGGTACCTAAGCCATAATCCAAACTTATAAATCCATAAATGAATGACGAATCAGAATGTTCAGACCAACAGACATGGACCCCAGAATAAAGGGTGTAATCAGGCGTCCGCGGATATTAAGCATTACTTGGTAAGCAAGCTTCGCCCACCATGTGCATAGGCCTGAACGAAGGAAATATCGGTAGAAGCAAGCTTCGCCCACCATGCCCATAGGCCTGAACGAAGGAAATATCGGTAGAAGCATATGTCCGTGATTTGGGAAGTCTACTTGTGACATGTCATTGTAACAGAAACCTGGCAAAACTGATTTTGTTTTTATATATACATATACATCTTTTACTGGATAGAGGAAATTGAGAGCCTTAGCAGCATGCATCTATGCCAGAAAACCTGACAGACTCCATTCAAAAAGATAGTTTATCACTTAATAGACTTTCCTATTGAACAGTCAGGCATCTTACCCCCACCCCAGCCTGTCTAAAGAAAGATAGCTAATATTAAGTAATAGAAATATTCAAATGACCTGTTAAATGGGAAATTATTTTTAAAAAAATATAAATAATATTCTGAACTTAAATTTTGTTTACAAGATTTTCTGAGTTTGGGAGCAACTTCTTGGGCCACAATATTTTGGCCCCAGTCCCCTTCCTGTAAAGTGAAAAAATAGGTAAAAGCAAGTACTACTACCATTCTAATGTCTGAGCATTAGAATTTTAAGTTGAAAATAATTAAATAGCTTTTCAGATCTGAGTTTGCCAAGTTTCCAGGGTGTGTGGGGAGGGGGCAAGCTGCTTAGGCCAGGGTATCTTACCCCCTCCCCCACCATAGAAATATTCATGACCTGTTAAATGGGGAATTATTTTTTAAAAAAAGATATAAATAACATTCTGAACTTAAATTTTGTTTACAAGATTTTCTGAGTTTGGGAGCAACTTCTTGGGCCACAGTTTTTTGGCCCCAATCCCCTTCCTGTAAAGTAAAAAAATAGGTAAAAGCAAATGCATTGACATTGGCCAGATCTAGACTGGAATTGTTAAGCATCAATTTTTACATATTTACAACAGTGTTATGGCCCTTGATTATCATCATAGTTTGTTTCCACTCAATATTTTGAGAATGAATTGATGGAATTAGACCAAATTTTGCAGATGCATTTGTTGTTGACCAGATCTAGATTGGGATTGTTACGCTTCAATTTTCGCAACTATAGAACTCAGTAAATCCCTTGTTAGTCAAAATTTTGTTTTCCCTCAATATCATGTGAAATAACTGATGGAATTTGATCAAATTTCGCATATGCATTGACCTTAACAAGTTCTAGATTGGGATTATTATGTGTCAGTTTTTGCAAATTTGCAAGAAAGTTATGGCCCTTGGTTGTCTGAATTTCATTTCTGCTCAATATCTTAAGAACAAATAGATGGAGTTAGACCACAATTTGCATAGGCATTGATGTTGACCAGATCTAGGTTGGGATTGTTACACATCAATTTTTGCAAGTATACATTGGTTATTGTCAGTTTTGTTTCCGCTCAATATCTTGGGGGAACAAATTCATGGAATTTGACCAAGTTTGGCATATGCATTGATATTTCATATGATAATAAGGTGTGCATTTGATTCTTGATTCTGCTATTTTTTACAGAATTATGGTTCTTTTGGACAGAATTACATTTTGATGAATTATAGATTTTCTTCCTCTATCATGAAGATTTCAGCTGTAACCAAAACATACTTTCCATGAAATTCTTGAATACCCTTTTCAAATGCAGAAAAGAAACTTAAAAGGAAATGCAAGGTTGGTGAAGCATGGATTGGAGAGGAAATATCTTGACAACATGCATTTTGATGTAAATTTCATCGAAATTGGATAAAATCTAAGGAAGTTTAAGATGTTTAAAGATTTCAAAACCATGATCAAGGGCGTTGCCATTTTGTATATCTAGTGAGGTTCTAAACATTTAAAAATAACTTTACCTTCATCTTCTGTTTAAGTGCTGGGCCCCATCTTGAGCATAGTTGCACTGTAATTCTATGTACATTCGTGAAGAAAGGTTCTATGTGCTGGTTAACAACAGGATAAAAACATCACGTCTGGATTCAGAACTTTGGAGGTCCAGCGCTGACGCAGCTTTTGAAGGCAACAAGCGTTGGAGCTGTTACCATGGAGATTAGTAGAGCATTCCAGAGGCGTATTGTTGATGGGAAGAAGGAACTCTTGTAGGCAACAACGGAGCAAAATGGAACCAGGAACCAATTTTTGTGGCCTCTAGTAGATGTGCCGGAATGGATGAGATACTTCTCAACTGGTATGTCTATGAGGTTAATGACGATCCGGTACATCATGATGGTCTTGCTCTGCTCATGACGTGACTTGAGATCTTCCCAACCCAGGTTCTGTAATATGGATGTGACAGTTCAGTGATAGTCACTCTGGCAGAATCTTGCTGTGCATCTCTTGACTGCTTTGACCTTATTGATATTGGTCTTGGTGGATCCCAGATTAGTCGCATATTCAGCTTGAGGTCAGACAAGGGGCTTTGTAACTGGACGCCTTATCATCTCTTGCACAGGGTGAGATGTTCCTCTGTAGAAAGGAGATGGTCTAGTTGGCCCTCTTAGTCACCACATCAACATGGCTGTTCCAGGTCATCTTACTGTCTGTGGTGACTCCAAGGTACTTAGCTTTGGTAGTTTCCTTGAGTACTTGACCATGGATTTTGTATGATGACTGGACAATCTTCCATTTGTTGGTTACCCTGATGTGCTTGCACTTGTTAGGATTAAATGCCATGTGCCAGTCCCGTTTTCATTCCTGAAGACTGTCAACATCATCTTGTAGTGATGCTGCATGTTCAAGGCTTGATATCACTCTGTACAGCAGGCAATCATCTGCATCTACAGTAAAACCTGTTCCCAAAAATGGCAAATTTGTTATTCACCTGTACTAAGCAAGCACCTGTCTGAAGCAAGCACATTTGGCTAATCCCTTGGGTGCTTGCTTAATACACGTTAGGTCGGCCTCGGTGGCTCAGTTGGATGCGCCGTCCGACTGGAGACCAGGAGGTCGCGGGTTCAACCCCCGCTGAAGTCGGCAACATTTTTTCGTGGAGATTGATCATGAAATATTTTCTACGATCATTCTCTCCCTTCCGCTGATTCAAGAAGGGCAGTTGTCAGTTTCTGGCGAAAGAATGTGCACAATACTGGTTAACCGCTTAGAGGACTAATCCTGCCCAGTAAACGTGTGGTTAGGTAAACTGACCGCGCTCGACATGACCCCATTGGGTTGACTGGGCCGTAAAACCCCAACACAAACAATAATACACGTTGGACTGTAGCTGTACTGTAGAGAAAACTCGGGATGGCAGGTATTTGATTAGATCAGGAACAAGTGAGGTCGGAGAACTGTGCCTTGAGGAACACCAGAAGTAACAGGAGAAGATGATGAGGTGTTGCCATCCAGAAATACTTTCTGGTACCTGTAAGCTAGAAAACTCTCAGTCCACTTGAGTATCTTGTTCTGGACTCCATAGTGGTGAAGCTTGATAGCAAGACACTGATGTGCTGCTTTAGCTGCTTTAGCAAATGCCTTGGATGGATCTATTTGTTGACACTTATCCAATCAGCTAGCCAAGTCATCAGCTGTTGTTATCAGCTGTGATTCACATAATCGCCTTTTCCTGAAGCCATGCTGTTGGTCACAAAGGATGTAATGTTTGTCAAGGTACTTCATCAGGTGACTGTGAATGATGTGCTCCATGGTCTTGGAACAGACTGAAGTCAAGGAAACAGAGCCTTTTGCTCATGTCTCCTTTCTTGAACAGTGAAGTTACAAAGGCTCCTTTCCAGTCCTGGGGAACTCTGCCTTGGTTATAACAGGCTTTGTAGATGTGTGTGAGTACAGGCGCTATGCTGGGAGCTATCTCCTTCAGGAATAGGGCAGAGATCTCATCAGGGCCACTAGCCTTGTTGGGGTTTAAGCTTTGCAGTAGTTTTTGAACTCCATGTACTTGTATTGTAAGTGGTGGAGCTTCTGTTGGAAGGCTGTTTACCATGCTGCAGTCTTCTTTAGTGAAAGCTGACATGAACTTCGTTGAGAATCTCTGTCTTGTCGCTGGCTTCAGAGTAGTTGACCCCATGTCTTAGCTCACCTGTCATGTAGTGACAAGTGGAGCTTATGTGATCACATTTTGTCTGTTGTGCGTCCGTCCGTCTGTGTGTCGGTCCATAAACAATTTGTTCAAACGACATCTCCTAAACCACTTATTGGATTTTGACCAAACTTCACAGGAATGATCCTTGGTTGGTCCTCTTTCAAAGTTGTTCAAATGGTTCTGGTCCATTGCACATCTAGGTCACAGAGCTAAAAATTAATTTTTTAACTGAAAACTTAAAAACAACTTTTTGTCTGAAATCAGAAGGCCTAGGTCTTTGATATTTGATGTGTAGCTTCATCTAGTAGACTTCTACCAAAGTTGTTTAAATTATAGCCCTGGGATCAAAAAAGGCCCCACAGCGGTGGTCACCTGTTTTACATAGACCCATATAGGGAAAAACTTAAAAAATCTTCTTGTCTGAAAGCAGAAGGCCCAGGCCTTTGATATTTGATACATAGCTTCACCTAGTGGACCTCTACCAAGATTGTTCGTTATTGCCCTGGAGCCAAAAATGGCCCTGCCCTGGGACTGACATGTTTTACATAGACTTAATAGAGAAAACCTTTAAAAATCTTCTTACCTGAAACCAGAAGGCCCAGGTTTTGATATTTGGTACATAGCTTTACCTAGTAGACCTCTGCCAAGATTGTTCAGATTATAGCCCTGGGGCCAAAAATGGCCCGCCCTGGGGCCGACATGTTTACATACACTTTTATAGGAAAAAAAACTTAAAAAATGTTCTTGTCTGAAGGTGCAAGGCCTAGGACTTTGATATTTGGTATGTAACATTGCCTAGAGGTCCTTTCGCATGAATGTTCAAATTATGCTCCTGGGGTGAAGAAAGGCCCTGCTCACAGGGGAGTGGGGGAGCGGTGGTCACTTGTTTTACGTATAGCAAAAAGCCATTGGCAATTTTTAGGCCTAGGACTATCAAACTATGGACCTGAAGAGTAGATGACCTTTAAGTCAAATGTCAAGGTCGTCATGACTTTTAGTACCAAAAAAAGCTTATAATTCTGCAATGCTTATAGTTAGGACCCTCAAACATAGTAGAGATGTTGTTTCTCACCAGAAGATGATCCTGGTCACTAGGACCTTTAGTACTAAAAAGCTTGATAACTTGACAATGCTTGGTGATAGGACCCTCAAACTTAGACAGGATGTTGGTCCTTACTAGTAGATGACCCTGCGGGCAAAGGTCGTGGTCAAGGTCATCATGCCCTTTAGTAATAAAAAGCATAATTTGGCAGTGCTTGAGGCTAGAACACTTTGAATTTAGATGGGATTTTGGTCTTGACCAGTAGATGACCCTAATGTCAAAGGTCAAGGTCACAGTGACCTCTAGTATAAAACAAGCTTATAACTTAGGACCAGAAGATGACAAGCTCATGGTCAAGGTCATCATTACCTTTAGAACCACATCTCTGTTAGAAATGCTATGTATAACATGATTCAGGTGAGCGATATAGGGCCATCATGGCCCTCTTGTTTCAGTGTTGCAATGCTTGAGCTGTCACACTTCATTCCCTTGATAAAAGAGTAGAGCTTCTTGTTCTTCAAGCCAGGTACTCTGATCATTTTGCAGACAAGTTGTTGTGGGAGTTCTGGCATGCATTCTGTGTCCCTTTCTGGATTTGTCTATCTCGTCCAGTCAGATTTTGTTGATGTGTACTTGTAAGGAACATACTTTTTGACACTTTCAGTGCATTTCTGCTTTAAGGTAGACCATAAAGTATCCACTGGTGTTTCTGCGATATTTTCATTGACAAAGTCTTCTGTAAACTGTTCCAGGTCCACTGACATGGCTTGCTTGTCTGCCCTCTTCCGTAGAAATGTCTTCCTTTTCACAGGTTTCTGTTGAACTGATAGGACATTTGAATCAACCAAGACAAGGTTGTGATAGCTGAGACAAGTTATCGGTACACATTTATCAACTAAGGAAGGGCAGTTTGCACAGAAGACGTCAAGGATGTTGTCATCTCTTGTGGGAAAATTCACCATTTGTTCGCAGCCGATGTCATTAATTGTGTCTATAAATGCCTGGTTTACTGAGACGGGATGGCTGTTTCCTGTAATGGAATCAGTCTTCCAGTCTATGTCAGGAAGTTTGAGTCTTCAGGAAGGTTTGAGTCTCCACCAAGCCAAATAGTGTGGTCCATGAATCTTGCTGATAGATCAGACACTGCACTGCACAGATCCTTGGCATACTCAGCTTTGTTATCAGTTGGCCTGTATGAGCATCCTATGACAGGCTCCTTTAGGTCCTTACAATTGACTGAAGCTGCAACAAACTTTGATATGGCAGTCGTGTCAACTTCTGACATGTCCAGGTCATACTTGGCAATGATGGCAACTCCTCCATGGCTGCTGTTAGGCCTCTCTTTCCTCGCTACAATTTATAATTTGCAGGTAATACCTCTCTCTCTGCAATTGTGGGGTTGAGCCATGTCTCCCTTGCAAGAATGATATCTGCATCGCAGTACTCGAGCATTGCCCAAAAACTTTCTCTCTTGGATATTAAATAAAATTTGTCTGGTAGAAACTAATGCAGTTTTCAAGCAGAATCCATAAGTACCTACAGAAGAAGCAATATGTACAAATATAGAGGTTGAATAGTGTTTGAAATCTTATTTATTTAGGTTTTGCATATTTAATTAAGGCTTTATGATGTTATAAAGGCTCATTAAATATTCAAAATGGTGGCACCTATAAATAATATTGTCAAACCTTGATATTTTACTTATTTTCTATCCAATTTTTATCAAATTTGCATCAAAATGCACAGGTTGTTATGTGCTTACATCTCAGATACATTCTTTACCAACATTGTTTTTTCCCTCTGAGGTGAAGGAGAAAGGCCAGATCTTTTAGAGTCAAATGAAATCTGTTCATCATTAATATTAAACATGTAAGTGTCCAATTATTTAAGGCATTTTCTAGTTTTCACTAGTGTTAACAAAATACTTCTGAAAACAGAAAACATTTTATAAAACATTTCCCCACAAAATCCCTCTTTTATATCTATTGAATCCTGCTTTTCCTCGTTTTTTTTTTCAGTTTCTAGCCCTACTGTTTTGCAAAAGACATTTGGAAGCCAGTAGAAAGATACTAGAAATCCTGTGCTAGGCATTTTGATAAAGAAAATTTCCAGTAGGACTAGTCAGAGCTTATAGTACGCAATCTTGCTGATAAAAGCAGTTTGACAGCTAAAATTCCAAGTAAACATATGGTATAACCTATTTCATACAAAAATGCTGTCATTTATATAAAAAAAAAAAAATGAAGATACCCAGGAAATGACAATCACAATGCGCAGCCCTCCTGAGGCACCAAAAAATGGAAAGGAGGAACAAATCAGGACAAAACAAATGCCACATATGAAACCACAGACACACAAAGAACTGCAACAGAGGAACCACCGTGCAAAGGTCAGTAGGAAAACCATGGGAGGATAGTAGGAAAACCATGGGGTGGGAGTGGGTGAATTAAATCAGTTTACTTGCCATGTATCCAGCATGCAAAATGCAGTAGTTATGTTTATATTTGGCAGGATTCATTATGTCCCACCCCTCTCCTACCCGTTGGCGTCGGCATCGGCGTAAAACTTCTTGTCCACTCTGTAACTTGAATACCCTTTGGATGATACTTTGTAGAAATGTAGAACAGGACCATACAAGAATGGCAACTCTGTCTTTCTTGCTTTTGGAGTTATCACCCTTTGTTTTATTTAAAAAAGATTTTGTTTCCACTCTGTAACTCAAATACCCTTTGGAATATTTCAGTGGTACTTGGTAGAAATGTAGAACAGGACCAGATGATATGTCAAGTACAAGAATGACAACTCTGCCTTTCTTACTTTTGGCATTATCTCCCTTTGTTATATTTGACAGTGATAATCCATTGATTTCGTGTTCGCTCTGTAAGTCAAAGACCCTATGGAATATTTTTATGATACTTAGTAGAAATGTAGAACAGAACAAGACGACGTGTCACATACAAAAATGACAACTCTGCCTTTCTTACTTTTGGCGTTATGTCTGACATCGATTATCCATTGATTTCGTGTCCGCTCTGTAAGTCAAAGATCCTTTGGAATATTTTTATGATATTTGGTAGTAATGTAGAACAGGACCAGACAACGTGTCCCTTAAAAGAATGATAACTTTCTTACTTTTGGCGTTATCTCCCTTTGTTATATTTGATAGAGATTATCCATTGATATTGTGTCCGCTCTGTAAGTCAAAGACCCTTTGGAATTTTTTATGATACTTGGTAGAAATGTAGAACAGGACCAGATGACATGTCTCGTACTAAAATGACAACTCTGGCTTTCTTACTTTTGGACTTATCTCCCCTTGTTTTGTTTGAAATAGATTTCTCGTCTGCTCTAACTGGAATACACTTTGGAATATTTGGATGGTACTTGGCAGAAATGTAGAACAGGACCAGATGACGTGTCACTTACAAGAATGACAACTCTGCCTTTCTTACTTTTGGCATTATCTCCCTTTGTTAGCTCACCTGAGATGGCCGCCATCTTGAAAATCTATTTTTCGCTTCTTCTCCTGAACCGAAAGGCCAATTGACTCCAAACTTGCTAGGAAGCATCGGGGTGACTTGTAGATCAAAAATAGCTAAAATCGTGCTGATTGGAAATCCTAGATGGCGGCAGTGGCAGCCATCTTGAAAATCTATTTTTCACTTCTTCTCCTGAACCGAAAGGCCAATTGACTCCAAACTTGCTAGGAAGCATCGGGGTGACTTGTAGATCAAAAATAGCTAAAATCGTGCTGATTGGAAATCCTAGATGGCGGCAGTGGCAGCCATCTTGAAAATCTATTTTTCACTTCTTCTCCTGAACCGAAAGGCCAATTGACTCCAAACTTGCTAGGAAGCATCGGGGTGACTTGTAGATCAAAAACTGCTAACATCATGCCAATCAAAAATCCAAGATGGCCGCCATCCTGAAAATTTATTTTTCGCTTCTTCTCCTAATCCCAAAAGCCAGTTGACTCCAAACTTGGTAGGAAGCATTGGGATGACTTATAGATCAAAAAGTAGCTAAAATCGTTCCGAACGGAAGTCCCAGATGGCCAAAGTGGCCGCCATCTTGAAACTCTATTTTTCTCTTCTTCTTCTGAACCGAAAGGCCAGTTGACTCGAAACTTGGTAGGAAGCATTGGGGTGACTTGTAGATCAAAAATAGCTAAAATTGTGCCGATCGTAAATCCAAGATGACCACCATGGTGGCCATCTTGAAAATCTATTTTTCGCTTCTTCTCCAAAACCCAAATGCCAACTGACTCGAAACTTGGTAGGAAGCATTGTGGTGACTTGTAGATCAAAAATAGGTAAAATTGTTCTGATCAGAAATCCAAGATGGCCGCCATCTTGAAAATCTATTTTTCGCCTCATCTCCTGAGCCGAAAGGCCAATTGACTCCAAACTTGGTAGGAAGCATCAGGGTGACTTGTAGATCAAAAATAGATAAAATTGTGCTGATCGGAAATCCATGGTGGCCATCTTGAAATTTTTTTTTTCGCTTCTTCTCCTAAACCCAAAAGCCAGTTGACTTGAAACTTGGTAGGAAGCATTGAGGTGACTTATAGATCAAAACTGGCTAAAATCGTTCCGATTGGAAATCCAAGATGGCCCCCATGATGGCCATCTTGAAAGTCTATTTTTCACTTTTTCTCCTGAACCGAAAGGCCTATTGACTTTAAACTAGGTAGGAAGCATCAGGGTGACCTGTAGATCAAAAATAACTAAAATAGTCCCTATCAGAAATCCAAGATGGCCACCATGACAGCCATCTTGAAAGTCTAGTTTTTTGCTTCTCCTGAACTGAAAGGCCATTTGACTCTAAACTTGGTAGGAAGCATTGGGGTGCCTTGTAGATCTAAAATAGCTTAAAAGTTTTTGGATCGGAAATCCAAGATGGCGGCCATCTTGAAATCTTTTTTTTCACTTATTTTCCTGAACAAGGGCCAGTTGATTTGAAAATTGGTAGGCAGCATGGAGATGGCTTGTAGATATAAAAATAGCTAAAATCATTCCAATCAGAAATCCAAGATGGTGGCCATCTTGAAAATCAATCTTTCCCTTCTTCTTCTGAACTGAAAGGCCAATTGACTCGAAACTTGGTAGGAAGCATCAGGGTGACTTATAGATAAAAAATAGCTCAAAATGTTGCGATAGGAAATCCAAAAAAAAATGGGGCCATGGCGGCCATCTTGAAAATCTGTTTTGAATTTTTTCTCCTGAACGGGCAATTGACTCAAAGTTCATTGGAAGTATCGAGGTGACTTGTAGATCAACAGTAGCTAAAATCATTCTGATTGGAAATCTGATTGGAAATCCAAGATGGCTGCCATCTTGTTTATGTTTATTATATTTCCCTGCCACTGAGCTGTTTACATGTTTAAAATCATGATTCTTCAGAAACCACTTAGCCATTTGCAACCAAATTTCACATTGATCCTACTGTTGAAATGTGATTGAGAGTTTGTTCAAATGATCACGCTCCATTGACTGTCATGCCATATATATTTTTCTTCAAAATTAAGAACTGCTTAAATGATGATCTTTTCATTAGTTGTAATAAAAGGATTGGAAAAATGTTGCACAACATCTGCATATCTGCAGTGGCTATGTCACTCAGGTGAGTGACCCTTGGCTGGTTGACCTCTTGTATATACTTATATAGGGAAAAGTTTTAAAAATCTTTTTGTCTGAAACCAGAAAGCCCTGGCCTTTGATATTTGTTTACATGGCTTCATCTAGTTCACATGCCTATTCAACAATAAGGCACCATGCGATCATGCTTCTGTCCAGCACCCCTCAGCCTGTCATCCGTAAACATTCTTTTCAACAAATTGTAAACATACATAGTCCTATGAAGAGAAATGAAGAGAAAAAAGTATTTTAGAATATACTAGAGACAATGACACTCAGGTGCATGAATTAGGGCCCTCTAGTCCCTATTGTTTACTTTTGGAGTTGTCTCCCCTTCTTGTGTTTGAATTTGATTTCTTGTCTCTGCTCTGTAACATGAATACCCTACGGAATATTTTGATGATGCTTGGTACAAATGTAGAACAGGATGAGATAATGTGTTGCGTTCAAGAATGACAACTGTGGCAGGATGGTGGGGGAGGGGATGGGGGGTGGGTCGGGGTGACATTTGTTCTTTTATAAAAAACCTTTTCTAGTTCTTATTTTAGTTATATTATTTAATAGGTTAGTCAGCTGAATGCTTTGATCAACTTGTTAATTGGTAAACTGACCAAAGGGGATCGCCAGAAGATCATGACAATCTGTACCATTGATGTACATGCCAGAGATGTAGTCACAAAATTGATTGTTACAAAGGTTGATAGTTCACAGTCATTTGCCTGGCTGTCACAGTTGAGACACAGATGGGATGACAATGAGAGAGATTGCTTTGCTAATATTTGTGATGCCCAATTCAGATATTCACATGAGTACTTAGGAAACACACCACGTCTTGTCATTACACCTCTGACGGACAGGTAGGCATTGTTACCTGAAAGTATACATGTATCAGCTTTGAATGCATTTCAGTAATTGATATATGACATCAGCTTTTAGCTCACCTGATCACAAAGTGCTCAAGGTGAGCTATTGTGGTCAGTCAGTGTCCATCGTGCATCATCAGTCGTGCTTCATGCGGCGTCAACAATTGCTTTAAAAGCCTTCTCCTCCTACACCCGTGGGCCAATTGACTCAAAACTTAGTGGGAAGCATTGAGGTGACTTGTAGATCAAAAATAGCTAAAATTGTTCCAATCGGAAATCCAAGATAGCCACCATGTTGAAAATTTTTTTTTTTTAGCTTCTTCTCCTAAACCGAAAACCCAATTGACTCGATACTTTGTAGGAAGCTTCGTGGTGACTTGTAAATCAAAAATAGCTAAATTCATTTGGATCAGAAATCAAAAAATGCTGCCATGGTGGCCATCTTGAAAATCTACTTTTTGCTTCTCCTGAACCAAAAGGCGAAGGAAGCATCGGGGTGACTTGTAGAACAAAAATATTTAAAATCATTTCGATCAGAAATCCAAGATGGCCACCAAGGTTTGGAAGGAAGCATAGGGATGACTTGTAGATCAAAAATAGCTAAAATTGTTCCGATCAGAAATCCAAGATGGCCACCAAGGCGGCCATCTTGAAAATCTGTTTTTCGCTTCTTCTGAAAGGAAAGGCAAATTGACTCGAAACTTGGTAGAAAGCATAGGGGGACTTGTAGTTCAAAAATAGCTAAAATTGTTCTGATCGGGAATCTGAGATGGCCGCCATGGTTGCCATCTTGAAAATCTATTTTTTACTTCTTCTCCTGTACCAAAAAGCCAATCAACTCAAAACTTGGTATGTAGCATTGGGGTGACTTGTAGATCAAAAAAAAAAAAAAAATTAAAAACCGTTCTGATCAGAAATCCATGGCGGCCATCTTAAAAATATTTTTTGCTTCTTCTCCTGATCCAAAAAGCCAATTGACTGGAAACTTGGTAGGAAGCATCGTGGTGATTTGTATATAAACAATAGCTAAAGTCGTTCTGATGGGTAATCCAAGATGGAGGCCATCTTTAAAATATATTATACTTCTTCTGAAATGAAAGGCCAAATGACTTGAAACTTGATAGGAAGCACTGGGGTGACTTGTAGATCAAAAATAGCTGAAATTTTTCCAATCAGAAATCCAAGATGGCTGCCATGGTGGCCATCTGAAAATCTATTTTTCTCTTTTTCTCCTGAACCGAAAGGCCAATTGACTCGAAACTTGATAGGAAGCATTAGGGTGACTTGTAGATCTAAAAAAGTAAAATCATTCTGATTGGAAATCCAAGATGGCTACCTTGGTGGCTATCTTGAAAATCTATTTTCACTTCTTTTCCTGAACCAAAAGGCCAATTGACTCGAACCTGGGTAGGAAGCTTTGTGGTGATTTGTAGATTGAAAATAGCTAAAACTGTTCAGATTGGAAATCCAAGATGACCACCATGGCAGACATCTTGAAAATCTAATTATTGCTTCTTCTGAACCGAAAGGCTAATTGACTCGAAACATGGTAGGAAGCACAGGAGTGTCTTGTAGATCAAAAATAGCTGAATTTTTTCTGATGGGAAATCCAAGATGGCCGCCATGGTGGCCATCTTGAAAATTTATTTTTCGCTTCTTCTCCTGAACCAAAAGGCCAATTGACTTGAAATTTGGTAAGAATCATCAAGGTGACTTGTATATCAAAAATAGATAAAATCGTTCCGATAGGAAATACAGGATGGCTGCCGCAGTTCATGGTCAGGAAACTTCATAATCGGAGCCAGTGGCTCTGATAAGCAAATGTTGTTTGCGTCTTCCGGAGCATGTGCCGCTCTGAATATAGCAGCTGAAAAAAGTAAACAAAAGAGGTAGGTCAGTCACTCATTGAATCTGTTTTTGTGGGGTAGTTTTTCTCAAAAAGGAGAATTACATGCTGCTCTCAAGTCTTTTAACAGTTTTCTCACCTAATAGATAGTTTGTAAATGTGTATGATCTCGTCTGAATTACTTGTGGCATGGGCTGATCGATGCTGAATGAACTGATCGTCGAAGGTTCAGCGACGCTATTCCCTGTTATTTTTTTCATAAAATGCATATGCGCGTGAATTGTTTGGCATTTTTTATGTGTGAAATGATTGTTTGATCAGTCTCACTTACCGAAAAATAAAAATTGACAACAAACTAATGGAAATGGAGGGCAAATAAACAATGGCTCCGATGGTGTAGGGTGGCTCTGAATATATGTAACGTCCGACTGGAGACCAGGAGGTCGCGGGTTCAACCCCTGCCGAGGTCGGCAACATTCTTTCGTGGAGATTGATCATGAAATATTTTCTACGGTCATTCTCTCCCTTCCGCTGATTCAAGAAGGGCAGTTGTCAGTTTCTGGCGAAAGAATGTGCACAGTACTGGTTAACCGCTTAGAGGACTAAGCCTGCCCAGTAAAGGTGTGGTTAGGTAAACTGACCGCGCTCGACATGACCCCATTGGGTTGACTGGGCCGTAAAACCTCAACACAAACAAATATATGTAACAGGTGAAAAAATTCTAATCACCAATGCCACGGCCGGCAATCGAACCCGGGCCGTCCGCGTGACAGGCCAACACTCTACCACGTTGCTATTAAAGCCGGCTTGTACTGCATGGCAGTACAAGTGTATCATATACCTATCACTACTACATATTCCCCCTCCATTTTAAGATTCGTCCACGAATCTCAATTCGAGCAACCACTCAATACTAGGCCACCAAGCCTCTTGGGCCACCAAGCCCTTCAAATGGGGTTATTTACGTTGGGCGCCAGATTTAACAGGTGAAAAAATTCTAATCACCAATGCTACGGCCGGGAATCGAACCCGGGCCGTCCGCGTGACAGGCCAACATTCTACCACGTCGCTATAAAAGCCGGCTTGTACTGCAAGGCAGTACAAGTGTATCGTATACCTTTCACTACTACATATTCCCCCTCCATTTTAAGATTCATATTAAGACCATATGTATCCATTTTAAGACCATATGTAGTAGTTGAAGTTGTTACATTTGTTATTTGTACTTCAATAATTCCATTTTGACCACATGCATACTGTATAACAGCTGGTGTAATATCAAAATCACCCGGGATACTGGAATCTTCTGTTTGTACTAACATTGCACATATTGGATAAAAATCAAGCTCTTTACTTGCACGCCCATGAATAGTAATTGTACTGTTTGCGGGTATTGTTACCTTTTTTAACTCTGCACTCTTTATTATTGCAAGTCTGTTTTTGTTTCTCTTGAGCTCTTTTTCTCTTACTGTAATACACCTAAAGGCTAAATACCAAGAGGTATGAAGTGCAGCCTTTTGAAGAAAATTGTCACCTACCTCTTCTTTACAATAGTTTAAAAACTTTTTCAGAACATTTGTTCCAAGTAATATTGGTACAGTACTATTGTATTCTGTATCTTTTACTACCAATAAAATACAACTTTGTACATGTTCATTTGGCAGTCCAACTGATTGTAAATCTACCTGTATGTAGCCAAAATATGGCATAGTCTGACCATCTGCACACTCCAACTTCAGGAAATTATTGAGCGGCATCAGCTCTAAATGACTAAAATGAGATTCATAGAAACTTTTACAAATGGTACTTACACAACATACTGTATCAAGAAGTGCTTTTGTTTCTATATTATTTATAAATATACTTACCTCATTGCTACTGCCTACGATCTCAGATACTTTGGGGCATTTACCAACACCACCTACAGACCACCCCTGTCCACAGGTTTGAGTCAGTTTAGATGTTTCCTGCTGTGATCCATTCTACTAACAGGACACTGCCACTGAAAATGGCCATATTGACGGCATCTGTAGCACAGAGGGCTCCTATTAAAATTATCGCCTTCATTGTTGTATGTCTGGTTTTGATTTGGGTCTTGATTCTGACCATACCCTCGACTATTGTTGTAACTGTTATGACTATTGTTGTAACTGTGCTGTTGCTGTCTTGCCTGTTTTGCAAAATACTGATTGTTATTGTTAAAGTTTTGTGGTTGAATGTTTTGGTGACGTTGTCTACGTTTACCTCTGTTCCCCATATTATTATTGAAACTTGGAGGGGGTTGAATATTTTGATTGTTATACTGTATATTCCTTGGACCTTGTGCCCTGTTGTTATAGTTAGAGCCTTGACCTTGAATATTTGGCTGAATCTGGAAATCTGAGGGTGAATTGACCTTTTCCTCTAATTGCTTAACAGTACTTGTTAAAGACTGCAGCATTATTTTTATTTCCTTCATTTCACTACTATCTACTTTTTCTTCAGTTACAACATTACATTGTGTTTTACTTTCAGCTTTGGAAGCAGTAGATGTATGTAAATGGTCTTGTTCTAACTTACGAACCTCAACTCTAAGTTTATCAAAATCTAATACTTGTTCAAATTTATAACCTGGAATATCTTTCAAAGACGGTTTAAGGCCTTGCCAGAACATATTATGCAACATCTCATTCACTTTGCCCGGGTCAACTAAACCTCGCTCAACAGCACTGGACAAAATATCTTCCAGCCTGCAAGACCATTTAGTGACATCTTCATTCTCTTCTTGCTTGGCACTATAGAATTTTGCAAGTAGATTTTCTTTGGTATCTGCTGCACCATATACACTCTCAAATTTATCAAGAATATCAGGGATAATGGCTCCAATACCCAAACGCCTAACTAAGTTAGATGCTTCACCACGCAGGGATCTTCTTATTGCTTGTGCCAATGCTTCAGGTTTATGAGTCTTTTCAAGAAGCAAACATTTAACCTCATATTTCCACTGGGCATATGTTGCCTCTCCCTTGACATTGTCGCCATAGAATAAAGATATTCTTGGCTGTTGTTGATATGTTGACGTCACAGAGGTAGTTATTGTTGAAGCTGTACCTGGCTCAGTCTTAACTTCAGACTTAGCACCGTATGCCTTCAACCAACTTTCTAGCTCCTCTGTAGTGTCAAATTTGGGCTTTATCTTTAATTTGTTTAAAGCCTCCACCAACTGTTTACCTTCTTGTTCAGTTAAGTCTGACATATTGAATTTTATTAGAAGACAGACACACACAAGAACAATAAACAACTACTTTTTAAAATATTGGGCTAATAGAACCTATTGTGATCGACAGAACACTAACTTGTTTATAAACACTTATTTGTTTATAAATATTATGTCACTTCAAAAGAATTTTTTTTTTTTTTTTATAATGATAAACTTTTAATAACACTAACTTGTGTATAGTCTGATATCAATAGCACTCAAATATAACAGCGACAGAATACTGCCCTATTTTCTCAGCTATAACACAAAGTAATAAATAAAGACTGGCTTGACCACATAATTTCTTCACTGGAAAGACAATTCAGTTTATTTTTTTTTTTTTACACACTGTAATAGGGCATTCTACATACAAGTACAATGGCAGATGCAATGCATGGCAGAACCAATGTCTAAACATGAATGCTATCTCCCTGTAATTGTATCCAGCTAACTACCACAAGGTATTTAGAACTATATAATCACTGACATTGCACAGTCACAGCATATTCTACATGTGAGTATATTGATACAGGAAACATATGGCAGAACCAATGTCTAAACATACTATACCTGTTCTCACCTCAATATAGTCAACTGCGAAAATACAATGTATACTTAATCAAAGCATTCTCTAACCAAAACTGTAATTATTAAATGCCTGAGCCAGTATCTACTCAATACTTCACAAGGATGAATCCCATCTGTTAGTACACCAAACGAAATTTTCAATGTGCCATGATTTTTATTACTTTTTCTGAACTTTTTAAGATCTACACTAAATTTTGGAGCAGAAATTCTGTTTTGTTCATTTAAATCCCTTATTCTTAAATTTAATAAATCTATTTTAGACTCAAGTATTTTATCAGACTCTTTGAATTGCTCTCTTTCTATGTTGCCTTTAACATAATTCCATATGGACACTGAATAATATGGACATTCAAGAAAAACTACCTTAATTCTTTCTCCATATGGCCTGCAAATTGACAAAATTCTTTGGCATTGACCTACAACTTGATCTATTGTTAAGTCACTCAAATAAATACACCGCCCTGATTTATATGTAAAATCACAAGTAAATGTCCACACAGCTAAAACTATTTTCTTAAAAGGATGAACATAATAATCTATATTTTGAGCTATAATATCAGCCGCCTGCCTGGTAGTCCTACCCCCTCTACTATTAAATAGTATTCTATCTTTTGTGACTGAGTCAGTAGGAACCCTCTGTAGATAACAGCCTTTACTGTTAGAGACAATGACCTTGTTTGAGGTCGATCTGGGATAATTATAGGGTTTCTGGTGAGATAATTCTGAAAATCTTTACAACTCATAAGGTCTGAGAGTCAAATGCAACTAATTTAAATTTAACTTAACAACAAATTAATGTATATTGAGGCACAAACTCTCTTGTATTGTAATACACTATTGTATTCAAGAATACCTATGTTTAAATCAAACAAACAGCCCTACCTATTAGCAACAGAAAAGAAACTATTCAGTGCACTGGCTCTAAATGATTGTTGTGAAGTACAAGCAAACCTGTCTTAAGCCCGGCTAGCTCAGTCGGTAGAGCATGAGACTCTTAATCTCGGGGTCGTGGGTTCGAGCCCCACGTTGGGCGCCAGATGTAACAGGTGAAAGAATTTTAATCACCAATGCCGCAGCCGGGTATCGAACCCGGGCCGCCTGCGTGACAGGCGAACACTCTACCGCGTCGCTATAAAAGCCGGCTTGTACCGCAAGGCAGTACAAGTGTAACATATACCGTACCTATCACTACTACATATTCCCCCTCCATTTTTAGATTCGTCCGCGAATCTCAAATTGAGCAACCACTCAATTCCAGGCCACCAAGCCTATTGGGCCACCAAGTCCATCAAATTGGGTTATTTACGTTGGGTGCCAGATGTAACAGGCGAACACTCTACCGCGTCGCTATAAAAGCCGGCTTGTACTGCAAGGCAGTACAAGTGTAACATATACCGTACCTATCACTACTACATATATAGGTCGGCTCTGATAGTTGAGGGCTAATGTTTGCAGAACTATTATTATTATAAAAGACAGCCTCTGTCCAGATGCAAGTATTGCAGCCTTACAGCAACATTTGTTTCTTCTGATCTTTAGACATCTATTCTGTGATGTAACAGTTGATTTTTGCTCTAAAATGTCTTGACGGGGACGTACAACCTTATCAAAACAAGCACAGAAACTGATTATGGCCTCTGGGAGTGGATTTACATAGATTTTTCTGTTTCAAGATATCCGATGAAATCGATCATGTCACAGGTGCAATTTTTGTGGTCTCTTTTTCGCGGTAGGGGTAACTGTGTATGATAGGGGATAGAGACATACATAATGTTTTAAATCTCTGAACAAGCAATCTAGATGTAGACACTTTTCTTCCATAAACACTCAGAATGAAATCTAAGGTGATTACCAAGCACCATAAATAATTACAAGAATGATGTTTGGAAGAAGTTATAGAGTATCATAACGACCATTTCATGTTTCAAGATTTTTTGTCTCACGAATTTATTTTTGTTTTAGCTTTCTAAGGAATTGTTCTTGCTAGAAGTATGCCATATGGGTTATTTCTTCATCTTGCAAATTTGACCTGATTTCACTGTAAAAAAGAATGTAAAGACAAAGGGATAGACATTGTGATTACATGTTCAGACGGAGAGTTTTTGCCATTAATGGTTCACAACAAAAATGGGAATCCATTGACATTGCTTCAGTTAAGTAAACAGTTGTGGACAGCCATTGGTAAGCTTCAGAAAAGTGAAATAGTGAAGGAGTTTGGGAAAATATGATTTCCGGACAAAACATAAACTTTTAAGTCAGACTTACCATGCAAATATTATCTTGAAACTGTTTAGCTTAAAACTGTTTTGCATGACTTCGTACAGAAAGCTACTTTTTGAGATACAAGTATATGAAAGTGGGTGGGTAACTATGTATCATGAGGAGTACAGACATATTTAAATACAAAATGATGTCTAAGGTGATAACTTAGCACCTTTCCAATTTCAAAAATGGCTTTTTGAAGTAGTTTTAGTGCATACCTTTCAATAAGAATGTAAGCTGTGTAATTTCAAAACCCATGTTCAAAAGACCATGAAAAGTAGGTCAGTGTCATTAATTTAAAAAAAATGACCTGTCCAAGAGATGCTACTCTGGTTCAAGTTTCTTAACTTAAAATCAAAATGGACCAAAACTGTGAAATATACCTGTTTTTCAATTATATATGTGTGTTGGCGTGTGAAATTAGGTCAAATTCATGGCGTATCAGATTATTAATGTTTTTTTGTTGTTGTTTTTTTTTTCCAAAAATTTTACGTTCATTGCACGAAGTATTTTGTAGTTGAAGTCGTTTAAACAAGGTACCTATACTTACAAATGTTGATCTTCTCCGCCGCGATGTGTGTTACTGTCCTGGGCGCACATATTCAGGCTTTCAAGCAGGCCTTACTTTTCCTACTATTCCTAAATTTCCCTACTTTATTTTTGTGCTCCTACTTTTCCCTACTTTTTTTCTAAAAATGCCCTACTATCCCGATTGTTTCATCCAAAAATGTTTGAAGGGACCAAAAAACTGTAATTTTTTTCCTTTCTAAAAATCAGATCAACTTAATCTGAGCAGCCATGATGCAAAAGTTTGTAAAACATTTTTATTTCAGTTGTAACTTTTTCTGGAACATTTATGTTGGTATTTCCTTTCCAAGGTAATGTAGTGTTATTGTTCAGAGAAAATTTTGCTTGCTTATTATAGCTTTTTCTAAGTCTTAAAACACTCAGAATATCCCTACTATCCCTACTTTTCTTATTAAAATTCCTTCTTTTGCCCTGCTTTTTAAAAATTTTGAGCCCTACTTTATCCCTACTTTTTTGATGGAGGGCACTTGAAAGCCTGCATATTCTTTTTGCTAATCTGACTGCAGATTACTTTTGCAGAAAATGCTAATACTGACCTTGGCAGTTTTTATGTTGGCTGCTAATATTGTCCTCAAAGCTGCAGACAGCTGTTAATGTCAAAAACTTTTAGATTACAATTCTCTTCAAAAAGTATATTGTTAGTTCATGGTGAGTTACTTGCTCCAGATAAGCTTATGCCATGGCCTGCTATTTGTTGTCAATCTTCGGTCCATCCATGGTCCATTGTTTGTTGTTAGCTTTTCACATTTTCAAAATCTCCTCCAAAACCGTAAGTCAGATTGAACTGATACTTGGTAGGAGGCATTTGGGCAATATGTAGATTTAGAATTGGTAAAATTGTTGTGTTTGATGTCAGTGATGGCCGCCATGGCAGCCATCTTGAAATTCTTTAAATGGCATCTCCCAGAATTGCTACATTTGTTACGTTTCGATATATAAGATGGTGGCCATCTTGAAATTCTTTAAATGACATCCCCCAAACTGAAAATGGGATTGAACTGATACTTGATTGGAGGTATCGGGGTGACATGGAGATTCAGAATTGCTCAATTTGTTCCCTTTTGATTGCGGTCATCTTGAAATTCTTTAAACAACATCTTACCCAGGACAGAAAGTCTGATTGAGCTGAAACCTGATGGGAGGTATATAGGGATGACATGGAGATTCAGAATTGCTAAAGTTGTTTTGTTCAGATATCCAAGATGGCCCATGGCAGCTATCTTGAAATTATTTAAACGACATCTCCTCTCTGACGGAAAGTCCGATTGAGTTGACACTTGATGGGAGGTATTGGGGCGACATGGAGATTCAGAATTGCTAAATTCATTTTGTTCCTATATCTAAGATGGCCATGGCCATAAATACTTTAAACATTTTCTCATGAACAGAATGTCAGATATAACTGAAATTTGAAGGGAAGGCATTGGATTGACATGGGGATTCTTAATTGTTAAAATCGTTTCGTTTAGATATCCAAGATGGCATCCACCTGTAAGATCTTCATGGCCCATGGCCACCATCTTGAAATTTTTCAAACAACATCTTCTCCTGAACAGAAAGTGGGATTGAGCTGAAATTTAAAGGGAGGTTTTGGGGCGACATGGAAATTCAGAATTGCTAAACATGGTCTGTTCCAATATCCAAGGTGGTCACAATGGTGGCCATCTTGAAACACTTTAAAAGACATCTCCAGAACGGAAAGTCAGATTGAACTGAAACTTGGTGGGAGGCCTTGGATTGACATGGCGATTCTTAATTGCTAAAATCATTCTGTTCCCGTATCCAAGATGGCTACCATGGCATCCATCTATAAAATCTCCAGTCTTGACCCTGGCCTTCTCCCCTCATATAGTTGCTAGAATGTGTGTAAGTACATGTACATGCATGTGTGTACTTGCATGCGTATGTGTATTATCCTAAAACAATAGTATTAGTTTACAGTCTAAAAGCCAAAATGTAAAAAAAAAAATATCAAGTGGGGAGTCCGGGACATATTTGGGTGTGTCGATCAATATTTTTTTTATCAAACCACACAGCATACAGATTGTCTTTAAAGTCATCATCAAAGCTCTAAAGTTAAAAAGTGGTGTGAATCTTCAATAACGATAAAGTCATTGAATAATTTAGACTATTTATTAAAAATACAACGCCAAAGACTAGAAAACATCATACAGTTTGCTAAGGACAAGAAAAGGTAACAAACTATAGCATCCAAAGACAAAAGTAGCAGCGTTGTTTTGCGCCACGGTGCAGATTCGCATCTATATCACGATAGCAGTCCCTGCCTTCGATGTTGGGGATAAAATTGCGCCTAGACAAGATTAGCAGGGAAACTGTCGAGACCAGAAAACGGTATGATGCCTGTGACTTATAGCTATTTTTGGTGTACAAGTCACCCCGATACTTCCTGTCAAGTTTTGAGTCAATTGGCCTTCTTGAAAATCTATTTTGAACTTCTCCTGAAGTGAAAGGCCAATTAACTCGAAACTTAGTAGGAAGTATTGAGGCTACCTTTAGATCACAAATAGCTAAAATTGCCATGGTGGCCATCTTGAAAATCTATTTTGAACTTCTTCTGAACTGAAAGGCAAAACTTGGTAGGACATATCAGAGCAACTTGTTGATAAAAAATACCAAAAATTGTTTTGATCAGTAATCCAAACTGGCCAAAGTGGCCGCCATCATGGAAAACTATATTGAATTTTGTCTTTTGAACCAAAAAGCCAACTTAGTAGTAACAACAGGGATGACGTTGATCAAAAGTAGCTAAAACATTACAATTTGAAATCTATCATAGCCACCACAGCTGCCATCTTGAAAATGTGTTTTTGGAACTTCTTCTCCTGAAGGGAAAGGTCAGCTGACTCGAAACTTAGTGGGAATTATTGAGTTGACCTATAGATCTAATATAGCTGAAGAAATAATCAGATTGGAAATCCAAGATGACTGCCTTTAAAATTTATTTTGAACTTCTTCTCCAGAACTAAAAGTCAGATTGACTCAAAATGTAATAGCAAGTATTGGGGCGACTTTTCAATCAAAATAGCTAAAATCTTTCCAATCTGAAATCAAAGGTGCCGGCCATCCTGAAACTGTCTTTTGAACAACTTCTCCAGGATGGAAAGACCAGTTGACTCAAAAGTTGATAGGAAGTATCCAGAAGACTTGTAAATCAAAAATTGCTAAAATTGTTTCCCTCAGAAATTCAAAATGGCTACCATTTCGCTAATATATTTGTAATTTCTCCTGAACGAAAAGGCCAGTTGACTGGAAACTGAGTAGAATTAGTTGTCAAGGTGACTTGTTAATCAAAAATAGCTGTAATCGTTCTGATCAGAAATCCAAGATGGCCACCACAGTCAATATCTTGAAAATGTATTTTGAACTGCTTTTCCTAAAACATTTATTTTGTGTCAAAGATTTCTCAAGAACTGTTATACCAAGAATCTTGAAATTTTGTACACATGACAAGTATGACTAGTTGTATTATGGGAAAGAAAATAGGGGCTGTGGAGCCAGGTCCCTTAGAGTTATTTCCCTTTGTTGTTCTGGCTATTTATGTGTGAGTAAACATTTATTTTGTGTCAAAGGTTTCTCAAGAACTACTGTACCTACAATCTTGAAATTCCGTACACATGACAAGTATGACTAGTTGTATTGTGGGAAAGAAAATAGGGGTCATGGAATCAGGCCCTTAGAGTTATTTTCCTTTGTTGTTCTGGCTATTTATGTGTGAGTAAACATTTATTTTGTGTCAAAGATTTCTCAAGAACTTCTGTACCTACAATCTTGAAATTCCGTACACATGTCAAGTATGACTAGTTGTATTGTGGGAAAGAAAATAGGGATCAATGAACCAGGCCCTTAGAGTTATTTCCCTTTGTTATTCTGCCTATTTGTGTAAGATTTCTCAAGAACTACTATATCTAGAATCATGAAATTTTGTACACATGACAAGTATGACTAGTTGTATTGTGGGAAAGAAAATAGGGGCTGTGGGGCCAGGTCCCTTAGAGTTATTTCCCTTTGTTGTTCTGGCTATTTGTGTGTGAGTAAACATTTATTTTATGTCAAAGATTTCTCAAGAACTACTATACTTAGAATCTTGAAATTCAGTACACATGACAAGTATGACTAGTTGTATTGTGGGAAAGAAAATAGGGGGTGTGGGGTCAGGTCACTTAGAGTTATTTCCCTTTGTTGTTCTTGCTATTTGTGTGAGTAAACATTTATTTTGTGTCAAAGATTTCTCAAGAACTACTGCACTTACAATCTTGAAATTTTGTACACATGACAAGTATGACTAGTTGTGTTGTGGGAAAGAAAATAGGGGTCATGGGACCAGGCCCTTAGAGTTATTTCCCTTTGTTGTTCGTCTATTTGTGTGAGATTTCTCAAGAACTACTATACCTAGAAACTTGAAATTTTGTACACATGACAAGTATGACTAGTTGTATTGTGGGAAAGAAAATAGGGGCTGTGGGTCAGGTCATTTAGAGTTATTTCCCTTTGTTGTTCTGGCCTTTTGTGTGTTATCACTGATGGCCATGGCCGAGGGTATTAGTGAGCGTATGCTCACTTCATGGTCTAGTTTAAAATAGATACATATTCGACCTAATTACTGCACTGTGCGCTTAGGTTTTTCAAAATTACTGGGAACACTTATTTGTGGTGAAATATATATCTAGCTACTAAGGATACACTATAAGAAAGATCAGAAGAAGACTTATTTGATGATGATTATATGATTTTTTTCTTATTTTCTCTTATTTTGTTTTTAAAGGCATATGTTGTGGGTACTCATTTGAATTGCATCAACTAGTCGATGCAATTCAAATGAGTACCTACAACATATGCCTCTATAAAGAAGTAGACAAAAAGTACACTGGCTGTAATCTGAAGACTATGGAATTGCTTGACTGTGTGCTTGTAGGGGTATGTGCGGTAATTAGATCGAATACGGTATGTTATTTTGGATGTGATATAATTATATAGACATTATTTTAGATGTTACATCACTTTGACACAGTCCCTTCATTTGATCATGAGTGGTGCCCCTGCAGGTCCTGCTGGGACAGGCAAGACTGAGACAACCAAAGATTTAGGAAGAGCTCTTGGCATCATGGTATATGTGTTCAACTGCTCAGAACAGATGGACTATAAGGTATAATAAATGGTTTTATTATATACAAAGTAATGAAGTATAGAGAATTAGTAATGAAATAAAATGCATATTTCGAAAAAGTTATATTTTCACCAGTGAAAATATAAAACTTATATTTTCACTCCTCTGAGCAGTGAAAAATATAAGATCTGGAACTACTTTTTTTCTTATTTACATTAATGGTCAAGATTTGCATGATTTGCATCTCTTCTATCGAAAGTGATGTATATAATAAAAAGAAAATTCAAATGTTTGTCGTGAATATGACTTTTATTTCATCTCGTGAAGTGAAAAAATGTATATTTCATTTGTGCCTTTGGCACTCATGAAATATACATTTTTTCACTTCACTTCGGCACTTAGTTTGAGAAATTAAACAATATAATTAAAGTAAACAAAGGGAGCACAAAATTGTTTAATTTTGACAGATGACCTTTAACTTAAGCTAAACATATAGCAATTGCATCAAACTTCCTGTTGACTGCATTGTTGTTTAGCCCAGATTGATTTTACTGTGTTCTCTAAGTGGTGTTACAGAATTAATACAGGTGGTACAGCAGATATTTTATGCACTAGCGAACATTTTTTCTTGTAAACTATACTTCATTTGTTTGTCTGAAACCTGCAAAGGTTCATGAAGTTTGTCATGTCAGGTACAAAAGCATAGTAAAGATAATGAAAGCAGCTTGAATGTTGCAATACTCTGGTTTTAGTGCAAATGTTTTGTGGCTGTCCATTGCTTAATATGCAACAATTTAAGGATAAGTTCAATATTGGTCTAGATGCAAGCATTCCAGTTGTGTATAGGGGTTTGAAATAACAGCTCAGATTTTCAAGCTATTACTTTCAACACATTTCTGCACTTGATTAGCTAATAACTTGGGATCTAAACACTGGCAGTTATCTCGTCACTCAAGGCTAACTTATTAGGAAAAGACGCCTATTCAAATATATTGAAAACATCACCACCAAAAACTGAAAGTTTTCAGACAAAAATTCTGATATATTTCATATTTCTGCTCAAAACATAGATTGTGGGTACTTGTTAGAACCGCCTCACTGAGGCAGTTCTAACGAGTACCCACAATCTATGTTTTGAGCAGAAATAAGAAAAATAATGTATACCCCTGTAAACCCCAGTTTTACTATATAAAAGTGGGGTTTTTAAGGGGGTCAAAATTATATAGGTATGTTTTCCTGATGGTTATGCAAAGAAATAAGTGACACGAATATCCAGACATGAGTAGCGCGAGCTAAAAAGGTGGCTATTTCAGGTGGGTTGTCAACAATCTGGGTCTTTTGTCATCTACGAGGGCATTATTTAAAACATCGGAGAATGGTATACTGCACGGAATTAAATTCCATACAACCTAACACCAAAATTAACGTCAACATATAGCTACGGTTCCTGGAATTTGTTTCATTCTGGAGACATTCGCTCTGAATTCGATGCCATCTTTGGACAATTTACTCATTTTTTTTTTTTTTTTTTTTTTCAGAAAAATAGCTTTGATATTTCATGTCTATGGAGACAATTTACATAAAAAAAAAAAAAAAAATGAAAATAATATATCATCAATTTGTCTTTTCTTGACTTTGCTCGGAGAGTCAGAAAGGTATGTATGCTTACTTCTATT
This sequence comes from Anodontia alba, assembly GCA_964016985.1. Classification (NCBI taxonomy): domain Eukaryota; kingdom Metazoa; phylum Mollusca; class Bivalvia; order Lucinida; family Lucinidae; genus Anodontia; species Anodontia alba. The sequence continues at coordinate 26,910,235 of OZ024822.1, read as the reverse complement.
ACATGTACCTTTCTGCTATCAATCTAAATTTGACAGTATTGTGGTAGAGATTCTGATTTGTGTGTAGTTAGTTTGATTCCTCGCTGAATAGTACCAACAACCCTAAAATCGATAAATTGTAGGCCTACTAGCTATTCATTTGCTTGACACTCAACACAGTTGAGCTAATACTGGTCAGTCACCAAGTGTCAGGATAAAGAGACTGAGTAATAGTCCCAACTTCATGCCAAACATTTGTCACATAAAATGAAAGAGAGAGGACAGAACTGAAAGATTGCTGAATGCATTATCAAACAATGTATTCTCCCACGCAACTGGTATCAATTGTATTGAAGAATAAGGTAATAAAAACAATAATAGAACACATCTTGTAAAAAGATTTCAAAACATTTACTTGGCAGAGAGTAGCCCACTGTTTAATTAGCTTATGTTGTTCATTCCTTTTTGATCAAGTGATGTTTTGTATGGACATTTCATGTATTTAAGCTATCAACCGTAGGTCTAGATAAGAGAGTATCAATAATTCTTAATGCTGAAAGCAGATTTGTAGCAGATTTGGGGAGAGAGTCCCCTCTCTTCCTCCCCCCGCTTACCCCAACCCCCACCCCACTTCCACGCAGAAGACAATCTAAAATTTACCTTATCATATGAAGGCCCTCAACAGTGGATAACGTTAAGTCATAAAAATTGTATGGCCACACATTACATAACACTATGATGGGGAGTTGGGGGTGGGGGCGGACATATTATACGGATCCGTCGGCGTCAGCTTGAAACTTCTTGTCTGTTTTGCAACATGACTACCCTTGGAGTATTTTAATGACACTTGGTCGAATTGTAGAACAGGACAAGACGACCTGTCGCATACAAGAATGACAACTCAGGAGCTATTTTTTGGAGTTATCTCCCTGTGTTATATTTGACAGTGATTATGCATTGATTTTGTGTCCACTCTGTAAGTCGAATACCCTTTGGAATATTTTGATGATACTTGGTAGAGATGTAGAACATGACAAGATAATGTCTCATGTACTAGAATGACAACTCTGACAGGGTTGGTGGGGAGGTTATTTGTTTGTTTTTTGGGGTTTTTTTTACGTTTTTATTCCCCGCCACCAAAAAGTGGCGGGGTATTATGTTATACCCTCTGAAATTTTGAGTGTACGTCCGTCAGCACCCCCACCATTCTTCGGCCCCCAACTCCTCCTACAGTTTTAGGCCAATCCTTTTCAAACTTTACAGGCATTTTTAGGATGGTCTGAAGATAAGCATATTGTTTTTTCAGAATCCTGAAATTATTTTTTATTACATTTTTTTTTCATTTTTAACTTAGACTTTTTTCGAGCCCTAATACTACAGAAATATATAGGGAGTATGTACCTTCTGCCCGCAACTCCTCCTACAGTTTTAGGCCAATCCTTTTCAAACTTTACAGGCGCTTTTAGGATGGTCTGAAGATATGCATATTGTTTTTTCAGAATCCTGAAATTATTTTTTATCACATTTTTTTCTTTTTAACTTTTTTCGAGCCCTAATACTACAGAAATGTATAGGGAGTATGTACCTTCTGCCTGCAACTCCTCCTACAGTTTTAGTCCAATAGGCCAATCCTTTTCAAACTTTACAGGCGCTTTTTGGATGGTCTGAAGATATGCATATTGTTTTTTCAGAATCCTGAAATTATTTTTTATTACATTTTTTGCATTTTTAACTTAGACTTTTTTCAAGCCCTAATACTACAGAAATGTATAGGGAGTATGTACCTTGTATGCGCAACTCCTCCTACAGTTTTAGGCCGATCCTTTTGAAACTTTACACATGCTTTTAGGATGGTCTGAAGATATGCATATTGTTTTTTTTTTTTTCAGAATCCTGAAATTATTTTTTATCACTTTTTATTGCATTTTTAACTTAGCCTCGGTGGCTCAGTTGGATGCGCCGTCCGACTGGAGACCCCCGCCGAGGTCGGCAATATTCTTTCGTGGAGATGATCATGAAATATTTTCTACGGTCATTCTCTTCCTTCCGCTGATTCAAGAAGGGCAGTTGTCAGTTTCTGGCGAAAGAATATGCACAATACTGGTTAACCGCTTAGAGGACTAAGCCTGCCCAGTAAACGTGTGGTTAGGTAAACTGACCGCGCTCGACATGACCCCATTGGGTTGACTGGGCCGTAAAACCTCAACACAAAATTTTAACTTAGACCTTTTGGTGTTTTTTTGTTTTTTTTGTTTTTTTTTTTGAGTTATGAAATAACTGTTTATTGCTTCTCTTCATGTTTAACTTAGATTGTTTTCAGCCCTTATACTACTGAAGTACATAAGGAATATGTCCCTGTGGCGGGGCATGGTGCATGGCTTGGAGTTTTAATTTTTGTTTTCTTTTCTAATAAATGTTTTCTAGTTTCATATGAAATTTATGAAACTGGCCAAAGTCTCATTTCATAAATTTCATATGAAATGAGCACTCTTGTAAGATCATCTATTTATGAAACTAGTCCAAGCCTTGTTTCATAAATTTTATATGTAATGACCACGGGTGTAAGATCCTCTATTTTGTTCTTTTTCAGAGAAAATAAGACTTCTTACCTTGGGTTTTGTCTTTCCTGTTTTCTGTTAGCATTGCGGTTACCTCGCTTTAGGAAGAGACAGCCAGTCTAAGTGCTTTTTGTACGTTTGTTTGATTTGCCTTTGTCCATTTGTGACTCTTTCCTCTTCCTTTTGGTGTCTGGGATTGGGTGCAGCTTGTGTTTGTGGCATTCCCTGGACTATTCTCTTATCTTTTTTGATATATGCAGACGCTTCACCTGAAATGTAATGTCTTATTTTCTCTGATATATATATGTGTGTGTGTATGTGTGTGTGTGTCTGTCTGTCTGCTGTAGTTGTGATTAGCACATTAAGTATGGTATAGTATAAAATGTGCATAAATGTGGCAAGAGATTTTTTCTTATGAAAACAGTCCATTCATCTTATTTTTTTCTCCCTTTCTCTGGGAGACGACACAATATGACCCACAAGGGTTGATGTGTCGTTAAACCCCAACTCAATCAATCAATCTTATTTTCTCCCAAAGAACATATGTTGGAGGCAATTTTGCATGGAGAAAAATAAAATATTAAAGGTTCTGTCTGGAAAAGCTTCTTATAAAAAGTGATAAAAATCAAAATGAACCTGTAAGAAGGGCACTGAAAAAAATGTTATAAAATGCCATTTGCGAACAACAAATAGATAGATGGTAAGATCAATCTGTGCATCTGTGTAATCATTAGCATATTAACACTCAGTATTGTGTGTGACTCCTTAGCGCATTTATGCCAAGTGGACTTTTCTACTTAAACTCTTTATACAGGTGCATTTTCAGTAGAAGGATATCTGGTTAGTTTTCATTACCATGTTTTATAGAAATTCCTATATTCAATGCAGTGTAGACCCTGATCAGATGCCACAGAATGTGGCGTCTGATCGGGATCTACAATGGTTACCATTTGTCCATTTTATGGCACACTAGACATAAATGTACTCAAACCCACGAGGGTGTGTCAATAAATAACTAGCCTATCCCATTTCCGATGGACCAAGACGGTCACGATTTTCATGCTTTGTTTCAATATATGATTTATACATGGGTACAAAATTACACGTGTATCAAGTCATTCTTTGATAAGATATTGAATGTCAAACATGGCTAGTGATGCAAAGGCATGCTTTTCATCTAAAGTTGAGTACCATGCTGTAATTCGGTACTTGTATTTAAAAGGTAAAACAGGCAAGGAAATACATGGCGAGTTAGCCAATGTTTATGGGTCTTCTGCACCATCTTATACTCAGGTTAAATTCTGGGTAGGGGAATTCAAACGCAGTAGAACGTCTTTAGAAGATGAAGCCAGGTCTGGATGTATAAGAAAATGTGTAAGAAAGTTCGGGATCTGGTATACTCTGATAGGCGAATTCAGGTGGAAGAAATAGCCCAGGCATTAGGCATTTCACATGGTAGCGTTTCAACAATCTTACATGATGAGCTAACAACCCCTTGGGTCCCCAAATCCCTTAGCGGTAAGCAAATGGCAACCAGAGCATCAGTATGCAACACCTTGTTGAAGTGTTTTAGGTCAAAAGATGATTTTCTTTTGCGTCTGGTGACTGTAGATGAGACTTGGGTTTATTATTATGAGCCAGAGAATAAAGTTCAGTCGTCAGTGGGTAGGGCCTGGGTTCCCCACAAAGAAGTTCAAGACGCAACCATCTGCTGGCAAGGTGATGGCCACAATATTTTGGGATGCAAAGGTGTTATTATGTTGGACTTTTTACCCAAGAGAAGTACAATAACTGGAGTGTACTATGCAAATTTGTTAGACCAGCTGAGAACCACCATCCGTGAAAAATGCCAAGGTAAACTCTCTAAAGGTGTTTTGCTGCAACAGGACAACGCGAGAGTCCACACTTTCAAAGTTGCAATGAATGCTGTAGAGCGAAACTGGTATGAATTAATACCACATCCTGCCTATTCGCCTGACCTAGCTACTAGCGACTTCTTCCTATTCCCAAACTTGAAAAAGGATATCCGTGGACTTCATTTCCGGTCATGACAGCAGTTGAGGAGTGGGTCAGTGGAAAGGACCCTGACTTTTTTCAGTTCTGGGCTGATGGTACTTGAACACCATTGGTCTAAGTGCATTACACTAGAGGGCAATTACATCAAAAAAGAAGAGGTGAATCTGAACCAGAAATAAGTTAGGCTGGTTACTTATTGACTCACTCTTGTAATTACCTTTCATGCCAGTAAGAGTATGATATTGTTAAGAGAGAGAGAGAGAGAGGCTTGCATGCTCAACAATTTGTTTGCATACTTTCATGACGTCAGATGTGACATAACGTCAGATGTGACATAACGTTGAATTGGCACATGTGCACAGTCCCTTTAGTGTGTATGATTTGCCTGAAAATTGATTGGTGCACTACCTATCTTCTTGTTTCCTTATAAATGGGGTACATATACACTACGTTTGTGTAAAGGAAGCAGTTTTAAATAAGCAAAAACACAACCCCTCAGAACGAAACCACCTCAGTTTTCATTTGGGATGAATAAAAACATTAAGCTAGCAAGCCTAGCATGTCCTCTTTGCTTAATTTTTAAGGGTATTTCCCCTAACCCAACTGCATACTAATAATTTGATTTTAAAGCATTCATGGGCATTATGTTAAACAGAAGAGCCTAAATATAGCTGAGGACATTGCCTGTGAATAGCGTGCAGTCGCGGATTCAAAGGGGTTTGGAGGGTTCGGTCGAACCTCCCTTTGACTCGAAATTTCATTTACATTGGAAATTTTGGATAAATCTGATAGATTCTTGACACTTTTCCTTCTACTTCTCTTCAAAAAGTCAACAAATTTTACTACCTGTAAATGTTTGTAAAATTGCTGGGTGAGTGGCAAACAGTGCTCTGCGGTGTCTTACCTGAGTCTACACTGTTTGCTCAGGCCTGTCTGTCCGAATACGTAGAGTATGTAAGGTAATATGATTAAATCGAACCCCCTCAGAAATTCTTTTGGATTGGCACCTGTAGAGGCATTAAATGCCAAGATGAGTACTTACTTTTAAAATATTTTTGAAATAAGCCTTTGTTTTATGAGCTGAAACATACATCTATTTCCAATTTCGCTGCTCTCGTCACTCATAAAACATCTTGTTACTCATATCTGCATGCGCTGCTCATTCTGCCCAATAATTTTAGCATTTTTCCATTTTTGTTGGTTTCATTGATGTTTTGCATTGTTAACTCGTAGGGACTATGTTCCTGGAGAGCTTATCTTGTCACCCAATCGTTGGCATCAGAGTCTGTGTCGGCGTCCCTGTCCGCATTAGCACAGTAAGTTTTCAAAGGTGTGAATAGTTTTTTAATTGTTCAAGGTACTGCTTTTATATTTGGCCTTCATCTACCTTAGGGTAAGACCTTTCAATACCTTACACCCCATCCCCAAGTTAGACCCTTTGTGTAGGTCAAGGTCAGTTCGTACTTTGTCCTTTAAACCCATGTTCGAGTGCTGCGTTTAAGTTTTGAAAAGTGTTTGTAACTGCTGAAGTATTCAAGATACCGCTTCAATATTTTGCCCACACCTACCTTAGGGTAAGTCCTTTCAATAGTACACACCCCTTTCTCAGTGACCTTCTGCTTAGATCAAGGTCAGGTCATACTTTGTCATTTACAGCTGTTTTTAAGTTTTGAAAAGTGTATATGACTGCTGAAGTATGTAAGATATAGCTTTCATATTTCGTCCACACCAGCCTAAGCGATTCAGCATGTAAGAGATATAGCTTTCATATTTTGTCCACACAAACCGAAGAGAAGACATTTCAATGGCATATACCCCATCCCTTAGTTTGACATTCTTCCGACATCAAAGTCAGGCCATACTCTGTCATTTACAGCTATGTTTAAGTTTCTGCATTTAATCTTTAATAAAGATTGTTAGCTTATCCGATCAGCCCTTTCCAGCAAGCTGCATTATCTTCTGACAACTCTTGCTAGCTCACCTGGTTATTCCATCATCCGTCTGTCATTAACCTTTCACATTTTTGACATCTCCTCCTGAACGGTAAGTCAGATTGAGGTGAAACTTAGTGTGACGCATTGTGGCAACATGGAGATTTAGAATTGCTAAAATTGTTCTGTTCCGATATCCAGATATCCAAGATGGCCGCCATGGCAGCCATCTTGAAATTCTGCAAGCAACATCTCTTTCCAAACCGTAAATCCGATTGAGATGAAACTTGATGGGAGGCATCACAATGACACAGAGATTCAGAATTGTTAAAATCGTTCTGTTCTGATGTCCAAGCTGGCCGCCATGGCAGCCATCTTGAAATTCTTCAAACGACATCTCCTCTCAAACTGTAAGTCTGATTGAGTGAAAACTTGATGGGAGGCATCACAGTGACACAAAGATTCAGAATTGCTAAAATTGTTCCGTTCTAATATCCAAGATGGCCGCCATGAAAACGCATAAGTGATGTATTTGTATATTACTGAGGGAATAGAAAGAAGATCTTGCGATTAAATGGTTCCCTTTTTCCCCAATTCCCATCATTTTCAACCTGGAATTACTTGCTTACTTTGTGCACACCTACTTTGGATGATGGTTTGTGAATATGACACACAACATGTGCATTTTTCATTTTGCATATATGCGGATTGGGCGTTGTTATAGATTTGTATTATTTTGTAGCTCTATATTAAGATACGTGCATTCTAAATCAGCGGATAAATGCAGGTGTAAAACTTGTTTTACCCCTTGGTTGCACCCATATTATACATATTTGTACAGTTGATGCCTCTAAATGTTTCTAAATGATGTTGTAATTCGCTACATTTGCTTGGAGCTTACTTCTGAGGCTTCTACAACCCTGTTCTGCCCATTCTCAAGATGGCACGTACACTTGTGAATATTTGATGTGAAAGTTTCCTGACCAATGGACATCTTGGGTAAAGGGGGGCATATCTAAAATTAAAGAAATTAATTTCATTTTTCCTGTGACATCCTGTATAACTGACTTGAAATTATGCTGCACCTGTACTGTGTCATTTATTAATGGTGTTTATTTGATGCGTATATTTCTTTTAGCTACAACATAGACAGTTTGTAACAGAGCGTCGGAATTTCATGCAATTTTAGTGAAAGTACCGATTGATAGTGAGTTCCATTAACGAGGGAGGGCTGAGAAAAAGCAATTTATGCACACTAAAAGAGAGTGTTTGAATATTTAGACACTGTGTGACTTAGCTCAGACATCATGCTGTCAGAACATACAAAAAAGGGGAAATGCCCATCTAATTGCAAGATCTCCTTTTATCTCAGTTATCTCCAGATTACCACCTTTATGTGTTGCTCTGGCTTTAAACCCACAGGAGAACTCTTAACATTTGTTTGCATATTGTGTTTCTAGCCCATTTTATTACTTTTATTTTGTTTACACTGACATGGTATGTCAGTTTTGTAAAGATATTTGTTAAAACTGTGCCAGATGGGTTGTTCCATTTACTGCTGTAGTATTGACAGTCCATTCTGAATGTTCTTTATGGGGAGATGGTATTGCAACGTTTTCTGTACCTCGGCCATAGCCGCATTATTGATTTCCAAACTCATACTTTAAATAATCATAACCCCAAAATTATCTATGCTTTTCTTGATTTTCGTTTGGTGCAAGTCTTTTCCCTGGCAACATTGTTAGTGACTAATTTAAAGCATAGCCATGGTTAGGTATGAAAGCCACTGCCAAGCCGATTTGCCGATCCAGTATTGCTGATCCTGATATTTCAACTTCCTGCATTTCTCGAGAACAAGGTAGTTTCTGCCTTCAAAGCAAACGTCAACAAAAATCGGAAGTTGAGCAGAGTACTTTGGTATATGACTCGAAATGCACGCTGTAAAAACAAAAATATCAGGTAAAGCCATACCTGAAGCGAGCGTGTTTACTTGTCCTAATTCTGTTCATTGTATCAAATGGTTACGTGGGTTCGCCACAGTAGTCCCCTTGATTATTCAAAAAGCTTATATTTGACATTATCATCAACATAACTTGTTCAGTTTTGATGGGATGATCCTGGAACTTTCAGATAAGGTGGACATTAATGAAGTCTTGGACGAATTCGAAAACTGTCCAGATCAGGTTATTTATTTTAGAGTTACAATGCCTTGATTCCTGAAAATGCCTTTCTTTGACCTTGTTATCAACATAACTGCTTCAGTTTTTATATCACCTGAACCAAAGGCCAATTTTCTTCAAGTTTATGTGGAGCATTCTGTTAAAGGGCGATTGAAAATTTATATAAATGGTCATGGACCGTTTATCAAGATGCGGCCATGCCCATATATGGTAAAAACACTTAAAAATCTTCTTCTCCAGAACCAAGAAAGCTTTAAGGCTGAATTTTGGTATATAGTATCATGGACTCAAGTTCTACTAAGTTTATTCAAATGATGACCCTAGGTTGACCTTTGACATTTTTACAACAAGGTCAAATTTGCATACCCTTGCATTTGTTCGAGGAAAATGTTGAAAAGTCATTTTTTCGAAATGTATTAGAGACTAATGGCTGACACAATGAGTGATAAAAATAGTAAAACATTGTAGTTATAATTAAACTTTTGTCCCCTAGGGCTTATCTGCCCTTACCCCTGGGCTATATACATGTATAAAATTGTGTAATATATAAATGTCTTCTTCTCTGAAACTGCTTGAGCAATTTTCACCAGATTTTACATTGGGCCTTCTGTTGAAAGGACATTGCCAATTTGTTCAAATGGTTCTGTGCCACTGAGCAAGATGGCTGTCATGCCCATATATGGTAAAAACACTTAAAACTCTTCTTCTCCAGAACCAAGAAAACTTTGGGGCTGAATCTTGGCATATAATATTGAGGTCCCAAGGTCTACCAAGTTTGTTCAAATGATGACTGTAAGTTGACCTTTGGCCTTTTTATGGCAAGGTCAAATTTGCAAATCTATAGATTTATATGGGGGAAAAGTTGAAAAATCATTTTTTTCAATATGTATTTAAGACTAATGGCTGAAACTTACAATATATAATTAAAGTAGTAAAACTTTTTTAGTTAGGATCTAAATTTTGCCAGTAGGGGTTATCTGCACTTACCCCTTGGCTATATACAGGTATAAAATCATGTAATGTTTTAATGTCTTCTTTGAAACTCATGGACCAATTTTCACCAGATTTCAAATGGGGCCTTCTGTCGAAGGGATGTTGAAAATTTGTTCAAATGGTTCTGCACCATTGAACAAGATAGTTAGCATGCCCATATGGTATAACACTTAAAAATCTTCTTCTCCAGTACTAAGAAAGCTTTTAGGTGGAATCTTGGTATGCAGCAAGGTCTACCAATTTTGTTAAAATGATGAGACTATGATGATCTTTGACCTTTTTATGATATAGTCAGAGTTGTGGCCCAAATGCTGAGGCAATACTGGAAGAATGTTACGTGGCATTTGCAAATATGCAATAGCTTTTTTATCAGATGAGTGAATCGTGGCCCATGGGCCTCATGTTTTAAAAACTATTTGAACTTTTCCTGAACATAAAGGCATATTGATTCAAATCTTGATAAGAAGTATCTTGTGACTTGTAGATCAAAAATAGCTAAATTCTTTCCCTTTGGAAATCTTACATGGCTGCCACCACCACCATCTTGAAAATGTATGTGGAACTTCATCTCCTTAACAGTTAAAAGTCAACAGACTCGAAATTTGGTCGGAAGTATCGAGGTAACTGCTAAATGTATTCACCCTCAACAAATCAAGTTTTTACTTACTTACTAACTGGTTGATCAAAAATAGCAAAAATAGTTCAGATAAAAAATCCAAGATGGCCGCCATTTTGAAAATCTATTTTGAGCTTCTGACGTCAGTGGACTTGAAACTTGGTAGGAAGTATCGGACTACTTGTAGATCAAAAGTAGCTAAAATCAATCAGAGTCAGAACCCAAGATGACCGCCAAGGCTGCCATTTTGAAAAATTAGTTTGAACTTCTCCTGAACCAAAAGGCTATTTGACTCCAAACTTGGTAGGAAGTAACAGAGTGATTTGTAAATCAAAAATAGCTAAAATTTTACTAATTCGAAATCCAAGATGGCAGCCATAGCAGCCATCTTGAAAATCTATTTTGAACTTCATCTCATTAACCGAAAGGAAAATTGCCTCAAAAGTTGTCTGATACCCAGGTGAGCAAAACAGGGCCATCTGTGCCCTCTTGTTTGGCTCTATTTCCTTCTCCCTCTCTCTCTCATTTCAGTATTACTCCAGTTAAATAATATATATATATATTTTAGCACCTGCTTAAGTATAGGCGACTTAAGCGTGCAAGTTTCCTTCCGTCTGTCTTACTGTAAACTGATCACTTTGAAACTTTGCATGTATTTTCTTCATGGTATGAAGACGTGCATGTGGTTTGGATATAATTGTTAGAACATTTTTTGTTACTTTTTCCACATTATGAACTTAGTCATTTTTCACCCTCAGTATATAGACTACGGGTACCTCTTGTGAGCGCAACTCCTCTTACAGTTTTGTACTGATTGTTTTGAAACTTTGCATGTGTTTTTTCATGCTATGAGGATGTGCATGTGGTTTGGGTATAATTGTTAGAACTTTTTTTGTTGCTTTTTCCACATTGTGAACAGTCATTTTTCACCCTCAGTATATAGACTATGGGTACCTCTTGTGAGCGCAACTCCTCTTACAGTTGGCTCAGTTGGATGCGCCGTCCGACTGGAGACCAGGAGGTCGCAGGTTCAACCCCCGCCGAGGTCGGCAACATTCTTTTGTGGAGATTGATGATGAAATATTTTCTTCAGTCATTCTCTCCCTTCCGCTGATTCAAGAAGGGCAGTTGTCAGTTTCTGGCGAAAGAATGTGCACAATACTGGTTAACCGCTTAGAGGACTAAGCCTGCCCAGTAAACGTGTGGTTAGGTAAACTGACTGCGCTCAACATGACCCCATTGGGTTGACTGGGCCGTAAAACCTCAACACAAACAAATCCTCTTACAGTTTTGTACCAATTGTTTTGAAACTTTGCATGTTTTCTCATGGTATGAGGATGTGCAGGTGGTTTGGATATAATTGTTAGTTTATTTTTTGTCACGTTTTTAGCTCACCTGAGCTATGCTCAGGATGAGCTATTGTGATCACTTTTCGTCCGTCGTTCGTCCGTCCGTCCGTTAACATTTTCAAACGACTTCTCCTCTGAAGCCCCTGAGCCAATTTCGCTCAAATTTCATATGGAGCCTCCTTAGGTTGGGGGAACGAAAAATTGCTAAAATGGTCACGGTCCATTGATCAAGATGGCCGCCATGCCCATATATGGTAAAAACCTTTAAAAATCTTCTTCTCCAGAACCGAGGATGCCTTAGGGCTGAATCTTTGCATAAGTCATCGGGGACGGGAGGTCTACCAAAATTGCTAAAATAAATGTCGTATATTGACATTTGACCTTTTTACGGCAAGGTCAAGTTTGCTTCCCTATTAATTTGTATGGGAAAAACCTTTAAACATCTTGTTCTCCAAAACTGAGGATGCCTTATGGCTGAACCTTTATATATATCATCGGAAACTGGAGGTCTACCAAAGTTGCTAAAATAATGGTGGTACATTGACATTTGACCTTTTTATGGTAAGGTCAATTTTGCTTCCTTATGCATTTGTATGGGAAAAATGTTCAGAATTTCAAACGACTTCTTCTCTGGAGCCTCTGGGCCAATTTTGCTCAAATTTCATATGGAGCCTCCTTAGGTTAGGGGAATGAAAGATTGCTAAAATGGTTGCAGTTAGTTGACCAAGATGGCCGCCATGCCCATATATGGTAAAAACCTTTAAAAGTCTTCTTCTCCAGAACCGAGGATGCCTTAGGGCTGAATCTTTGCATAAGTCATTGGGGACAGGAGGTCCACCAAAATTGCTAAAATAAATGTTGTATATTGACATTTGACCTTTTTACGGCAAGTCAAGTTTTCTTCCCTATGCATTTGTATGGGAAAAAACCTTTAAAAATCTTGTTCTCCAAAACCGAGGATGCCTTGTGGCTGAATCTTTACATATATCATCGGAAACTGGAGGTCTACCAAAGTTGCTAAAATAATGGTTGTACATTGACATTTGACTTTTTTACCGTGAGGTCAATTTTACTTTCTTATGCATTTGTATGGGAAAAATATTCAGAATTTCAAACGACTTCTCCTCTGGAGCCTCTGGGCCAATTTTGCACAAATTTCATATGGAGCCTCCTTAGGTTGGGGGAATGAAAGATTGCTAAAATGGTCGCAGTTTATTGACCAAGGTGGCAGCCATGCCCATATATGGTAAAAACCTATAAAAAATCTTCTTCTCCAGATCCGAGGATGCCTTGGGGCTGAATCTTTGCTTAAGTCACTGGGGACAAGAGGTCTACCAAAATTACTAAAATAAATGTTGTATATTGACATTTGACCTTTTTACGGCAAGGTCAGGCCGGCCTCGGTGGCTCAGTTGGATGCGCCGTCCGACTGGAGACCAGGAGGTCGCGGGTTCAACCCCCGCCGAGGTCGGCAACATTCTTTCGTGGAGATTGATCATGAAATATTTTCTACGGTCATTCTCTCCCTTCCGCTGATTCAAGAAGGGCAGTTGTCAGTTTCTGGCGAAAGAATGTGCACAATACTGGTTAACCGCTTAGTGGACTAAGCCTGCCCAGTAAACGTGTGGTTAGGTAAACTGACCGCGCTCGACATGACCCCATTGGGTTGACTGGGCCGTAAAACCTCAACACAAACAAACGGCAAGGTCAGGTTTGCTTCCCTATGCATTTATATGGGAAAAACCTTTAAAAATCTTGTTCTCCAAAACCGAGGATGCCTTGTGGCTGAATCTTTACATATATCATTGGAAACTGTAGGTCTACCAACGTTGCTAAAATAATGGTTGTACATTGACATTTGACCTTCTTACCGTGAGGTCAATTTTGCTTCCTTATGCATTTGTATGGGAAAAATATTCAGAATTTCAAACGACTTCTCCTCTGGAGCCTCTGGGCCAATTTTGCACAAATTTCATATGGAACCTCCTTAGGTTGGGGGAATGAAAGATTGCTAAAATGGTCGCAGTTCATTGACCAAGATGGCCGCCATGCCCATATATGGTAAAAACCTATAAAAATCTCCTCCAGAACTGAGGATGTCTTGGGGCTGAATCTTTGCTTAAATCATAGGGGACAGGGGGTCTACCATAGTTGCTAAAATAATGGTCGTACAAGTTTGCTTCCCTATGCATTTGTATGGGGAAAAACATTTAAAAATCTTATTCTCCAAAACCGAGGATGCCTTATGGCTGAATCTTTGTATATATTATTGGGAACATCTGCATGCCTGCAGTGGCTATGTCACTCAGGTGAGCGAATCGTGGCCCGTGGGCCTCTTGTTCACATTGTGAACTTAGTCATTTTTCACTCTTTATATATAAACAGTTGGTACCTCTTGTGAGCGCAACTCCTCTTACAGTTTTGTACCGATTATTATGAAACTTTGCATGCGTTTTCTTCATGGTATGAGGATGTGCATGTGGTTTGGATATATTGTTAGTTTATTTTTTTTTTACTTTTTTCAACATTGTGAACTTAGTCATTTTTCACCCTTAAAATATATACAGTGGGTACCTTGTGAGCACAACTCCTTATACAATTTTATACTAATCTTTTTGGAACTTTGCACATGTTTTCTCCATAGTTGGAAGATTGCATGTGCTTTTCATATAATCCTTGCCATATTTTTTGTCACTTTTTTGTACTTTTTGAACTTTGTCATTTTCTGACCTCAGATATATAGACAGTGGGTACCTTGTGATTATGCCCCCAATTTCAAAGAAGTTGGAGGGGCATATTGCTTCTGGGTTGTTCGTCCGTCCAACCATCTGTCGGTTCATCATGCTTTTTGATGTATAGCGTAACTTTAGAACCGTGAATGCTACTGTTTTGAAATTTCTTATTTGGATTCCTCATGAAAAAATAGCTGACACGTATTTTTTTTTCTTGACAGGATTATGCCCCTTTTCTGAGTTATGGCCCTTTGAAAAAATATGGATGCAATCTTGTCAGCAAAATATCTAAAAAACTATTAAAGCTAGAGCCTTGAAACTTGATGAATAGACTGGTAGTGATGAATAGACAACCTGATTAACTTTTGAAGAAATTTTGAAAAATACTTCTTGAGTTATGGCCCTTTGTAATTTTGGGCATTTTTACCTTGTCAGCAAAATATCTCAAAAACTGTTAGAGCTAGAGCCTTGAAACTTAGCAAATGGATTTGTAGTGATGAGTAGATGACCTGATTAACTTTTGAAGAAATTTTGAAAAATACTTTATGAGTTATGGCCCTTTGTAATTTTGGCATTTTTACCTTGTCAGCAAAATATCTCAAAAACAGTTGGAGCTAGAGCCTTGAAACTTGATGGATAGACTGGTAGTACTGAGTAGACAACCTGATTAACTTCTGAAGAAATTTTGAAAAATACTTCTTGAGTTATGGCCCTTTGTAATCTTGGGCATTTTTAGTTTGTCAGCAAAATACCTCAAAAACTGTTATTCTTCTGGTGCCGCCAAGTTACCTTGGTACAACTTACTCTTAAGTAGATCAAACTTGCTGCACGCGGACTTGGGTGAGGACACCCAATAGACTTTGGGGTGAGGAGAGCTAGAGCCTTGAAACTTAGTAAATGGATTTGTAGAGATAAGTAGATGACCTGATTAACTTCTGAATAAATTTTGAAAAACACTTCATGAGTTATGGCCCTTTGTAATTTTGAGCATTTTTATCTTGTCAGCAAAATATCTCAAAAACCGTTGGAGCTAGAGCCTTGAAACTTGATGAGTAGACTCATAGTGATGAGTAGACAACCTGATTAACTTTTGAAGAAATTTTGAAAAATACTTCTTGAGTTATGGCCCTTTGTTTTTGGGCATTTTTACATTGTCAGCAAATTATCTCAAAAACTTAGTGCTAGAGCCTTGAAACCTAGTAAATGAATTTGTAGTGATGAGTAGATGAACTGGTTCTTGAAGAATTCTGAAAAATACTTCATGAGTTATGGCCCTTTGTAATTTTTGGGCAATTTTACCTTGTCAGCAAAATATCTCAAAACCCGTTGGAGCTAGAGCCTTGAAACTTGATGAATAGACTGGTAGTGATGAGTAGACAACCTGATTAACTTTTGAAGAAATTTTGAAAAATACTTCTTGAGTTATGGCCCTTTGTAATTTTGGGCATTTTTACCTTGTCAGCAAAATATCTCAAAAACTGTTAGAGCTAGAGCCTTGAAACTTAGCAAATGGATTTGTAGTGATGAGTAGACAACCTGATTAACTTTTGAAGAAATTTTGAAAAATACTTTATGAGTTATGGCCCTTTCTAATTTTGGGCATTTTTACCTTGTCAGCAAAATATCTCAAAAACCGTTGGAGCTAGAGCCTTGAAACTTGATGGATAGACTGGTAGTAATGAGTAGACAACCTGATTAACTTTTGAAGAAATTTTGAAAAATACTTCTTGGGTTATGGCCTTTTGTAATCTTGGGCATTTTTAGTTTGTCAGCAAAATACCTCAAATACTGTTATTCTGGTGCCGCTAAGTTACCTTGGTACAACTTACTCTTAAGTAGATCAAACTTGCTGCACGCGGACTTGGGTGAGGACACCCAATAGACTTTGGGTTGAGGAGAGCTAGAGCCTTGAAACTTAGTAAATGGATTTGTAGAGATAAGTAGATGACCTGATTAACTTCTGAATAAATTTTGAAAAACACTTCATGAGTTATGGCCCTTTGTAATTTTGAGCATTTTTATCTTGTCAGCAAAATACCTCAAAAACCGTTGGAGCTAGAGCCTTGAAACTTGATGAATAGACTCATAGTGATGAGTAGACAACCTGATTAACTTTTGAAGAAATTTTGAAAAATACTTCTTGAGTTATGGCCCTTTGTTTTTGGGCATTTTTACTTTTTCAGCAAACTATCTCAAAAACTTAGTGCTAGAGCCTTGAAACCTAGTAAATGGATTTGTAGTAATGAGTAGATGAACTGATTCTTAAAGAATTCTGAAAAATACTTCATGAGTTATGGCCCTTTGTAATTTTGGGCAATTTTACCTTGTCAGCAAAATATCTCAAAACCCGTTGGAGCTAGAGCCTTGAAACTTGATGAATAGACTGGTAGTGATGAGTAGACAACCTGATTAACTTTTGAAGAATTTTTTAAAAGTACTTCTTGACTTATGGCCCTTTGTAATTTTGGGCATTTTACCTTTTCAGCAAAATATCTCAAAAACTGTTAGAGCTTTGCCTTGAAACTTCGTACATGGATTTGTAGTGATGAGTAGATGACCTGATTAACTGTTGAAGAAATTCTGAAAAATACTTCATAGACTGGTAGTGATGAGTAGACAACCTGATTAACTTTTGAAGAAATTTGTAAAAGTACTTCTTGAGTTATGGCCCTTTGTAATTTTGGGCATTTTTACCTTGGCAACAAAATATCTCAAAAACCATTGGAGCTAGAGCCTTGGAACTTGATGAATAGACTGGTAGTGATGAGTAGACAACCTGATTAACTTTTGAAGAAATTTTGGAAAATACTTCTTGAGTTATGGCCCTTTGTGATTTTGGGCACTTTTATCTTGTCAGCTTAATATCTCAGAAACTGTTAGAGCTAGAGCCATGAAATTTAGTGAATGGATTTGTAATGATGAGTAGACAACCTGATTAACATTTGAATAAAGTTTGAAAAATAGTTATTGAATTATGGCCCTTTGTAATTTTGGGCATTTTTATCTTGTCAGCAAAATATCTCAAAAACTGTTAAAGTTAGAGACTTGAAACTTGGTGAATTGATTGGTAATGATGAATAAATGACCTGATTAACTTTTGTGTAAATTCTGAAAAATATTTCATAAGTAATGACCCTTTGTAA
Source organism: Anodontia alba (assembly GCA_964016985.1). Lineage (NCBI taxonomy): Eukaryota > Metazoa > Mollusca > Bivalvia > Lucinida > Lucinidae > Anodontia > Anodontia alba. The sequence continues at coordinate 26,892,738 of OZ024822.1, read as the reverse complement.
ATTTGGGCATGTTTCCCTTGTCAGCAAAATATTTCAAAAACTATTGAAGCTTGAGCCTTGAAACTTGATGAATAGATTGGTAGCCATGAGTAGATGACCTGACTATGATGGGGCGTATTATTTTGCCTTAGTTTGTCTGTCCGTCCGTTTGTTCAGCATGCCATATCTTAAGAACCCTGCCTGCTAGGGTTTTGAAATTTTATATTTGGGTTTCCAATGAAAAAATAGCTGACCCGGTTTTTTTTCTGGCATGTTTGTTTAGAGTTATGCCCCTTTGAAAAAAAAAAACAGAATTAAATCTGATTATATTTTGAGAGAATTCCTTGAAAAAATTGATAAAGTTACAGCCCTTTGCGGTTCTGCGCATTTTGACCTTGTCAGCAAGATGTCTCGATAAGTACTTAAGCTAGGGTCTTGAAATATTATATGCTAATTGGGGATGATGTGGAGATTATCTGATTTGTGTTTTTTAGGGAATTCTATGAAAAATTGACAGTTATGGCTATTTGTAGTTCTGGGCATTTTGACCTTGTCAGCAAGATATCTCAAAATGTATGCAAGCCAGAGCCTTGATATATGGTATACTGATTGGGATTGAGGACGAGCTCACCCGATTAAATTTTGAACCAATTAAATGAAATGTTGGAGTTATGGCCCTTCGCAATTTCTGGTTTAGAGTTATTTCCCTTTCGATAAAATAACATTGAAATCGCGTATATTTGTACTGTTGTTACCATCATGGGCAAGCAGTGTTGGAGTCAAGCAGTGTTAGAGTTAGGCAGTTGGGGGCATAGTGTTTTACAAACACCAGCTCTAGTTGCAACTTCTCATACAATTTTTAAACCGGTCTTTTTGAAATTTTGTTTTCTCCCAGATCTGCAGAAGTGCACGTGGTTTGGATATGATTTTTACATTTTTTTTTGTCACTTTTCCCACTTTAACTTTGTCATTTTCTGAACCTCAGATTTTATGAAAGTGTACAGACTGTGGGTACTTTTTGAGCCCAATTTCTCATGCATCATATAAGAAAATGCATATGCTTTCAATGAAATTCCTATGTTCATATATTTTTGTCACTTTTCCAACTAAGCACTGCTAAGAATGAAATAAACTGATTTAATAACCATGTTCTGATTGTGGCTACTGTGACTTTTGCCCCAGCAGGTGCGACGCCTCCTTCCGTGGAATTCTGGTATATGATCAAGCTATTACATATATGAAAATTTTGTTTTCTGCTGAATTATCAGCCCCTGTAGAAATTTTGTCTCCAGCCAGTTTTCAATCACTATTTTCAGGAAATAATGATTGCTATTAAAAATAACCGTTATAAAAAATTCTGTAAAATGTGGGACAGATGTGTCAAATTGTTTGAGGATGTAAACTGATACATGTGTTTTATATCTACCTGTATATGTTAGTTTTGTTAATACCAAACCTAAAGTTGTAACATATGTTAATATTGCAGTTAAAAATCAAACCTTTCCTGGTGTAATTGTAATATGGAAGAAGTATATAGTTTACCGCTTGCTTAAACATGTATGTGCTGTGTATGTATGTCTGTGTCTTCAGAATACATTATTAAAAAAAAAAAAAAAAAAAAAAAAAAAAATATTTTCAAGAAGACATCACTATTAAAATTCTACCGTCCACTGAATTAAAGCCCCCTCTAAGGCTTCTGCTACCCTAATGCATTAAATTTCTGATTTTTTTAGACAATCTAAATTTTCTAAAGCTTTAAAGAAGACTGGTAGGGGTTTAAAGCCCTCAGCTTCTGTTGTTTTCCTGGGCTGTTGATGAGTATATCTCAGTCAGTTTACATACATACATACATACATACATATCACATCACTGCTTGTTCCATACATCCATCTCCACCATACCACCATAAGTTACACTGAACAAGGACCGGAAGGACTAAGTTCCAGGTGTTCTACCTTTCACTGACTACCAACTCGAAGGGCAATTTAAGGATAGAAACAAATAGTTAAGCCACTTCTAGACTTTGACATGGTCACGAACTTACAGATTTTATGTTAAACTTCCTGATTGAAGTTTGCTGAATACCTGTTGTTTGATCAGGGTATACACTATTTACATTAAGCACACAATTTCTACAATAAATGATAATAATGTAACCAAAAAACTAGACACACCTTTACGAGGGATGTTCGAAATGAATTGCTTATTGTCCTCTAGCTCGATATCCACGTGGGGCACGATAAAAACCAATACATACTTGTATAGGGTTATTCAATATCTACACAATGGTGTATAAATGTACATGTTAGACTAAGTGTAAGACATAAAATTTGCCATTTGAATACACGCAGTCATTGACCACTGCAGTAAAAATGGTTGGTAGAAGCGTCGACAAAAAAGATGAAATACGGGCATATCAAAGCTCGCTCAAAACTTGGTTGTTCTTTGAAGAAGCTGATGACTGAAATTTCTATTGCTTTTGGACCTTCTTGTGTGTCTTATGACACAGTTCGGCGGTGAAAAAAGAAATTTGAGTCTGGTGTAGAGTCCATCAAAATTGCACCGAAATCAGGTAGGCCAAAATCTGCATCTCGTAAAGAAATCGTTTCCAAAATAAAGGAAATCATTGAAGGAGATGCCAGATTTACAGTTCATGATATTGCACAAAAGGTAGGCATATCACTATCAACGGTTCACCTTATTTTGAAGAAGCATTTGAAAGTCAGAAAGATTTCTGCTAGATGGGTGCCACATCTGTTGACTGACGAGCGAAAGAGGCAACGGGTTAAAGTTGCCAAAAAAGCTGCTTCAAATGTTTCCAAAATATGACAAAAAAGCAGTTTGCCAATGTCGTCACAGGTGATGAAACCTGGGTCCATTATTTTGAGCCCGTTAGAAAGGTTAGCAATAAGATCTGGGCCACTAAACACAGCAAACGCCCAATAATTGCCAAACGTTCTTTGAGTACAAAGAAGGTTTTGTATGCAATCTTCTTCTCTGGTGAAGGAGTCGCAATAAAAGTGCCAGTGAAAAAGGGCAAAAGCATCACCGAAAAGTACTACAAAGACGTAGTACTGAAGAAACTAAAAAAGTATTATCAGAAACGACGCCCTGCCACTGGTTTTAAACATGTCCGTCTTCTACATGACAATGCCCCAGCTCATACCTCCGCAATAGTTACGGCATTTTTGAAGAAAGAAAAAGTAACTGTTTTGCCTCACCCCCCGTATTCCCCAGACTTTGCCCCATGTGATTTCTTTTTGTTTCCGAAATTGAAAGCATTCCTTGCTGGGCGGAAATACCAGTCCCGACAGGCACTTGGATCTGCCATTCATCAATACCTTATTACTGTGCCCAAATCAGCGTACCGTGACGCCTTCAAGAAGTGGATACATCAGCTGAAACTTTGCATTTCTAGCCACGGGGAGTACTTCGAGGGCATGAAATGAGTACTTTTGGGCTAACTTGAAATTTGAAGTCTCCAGATACAAATAAGCAATTCATTTCAAACATCCCTCGTAAGTGGACATATACCTGCCCAGAGATAGATGTAGAAGAGTCCATTAGGCATAAATGGGTTAACACTAAGATTGATATTAGAAACTGGATCAAAGTTTTATCTGTTACTAGCTTTAACTCCTCTTAGTGACTTTAAAGTTAATGTCATGCTTAGAGAAATTTTACACAATAAATCATGATTGCTCCATCAACAGATGCTGCCATTCAGACAAGGTATGCAGTCATGCTGCAACAGTTTTAATTAACCTCTTTTTACCCAGGTTATTATTAGCTCACCTGAGCCATCCATCTGTCCATCCATCATTCGGCCGGCCGGCCTCCACACTCTTCAAACGTCTAATCTTCAGAAACCACTTGGCCAATTAAAACCAAATTTTATATGGACCTTCATGGGCTGGGGGAACGAATGTTTGTTTTCAACAACTACAATGTAGGTTACTTGATTAACATGGCTGCCACACCCATATATGGTAAAAACCCTTCAAAAATCTCCTGAACCAAAGGGCCAATAGCCCTGGGGCTTTGTATGCAGCATCGAGGATATGGGCCAAATAAAATTTGAGGAAATTATAACCTTCAGTTGACCTTGACCTTTTTATGGAAAGGTCAGTTTTTTGTACATAGACTCCTTTAGGCAAAACTTTAAAAATCTTATTGTCTGAAACTAGAAGGCCGAGGCCTTTGGTATTTAGTGTGTAGCTTTATCTTGTAAACCTCTACCGAGATTGTTCAGATTAAAGCCCTGGGGCCAAAAATGATCCCACCCCAGGGGTCACTTGTTTTACATAGACTCATATGGGGAAAACTCTTCAGACATCTTCTCCTCTAAAACCACTGGGCCAATCAAAGCCAAATTTCATATGGATCTTCAGTGGATAGGGAGAGCAGGTTTATTCTAGGTCACAAAACTAAGATGGCCACTATACCCATATATGGTAAAAACCATCATCATCATTGGATTTTTAGCTCACCTGAGCCAAAGGCTCAAGGTGAGCTTTTGTGACCGCTCGATGTTTGTCAGGCGTCGTCCATCGTGCGTCTGTCAACAATTTACTTAAAAGACATCTCCTAAACCAGTGAATGGATTTTGAAATAATTTTACAGGAATGTTTCTTGGATGACCCTCTACCAAAATTGCCTAAGTGGTTCTGCGCCGCTGAACAAAATGGCCTCCAGAGCAAAAAATAGAAAAACCTTCAAACGACATCTCCTCCAAGGCCACTGGCCCAATTTCAAAATAATTTCACAGGAATGTTTCTTGGGTGACCCTCTACCAAATTTGCTCAAACCATTCTGCTTAGATGAACAAAATGGCTGCCAGAGATAAAAATAGAAAACTTTAAACGTCTTCTTGTCTGTCAACAATTTACTTAAAAGACATCTCCTCCTAAACCAAGGAACAGATTTTGAAAATTATTTTACAAGACTATTCCTTGGGATACCCTCTACTCAGATTGCCTAAATGGTTCTGCTCCGCTGAACAAAATGGCCGCAAGAGGCCAAGAGCTAAAAATAGAAAAACCTTAAAATGACATCTCCAAGGCCACTGGCCCAATTTCAAAATAATTTCACAGGAATATTCCTTGGGTTACCCTCTACCAAAATTGCTCAAACCGTTGTGCTCGGATGAACAAGATGGCCACGAGAGCTAAAAATAGAAAAACATTTAAATGTCTTCTCCTCCTTAACCAGTGGGTGGATTTTAAAATAATTTCACAGGAATGTTCCTTGGGTGACCCTCTACCAAAATTGCTTAAACTGTTTTGCTCTGATGAACAAAATGGCAGCCAGAGCTAAAACAGAAAAACCTTTAAACGTCTTCTCCTTAACCAGTGGATGGATTTTGAAATTATTTCACAGGAATGTTCTTTGGGTGATCCTCTACCAACATTGCTCAAACCGTTTTGCTCCAATTAACAAGATGGCTGCCAGAGCTAAAAATAGAAAAACCTTCAAATGACTTCTTCTCCTTAACCAGTGGATAGATTGCAATGGGCAATTTTTTAAAAAATGAAGAGAAAACAGTCAAAAAGTAAACCACTGATCCAACCTGTCGCAAATGTTCCTCAAGAGACCCTTTACTAAATTCTTTCAATTACACAACATGCCCCCCACCACCCACCACCTCCATTGTGGACAGCACTTGTTTTCCCTATATATTTGTACAAAAATATGATCTGTATAGAAAACTTTGATAATCTTACAAACCACTTGCCTGATTTAAATTAAACTAATACAACCATCCTGAACCTTAAGCAATGGGACACAGTTGAACAATTTAGGGCCATCCCCCTCTTGTTGATAAACATGCCGGTACAGGGGCAACATCCACACCAGTGGGTCCCCTTCCAGATGGCTGGCTTGCTGCATGCATGGCAGATCTTGCACCAGATCTCCAGGTATGTCTATCATGAGGGTCTATAGCCTAGAGCTTCCACTCTCTGCAATCGATCTGTCAGCTGCTTCCGTGTCATCTTGGGCCTCCCAGACCCACACTTTCCGTCAACCTGTATGTCAAAGGCTATCTTGACTGCACCATTGGAGTGTTCGATATGTCCATACCAGTGGAGCCTTCTCTCCTTCAGAACGAGGTCCAGATCCTCAATGCCAAGCTGCAAAAGTAGCTCATTGGACGTGGTGGTGACAGTGTCTTGCAGCTTGACATTGCAGATCTGTCTGATCATTGCCCTGTCATTCCACTGCAGATATTGGAGATTTGGCTTTGTCAGTGGCCAAGTCTCATTGGCATGTAGCGTTGTGCTGTACACACGGCCACGTGTCTTGAAAGTGAGTTGGTGGGAAGAGAGAACTTGTAGCAGTTCCTTGAACTTCTTACAGGCGGTTTTCATATATGTTGTGGTTGAAAGTTCACAGCCACCGGCTGCTGAGAGCATGTCTCCTAGGTAGCAAAAGGAAGCTACCACCTCCAGCTTGTCAAGTCCAACTTGAACTTCCCTCTGTGGTCTGCCGTCGAAGGGCATGCAGTTCCCTGGCACCATGTACATCTATAATCAGGGTCCTTTGTAAAGCGCTTGAGCTCACTGCATTTCTTGTGCACCCAGTGCTTGCAACCATTGCAGAAGCTGCTGTTGCTGCCCACTCCAGCGCAACAGATGGCACATGGAAACTCACCTGATCTCTGCAGGAGGTACAGGCCTGTACCACAGATCATGATCTTTGTCTTCCTGCAGTTACTCGTAGTCCTTTCTCCTCCATTGCTTCTTTCCAAGTCAAGAGCCTCCTGACACTTCTTTGAGCGATTCAGCAATGATAACAAGTTCATCGGTATAGAGGTCCGAGCCTTGGTGAACACTGACCTTTACTTCAAACTCTTCACTGTACCTCTCAACAACACGGACACAGCTCCGCGCATTGGCATACACCCCTGCACCAGTCCCACACCTTTAGATGGCCTTCCAAGGCACTCAATCAAATGCCTTCTCCAGGTCTACAAGAGCCATGTAGAGTCTGTTGTTGGCAGCTAGATACTTCTCTTGTAGCTACCTGACAACAGAGATTGAGTCTGTTGTGCCTCTGACACCAGGACAAAGCCAAACTGGGAATTGTCGAATGACACCAACAGTCTGATGAGGCCATCCACAATCCTCTCCAGGACTTTCATGACCTGCTCTGGCAGCTTGAGACCACGGTGGTTGCCCCTTTCCAGTGTATCCCCCTTACCCTTGTAGAGGCAGACAATGAAATGTTGCTCCCAGTCGGAAGGTACCTTGCCATCGCGAATGATTGCAGCTGCAAGGTCACAGATCATGGAGGCACCCATGTAAAAAAACCCTTTAAATATCTTCTCCGGAAGCAAAGGACCAATAGCCCTGGGGCTTGGTATTCAGCATTGGGGACATAGGTGGGCCAATAAAGTTTGAAATAATTATAACCTTTGTTTGATCTTGACCTGTTTTACAGAAAGGTCAGATTTTTTTTTGCATAGACTTTATATAAGCAAAACTTTGAAAATCTTCCTGTATGAATCTAGAAGGCCCAGGCCTTTGATATTTGGAATGTGGCTTTATCTTGTGCACCTTTACCAAGATTATTTAAACTGTAGCCCTGGGGTCAAAAATGGCCCCACGCTAGGGGTCACAATCATTTACATAGACTTAAATTGGGCAAAACTTTAAAAATCTTCTTCTCTGAAACTAGAAGGCCCAGACCTTTGATATTCAGTATGTAACTTCATCTAATGAGCTTCTACCAAGATTATTCAAATTATAGCCCTGGGGTCAAAAATGGCCCTGTCCAGGGGCTCATTTGTTTTACATAGACTCGTACAGGGAAAAACTTTAGAAATCTTCTTGTCTGATACTAGAAGGCCCAGGTCTTTGATATTTGGTTTATATTCAACTACAGTCAGAGGCCAAAAGTAATTCCACAAAAATATTTTCTCATAGACTTTAATGCATTTTCATGTTTACAAGACACTTAGTATTGTGTAACATGGTAAAGAAAATACTGATGTTCTGTAATGATGGGAAAGGTAAATAATGCATGTCCAAAATATATGACTTTGATAAATATTGGATATTTTCTTCTCAGATACAACAATTTAAATTAAGAGGAAACTTTAATAAATGGCAGATTTCCATTGACGTCAGTATTGATGTTGCTCAAAAACTGCCCAAAATGTCTTACACAAAATTTAATTTTTTGTCTCAAGTTTGCATAGAGAAAGTCTAATGAGAATCATAACGTTTATTACATAAATCATCCAGCTTTTAAATGATGTGAACGTTATAAAGATATAAACAATTATTTTTATTTTATTTGTTTATTTATTTTTTATTTTTTATTTTATTTTTTTGTAAACATAAAAATGCATTGAAGTCTATGGGAATTTGATGCTGTGGAATTACTTTTGATCCCTGACTGTAGTAAGCCTTTACCAAGTTTATACAAATTATAGCACTGAGGTCAAAAATAGCCCTGCCCTGTTTCATCCTTTAAAAGGCTTGCTCAGAACAAATAGTCTCAGGTGAGCTACAGGATCATTGGTCCTCTGGTCCTTAGAATGTTAAAATGTAGATGTATTGTGATTTTAAACTCTTTTATTATTTTTATTTTTAGTCCATTGGAAACATCTACAAGGGATTGGCTCAGTCAGGTGCCTGGGGATGTTTTGACGAGTTCAATCGTATTGCTGTTGAAGTGCTATCTGTAGTAGCAGTACAGGTGAAATGTATACAGGATGGTATCAAATATAAGAAGACATTTTTTGACTTCCTTGGTGAAGGCATTTCTCTCAAGTGGACTGTTGGTATCTTCATCACAATGAACCCTGGTTACGCTGGAAGAACTGAGCTACCAGAAAATTTGAAGGCTCTTTTCAGGTATAACTTTATGTAGATGCATCTGGATATAATGGGCTAGCTGATGCAGCTTTACAAGCCTTTCAGTACAGTAAAGGAAAATCCAAGATGGCCGCCATCTTGAAAATCAGTTTTTTGCTTCTTCTCCTGAAACAAAGGACAGATTATCTTGAAACTTGATAGGAAGCATCGGAGGGACTTGTAGATCAAAATAGCTATAATCATTCTGAGGGGAAATCCAAGATGGCTGTCATGGCTGCCATCTTAAAAATCTATTTTTCGCTTCTGCTCCTGAACCAAAAGGTCAGCTGACTCCAAACTTGGTAGGAAGCATAAGGGTGATTTGTAGATAAAAAAGAGCTAAAATTGTTCTGATCAGAAATCCAAGATGGCTCCATGGCAGCTCTATTGGAAATCTCTTTTGCACTTTTTCTCCTGAGCCGAACGGCCAATTTATCTGGTAAACAGGTGAGCGACATAGGGCCATCTTGGCCTTCTTGTTGGGTATTTTGAGCCTAAAAGTTTACACTGTAGTTCCCAACAAATGTCTGTCCATCCGTCTGTTAACACTTTCAGATGACTTCTCTGAGCCCCTGGGCCAGTTTTGCTAAAATTTCATACGGAACCTCCTTAGGTTGTGGGGAAAAAAAGGTTGCTAAAATGGTTGCAGTCCCTTGACTAAGATAGCTGCCATGCCCATATATAGTAAAAAAAAATTTAAAATCTTCTCCAAAACCGAGAATACCTTTGGACTGACTCTGCGCAAATTACTGGGGACAGGGGGTCTGCCGAAGTTGCTAAAATGATGGTTGTACTTTGATGAGTGACCTTTTTACAGCAAGGTCAAGTTTGCTTTCCTGTGCATTTGTATGGGCCCCATACATTTGTATAGGAAAAATGTTGAGAATTTCAAATGACTTCTCCTCTGAAGCCGCTGGGCCAACCTTGCTCAAATTCCATGTGGAGCCTCCTTTTGGAGGGGAAAGAAAGATTGCTAAAATGATTGAGGTCAGTTGACCAAGATGGCCGCCATGCCCGTATGTGGTAAAAACCTTAAAAAATCTTCTTCTCTGGAACAAGTAACCCTTGCCGCCTAATCTTTGCACATATCATAGGGGTTGGAATGTCTACCGAAATTGCTAAAATGATGGTTGTACGTTGAGGTTTGACCTTTTTACAGCAAGGTCAGATTTGCTTCTCATACATTTGTATGGGCCCTATACATTATAAATACGGCAAAAATGTTGAGAATTCAAAGTTTGGACATCTCCTCTAAAGACTATGATTCAGTTGTGTTGACACTTGATGAGGAGCATCTGAGTGCCTCATAGACACAAAATAGCTAGACTGGGTCTGAAGCTCCAAGATCAAGGTGATACTTAGAGGTCAAAGGTCAAAAATAGGGTCTTTTTAGCTCACCTGTTCATACTCGAGGTGAGCTAAAAAGGTACTCAAGGTGTGCTATTGTGGTCAGTCAATGTCCTTCTTCCTGCGATAACAATTGCTTTAAAAGCCTTCTACTCCACAATTGACTCGAAACTTGGTAGGAAGCATTGGGGTGACTTGTAGATCAAAAGTAGCTAAAATCCTTCCAGTCGGAAATCCAAGATGGCCGCCATAGCGGCCATCTTGAAAATCTATTTTTTGCTTCTTCTCCTGAACCGAAAAGCCAATTGATTCGAAACTTGGTAAGAAGCATCAGGGTGACTTGTAGGGCTAGGACGATTCATCGGTACATCGATAAAAGTCAATCCAGGAGCACACAATACCATATCGATACGGACCTCTCAAATGTATTGATATTTCAAAGCAAAAGTAGTTCATTAGACCAGTCCTGTAAATTAGTTTGTGTCACTTATAAAACCAGCCCCGGAAAGTGCTGTTAATACATAACGCTATTTCATTGGATTAACCGACCAAAACTCGGTGATCATAGAAGTCGCGAGACACCTACAGCTTAGTTATATGAACAAAATTGGGGAGGTCACCATATGACACAAAACGGAATTCCCGATCTGACACAGTGTCAAATAAGCCGATTTCAAAGCCAGTTTTTTCATCAAAAACTGCTTATATTTCATCAAAATATGATTTTATTAAAAGAATAATGTTCTAATATTTGATTCATTATAAAAATAAACAATAAATTACTTGATGGTGCATATAAAACCCAAAGGAACAGATGACCTACTTCGAATTTTTCCAAGATGGCAGAAAATCTATGTAAACTCAGGGTAACAGGGTCTTGATTTCCGGTTGGTTTTTATCCAATAAAAGGCGAGTTTTTCATTAACTAATGCATATTTATGAAGTTCAAAGGTCACCCTTGCATCTGATATTCAAGTTATCATCAGGACCTCTGTATACCCATGGATGCGATTGGTTCAGGGCCCCTAGGGGAACCTTTAAAACCTTTAATTTTGTTGAAATCCTTTAAAAACCTTTAATTTGGCTGAAAAACCTGTAAAAACCTTTATTTTGATGAGAAAACTTTTATATTTAGCAATTTGTAAATGCAAGAGAAGGATGGAGTAAATATGTAGCATTTGGTAACAACAAATTATAGTTCTGTTTCTTAGATTCATATCTTTCTAAACAGAAATGCAAGTTAATATTGTGATTATCCTATTTAAAGGTGAAAATATCCGGTTTTCTCTGCAATTTTTCTCCCTATTTTGCTTGAGAGGCGATGACGCAGAGTTGTTTTGCTTGGGATCTGCCAAGAAATTTAACCATTAAATGTTTATATTTTGTACAAAATTTATCCCAAAAACCTTAATTTGGCCGAAAATAGCCTTAATAAAAAGCCTTTATTTTTAAGAGAGACTACTAGGGGGCCTGTTGGTTGAAAAATTTCTATTTTAGAGGGAAATTTCTCATGCTAAAAACACCTGAAAAGAGCCAGATGATAGATCTATTCTTAGACCTCACATAAGTGTTAAAAAACGAATTGTAGACATAAGTACGCATGCCCCGCATACCCACTCTCTCCATTGGAACCAGCAATCATTGATGACAGAAAAACAAGTATTAGCTTTTCAAAACAATATCCTAGACAAATCTCACATCAGTGTTCAAGAAGCAGACAATTTGAAACAGATTTCAAATTTTCTATTCTATTCTATTTGATTCTAGTCATAACAGGAATAAATTAATGAGCAAATACCTTTGATTGTAAATAATTTTATTCAAAGGTTTAATGATATACATCACTGAGCCAGGGCAAAGCATTTCAAATTCACATGTTCCCAATGAAAATTCAGAATAAGCTCTATGGCTATCCAAGGACCCTGCAAAGATACTGATCATTTTCTGAACAGGCTGATCTAACCGCACATGTAATTTTGTAGGAATGATACTATATGCATTGGCTCTGTTTACATTTTTCAACGGAGACAAAGCCGGCCTCGGTGGCTCATTTGGATGCGCCGTCCGACTGGAGACCAGGAGATCGTGGGTTCAACCCCCACCGAGGTCGGCAACATTCTTTCGTGGAGATTGATCATGAAATATTTTCTACGGTCATTCTCTCCCTTCCGCTGATTCAAGAAGGGCTGTTGTCAGTTTCTGGGGAAAGAATGTGCACAATACTGATTGACCGCTTAGAGGACTAAGCCTGCCCAATAAACATGTGGTTAGGTAAATTGACCGTGCTCAACATGACTTTGGGTTGACTGGGCTGTAAAACCTCAACACAAATAAATCAACGGAGACAAGATAGACAGGTATATAATTTAACACAACACCGTTCAGATATACATATTCTGCAGAAATGATAGACCCTGAAAGTATTGAGATATTTATCGTATCTTTATACCTGTATCGTAATACGTATCCTATCGTGATGTGAGCGTATCTTCCCAGCCCTAGTGACTTGTAGATCAAAAATAGCTAAAATCGTTCTGATTGAAAATCCAAGATGGGTTCTTCTCCTGAACCGAAAGGCCAGTTGACTCGAAACTTGGTAGAAAGCATTGGGGTGACTTGTAGATCAAAAATAGCTATAATTGTTGCAATCGAAAATCCTAGGTGGCCACCTTGGCTGCCATCTTGAAAATCTATTTTTCACTTCTCCTGAACCAAAAGGCCAATTGACTCTAAACTTGGTAGGAAGCTTTGGGTAGACTTGCAGATCAAAAATGGCTAAAATCGTTCCGATTGGAAATCCAAGATGTCCGCCATGGTGGCCATTTTGAAAATCTACTTTTCATTTCTTCTTCTGAATCTACAGGCCAATTGACACCAAACTTGGTAGGAAGCATCTGGATGACTTGTAGATAAACAAAATAAAATCGTTCTGATCGGAAATCCTAGATGGCCGCCATGGCGGCCATCTTGGAAATCTATTTTTCACATCTCCTGAATCGAAAGGCCAATTGACTCAAACTTGAGTATGAAGCTTTGGGGTGATTTGTAGATCAAAAATAGAAAAAACAAATTGTGGCCGCCATCTTGAAAATCTATTTTTTGTCCCCCGCCTTTTCGAAGAAAAGTGGAGGGACACTGTTTTTGGTTTTCCGTGGCGCGTGGTGCGTGGTTCCGAGTTTTTAGTAGGGACTTTGTCCCCTTAACTCCTCCCACAGTTTTTGTCCGATCCTTTTGAAACTTTACAGGTGTTTTTAGGATGGTCTGAAAATGTGCATGTGGTTTTTTCAGAATCCTGAAATAAATTTTTATCACTTTTTCCGCATTTTTAACTTAGACATTTTTTGAGTTCTAATACTACAGAAGTCTATAGGGAGTAGGTACCTTGTCCCCTTAACTCCTCCCACAGTTTTTGGCCGATCCTTTTGAAACTTTACATGGGCTTTTAGGATGGCCTGAAGATATGCATGTGGTTTTTTCAGAATCCTGAAATAATTTTTTATTACTTTTTACGCATTTTTAACTTAGACATTTTTTGAGTTCTAATACTACAGAAGTGTATAGGGAGCAGGTACCTTGTCCCCTTAACTCCTCCCACAGTTTTTGGCCGATTCTTTTGAAACTTTACAGGTGTTTTAAGAATGGTCTGAAGATGTGCATGTGGTTTTTTCAGAATCCTGAAATTAATTTTTATTACTTTTTAGACATTTTGAACATAGACATTTTTTGAGTTCTAATATTACAGAAGCGTATAGGGAGTAGGTACCTTGTCCCTTTAACTCCTCCCACAGTTTTTGGCCGATCCTTTTGAAACTTTACATGGGCTTTCAGGATGGCCTGAAGATATGCATGTGGTTTTTTCAGAATCCTGAAATAATTTTTTATTACTTTTTTCGCATTTTTAACTTAGACATTTTTTGAGTTCTAATACCACAGAAGTCTATAGGGAGTAGGTACCTTGTCCCCTTAACTCCTCCCACAGTTTTTGGCCGATCCTTTCGAAACTTTACAGGTGCTTTAAGGGTGGTCTGAAGATATGCATGTGGTTTTTCAGAATCCTGAAATTATTTTTTATCACTTTTTACACGTTTTGAACTTAGACATTTTTTGAGTTCTAATATTACAGAAGTCTATAGGGAGTAGGTACCTTGTCCCCTTAACTCCTCCCACAGTTTTTGACCGATCCTTTTGAAACTTTTTTTTTTTTTTTTTTTATTTAGACTAAACATGTGTTTAAATGTCATAAATACATATATACTGACAAATATATATAGCACACAACTATTTTAAATACGTTATCATTTGAAATGACAAATTCAAAACCTATCTCCTTAAAAGATTAGTAAAAGAGAAAAAGTTTAGAAAGAGAGAGGGGGTTGTTGAGAAAAGTTGGTAAACACGGCTGTTGGAATATTGTTCAGATTCATGTAACACGTGAAAATACAGAAGATTGTTTTCTGCCTGTCTCAACTGGTGTGTAGTTACCACTAAGACTGATAATAGTAAAACCATTGCTGTATCGAGACCACGGTAGTCAAATTAAAAAAAAAAAAAAAAAAAATTCCTTAACAGGACAGCAGAAAACAAGCTGTAATATCAATATACGTTCTAAAGTATACTGTCTTCTATAGCTATAAATTCATGGTGCGCCTCTTTATCCAGAGTCTGTTTCAATATACCCTTGGCAGATAGTCAGCAGTAAGCAGAACCCAGACACTAACATAAAAGTCATATTGGACCCATGGGTCACTCTGTGCTTGGATAAAAGTAGTTATATACTGATGTCCACTTCTTAAAAAATTTATTTAATCTATTATTAATGAATAAAGTGTATCTCTCGCTAAGCATTTTTTTCTTTAAAAGGCTGACAAAACCTTGAATGCTTAGATTTCTGGAACCAAATTTGTTTTTGTAGATGTAATATTTTGCTAAACCATAGATATAATTGACCAGTTCTGTTTTACCACCGTATGCAAATAATATGTTTCGATCTTCTAACGATATTTCTAAATTGATATTTGTTGTCAACCATGTTTTAAGTTCAATCCAAAATGTTTTTACTCTTGGGCATCGAAGAAATAGATGATGAATTTTTTCTGGTTGCTCACCACAGTAACTACAAGCAAGGTTATCAGTTTTATTAATTTTATAAAGAAACGAATTAGTTACTAAAATTTTATTATTAATTTTGTATTGAAAGTCGCGCAGTTTTATCTCGTGAAATAACTTTAATGTTCGATGATACATTTTCCATTCCTCTTCCCCTATAGCCCCCATCTCCGCTTGCCATTTTGCTTGTGGGATGTACTCGTTTACTCCAACCAAAATGTCGTAGAAAATTCTACTTCCTTTCTTTGATTTAATTAGATATTGAAGGTATATATTACATACTACATTTTGTTTAGTTTCAACAATAAATACACGATTCATGTTAATTTGATCTTTCCATACTTGAGAAATATTATTTAATACATGCTGATAGTCTAGAAATGTGCCCCTTATATTATAGTTCACTTTTAACTGTTCAAAACTATAAAATATCCCTTCCTCACTAATAAGATCATTAATTACTCTTATGCCCATATCCCACCAATTTCTTAAAAACAGTTGCCCATTTCCAATGATCATTATGCCATATAGGGCATATAAGAATTTGTTTAATGTTTTCCACGGGAACCGCTTCACAAAATTCAGACCAAACTTGCATTAAATCTTTCCAAAATGGATTTTGTAAATTGGAACTAAGTTTCGCCGCACAAACGCCACCAAACGAAAATATCTCCGAGAAATTTATCGAAGCTAATTCTTTCCACCCACCAGTATCTGATTGTTGTAGTATTCTTCGTAACCATGAAACTTTTAATGCTTTTATAAATGACCTTAATTCCACCATTCTTAAACCTGCATATTCTATGTTTTTGATCATAATTCTTCTTTTAATCCTATCTGGTCCTGAAATCCACAAAAACTTGTAAAACATTTTTTCTAACTCCTTTATTAGTTCCTTTGGTGGCGCTGGTAGTGAAATAAAGAGATGTACAAACTTAGAAAGAGCGAGAGATTTAATAACTGTTATTCTACCTATTAGGGTCAATTTTCTTTTGGACCATTGATTTAGTATATTCTTATCTTTTAAAAGAACTTCTTGGCTATTTAGGTCCCATATATTAAACACTAGGGGTGAGAACACTACACCTAAGGCTTTTAAAGGTTCTTGCGACCAATCTAAAGGGTACTCATCACACAGAGTTTTTTCTGAATTACTTAAACTACCTATCCATAAGGCCCTTGTTTTATCTACATTTATTTTTAATCCTGACATTATATAATATTGTTTTAATGTACGTAAAGCTTCTTTAAGTGAAATTTCAGAGCCATCTAATAAAAGCTGTGTATCATCCGCATATTGTGATAATTTGAATTCTTTATTATTTATGTGTATACCTTTAATATCTTTATTATTCCTTATCATTTTCCCGAGAATTTCTGCACATAATATAAAAATATATGGTGATATCGGATCCCCTTGTCTACAACCTCGTTTAAGATAAAAAAAAGTCGGACATAAAGCCATTTTGAAGTATACATGATTCAGCCCCATTTTGAAATAGACTAATCCAGGTTTTAATAGACCTTCCAAAATTAAAATAATCTAAAACTTTCGAAATGAACTTCCAAGAGACAGTATCAAATGCTTTCTCAAAGTCTATGGAAAGTAGCAGGCCGGGTATATTTTGTTTTTTAGATTCAAAAAGTACATCATAAATAAGTCTTACATTTTCTCCTAAAAACCTACCCGCTATAAAACCTTTCTGATTTTCATGTATGACTTTATCAAGTACTGTTTTTAATCTATTTGATATTACTGCTGATGCAAGTTTGTATGTAACATTCAATAAAGATATCGGTCTCCAATTTTTAAATTAATTCTTGGTTTATTTGGTTTGGGAATGCATGTTATAATACCTTGATTTTGAGTAATACTTAGCGAGCCAGTACGATAACCAAAGTTCAATGAACGTAAAGTAAATTGTCCAATATCGACCCAAAAGAATTTAAAAAACTCTACTGTGAACCCGTCCAAACCGGGACTTTTATTATTATTCATATTTCTTAAAGCGGATGTTAGCTCTGTGTAAGTTATCTCACTTTCTAATTCCTGTGATTCTTTATCGGACAATTTACTTTCATTGTCACCTAATATTGAATGTATTGATTTAGAATCTTCTATTTCGACTTCCTTATATAATTCTTTATAAAAATTTGTTTGGCATTTTAGAACATCGGACGTTTCTGTAACTTCTTTACCTTCTTCGTTCATCAATTTATGTATAACTTTACTAGTAAAATTTCTTTTTTCTAAGTTAAAAAAATAATGTGATGGTTTTTCGCCTTAATCTTCATATCTGCTTCGCGATCTTAACAATACTCCTTCAATTTTCTCTTTTTGAATTTCATTTAATAAAGACTTTTTACTTTCTAATTCATCCAAAACATCTTTAGATAAATTTAAAAAGTTTGCATTTACTTCTTCTTCAATCAATTTAATGTCTTGCTCTAATTTAGCTTCTTCCTCTTGCCGCTGTTTCTTTCTCTGAGAACTGTATTTTATTGTACTACCACGAATCATTAATAAAAGCGTTTCTAAAAAAAGTTGATCATTTATACTAAATTCTTGTTCTTGATTATCAATATTGTTTTCTACATTATTTATTTGGTATGTTTGTTTTACATCAGAAATCGTGTTTTTAACCAAACTTACATACTGTTGATCTTTTAGTAAAGAATTATTGAACTTCCAGTAACCCCGTCCCCTTTCGTTTGTATTTAAAGCAAGTTCAAATACTATGCCACTATGGTCTGATCTATAACCTGGAATTATTTTTGCCTCAGATGCATATGGGAAGCAGTCATCATTTATTAGGAAAAAATCTAATCTAGCCTGTTTTCGGACTGGATTTCTCCTACTCCAAGTAAATTCTCTTTTATCTCCATTTAATACCCTGTAAATGTCTACAAAATCTTCCTCATCAATCATATTTAAAACTTCCTGACGTGCTCTAGGGTTATTTATGTGCAAATAGTTATTTGTATCAAGATCTGGGTTAATTACTTAATTCCAGTCACCACAAATAATAATCTTATCATTTTGAAACGTGTTATATTTTTGTCTTATTTCTTTATAAAATTTTGGCTTATCGTCATTTGGTCCATAAAGATTAACTAAAGTAAATTTTTGTCCTTCTATGTTTATGTCTAGTATAATGTAGTTCCCATTTACATCTGAATTAACGCGTTCTACTTTATGCTCAAAGTTGGTATTTAAAAGAATCATTACTCCCCTACTGCTATTATTAAAACAACTAAAATAAATATTACACCCCCACTCTGCTTTAATAAATGATTCCTGTAGCCTTTGTATATGAACGTCTTGCAAACAAATAATGTTATACTTCTTTAATCTCACATGTCTAAAAACCGCTCGTCTTTTTTGTGGGTTTGCAAGTCCCTGACAATTTTGTGAAAAGATTGATATTTTATCTGCCATACAATTTATTTTCGATCAAAGTCCTAATCCCTTCAACAGGTCCGCCACGAATAATTAAAACAGTCCATGTATATATACACCACAAATTAATTTTACCAACAACCTTGAGTAATAAAAACCCTGCATAAGACGAAAGAAAAAGTAGAAAAGAGAAGAAGAAAGGATAAGAGAGAAAGAACCTTACCATAAAATAACTCATTTCCCGATCGGTGCTAAGGCGACCTGAAGCAAACATCAATGAACTAAAACATATATTGTCAAAATATCATTGCCTGTAATCAATATATAAAACATCTGTGTAAACCTCCCTCAGTAAAAAAAAAAGTCTTCTTAAACCTTCCACTTTATGAAACTACGTTACCGTGAATGTTGAACTCAGTAAGCATTTTCTACAAACTGTAGCTACAGTGGAATATCAAAGACTCGAACACCTCTGTCCCAGTATAACTATTTCAGTAAGACACATGCCCCCGCCCATGACCCACCTCTTCCGGAAAAAAGGATTTTGCAACTTAACTTGGTTAAAAAGGTGGCCGCAAGATCATACACATAAATGGGGGTATTACCGATTTAAAACTGTGAACCAATGTCTATCATCGTACCTATTATGAACCGAATTTTTCATTTGTTTGGAATTCTGAAAAAATCCCGCTCTGTGATCCTGACCTTGAGGTCATCAGCACGGGCGGGGACATTACTGAATATGGCTTTTAACCGTCATCTTACCAAATATAAGCCCAAATCATCCATAGAAAATGACTTTGAGAATTAATGGAAAAACTCAATAGACAAAACACATACCACACACAACTACAGCAAACAGGTCATTGGTGTTCGAGTCGTTGGGATACCACGTGGTGAACAATACAAAACAACAAGTGTCAGGGCAATACATGAAAATCTACATACATATTAACAAAGTTGAGGTATCTACAAAGGAGATTACCATACTAGCCTGTCTGGGTATCTCCTACTGCATAGCCTAACCGAACCCATGCAGGCCCTTAAAAATTACTCTTTTAATTCAAACTGATTAGTGCACATATGACAGAAGCACACAAATAGAGAGAGAGAGAGAGAGAGGGAGGGAGCAGGAAAACAAGCTACATTTCACAGTCACTTTTCTTCAACAGCGTCTTATACCCACAGAGGACATACAACGCCAAACGAACGTCAAATCAACGTTGCATCAGCCTTGATCAGCTACCAAGTCGAATGTACATTGTACCGCTCAGCAGAGCTGACCCCCAAACATACAGAGCATGTGACGTTGTATCATGATCCAGCCTGTCACGCTAGATCATGATACATTGTCACAACATACATCAATCCATAACACAACAGCCCCGTGTAAATAGTGGAGATCCCATCTAAGTTGATGCGCAGGCTAGTCCAAATTGTTAGGCTTTGCCATGCGACAACTCAGAATATAAAACTATATAGGAAAACATTTGTAGTTTTCTAGCTCAAAAAGTGTTCGTACCCACCTTAAAACATACCAACAAACCCAAACTCCGTCAACAGTACAAAGTTAGGCCACTGGCTGTTGAGTTAGGCGACCCTCATATAGTAAGGTGGCATATAACCAAAATTTCTCTAGACATTAACAGCTCGCTTAATAGAGAAGAGTTACTACCAAAAAAACTCGTTTTCTCTAGGTGTTAAATGTATTTATGTATTGATTTTTTAGCTCACCTGAGCAAAAGCTCAGGGTGAGCTATTTTCATCACCCTATGTCCGTCGTCCGTCGTCAACAATTAGTTTGTTAACACTCTAGAGGTCATAGTTTTGATCCAATCTTGATAAAACTTGGTCAGAATGTTTGCCTCTATTAATTCTAGGTCAAGTTCGATACTGAGTTACTTGGGATCAAAAACTAGGTCACCAGGTCAAATCAAAGGAAAAACTTGTTAACACTCTACAGGTCATAGTTTTGATCCAATCTTGATGAAACTTGCTCAAAATGTTTGCCTCTATTAAATCTAGGTCAAGTTTGAAACTGGGTCACTTGGGGTCAAAAACTAGGTCACCGGGCCAGATCAGCAGAAAACCTTGTTAACACTCTAGCGGTCACATTTTTGAAGCAATCATCATGAATCTTGCTCAATGTATTTGTCTTGATGATTTCTAGGTCAAGTTCGAAACTGGGTCACCTGGGGTCAAAAACTAGGTCACCTGGCCAGATCAGCAGAAAACCTTGTTAACACTCTAGCAGTCACATTTTTGAAGCAATCATCATGAATCTTGCTCAATGTATTTGTCTTGATGATTTCTAGGTCAAGTTCGAAACTGGGTCACTTGGGGTCAAAAACTAGGTCACCGGGCCAGATCAGCAGAATACCTTGTTAACACTCTAGCAGTCACATTTTTGAAGCAATCATCATGAATCTTGCTCATTATGTTTGTCTTGATGAATTCTAGGTCAAATTTGAAACTGGGTCACCTGGGGTCAAAAACTAGGTCACCGGGCCAGATAAGCAGAAAACCTTGTTAACACTCTAGCGGTCACATTTTTGAAGCTATCATCTTGAATCTTGCTCAAAATGTTTGTCTTGATGATTTATAGGTCGAGTTTGAAACTGGGTCACTTGGAATCAAAAACTAGGTCACCGGGCCAAATCAGCAGAAAACCTTGTTAACACTCTAGCGGTCACATTTTTCAAGCAATCATCATGAATATTGCTCAAAATGTTTGTCTTGATGATTTCTAGGTCAAGTTCGAAACTGGGTCACCTGGGGTCAAAAACTAGGTCACCTGGCCAGATCAGCAGAAAACCTTGTTAACACTCTAGCAGTCACATTTTTGAAGCAATCATCATGAATCTTGCTCAATGTATTTGTCTTGATGATTTCTAGGTCAAGTTCGAAACTGGGTCACTTGGGGTCAAAAACTAGGTCACCAGGCCAGATCAGCAGAATACCTTGTTAACACTCTAGCAGTCACATTTTTGAAGCAATCATCATGAATCTTGCTCATTATGTTTGTCTTGATGAATTCTAGATCAAGTTTGAAACTGGGTCACCTGGGGTCAAAAACTAGGTCACCGGGCCAGATAAGCAGAAAACCTTGTTAACACTCTAGCGGTCACATTTTTGAAGCAATCATCATGAATCTTGCTCAAAATGTTTGTCTTGATGATTTATAGGTCGAGTTCGAAACTGGGTCACTTGGAATCAAAAACTAGGTCACCGGGCCAAATCAGCAGAAAACCTTGTTAACACTCTAGCGGTCACATTTTTCAAGCAATCATCATGAATATTGCTCAAAATGTTTGTCTTGATGATTTCTAGGTCAAGTTCGAAACTGGGTCATGTGGTGTCAAAAACTAGGTCACCAGGCCAAACCAGCAGTAAACCTTGTTAACACTCTAGCGGTCACATTTTTGAAGCAATTATCATGAATCTTGCTCAAAATGTTTATCTTGATGAGTTCTAGGATATATTCGAAACTGGGTCACTTAGGGTCAAAAACTAGGTCACCTGGCCAAATCAGCAGAAAACTTTGTTAACACTCTAGCGGGCACATTTTTGAAATAGTCATCATGAATCTGGCTCAAAATGTTTGTCTTGATGATTTCTAGGTCAAGTTCGAAACTGGAACACCTGGGGTCAAAAACTAGGTCACCTGGCCAAATTAGCGTAAAATCTTGTTATCACTCTAGCGGTCACATTTTTCAAGCAATCATCATAAATCTTGCACAAAATGTTTGTCTTGATAAGTTCTAGGTCAAGTTCGAAACTGGGTCACGTGGTATCAAAAACTAGGTCACCCGGCCAAATCAGCAGAAAACTTTGTTATAATCATTTTGAACTTTGATCAGAATGTTTACCTTGATCAGTTCTAAATCAGGCTCTCAAAGTGCTATGTTGCTCAGGTGAGCGTTACAGGGCCATCATGGCCCTCTGGTTTTTTTTTTTAATCTAAAAAAAAAAAAAAAACGGAACAAACTCAAATAATAACAAAAATAGCTATTGAGAGATAGAGAAAAAAAACAAAAAAACAACTAGTGATCTGTTAATAACTAGGCCGTTTGCTGCTAAAAAAAGCAAAGGTCTGTATGTTGCAGTTAAGATATTTTGAGTAGCACCTAATTAAAACTATACAAAAATGTTGTATTTCTCGTTGTTTTCTTACTTGATCGAAAACTTTCTTTACAACCTTTTTTTAAAGATTGTAGTGAATGAAAAAAAGAAGAGAGAGAGAAAAAGAAAGTCTACGCAGAAATGGTAAAATTCTTCATGACCGTCCATTTCTTGTAGACTACAGTTAGGCAACTTTTAGTGTAAACATGACTGATGACAAGCGCGAGCTAAAAAAAAAAAAAAATCTTAGGTATGGGAAGAAATTACTGCCACATTAATGTATTGTGGGAATTCTATAGGAGAGTTCATGTCAAAACAAAAGTCGTCCAGTTTTAGTTTAAAAAATCAATATATGTTATGTTTGTCTCTGGACTTATCAAATGCCCACCTCATCACTTTGAGCATTTTGTAATCAGTATTAATGCTAGTCTTAGGGTTTAATAAGTATCTCCCCTTTGGTTGAATAAGCTGAATCTATTACCACCCCGCACTTGTCGTTTGACACAGCCACTTTACGACCTCAATTTGAGCTGTTCAAAAGGAATGTCAGAAATGTATAACACATCACCTTGGACTTACCATAACTTAATATAGACATTTTTTGAGTTCTAATACTACAGAAGTCTATAGGGAGTAGGTACCTTGTCCCCTTAACTCCTCCCACAGTTTTTGGCCGATCCTTTTGAAACTTTACGTGGGCTTTTAGGATGGCCTGAAAATATGCAGGTGGATTTTTCAGAATCCTGAAATATTTTTTTATTACTTTTTCTGCATTTTTAACTTAGACATATTTTGAGTTCTAATATTACAGAAGTGTATAGGGTGCAGGTACCTTGTCCCCTTAACTCCTCCCACGTTTTTTGTCTGATCCTTTTGAAACTTTACAAGGGCTTTTAGGATGGCCTGAAGATATGCATGTGGATTTTTTCAGAATCCTGAAATAATTTTTTTACCACTTTTTCTGCATTTTTAACTTAGACATTTTTTTAGTTCTAATACTACAGAAACGTATAGGGAGTAGGTACCTTGACCCTGTAACTCCTACCACAGTTTTAAGCCGATCCTTTGAAACTTTACAGGTGGTCTGAAGATATGCATGTGGCTTTTTCAGAATCTTGAAATTATTTTTTATCACTGGTTTCCTGCTTCAATACTTAGGTAATTGATACAGAACCAATGGTCCTCTGGTTAACTTTACCATTTTTAACACCTCAAATAAAAATAAGGCGTGGAACATAAATTCCCCATGGAATTTGCTTGTTGCTTCTTCTCCTGAACCGAAAGGCCAATAAATTGACTTGAAATTTGGTAGGAAGCATAAGGGTGACTGGTAGATCAAAAATAGCTAAAACCATTCCGATAGGAAATCCAAGATGGCTGCCATGATGGCCATCTTGAAAATCTATTTTTTGCTTCTTCTCCTGAACCAAAAGGCCAATTGACTTGAAACTTGGTAAGAATCTTCAAGGTGACTTGTAGGTCAAAAATAGCTAAATTCGTTCTGATCGGAAATTTAAGATGGCCGCCACAGTTGCCATCCTGAAAATCTATCCTGAACTTCTCCTGAATATAAAGGCCCATTGACTCAAAATTTGATAGAAAGTATCGGGGTGACTTGTTGATCAAAAATAGCTAAAATCATTCTGATCAGAAATCCAAGATGGTTGCCCTAACAGCATTGTTGAAAAGCTATTTTGAACTTTTTCTCCTGAACCAAAAGGGCAATTGACGCAAACTTCATCAAGGTGACTTGTAGATCAAAAGTAGCTAAAATAGTTCTGATTGGAAGTCCAAGATGGCCACCATCTTGAAAATTAATATTGAACTTTTGAACCGAAAGGCCAGTTGACTCAAACTTGTCTGGTAATCAGGTGAGTTATACAGAGCCATCTTGGCCCTCTTGTTTCATGTACAGTCTATAACTTCGCCATTCTTGGATGGATTTTGAAACAACTTGGAAGAAGTGTTGACGATCATGTTTCACAGGTCTGTAGCTTCAAGGCCAAGGTCACATTTAGAGGTCAAAGGTCAAAAGTAGGGTCTTTTTTTGAGTCCAGTCCATAACTGATGTTCTTGGATGGATTTTGAAATGACTTTGCAGAAATGTTGGCCATCATGAGACAGTGTGTCGCCTGCAAGACCATTGCTGTAGCACCAAGGTCAAGGTGATACTTAGAGGTCAAAGGTCAAATATAGGGTCTTTTTAGCTCACCCATCCGTCATAATCCGTCTGTCCGTCGGTCCACAATCTTTAAATAACATGTCCTCCCAAACCACTGAGTCAATTTATACCAAATTTCACAAGATTGATCCTTGGCTGATACTGACTGAAAATGATTAAAAGATTTGGAATCTATGCAGAAATCTGTATATGCGACATGTCGCATACAAGAATGACAACTCTGCCTTTCTTACTTTTGGCATTATCTCCCTTTGTTATGTCTGACTTTGATTAATCCATTGATTTCGTGTCTGCTCTGTAAGTCAAAGACCCTTTGGAATATTTTTATTATACTTGCTAGAAATGTAGAACAGGACCAGATGACATATTGCATACAAGAATGACAACTCTGCCTTTCTTACTTTTGGCATTATCTCCCTTTGTTATATTTGACAGTGATTATTTATTGATATTGTGTGTCCGCTCTGTAAATCAAAGACCCTTTGGAATATTTTTATGATACTTGGTAGAAATGTAGAACAGGACCAGACAACTTGTCGCATACAAGAATGACAACTCTGGCTTTCTTACTTTTGGAGTTATCTGCCTTTGTTTTCTTTGAAATAGATTTTTCCTCTGCTTTGTAACTGGAATACCCTTCAGAATATTTTGATGGTACCTAGTAGAACTGTAGAATAGGACAAGACAAAGTGTTCCTTACAAGAATGACAACTCTGCCTTTCTTACTTTTGCTGTTATCTCCCTTTGTTATATTTGACAGTGATTATGCATGGATTTTGTGTCCACTATGTATGTGGAAAACTCTTTGGAATATTTTGATGATTCTTCGTAGTAATGGAGAACAGGACCAGACGACACGTCACACACAAGAATGACAACTTCGGCTTTTTTTTTTCTTTTGGAGTTACCTCCCCTTCTTGTGTTTGAATTTGATTTCTTGTCTCTGCTCTGTAACACAAATGCCCTATGGAATATTTTGATGATGCTTGGTACAAATATAGAACAGGACGAGATGACATGTTGCGTACAAGAATGACAACTCTGGCAGGATTTGTAGGGGGGGGGACATTTGTTTGTTTTTTTTTGTTGTTTTTTTTCTAAAAAACCTTTTCTAGTTTTGCCTTAAATCTTAAATACTGTTTGATAGAGCAATACAATGGATGGAATATAAGTTCCATGTGACTCAATGATTGACCTCAAAATACATCTAGGTCAGTGTGACAACCCTCTTTATACAGACAGTCTATACAACAACAAAATTTGTTATAATGACAATTCGGCTTCACAAAACCTTTGCTTAACAAGTAACAATTAGTCACAAATTATGCAAGAATATTGTATCTAATAGCTTAAAGAAACATCTGTTTTGGATATTTGTTAGAATTTCCTCAGTGAAGTGATTCTAACAAATAGCCAAAACATATGTTCAAAGAGGAAATAAGAACAAAACAAGACCTTTCTTACATATCTGAGAATCTAATAACTTTTTTTTGGCCTTAGTCTCTGTTAGACATGTAATTGTGAAAATTTTGTCCGGATGATATCAACTTCATTTTTGATTGGATCTTCATCAAATTTGCAGATAATAGGGACAGACATAAAATCTTGGACAAATTTGATTTTAGCGCGGTTTGGGCAATTGGTCTAATAATTACCCGTCCTTGAATGTCCAATAGACCAGGAAAATGTTGTACTGATGATAGCTATTTCATTTAATTAGAAAATGGTGTCTCCATGCTAGCACGTTCATTTTTTATCAAGTCTGATCATTGCCCCCCTCGCTACATTACAATAATAAATCCTCAGAGGTTTATTTGCACTTTTGGAACCTAATATTCATACCATCCAGTAAATATTTTGGCATTTGTTTTTCCTCATCAGTTCCGGAAAATACAAATACGCATATTATTGTAAATAACATCTAATTGGTTGAAACAATATGTGTAATTACGCATATATATGCATTATAGGAGCTGAATTTTCATTTGTTTAAGTAGATACACATAATGTAAGTTATCCTTTGCATAATTACGGGTAATTGTCCCCTGCCTTTTTGAAGAAAAGTGGAGGGACACTGTTTTAGGCTTTGCGCGGCGCATGGTTCTGAATTTTTAGTAGGTACCTTGTCCCCTTAACTCCTCCCACAGTTTTTGTCCGATCCTTTTGAAACTTTACAGGTGCTTTAAGGATGGTCTGAAGATATGCATGTGTTTTTTTCAGAATCCTGAAATTATTTTTTATTACTTTTTTCACATTTTAAACTTAAGACATTTTTTGAGTTCTAATATTACAGAAGTCTATAGGGAGTAGGTACCTTGTCCCCTTAACTCCTCCCACAGTTTTTGGCCGATCCTTTTGAAACTTTACATGGGCTTTTAGGATGGCCTGAAAATATGCATGTGGATTTTTCAGAATCCTGAAATAATTTTTTATCACTTTTTCTGCATGGTTAACTTGGACATTTTTTGAGTTCTTATATTACAGTGTGTAGCATACAAAAATGATTGCTTTCTCTTTCTCAGTTTCTTTGATTAGTTTTTTTTTTTCCACACTATCCTTATGTGTGCCATAACTATGTTACCATATGAAATATCTTAAAACTTTGAATCAATGTGTATAAGACAGTGTGTCACCTACAAAAAAAAAGATTACTCTCCCTTTTTCAGTTTCTGAGTTACTTCTGTTTGAGTATTTTTTTTTTTTTCAGATCATCCATCACAAAAACATGCTATATAGCATTGACCCGCTTGAACCCCACTTTTATATAGTAAAACTGGGGTTTACGATACATTTTTTTTCTTATTTCTGCTCTAAAACATAGATTGTGGGTACTCATTAAAACCACCTCACCAAGGCAGTTATAACAAGTTCCAACAAGCTATGTTTTTTAGCAGATATAGCCGACCTCGGTGGCTCAGTTGGATGTGCCGTCCGACTGGAGACAGGAGGTCGTGGTTCAACCCCTGCCGAGGTCGGCAACATTCTTTCATGGAGATTGATCGTGAAATATTTTCTACGATCATTCTCTCCCTTCCGCTGATTCAAGAAGGGCAGTTGTCAGTTTCTGGCGAAAGAATGTGCACAATACTGGTTAACCGCTTAGAGGACTAAGCCTGCCCTATAAACGTGTGGTTAGGTAAACTGGTCATGCACGACATGACCCCAATGGGTTGACTGGGCCGTAAAACCTCAACACAAATTAGCAGAAATATGAAAAATATAATAATTTTTATCTGAAAATTTTCATTTTTTGGTAGTAAAATTTTCAGTATATTTGAATAAGCTTGTTTTTGTAATATTCCTTCACGCCATAACTAGAGGTGAAACAATTCACTGAATGTATGGTGCATCGCCGTTCAGTGATCACTATTCGGTTCACAATTCTTTTTCTCCATGTTTCTATACAGCTCGTTTCACTCAAGTGTAAACAAAAGTTGTCAGTTAGCTGCCAAATTACATCGGTAATTACTGCATGCAAAAGAAATATTTTGCTTTATTAAGATCAATTTAGGATAGTTGTACCGCTGCATTACTACTTTATGCAAGTTTTTAATGACTGTTACCAACAAAAAACATGTACTTATTGCCGTAAAATCTGTGTGTCATTAGTTTACGCGACATCCGAATTTCCCAAAAAAGTTTAATTATTCAGTCAATAAACACTGTTATGAAAATTAAAATCACTCAAAACACTCAGGAAAATGTTGTCAAACATACTTTCATAGAATATTTAATCTTTAATGCCATTTTGCAGTAGCAATTTTCTATGAAATCAATAAGTCAGGCTCACACCGAATTAGAAATGATGCCGTTACTTAAATGGTTCTCCAATTAAAATTGTGCCAACGGTAGGAAGGCTAAGGCAGTGATTTTCATGTCTAACACTGAATGAAAGGGACAGCATTCTGGAAAGAACCTGTTTTACCTGTTTTCGAACATTGTATGTCTAGGAAGCTTTAGTACTTGAACTTAGATTTTTATATTAGGTTCTTTTCACTGAAGAAAAAAAAGGAATAAATTTTTCACATAATGAAACTTTTACAAATATGAGATTAAAACTATGACTCAGAACCATTTCAAACAAACTTTGAAGTATGGTGAGCACCTTAGTTGGTCATTATAGTATAATCCTCATGCAGTTAATGATTATCTCAAGTCTGAAAAGCATATAGTGATATGTATCATATCATGAAGCAAGTATTGCAATACATATTGTGAGGTGAGTGTATCTTTGCAGCCCTAGCCATTACTGGTTACAATGGCAACATAGCAAGCATACATTTGTAAAAGTCCAGCTTTATGGATGGGGTGCCCTTGTGAAATAGTAAACGGGCGTGTATTGCCCAGCTGTGCAGTGCTCTTGTGTCTATTTTACAGCAGATATGTTGACAAAAGTTTTACAGAAATGTTTCTTGAGCTCTTGAGCTCTATGAAACATATGAATTCTTTCTAAAAAGTTGAATTTGATTGGTTGCCCTGACAACCCCCCAAAAAAAGTAAAAAAATAACTCCTCAGAAGCTATAAGGAGGGTAAAGCTGAAACTTTGCAGAATAGTTAAAAATAAATTAGCTTGTACAGCAGTTCAGTTAGGTGAGGATTGTGGCCAATGGGCCTCTGGTTTCTATCTTACTGCAGATATTTTGACACAAGTTTTACAGAATAGTCCTCTGCCAAATATATGAATTCTCTGTCCAAGTATTTGAAGACTGGTTGCCATGGCAACCAAAAATTGTGGGAAATAAAATAGATAAATAAAAAAGTAACTCCTCAGAAGCTATGAGGAGGGTAAAGCGGAAATCTTTACAGCAGTTCATTTAGGTGAGCATTGAGACCCATGGGCCTCTGATTTTATTGTTATTTAAATGCCAGTAGACAATAATTTCAGTCAATGTTGATTTACAGACCGTGTGCTATGGTTGTGCCTGACTTTGAGTTGATCTGTGAAATCATGTTGGTAGCTGAGGGTTTTATTGAGGCTCGTCTGCTGGCTAGGAAGTTCTTGACCCTGTATAGTTTGTGTAAGGAGCTGCTGTCAAAACAGGATCACTATGATTGGGGCCTGAGAGCTATCAAGTCTGTGTTAGTTGTGGCAGGTGCCCTCAAGAGGGGAGATCCAGACAGGCCTGAAGATCAGGTATGTATGTGTATAATTTCTATTACTAATGCATCAACAGGTTATATACACTGCCTGAAACCATAAAGTAACCTGATACATTAATGATACAAATGCATTAAATACAACAGAGCATAATACAAGGGTCATCTGATAAATAGTGAGAGTTGCTTAATTTCTAAAATATGATCAAATATACTTCAATTTTTGTGTTTACATTCCCTCAATATAAGCTTCTGCGGATTCAGTCATTGGCTCCATCTCTGTGGTATTTCCTTAACACCCGTTGCTAGGCAATGCTTGTTTATGTCCCCCACGACTGTGTTCACAGCCCTATATAACTTGTTCAAATCATCATAGCGTATTCCTCAAAGTAGTTCCTTCAATTTTGGAAACAAATAGTCAGGTGGGCTCAAGTCTGAACTATAAGACGGGTGTTTTAGAACTTCCCAGTGGTACTCCTCGAATACGGCCTTTACTATAGCAGCTTTGTGTGGCGTGGCATTGTCATGAAGAATTAACAGCGTTACCTTTAATAATTCCAGGTGCTTGAGGCATATTGCTGGATGCATAATTTTCCTCAAATATGACTTGTAATATTCTTTATTCACTGTTGTGCCATCTGGAACTTGATGTGTGGTAAGAACTCCTTCAGCATCGTAAGCAAATATCGTCAGCATTTTTGGATTGTTCATTCTTCTTCGGAATTTTACCGGTCTTGGTAATGGGTCCTCGAGCAAAAATAAGAAAAATAATATATACCCCTGTAAACCCCAGTTTTTCTATATAAAAGTGGGGTTTATGGGGGTCAAAATTATATAGGCATGTTTTCGTGATGTAATCCAAGTTTCATCTTGCTACAATACGTTTCAACATGTTTTCACCCTCATCATATATCTGTGTAACTGTTCAGAGCATATTTCCACCCATTGTTGTTTTTCAGTTTTTGACAAAAAGTGCGGGACCCACCTAGCCGCTATCTTTCTCATGCCTAGCCGCCCAGTCAAAATAGTGTGAACAGAGCTAGGATTTGTACCAGTTTCATTAGGCAATCTCTTCACAAGTGAATTGTTTCATGGGCAATCTCTTCGCAAGTGAATTGTCTATCTTTTTTAAGAATCTGAGCTACAATCTCTGTGTTTTCTTCATTTGTAACAGAAATTGGCCTACCAGAGGAGTAATTTTGCAGTGCCGTGGACATATCATTAGTGAATTTTTGCACCCAGGAGCAAACTGTGCTAAATCCAATGTCACATGTTGGGTCAACTTCTTGAAGTGCAGCTAAAATCTCAGTCGCCTTCTTTCCGCACAAACTTTCAATCTTAATATAAGGCAAAATTTCGTCACCCTTGAGTGCAAATGCACTTTCCACCATGATGTTTTCTTAAATGACGTCATGACGCATGACATGATGTCATGAAATCCATTTTTCTGTGCGCTTATGTGGGAAGGATTGAACTTCAATTATGTGAAGTTTCATGACCCTATGTGCATCCAGTCAAAAAATATTTAACATCTCTCACTATTTATCAGATGACCCTCGTATTATAAAAGATAAGGCATTTGTTTAGGATAAGCAAGGCAATAATGGACCATTTTTGCTAAACTGAATACAGCATGTGTATAGGAAGCTCTTTGTGTATCCCATAGATCTTTTTGACAAGAAACTAGACCTGAAGAAAAAGAGATGTGAGCTTGAAAGGGCGAGAGATTATAGATTATAGAGAGATCAAAAGAAAGATCAAGACAGACATGGAAATGGCAAAGGAAACCTGGATAGATGGTCAGTGGCAAAAAGTGGAAGCATGCCTAAGGAAAAATAACAACAAGAAAGCATACAAGCTAGTTATGTCCCCACACCCCACCCACCAAAGGTCGGTGTTGGCGTAAAACTTCTTGTCCACTCTGTAACTTGAATACCCTTTGGAATATTTTGATAATACTTGGTAGAAATGTAGAACAGGACCAAACAACCTGTCACGTACAAGAATGACAACTCTGGGTTTCTTACTTTTGGAGTTATCACCCTTTGTTTTATTTGAAACAAATTATGTGTCTGCTGTGTAAGTCAAAAACCTTTTGGAATATTTCGATGATACTTGACAGAAATGTAGAACAGGACCAGACGACATGTTGCTACAAGAATGACAACTCTGCCTTTCTTACTTTTGGCGTTATCTCCCTTTCTTATATTTGACAGTGATAATCCATTGATTTCCTGTCCGCTTTGTAAGTCAAAGACCCTTTGGAATATTTTTGTGGTACTTGGTAGAAATGTAGAACAGGACCAGACAACATGTCACGTACAAGAATGACAACTCTGCCTTTCTTACTTTTTGTGTTATCTCCCTTTGTTATGTCTGACGGTGATTTTCCATTGATTTCATGTCCACTCTGTAAGTCAAAGACCCTTTGGAATATTTTAATGATACTAATTAGAAATGTAGAACAGGACCATACAATGTGTTGCGTACAAGAATGACCATACAACATGTCGCGTACAAGAATGACAACTCTGCCTTTCTTACTTTTGGCGTTATCTCCCTTTCTTATATTTGACTGATAATCCATTGATTTCGTGTCCATTCTGTAAGTCATTGACCCTTTGGAATATTTTTATGATACTTGGTAGAAATGTAGAACAGGACCAGACAACATGTCACATACAAGAATGACAACTCTGCTTTTCTTATTTTTGGAGTTATCTCCGTTTGTTATGTCTGACGGTGATTATCCATTGATTTCATGTCCGCTCTGTAAGTCAAAGACCCTTTGGAACATTTTAATGATACTAATTAGAAATGTAGAACAGGACCATACAATGTGTTGCGTACAAGAATGACCATACAACATGTCGCGTACAAGAATGACAACTCTGCCTTTCTTACTTTTGGCGTTATCTCCCTTTCTTATATTTGACTGATAATCCATTGATTTCGTGTCCATTCTGTAAGTCATTGACCCTTTGGAATATTTTTATGATACTTGGTAGAAATGTAGAACAGGACCAGACAACGTGTCACATACAAGAATGACAACTCTGCTTTTCTTATTTTTGGAGCTATCTCCGTTTGTTATGTCTGACGGTGATTATCCATTGATTTCATGTCCGCTCTGTAAGTCAAAGACCCTTTGGAACATTTTTATGATACTTGGTAGAAATGTAGAACAGGACCAGATGACGTGTCACGTACAAGAATGACAAATCTGCCTTGCTTACATTTGGCATTATCTCCCTTTATTATATTTGACAGTGATTATCCATTGATATTGTGTCCGCTCTGTAAGTCAAAGACCCTTTGGAATATTTTTGTTACACCTGCTTCAGCATGGGCGACTTAGGCGTGCAAGTTTCCGTTGTTCCGTCCATCTGTGTGTCCATCCGTTCGTCTTTCCTTCAACATTTACCTTGGGTGTCTTGTGAGTGCAACTCCTCTTACAGTTTTGTACCGATCATTTTGAAACTTCTTTTCTTCATGGTACGAAAATGTGCATGTGGTTAGGATATAATTGTTAGATTATATTTTGTCGCTTTTTCCACATTGTGAACTTAGTCATTTTTCCCCTCAGTATATAGACCATTGGTATCTTTTGTGAGCGCAACTCCTCTTACAGTTTTATACTGATTGCTTTGAAACTTTGCATATGTTTTCTTCATGGTATGAGAATAATCATGTGGTTTGGGTAAAATTGTTTGAACATTTTTTGACACTTTTTCCACATTGTGAACTTAGTTATTTTTCACCTTAATATATAAACCATGTGTACCTCTTGTGAGCGCAACTCCTCTTACAGTTTAGTACCGATCGTTTTGAAACTTTGCATACATTTTCTTCATAGTTTGAGGATGTGACTGTGGTTTGGTATAATTGTTAGAAAATTTTTGTCACTTTTTTAGCTCACCTGAGCTATGCTTAGGATGAGCTGTTGTGATCACTTTTCGTCCGTCCTCCGTCCGTCTGTCCGTGCATCCGCCGTTAACATTTTCAAAAGACTTCTCCTCTGAAGCCCCTGAGCCAATTTTGCTCAAATTTCATATGGAGTCTCCTTAGGTTGGGGGAACAAAAAATTGCTAAAATTGTTGCGGTACATTGACCAAGATGGCCGCCATGCCCATATATGGTAAAAACCTTTAAAAATCTTCTCCAGAACCCAGGATGCCTTGGGGCTGAATCTTTGCATAAATCATTGGGGACATTTGACTTTTTTACGGCAAGGTCAAGTTTGCTTCCCTTTGCATTTGTATGGGGAAAAAACCTTTAAAAATCTTGTTCTCCTAAACCAAGGATGCCTTGTGGCTGAATCTTTACATATATCATTGGAAACAGGAGGTCTACCAAAGTTGTACATTGACATTTGACCTTTTTACTGTAAGGTCAATTTTGCTTCCTTATGCATTTGTATGGGAAAAATGTTCAGAATTTCAAACGACTTCTCCTCTGGAGCCTTTGGGCCAATTTTGCTCAAATTTTATATGGAGCCTCCTTGGATTAGGGGACTGAAAGATTGCTAAAATGGTTGCGGTTCGTTGACCAAGATGGCCGCCATGCCCATATATGGTAAAAACCTTTAAAATTCTTCTCCTCCAGAAAAAAGGATGCCTTGGGGCTGAATCTTTGCAAAAGTCATTGGGGACAGGAGCTCTACCAAAATTGCTAAAATAAATATCGTATATTGACATTTGATCTTTTTACTTCAAGGTCAAGTTTGCTTCCCTATGCATTTGTATAGGAAAAACCTTTAAAAGTCTTGTTCTCCAAAACCGAGGATGCGTTGTAACTGAATCTTTACATATATCATTGGAAACAGGAGGTCTACCAAAGTTGCTAAAATAATGGTCGTACATTGACATTTGACCTTTTTATGGTGAGGTCAATTTTGCTTCCTTATGCATTTGTATGGGAAAAATATTCAGAATTTCAAACGACTTCTGCTCTGGAGCCTCTGGGCCGGTTTTGCTCGAATTTCATATAGAGCCTCCTTAGGTTGGGGGAATGAAAGATTACTAAAATGGTTGCGGTTCGTTGACCAAGATGGCCACCATATCCATATATGGTAATAACCTTTGAAAATCTTCTCCAGAACTGAGGATGCCTTAGGTCTGAATCTTTCTTTAAATCATCGGGGACACGGGGTCTACCAAAGTTGCTAAAATACTGGTGGTACATTGACATTCGACCTTTTTACGTCAAGGTCAAGTTTGCTTCCCTATGCATTTGTATGGGAAAAAAAAATTTAAAATCTTGTTCTCCAAAACCGAAGATGCCTTATGGCTGAATCTTTGCATAATCATTGGGAACAGGCGGTCTACCAAAGTTGGAAAAATAATTGTTATACATTGACATTTGACCTTTTTATGGTGAGGTCAAGTTTGCTTCTGTATGCATTTGTATGGGCTCCATACATTTGTATGGAAAAAATGTTGATAATTTCAAATGATTTTTTCCTCTGAAGCTTCTGGGCCAGTGTTGCTCAAATTTCATGTGGAGCCTCCTTGGGCAGGAGAATGAAAGATTGCTAAAATGGGCATGGTCCATTGATCAAAATGGCTGCTATGCCCATATATGTATATTTAAAAATCTTCTTCTCCAGAACCAAATAAGCCCTGGGCCCTAATCTTTGCACAAATTATGGGGGACAAGAGATCTACTAAAATTGCTAAAATGATGGTTCTATGTTGAAATTTGCTTCCCCATGCATTTGTATGGGCCATATATATTTATATTGAAAGTATCGAAGTGACTTGTAGATCAACAGTAGTTAAAATTGTTCTGATTGGAAATCTAAGGTTGCCGTCATGTTGTTTATATCTTGTTTATATTTATTATATTTCCCTGCCACTGTGCTGTTTACATGTATAAAATCATAATTCTTCAGAAACCACTTAGCCAATTGCCACCAAATTACGCATTGATCCTACTGTTGAGATGTGATTGATAGTTTATTCAAATGATTATGCTCCATTGACTGTCAGGCCCATTATTCTTCTTTGAAACTAAGAACTGCTCAAATGATGATCTTTTCATTAGTTGCGATGATAAGATTGGAAAAATGATGCATAACATCCGCATATCTGCTGTGGTTATGTCACTCGGGTGAGCAAGCCATGGTCCATGGGCCTCTTGTCAACATTGTGAACTTAGTCATTTTACACCCTCAATACCTAGGCAATGGGTACCTCTTGTGAGCACAACTCCTCTTACAGTTTTGTACCGATTAATTTGAAACTTTGCATATGTTTTCTTCATGGTATTAGGATGTGCATGTGGTTTGGATATAATTGTTCGATCATTTCTTGTCACTTTTTCCACATTGTGAACTTAGAGTCATTTTTCACCCTTTATATATAAACAGTTGGTACCTCTTCTGAGTGCAACTCTTCTTACAGTTTTTTACTGATTATTATGAAACTTTGTATGTGTTTTCATCATGGTATGAGGATAAGCATGTGATTTGAATGTATTGTTAGATTATTTTTTTCACTTTTTCCACATTGTGAACAGTCATTTTTCACACTCAATATATAGACAGTGGGTACCTCGTGAGCACAATTCCTCATACAATTTTATACTTATCTTTTTGGAACTTTGCACATGTCATTCCGTTCCAATATCCAAGATGGCTGCCATGTCAGCCTTCTTGAAAAGCTTCAAAGGAAATCTCCCAAACTGTAAGTCTGATTGAGCTGTAACTATATGGGAGGCATCGTAGCAACGTAGAGATTTAGAATTGCTAAAATCATTCCATTCCCATATCCAAGATGGCCACCACAGTGGCCATCTTTAAAATCTACGTCTGCTATGTCGGATCGAGTCCAAACTTGGTGGGAGGCATTGGGGTGACATGGAGATTTAGAATTGCTAAATTTGTTCCGTTCCAATATCCACCATGGATACCATAGTGGACATCTTGAAAATCTTGAAACGACATCTGCTCCCGAACAGTAAGTCAGTTTAAGCTGAAACTTGATGGGAGGCATTGGGGAGATTCAGAACTGCCTAATTCGTTCCATTTTGACATTTAAGATGGCGGCCATCTTGAAATTCTTCAAACGACATCTCCCAAACTGTAATGCGGATTGAACCCAACGTTGATGGGAGGCATCGAAGCTACATAGAGATTCAGAATTGCTAAAATTGTTCTGTTCAGCTATCTAAGATGGCCCCAAAGGTGGCCATCTTGAAAATCTTCAAACCTCATCTGCTCCTAAAAGGTAAGTCAGATTGAGCCAAAACTTGGTGGGAAGCATTGGGGTGACATAGAGATTCAGAATTGCTAAAACACTATTGTTACGATAGCCATGATGGCCGCCACAGCAGCCATCTTGAAGATCTTCAATCATTAGCTCACCTGGAGCTTTGCTCCAGGTCAGCTTATGCCATGATCTGTTCATCATGGTTCCTTCCTCACCCATATGTCCATCAGTAACTTTTCACATTTTCTGCATCTCCATCAGAATCTTATTCATGATGACCACCAGGGCAGCCATCTTGAAAGTTTTCAATTGTTATCTGCTCCTGAACCATGTCGGATGGAGCAGAGACTTGGTGGAAGGCATAAGGGCAGCATGGAGATTTAGAATTAATAAAATGGTTCCGTTCTGATGTCCAAGATGGCCACTATGGCAGCCATCTTGAAAATCTTCAAATCACGTGCTCTTGAACGATAAGTCTGATTGAGCATAAACTTGATAGGAGGCATTGGGGAAATTCAGAATTGCTAAAATCATTCTGTTCCAATATCCAAGATGGGGGTCATCTTGAAATTCAAACCACATCTCCTCCCAAACCATGAGTCAGATTGAGCTGAAACTTGATGGGAGGCATCGGGGAGATTCAGAATTGCCAGATCATTCAGTTCCAATATCTAAGATGGTGGCCATGGTGGGAATCTTGAAACTCCTCAAGCAACATTAGATTCTGGATTGCTAAATGCAATCTCATCTGATAGCCAAGATGGCCACCATGGCACACTAACATATCATGATCAGCCTAATCCAGGTGAGTGATTTCTGGCTCACTTGGGCATCTAGTGGAAAATATTTGGTCCAATGCTAATTTGTGATATACTGAATTTCACAACATAATAGACGAGAATGTATTGAATCAACAGTGTACTCTTTGAGGTCTTAAGAGACAGATTTACAATATCTGTTCAAAAGATGCAAAATAGTTTTTGAAAAACTCTCGTAGGTGATTTGCTTTTATTTTTTGCAGGTAATTCTCTGTTAAATATTTATATATCAAAAGTTTACCAAGGACTAGCAAAACATTTTATCTGGGTCTGTGCATTGCATTAGTGCAGATTGATTTGGTGTTCATATGCCATTTATCAGTGATAATGATGTTTCACAGTCCACCAGGACAGACGATTAGCTAAGAACATCACAGGCACTTCATGGAACTCCACAATTAATTTTCATTTTGGTATTAGAAACAGTACAGGGATTACAGAAAAAGAACCATGTCTGAGAACCAGAAGTGCTTTAACTTGCCAACTAATGATCGCAACATAGACATGATCATTCTGTACATGATCTAAACCATTAGACCAATCTACAGACTTATGTACGTACATATTTGACAGACAGATTGATGGATAATGTGAAAAGCATTATACCAACAACTTTCGTGTGGCAGAGTGATAAAATTGTTATTCCTTTATTAAGCTGGTGTTAAATCAAAGCAGTCTTAAGATATCCATCTATTGATAACATGAGTTAGAAGTAAAGAAAGGTTCCAATACTTCCACAGGCTTTTTTATTGTGGAATGAAGACAATCGTTTGAAATGTAATGGGAAATAAAGCACTGTCAGAAAACAAAGTCCGTGGTAAGTACCATTTTGTACTTACGTCAGACACTCTGAAGTCTTTTCAGATGCGACTTTAGTTCGGAAAACAGGTATTTTCATTTCATTCTACAATACATTCCCATTGAAAAATTTGACACATTGCGCAGTTGATGGGCCATAATTTTCCCTTTTCCTAGCTACTTTAATTGTTTCACAGCTTTCGGTGGTTACTGAGAATACTTGGGATAAGGTGTCAGGAATGTGACTGTTATCTATCATGGACAACTGGGATTTGTAGCAAAACACTATTTCATTGCAACACTTCTTAGAAAATCAGATCAAAACATGCTTTGGCTGGATTCACAGTAATAAGTTATTCATATCCATCCCTTTGGCATTGACAAAAACTCAATTTTTGCAGTATATAAGAGAACAACGAAAAAAATGTTATCTACCACAGATACACGCTGAACGGGAAAATTATGGTAGTTTCCACGTTAATAATGAAGAGTGGATTATGCCAATTTTAAAATCATACTACCATATTTATCCTAAGTATTGGGAGACCTAAGCTCTTTTTTGCTGCTATACTTGTCCTAAACTCTGAAGATGTCCATTTTACTACCTGTTTGTGTGTTAAAGTTGCTGGATGAGTGGCAAACAGTATAGACACTGATCAGATGCCCCATCCTGCGGCATCTGATCAGATCAGAATCAGAATTTTTACTAGTGACACTAATGACATTCATTCAGCATGGTCTGCATGTGATACGGGAAATAAGTCCCCATTTCTCACTTAAGAGGTAAATTTAGCCACACCATCCTCTGCACCTTGGAGGGAAAAATCAAATCTGGAAAAGCATTCCAATTTCTAATTGTTTGAGGGAAGAATGAGCCCTTGTAAGTTCAGTTCTTGTAGCTGGGGTCTGAAAAGTCAATGGGTGATGATTTCTACTCTGTGTGTGTGTGTGTGTGTGTGTGTGTGTGTGCGTGTGTGTGTGTGTGTGTGGAGGGGGGGAGGGGTGCGAGTGGGGGAGGGAGGGGGAAATAAGGTCATCTGTTTGAAGGCTGGCAGCAATCTTTAGACCTTTGTACAAAAGAACTAGTCTACTGTCATTCCTTTTCTTGAAAGACTCCCATCTTAGTTTTTATACGCCCGTTTGAGAAAACGGGACGTATTATGTTACGGGGTATGGCGTCCGTCCGTAAACTTTTTCGTTTCCGGCAAACTCCTCCTACAGTTTATATCCGATCAAGCTGAAACTTGGTATATAGTTAGATCATGATGTGGCGCAGCGCATATTGTTTCCGGGTTACAGTCCACCAAATGTTTGCAGAGTTATGCCCCTTAGAAAATTTCTGTAAACTTTTCATTTTCGATTAACTCCTCCTACATTTTACATCCAGTCAAGCTGAAACTTCATATATAGTTAGACCATGATGTGGAGCAGCGCATATTCTTTCGAGGTTACAGCCCACCAAATATTAGCAGAGTTATGCCCCTTTGAAAATTTCAGTTGACTTTTAGTTTCCGGCTAACTCCTCCTACAGTTTACATCCGATCAAGCTGAAACTTGATTTGTAGTTAGACCATGATGTGGAATAGCGCATATTGTTTCAAGGTTACAGTCCACCAAATATTAGCAGAGTTAAACCCCGTTGAAAATTTCTATTAATTTCTATTAATTTTTTGTTTCCGGCTAAATCCTTCTATAGTTTACATCCGATCAAGCTGAAACTTTATAAATAGTTACAGGATGATGTGGAGCAGAACATATTATTTCGAGGTTACAGTGCACCAAATATTTGCAGATTTATGCCCCTTTGAAAGTTTTTGTAACATTTTCGTAGCATATTGTTTAGAGGTAATAGTGTGCAAATTTTATTTTATAATAGGTATATTTTTTGCAAATAACACAAGTTTTGGTCATATGGGCAAGATATTGATTTTTTTTTTTTTTTTTTTCTTCTTTTATTAGATTTGCAAGGAAACGCTGCCATTATTAAATCTTTATGAATACATAATTCTTTTTGGATTTTTTTTTTTTTTAATACTCTTCTGATTTGGCTCCCTTGAAGAACAAAAATAAAATCAGTATTAAATAAGTTAAAGGTTTACAAAAAAAATTCGTGCAGCATTTTTTTTTTTTTTTTTTTGGTTGTTTATTTTTGTTTTGTTATTGTTTGGTCTGATATTGAAGTATAGGAAAAACAAATCAGCTAAAGGCTCATATGAGCTTATAATATAGTCATGCTTCTGTGGTGTGTCCTCCATCAGAAAGCACTTCTCCCTAGAAGCAGCAAACTTCTCCCTATTTTCCCAGGAGGAAGAAATCACTTCTTTCTTAATTCCTGGGCCAGCTTGGTCGCTTAGGTTACAGTTCACCAAATATCAGCAGAGATATGCCCCAATGGAATTTTTAAAAAAAATTTTTTGTAATTCCACTTACAGTTTATATCCGGAGCACTGAATTATACAGGAACCAGTTTTTGTGCTACATCTTTTTACTTGCCATGGCCGTATAATGCCCCGCCTGGCGGAGCTCTTGTTCCAGTATTCCAGTCATACTCCTTGTTTCAAAGCAGTAGTTGCTAGTAACTAACCTAGCAGCCCTATTCTGAACATTTCTTCTTCAAGAACCACACCTTGGGGATCTCTAACACAACTGCCATATTCTAAAACGAAGAAGTCCTTTATATGCTGCCTTTTTTACGTCCTTAGGATATTGATAAAGATTTGTGTTAGGAAACCAAGGATTTTATTTGCCTTAGTGCACATGTTGCTAATATGTGTGTTCCATCTCAAGTCATGTGTGATTGTTACGCCTAGGTATTTAATGAAATCCACATTTTCGAGGACCGTACCCTCTAAAGTGTAAAAAGCCT
Source organism: Anodontia alba (assembly GCA_964016985.1). Lineage (NCBI taxonomy): Eukaryota > Metazoa > Mollusca > Bivalvia > Lucinida > Lucinidae > Anodontia > Anodontia alba. Next base: position 26,850,950 of record OZ024822.1, on the reverse strand, counting down.
CCATTTTATTTGTTCTCTTCCCAGTTATCTGTATTATATTGCATTTAGGGTCAATAATGTTAAATAGGTAGAGAGTTATAAATACTGACAAATGTATCTGAATCCTTATTATCCTCTATTTGTGTGATGGCACCAAGTCCCTTTCTTCTTGAAACAGCACTTTATTAGCTCACCTGAGCTATGCTTAGGATGAGCTATAGTGATAACTTTTTGTCTGTTGTCCATCCGTCAGGTTGTTCTTCCATCCATTAACACTTTCAAACGGCAACTCCTCCAAAGCCATTGAAGTGATTAGTTAATTTGGTAAGAATGTTACTTGGCTAGGGGCCTTTAAAAATAGCTAAAATTTTGGTGATCTGCCTCTTGGTTTGGATGCCATGGCAACAGAAAGCTCCCAAAAACTTATAATGGGAAAATGGTTAAATTGCATTCTGTCCATAAGCAGTGAAATGATGTGAGCCATATTTGGCATTTATGATCATTGGATGATTGTCTACCCAGTATATGTGTTTTATGACCAATGGCCATTTTGTCTGGTTGCCATGGCAACATTAAATCTTAAAAAAAGAAATTTTTTAAATGACATCTGAAGCAGTATGATTCTAATTTTGTACAAATGTTGCTTGGATAAGGACAATTCAAAATAGCTAAAATTATGGTGATCTGCCTCTTGGTTTGGTTGCCATGGCAACAGAAATCTCCCATAGACTTATAATGAAAAATGGTTAAATTGCATTTTCTTCATAACCAGTAGAGTGATGTAAACCATATTTAGCAGTAATGATCATTTGATGACTGTCTACCCAGTTTGTGCGTTTCATGACCGCTTGCCATTCTGTTTGGTTTCCATGGCAACGTTAAATTAAAAAAAAAAAAAAAGGATTTTTTTTTTTTTTTAATGACTACTCCTCCAAAACCACTGAAGCAGTAGGACACTAATTTGGTACAAATGTAAAATGGATAAGGGCAATTGAAAATAACTAAAAGTCTGCCAAACTGCCTCTTGGTTTAGTTGCCATGGCAACAGAAAACTCCCATAGACTTATAATGAGAAAATGGTTAAATTGCATTTTCTCCATAAGAAGTGAAGTGACGTGAACGGTATTTGGCAGTTATGATCATTTGGATGATTGTCTACCCAGTCTATGCGTTTTATGACTAGTGATGATTTTGTTTGGTTGCCATGGCAACATTAAATAAAAAAAAAAAAAATGAATTTTTTAAATGATAGCTCCTCCAAAACCACAGTAAGCAAACTTTATTACTGCTTATGAAGAGTCAATAAAACCGAGACTCACTTTTTCTAATCCGTAGTGAGTTCTTTGTTTCCAAAGGCAATCTTTTTTACTTTTATCATATTTCCCTGCCTCTGTGCTGTTTACATGTACAAAATCATGATATTGTTAAACAATTCTTCAGAAATCACTTAGCCAGTTTCCAACATTAGTTGCAATGATAGGATTGGAAAAAAAAATGTTGCATAACAATTGCATATCTGCAGTGGCTGTGTCACTCAGGTAAGCTAGCCATGGTCCCTGGGCCTCTTGTACTATTGTACTATTTTTAAGCCCTCTCCAATGGTGTTTTATTCCCCCCTTCCCCCCCCCCCCCCCCCCTCCAAATTTTGTCCATCTGTCCATCCATCTGTTAGGGCAAACATCCAAGGTTTGGGGACTATTTTGGACATAATTATGTTGTCTTTTGAGTTTATTCCCTCTGATATACATTAGACTAGCCCTTAAACCCCACAAAAATAGCTCTTAAATCCATATGGAAATTCAACATTGAGGTAGCCCCGAACCCAAAATGTTAGAACATCCATCTGACCGTCAGTCCATCCGAGATTCCTGTCCGTCTCTACACAATGAAATGGGTACTGGTGGATGCAACTCCTCTTACAGTTTTAACCAATGTATTTGAAACTTTGCAGGTGTTTTTGTCATGGTCTGAAGATGTGCTTGTGGTTTTGGGGTTATCCTCCCATTTTTTTTTATCAACTTTTTTCACTTTTTCAACTAAGTTTTTTCCAGGTCAGATTTGTTTGTTCGTCTGTCATTACTGACAATGACCTATCCCAATCAGCTGTGTGATGTGTTATTGTCCCCCCCCCCCTTTTCGAAGAAAAGTGGAGGGACACTGTTTTTGGTTTTCCGTGAGGCGTGGTGCGTGGTTCCGAGTTTTGAGTAGGTACTTTGTCCCCTTAACTCCTCCCACAGTTTTTGTCCGATCCTTTTGAAACTTTACAGGTGTTTTAAGGATGGTCTGAAGATGTGCATGTGATTTTTCAGAATCCTGAAATAATTTTTTATTACTTTTTCCGCATTTTTAACTTAGACATTTTTTGAGTTCTAATATTACAGAAGTCTATAGGGAGTAGGAACCTTGTCCCCTTAACTCCTCCCACAGTTTTTGGCCGATACTTTTGAAACTTTACATGGGCTTTTAGGATGGCCTGAAGATATGCATGTGTTTTTTTCAGAATCCTGAAATAATTTTTTATTACTTTTTCCGCATTTTTAACTTAGACATTTTTTGAGTTCTAATACTACAGAAGTGTATAGGGAGCAGGTACCTTGTCCCCTTAACTCCTTCCACAGTTTTTGGCCGATTCTTTTGAAACTTTACGGGTGTTTTAAGGATGGTCTGAAGATATGCATGTGGTTTTTTCAGAATCCTGAAATTAATTTTTATTACTTTTTAGACATTTTGAACATAGACATTTTTTGAGTTCTAATATTACAGAAGCGTATAGGGAGTAGGTACCTTCCCCTTAACTCCTCCCACAGTTTTTGGCCGATTCTTTTGAAACTTTACGGGTGTTTTAAGGAAGGTCTGAAGATATGCATGTGGTTTTTTCAGAATCCTGAAATTAATTTTTATTACTTTTTAGACATTTTGAACATAGACATTTTTTTAGTTCTAATATTACAGAAGCGTATAGGGAGTAGGTACCTTGTCCCCTTAACTCCTCCCACAGTTTTTGGCCGATCCTTTTGAAACTTTACATGGGCTTTCAGGATGGCTTGAAGATATGCATGTGGTTTTTTCAGAATCCTGACATTATTTTTTATTACGTTTTCTGCATTTTTAACTTAGACATTTTTTGAGTTCTAATACTACAGAAGTATATAGGTTTTGATTGTGTTGGGGTTTAACGACACGTCAACCCTTGAGAGTCATTTTGTGTCGTCTCCCAGAGAAAGGGAGAAAAGAGATAGAAGAGAGAGTAGAGGAGATGAAAGAGAGGGACAGGGAAGAAAGAGGAACAGGAATGAAAGTGAAGAAACAGAAGAAATAAAAACATTCCCCCTCTACCCTTACCACTACAAGGATAGCAGGCCTTGCCCAACTGTAAGCCAATATCAGTTGGACGCCCCGGTGATCTAAGATACACAGCACCTTCGCACCACCCGACCACCCCCACAGAAGTATATAGGGAGCAGTACCTTGTCCCCTTAACTCCTCCCACAGTTTTTGGCCGATCCTTTTGAAACTTTACAGGTGCTTTAAGGATGGTCTGAAGATATGCATGTGGTCTTTTCAGAATCCTGAAATTATTTTTTATCACTTTTTACACGTTTTGAACTTAGACATTTTTTGAGTTCTAAATATTACAGAAGTCTATAGGGAGTAGGTACCTTGTCCCCTTAACTCCTCCCACAGTTTTTGACCGATCCTTTTGAAACTTTACGTGGGTTTTTAGGATGGCCTGAAAATATGCGAGTGGATTTTTCAGAATCCTGAAATATTTTTTTATTACTTTTTCTGCATTTTTAACTTAGACATTTTTTGAGTTCTAATATTACAGAAGTGTATAGGGTGCAGGTACCTTGTCCCCTTAACTCCTCCCACAGTTTTTGTCCGATCCTTTTGAAACTTTATAAGGGCTTTTAGGATGGCCTGAAGATATACATGTCGTTTTTTCAGAATCCTGAAATAATTTTTTACCACTTTTTCTGCATTTTTAACTTAGACATTTTTTGAGTTCTAATACTACAGAAGCGTATAGGGAGTAGGTACCTTGACCCCGTAACTCCTACCACAGTTTTAAGCCGATCCTTTGAAACTTTACAGGTGCTTTAAGGATGGTCTGAAGATATGCATGTGGTTTTTTTCAGAATCTTGAAATTATTTTTTATCACTGGTTTCCTGCTTCAATACTTAGGTAATTGATACAGGACTAATGGTCCTCTGGTTAACTTTACCATTTTTAACACCTCAAATAAAAATAAGGCGGGAGACATAAATTCCCTGTGGAATTTGCTTGTTATTTATGTGTTCTAAGATGGCTGATGACACCGATCTTAGCTCTAAACTGCCTGTTGCAGATAGAACAAGAGAGGTCTGAGGAAGAAAGCTTTGTTGGTGATGCCTTAGCTCTGGCTTTGAAGAAGTTGGAGGGGCATATTGCTTCTGGGACGTTTGTGCGTGCGTGCATCCGTCCGTCCATCCGTCCGTTCGTCCGTTACGCTTTTTTATGCATAGCATAACTTCTGAACCATGCATGCTAGGGTTTTGAAATTTCATATATGGATTCTTCATGAAAAAATAGCTGATCCATATTTTTTTCCCATCAGGATTATGCCCCTTTTCTGAGTTATGACCCTTTGAAAAAAATATAGGTGAAATCTTGTCAGCAAAATATCTCTAAAGCTATTAAAGCTAGAGCCTTGAAACCAGGTGAATAGATTGGTATTGATGAGTAGATAACCTGATTAACTTTTGAATAAATTCTGAAAATTACTTCATGAGTTATGGCCCTTTATAACTGCATTTTTACAATTGCACAGTTTATTATGCATAGCATAAGTTTTGAACTGTGCATGCTAGGGTTTTGAAATTTCATATATGGATTCTTCATGAAAAAATAGCTGACACGTATTTTTTTTTCTTATCAGGATTATGCCCCTTCCCTGAGTTATGGCCCTTAGAAAAAATATGGATGAATGCTTTTCAGCAAAATATCTCAAAAGCTATTGAAGCTAGAGCCTTGAACCCTGGTGAATAGATTGGTATTGATGAGTAGATGACCTGATTAACTTTTGAATAAATTCTGAAAATTACTTCATGAGTTATGGCCCTTTATAACTTTTTTACTTTGCACACTTTTTGATGCATAGCATTTGAACTGTGCATGCTAGGGTTTTGAAATTTCAGATATGGATTTCTCATGAAAACAATAGCTGACACATATTTTTTTTCTGAACAGGATTATGCCCCTTTCCTGAGTTATGGCCCTTTGAAAAAATATGGATGGAATCTTTTCAGAAAGCTATCTCAAAAACTATTGAAGCTAGAGCCTTGAAATTTGAAGAATAGGTTGGTAGCGATGAGTAGATGACCTGATTAACTTTTGAATAAATTCTGAAAAGTACTTCTTGAGTTATGGCCCCTTGTCATTTTGGGTATTTTTACATTGCACACTTTTTGATGTATAGCATAAGTTTTGAACTGTGCATGCTAGGGTTTTGAAATTTCATGTATGGATTCCTCATAAAAAATAGCTGACACATGCTAGGGTTTTGAAATTTCATATTTAGATTTCTCATGAAAAAAATAGCTGACACATATTTTTTTTTTTTTTTTTTTTTTTTTTCTTATTAGGATTATGAGCCTTATCTGAGTTACGACCCTTTGAAAAAAATATGGATGAAGTCTTATCAGCAAAATATCTCAGAAAACTATAGAGGCTAGAGCCTTGAAATTTAAGGAATAAATTGGTAGTGATGAGTAGATGACCTGATTAACTTTTGAATAAATTCTGAAAAGTACTTCTTGAGTTATGGCCTTTGTCATTTTGGGCATTTTTACATTGCACACTTTTTGATGCTTAGCACAGGTTTTGAACTGTGCATGCTAGGGTTTTGAAATTTCATGTATGGAATTCTCATAAAAAAATAGCTGACACATATTTTTTTCCCCATCAGGATTATGCCCCTTTCCTGAGTTATGGCCCTTTGAAGAACTATGGATGAATTCTTGTCAGCAAAATATCTCAAAAACTATCGAAGCTAGAGCCTTGGAATTTTAGGAATAGATTGGTAGCGATGAGTAGATGACCTGATTAACTTTTGAATACATTCTGAAAAGTACTTGAGTTATGGTCCTTTGTCATTTTGGGCATTTTTACATTGCACACTTTTTGATGCATAGCATAAGTTTTGAACTGTGCATGCTAGTTTGAAATTTCATATATGGATTCCTCATGAAAAAGTAGGTGAGCCGTATTTTTTTTCCTATCCAAATTATCTCCCATTTTAGATTTATTTCCCTTTTAATAAAATAACATTGAAATCTCGTATATTTGTACTGTTGTTACCGTCATGGGCAAGCAGTGTTGGAGTCAAGCAGTGTTATAGTCATGCAGTTGGGGGCATAGTGTTTTACAAACACCAGCTCTAGTTCTTTTTGCTTCCTATTCACCATCTCCCCTTTTTATGAGGCCTTGCCACTTTGTACGATCCTGTGCAATCTGTTCCCATGACTCTGTTGGTATGTTGAAGTCTTTAAGGGAGGCTTTGAGGGTGTCCTTGTATCGCTTCTTCTGACCACCATGGGAGCGTTTTCCTACTTGAAGTTCTCCATTGAGGATTTTCTTTGGCAAACATTCATCAGGTATTCTGGTAACATGGCCTGTCCATTTTAACTGTGCCAATTTCAGAAGAGTATGTACACTCTGCATTCCTGCCCTTTTTAGGACTTCTGTGTCTGGAATCCTGTCTTGCCACTTGATCTTTAGAAGTTTTCTAAGACAGCTTGTATGGAAGTGGTTCAGTCTTTTGGCATGCCGTTGGTAAACTGTCCAAGTTTCGCATGCGTATAATAGTGTTGGCAGTACCGATCTATATACTTTCAGCTTTGTGTCAAGTCTGATTCCACTTCGGTCCCAAATACTTCCACGTAGCCGGCCAAAGGCTGCACTAGCTTTGGCAATTCTAGCATTGACTTCATCATCAATATGCACAACTCTAGACAATGTGCTTCCAAGGTAGGTGAACTTGTCTACCACTTGCAGTCGTTGACCTTTCACTGTGATGGTAGGCTCTTTGTAAGGCTTTCCAGGTGCTGGCTGATATACTACTTCAGTCTTTTTGATGCTGATTGTGAGATCAAAGCTGTCATGTGAACCAGATACTTGATCCACACCTTTTTGTCACACCTGCTTTAGCATGGGCGACTTAGGCGTGCAAGTTTCCGTCCGTCCGTACGTCTGTTCGTCTTTCTGTCAACATTTACCCTGGGTGTCTTGTGAGCGCAACACCTCCTACAGTTTTGTACTGATCATTTTGAAACTTTGCATATGTTTTCTACATGGTATGAAGATGTGCATTTGGTTTGGATATAATTGTTAGATTATTTTTTGTCACTTTTTCCGCAATTTTTTCACCTCAATATATAGACAGCAGGTACCTCTTGTGAGCGCAACTCCACTTACAGTTTTGTACCGATCATTTTGAAACTTTGCATATGTTTTCTTAGGATGTGCATATGGTTTGGGTATAATTGTTAGAACATTTTTTGTCACTTTTTTTCCACATTTTGAACTTAGTCATTTTCCACCTTCAGTCTATAGACAGTGGGTACCTCTTTTGAGCGCAACTCCTCTTACAGTTTTGTACCAATTGTTTTGAAACTTTGCATATGTTTTCTTCATGGTATGAGGATGTGCCTGTGATTTGGATATAATTGTTCAAATATTTTTTTGTCACTTTTTCCACATTGTGAACTTCGTCATTTTTCACTCTTTATATATAAACAGTTGGTACCTCTTGTGAGTGCAACTCCTCTTACAGTTTTGTACCAATTATTATGAAACTTTGCATGCATTTTCTTCATGGTATGAGGATGTACATGTGGTTTGGATGTAATTGTTAAATTATTTTTTTTTTACTTTTTTCCACATTGTGAACTTAGTCATTTTTCACCCTAAATATATAGACAGGGGCTACCTCGTGAGCACAACTCCTCATACAATTTTATACTAATGTTTTTGCAACTTTGCACATGTTTTCTCCATAGTCTGAAGATGTGTATGTGCTTTCATATAATCCTTGCCATATTTTTTGTCACTTTTTTGTACTTTTTGAACTTTGTCATTTTCTGACCTCAGATGTATAGACAGTGGGTACCTTGTGATTGCAACTTTTCATACAATTTTAAACCGGTCTTTTTGAAACTTTGCACATGTTTTCTCCCGTGTCTGCAGAAGTGCATGCGGTTTGGATATGATTTTTAAATTTATTTTTGTCACTTTTTCCACTTTAACTTTGTTATTTTCTGAACCTCAGATTGTATGAAAGTGTACAGACTTTGGGTACTTTTTGAGCCCAATTTCTCATGCATCATATATTCTTTCAGTGAAATTCCTATATTCATATAATCCTTGTCTTTAATTTTTGTCACTTTTCCAACTAAGCACTGCAAAGAATGAAATAAATTTATTTAATAACCATGCCCTGTGACTTTTGCCCCAGCAGGTGCAACGCTACCTTCCGCGGAATTCTGGTTGCATTTTCTCTTCTGTTGGAGCACCCTTTGCCAAGTCATCAGCAAAGAGGAACTCGTCTAGCACCTCTGTCTGCACCTTAGATTTAGCTTGCAACCTTCTTAGGTTGAAAAGTTTCCCATCAAAGTGATACCTAATAGGTATACCATTGTCACCATCCTGGAAAGCATCTGTAAGCATGGCAGAAAACATGATGCTGAACAGTGTTGAAGCTAGTACACAGCCTTGCTTAACTCCATTTGTCACAGGAAATGGATCTGAAAACTCGCTATCATTTTGGACCCTTGCAGGTATCCATCATGGAACTGCCGCACCATTGCTATGAATTTGGCAGGACAGCCAAACTTTGCCATAATTTTCCGAAGTCCCTCACGACTGACTGTGTCAGATGCTTTGGTAAGGTCAACAAAGGTCATGTAGAGGTCCATATTCTGTTCCTAGCATTTTTCTTGAAGCCGTTGTGCTGTAAAGATCATGTCTATTGTTCCTCTGGTTTTCCTGAATCCACACTGGCTTTCTGGTAGAAGCCCTGACCGTTCGAGGTGTTCATTCAATCGGTTCAGTAGGACCCTAGCAAGGATCTTCCCAGCAAGACAATAAAGAGATGCCTCAATGATTGACACAGACTTGAGGATTTCCTTTCCTTTTAAATAGGTGGATAATTGTTGCATCCTTGAATTCTTGAGGGATGGCTTCTTTTCTCCACATAATGTGAAATAACTCTGTCAGTTTCTCTGCAACTGGAGAACCTCCTGCTTTGTAGATCTCTGCAGGTATTGCGTCTGATCCTGGAGCCTTGCCAGATGACAGGAGTTTTATTGCTTTCACTGTTTCAGAGACGGTTGGGAGCTCATCAAGCAGCGGATTACATTCCACCTGTGGTAGTCTGCTGATTAAGATGACGCTCTGTGAATTGGATTATAGTGAGGGAGAGGCGCGCAGAGTCAACCTCACTCTCTCATCCTGACCTAGCTGGATCCAGAGGCAAGACAGTGTCAGGACATCTGGAGCTAAGCCCGGATGCAATGGATGACCATGACTTCTTTTGTGCCTTGTCATGCTCTCCATGCTCCACAACATGCTGCTGCATTGCCATTTGGGCCGTTGAATCATAGTAATTATTTCTTCAGCCCCAGCTGCGAAAGTAGACTTTACATAACTGGAACAGGCAAATCCAGGTATGCAGGTTTTTGTTTGGAGTTGCCAACTCCTAGATGGGTTGCCAACCAGGGCTTGAGAGCTCCAATCTACCCTAGATATTGCTACACAGATTCTGTTAACAGCTATATAGAAGCAGTTACTTAAATGTCTTTTGTAGCATAGGTCGGATTACTATTAGAATAGATACCTTGTGGGCACAACTCCTCCTAGAGTTTTCCACAGATTATTTTGAATTATTGTTAAACATGGTCTATAGAGGTGCAGTTCTTTAAGGGTTTCCTCCCATTATTTTTATCAACTTTTTCTACTTTTCAACTTAAATGTAGTTTTTTCTAGGTTTGATTACTATCAGAACAGATAACTTGTGGGCGCAACTCCTTCTAGAGTTTTCCACCGATAATTTTCAAACTATGCATACTTATTCTACATGCTGTAAGTGTGCATGTGGTTTATTTTTTATAAACTTTTTCTACTTTTTTGACTAACTTTTTTATATGCCCATTTAAAAAAGGTTGTATTATGTTATGACCCTCAGTAGGGCTCTAGAATACCGGAAAATAGCCGGTCTGGACCGAAAATAAGAATCTCGGACCGGTTTCAAACACCCAAAAATGCTAATAATTCGGTCCAACCGGTTTGTGCCTTGAACTCCATTTCTTCTCCAACCAACCAGTTTTCACGAATCAATGATGTCTAAATAATCACAAACGGTCGAGTCTTCCCAAACTGATAAAATCCGCGCACCTTTTAAATGCAATATTATGGTAGTTAAACGGCTCCCAACAGTCATTTGACATGTATATTGGAGAGGTCAGATGAATAACGGCAACCTACCGTAACACATATCATATATCATAATCGGATTTTTGATTAAGGTGCAGGTACAGGGGCAACATCTACATCAGTGGGCCCCCTTCCAGATAGCTGGCTTGCTGCATGCATGGCGGATCTCACATCAGATCTCTAGGTACATCTATCATGAGGGTTGATTTTGTTTGTGTTGAGGTTTTACGGCCCAGTCAACCCAATGGGGTCATGTAGAGTGCGGTTAGTTTACCTAATCACACGTTTACTGGGCAGGCTTAGTCCTCTAAGCGATTAACCAGTATTGTGCACATTCTTTCACAAGAAACTGACAACTGCTCTTCTTGAATCAGCAAAAGGGAGAGAATGACCGTAGAAAATATTTCATGATCAATCTCCACGAAAGAATGTTGCTGACCTCGGCGGGGGTTGAACACATGACCCCATAGTCTCCAGTCGGATGGCGCATCAGCCACCGAGGTCGGCTTCATGAGGGTTGATAGCTGAGAGCTTCCACTCTCTGCAATCCCTCTGTCAGCTGCTTCCATGTCATCTTGGGCCTCCCAGGCCCACGCTTTCCATCAACCTGTATGTCAGAGGCTGTCTTGTCTGCACCATTGGAGCATTCCACATGTCCATACCATCGGAGTCTTCTCTCCTTCAGAATGAGGTCCAGATCCTCAATGCCAAGCCGCACAAGTAGCTCACTGGACCTGGTGGTGACAATGTCCTGTGGCCTGACATTGCAGATCTGTCTGATCATTGCCCTGTCATTTCGCTGCAGACGCTGGAGATTCGCCTTTGTCAATGGCCAAGTCTCGCTGGCATGGGGCATTGCGCTTCGCACACAAGAGCTGTACACATGGCCACGTGTTTTGAAAGAGAGGTGGCGTAAAGAAAGAACTGGTAGCAGATCCTTGAACTTCTTCCAGGCGGTTTTCATATGTGTTGTGGTTGAAAGTTCACAGCCACCTGCTGCTGAGAGCATGTCTCCTAGATAGCAAATTAAAGGAAGCTACCACCTCAAGCTTGTCTGTTTTGACCTGAACTTACTTCTGTGGTCTGCCATCCAAGGGGAGTGCAGTTCCCTGGCACCGTGTACATCTGTAGTCAGGGTCTTTTTTCAAGCACTTGAGCCCACTGCATTTCTTGTGCACCCAGTGCTTGCAGCCACTGCAGAAGATGCTGTTGCTGCCCATTCCAGTGCGACAGACGGCGCATGGAAACTCACCTGAACTCTGCAGGAGGTCTAGTCCCGTACTGCAGATCATGATCTTTGTCTTTCCTGCATTTACTCTCAGTCCTTTCTTCTCCATTGCTTCTTTCCAAGTCAAGAGCCTCCTGACACATTCCTCAAGCGATTCAGCAATGATAACAAGGTCATCGGCATAGAGGTCCTCCCAGGGGACCCCAGAGCTGAACTCTCATGTTAAGGCTTCAAGCACAATGATGAAGAGCAGCGGGCTGAGTACTGATCCTTGGTGAACACCAACCTTCACTTCAAACTCTTCACTCACCTAGACAAATTAATTATGTCTTTATTCAAACATTGTCAAAAAATCAACACTTCACCGTTTTTTTGTGTTTTTTTTTGTGGTAAACAAGCGATTAACACGAATCATCAGTGATGGTAGTGTGATAATTAATCCGTTTGTGTGAAACGTTTGAATACACTGAGACTGCAAAACACCAGGTGCAGTCGGCTTGTCCAAAAGATCAAGGGTCACTTTAATCAATTTGATAAATTTATTCCCAAACCGTGTAAGTCCTGATCAGACGTGGCATACAGCGGTGTCTGATCTGGGTCTTATTGCTTACTTTTTAGCTCACCTGAGCCGAAGGCTCAAGGTGAGGTATTGTGATCACTCAACGTCCGTCGGCGTCAGCGTCGGCGTCGTCGTCGTCGTCCGTCTGTCCGTCCGTTCACAATCTTTAAACAACATCTCCTCCTAAACCACTGATTGGATTTTGACCAAATTTCACAGGAATGATCCTTGGTTGATCCTCTTTCAAAGTTGTTCAAATGGTTCAGGTCCATTGCATATCTAGGTCACAGGAGCTAAAAATAGATTTTTTAACTAAAAACTCAAAAAATCTTCTCATCAGAAACCACTCAACCGATTTCAAAAAATTTTTGCAGAAATGTTCCTTTGGTGATCCTCTACCAAGATTGTTCAAGCCATTTGGATTCGTCAAAAAACATGGCCGCCAGGGGGCGGGGCTTATTTTCCCTATATATCTATATAGAAAACTTTAAAAATCTTCTTGTCAGAAACCACTGGACCAATTTCAATATAATTTTGCAGAAATGTTCCTTTGGTGATCCTCTACCAAGATTGTTCAAGCCTTTTCGATTCGTCAAAAAACATGGCCGCCAGGGGGCGGGGCTTATTTTCCCTATATATCTGTATAGAAAACTTTAAAAATCTTCTTGTCAGAAACCACTAGACCGATTTCAATATAATTTTGCAGAAATGTTTCTTTGGTGATCCTCTACCAAGATTGTTCGAGACATTTGGATTCGTAAAAAAACATGGCCGCCAGGGGGCGGGGCTTATTTTCCTTATATATCTATATAGAAAACTTCAAAAATCTTCTTGTCCGAAACCACTGGACCGATTTCAATATAATTTTGCAGAAATGTTCCTTTGGTAATCCTCTACCAAGATTGTTCAAGCCATTTGGATTCATCAAAAAACATGGCCGCCAGGGGGCGGGGCTTATTTTCCCTATATATCTATATAGAAAACTTTAAAAATCTTCTTGTCAGAAACCACTGGACCAATTTCAATATAATTTTGCAGATATGTTCCTTTGGTGATCCTCTACCAAGATTGTTCCAGCCTTTTCGATTCATCAAAAAACATGGCCGCCAGGAGGCGGGGCTTATTTTCCCTATATATCTGTATAGAAAACTTTAAAAATCTTCTTGTCAGAAACCACTAGACAAATTTCAATATAATTTTGCAGAAATGTTTCTTTGGTGATCCTCTACCAAGATTGTTCGAGACATTTGGATTCGTAAAAAAACATGGCCGCCAGGGGTTGGGCTTATTTTCCCTATATATCTATATAGAAAACTTCAAAAATCTTCTTGTCAGAAACCACTGGACCGATTTCAATATAACTTGGCAGGAATGTTCCTTTGGTGAACCTCTACCAAGATTGTTCAAGCCATTTGGATTCATGAAAAAATATGGCCGCCAGGGGGCAGCGCTTATTTTCCCTATATATCTATATAGAAATCTTTCAAAATCTTCTTGTCAGATACCACTAGACCGATTTCAATGTAATTTTGCAGAAATGTTTTTTTGGTGATCCTCTACCAAGATTGTTCAAGACATTTGGATTTGTCAAAAACCATGGCCGCCAGGGGGCGGGGCTTATTTTCCCTTTACATCTATATAGAAAACATTAAAAAATCTTCTTGTCAGAAACCACTGAACAGATTTCAATATAATTTTGCAGAAATGTTCCTTTGGTTATCCTCTACCAAGATTGTTCAAGCCATTTGGATTCGTCAAAAAACATGGCCACCAGCGGGCGGGGCTTATTTTTCCTATATATCTATATAAAAAAGTTTAAAAATCTTCTTGTCCGAAACCACTGGACCGATTTCAATATAATTTTGCAAAAATGTTCCATTGGTGATGCTCTACCAAGATTGTTCAAGCCATTTGGATTCGTCAAAAAACATGGCCACCAGGGGGCAGGGCTTATTTTCCCTATATATCTATATAGAAAACTTTAAAAACCTTCTTGTCCGAAACCACTGGACCGATTTCAATATAATTTTGCAGAAATGTTCCTTTGGTGATCCTGTTGCAAGATTGTTCAAGCCATTTGGATTCGTCAAAAACATGGACGCCAGGGGGCGGGGCTTATTTTCCCTATATAATCTATATAGAAAAGTTTAAAAATCTTCTTGTCTGAAACCACTGGACCGATTTCCATATGTTTTTGCAGAAATGTTCCTTTGGTTATCCTGTTGCAAGATTGTTCAAGCCATTTGGATTTGTCAAAAAACATGGCTGCCAGGGGGGCAGGGCTTATTTTCCTTATATATTTATATAGAAAACTTTAAAAATCTTCTTGTCATAAAGCAATGGACGGATTTCAATATAATTTTACAGTAATGTTTCTTCGATGATCCTCTACCAAGATTGTTCAAGCCGCCATGATTCGTTAAAAAACATGGCCGCTAGGGGGCGGGGTTAATTTTTCATATATATCTGTATAGAAAACTTTAAAAATCTTCATGTCATAAACGACTGGACTGATTTCAATATAACTTGGCAGAAATGTTTCCTTAGTGACCCTCTATCAAGATTGTTCAAGCCATCATGATTTGTCAAAAAACATGGCCTCTAGAGGGTGCGGGGCTTATTTTCCATATATATCTATATAGAAAACTTGAAAAAATCTTGTCGTCAGAAACCACAGGACTGATTTCAATATAACTTCACAGAAATGTTTCCTTGGTGACCCTTTACCAAGGTTGTTCAAACCATTATGATTTGTCAAAAAACATGGCCGCTAGGGGGCGGGGCTTATTTTCCTATACATCTATATAGAAAATTTTAATAGTCTTTTCAGAAACCACCTGACAGATTTCAATGTAACATTGCAGGAATGTTTCTTATGTAACCCTCTATCAAGATTGTTCAAGCCGTCGTGATTCGTCAAAAAACATGGCCGCCAGGAGTCGGGGCTAATTTTCCTTATATATCTATAGAAAACTTTAAAACTCTTCTTGTCAGAAACCACTGAACTGATTTCATTATAACTTTGCAGAAATGTTTACTTGGTGACCCTCTACTAAGATTGTTCAAGTAATCATGATTCCTCAAAAAACATGGCTGCCAGGGGCAGGGCTTATTTTCCTTATATATCTATATATAAAACTTTAAAAATCTTCTTTTCAGAAACCAATGGACCGATTTCAATACAACTTGGCAGGAATGTTTCTTTGGTGACCCTCTACAAAGATTGTTCAAGCCGTCATGATTCATCAAAAAACGTGGCCGCTAGGGGGCGGGGCTTATTTTCCCTATATATCTATATAGAAAACTTTAAAAATCTTCTCGTAAGAAACAGTTGGACCGAGTTCAATGTAACTTGGCAAGAATGTTGCTTTGGTGACCTTCTACCAAGATTGTTCAAGCCTTCATGATATGTTAAAAACCATGGCCCCCAGGGGGGGGGGGCTTATTTTTCGTCTATATCTGCATAGAAAATTCTTATTGTCACATACCCCATGACCGATTTCAATATTACTTGGCTGGAATGTTGCTTTGGTGAACCTCTATCAAGATTGTACAAGCAGTCATGATTCGTCAAAAAACATGGCTGCCATGGGGTGGGGCTTATTTTCCCTATATATCTAAATAGAAAACTTTAAAAATCTTCTTGTCAGAAACCACTGAACAGATTTCAATATAACTTGGCAGGAATGTTCCTTTGGTGACCCTCTACCAAGTTTGTTCAAGCTTTCATGATTCGTCAAAAAACATGGCCGTTAGGGCGTAGGGCTTTATAGCTATATAAAACTTTTTAAACCACTGGACCAATTTCAATATAACTTGGCAGAAATGTTCCTTTGGTGACCCTCTTTTAAGATTCAGTTCAAGTCGTCAAGATTTGTAAAAAAACATGGCCGGGGATGTGGTGGAGGGGGGTGGGGGTGGTTAGTGCTATAAAGTTTATACAAAAATCCTAGAGCAGTGAGCAGTGGTCAGGTGAGCGATATAGGACCATCATGGTCCTCTTGTAATTTTTTTAGCTCACCTCAGCCGAAGGCTCAAGGTGAGGTATTGTGATCACTCACCCTCCGTCGTCTTCTTGTCAGAAACCACTGGATAGATTTCAATATAATTTTGCAGAAATGTTCCTGTGGTAATCCTCTACCAAGATTGTTCAAGCCATTTGGATTCATCAAAAAACATGGCCGCCAGGGGGTGGGGCTTATTTTCCCTATATATCTATATAGAAAACTTTAAAAATCTTCTTGTCAGATACCACTAGACCGATTTCAATATAATTTTGCAGAAATGTTCCTTTGGTGATCCTCTACCAAGATTGTTCAAGACATTTGGATTCGTCAAAAAACGTGGCCGCCAGGGGGCGGGGCTTATTTTCCCTTTACATCTATAAAGAAAACTTTAAAAAATCTTCTTGTAAGAAACCACTGGACCGATTTCAATATAATTTTGCAGAAATGTTCCTTTGGTTATCCTCTACCAAGATTGTTCAAACCATTTGGATTCGTCAAAAAACATGGCCGCCAGGGGACAGGGCTTATTTTCCCTATATATCTATATAGAAAAGTTTAAAAATCTTCTTGTCAGAAACCACTGGACCGATTTCAATATAATTTTGCAAAAATGTTCCTTTGGTGATCCTAGAGGAAGATTGTTCGAGCCATTTGGATTCGTCAAAAAACATGGCTGCCAGGGGGCGGGGCTTATTTTCCCTATATATCTATATAGAAAAGTTTAAAGATCTTCTTGTCCGAAACCACTAGACCGATTTCAATAGAATTTTGCAAAAATGTTCCTTTGGTGATGCTCTACAAAGATTGTTCAAGCCATTTGGATTCCTCAAAAAACATGGCTGCCAGGGGGCAGGGCTTATTTTCCCTCTATATCTATATAGAAAACTTTAAAAATCTTCTCGTAAGAACAGTTCGACTGAGTTCAATGTAACTTGGCAGGAATGTTGCTTTGGTGACCTTCTACCAAGATTGTTCAAGCCTTCATGATATGACAAAAACCATGGTCCCCAGGTGGGCGGTGCTTATTTTTCGTCTATATCTGCATAGAAAATTTTAAAATTCTTATTGTCACATACCCCATGACCAATTTCAATATTACTTGGCTGGAATGTTGCTTTGGTGAACCTCTATCAAGATTGTACAAGCAGTCATGATTCGTCAAAAAACATGGCTGCCATGGGGTGGGGCTTATTTTCCCTTATATCTAAATAGAAAACTTTAAAAATCTTCTTGTCAGAAACCACTGAACAGATTTCAATATAACTTGGCAGGAATGTTCCTTTGGTGATCCTCTACCAAGTTTGTTCAAGCTTTCATGATTCGTCAAAAAACATTAGGGCGTAGGGCTTTAAAGCTATATAAAACTTTTTAAACCACTGGACTAATTTCAATATAACTTGGCAGAAATGTTCCTTTGGTGACCCTCTTTTAAGATTCAGTTCAAGTCGTCAAGATTTGTAAAAAAAAACATGGCCGGGGGTGTGGTGGAGGGGGGTGGGGGTGGTTAGTGCTATAAAGTTTATACAAAAATCCTAGAGCAGTGAACTTGGCTGAAACTTCAACAGTAAATACGCAAATCTGTTTGGTCAGGTGAGCGATATAGGACCATCATGGTCCTCTTGTTTTTTTTGACGGCCCTATTAAACACCCGAGAATAATTCAAGGTAGATTACACAGTAAAAATAAGTAATGCACCACTTGCGCTAGACAAAGATTGGTCAGTGCTTAAAATTTAAGCAGTCTGGATAGATCTTGAAACATCAAAAACTGCAAAACCACCCGTGGCGCAGGCCTTTTTTAGCTCAGCTGAGCCAAAGGCTCAAGGTGAGCTATTGTGATCACCCACTCTCCGTCGTCGTCCGTCCGTCCAACCGTCAGTTCACAATCTTTAAACAACATCTCCTCCTAAACCACTGATTGGAATTTGACCAAACTTCACAGGAATGATCCTTGGTTGGTCCTCTTTCAAAGTTCTTCAAATGGTTCCGGTCCATTGCATATCTAGGTCACAGGAGCTAAAAATAGATTTTTAACTTAAAACTTAAAAAATCTTGTTGTCCGAAACCACTGGACCGATTTCAATATAATTTTGCAAAAAATGTTCCTTTGCTGATCCTCTACACAGCCATTATGAAAACAAGCCTATTCAAATATATTTGAAATTTCACCACCAAAAACTGAAAGTTTTCAGATAAAAATTCTGATATTTTTTCATATTTCTGCTCAAAACATAGATTGTGGGTACTCGTTAGAACTGCCTCACCGAGGCAGTTCTAACAAGTACCCTCAATCTATGTTTTGGAGCAGAAATAAGAAAAATAATGTATACCCCTGTAAACCCCAGTTTTTCTATATAAAAGTGGGGTTTAAGGGGGTCAAAATTACATAGGTATGTTTTCGTGATGATTGTTCAAGCCATTTGGATTCGTCAAAAAACATGGCCCCCATGGGGCTGGGCTTATTTTCCCTTTATATCTATATAGAAAACTTTAAAAATCTTCTTATCAGAAACCACTGGACCGATTTCCATATAATTTTGCAGAAAAGTTTCTTTGGTGATCCTTTACCAAGATTGTTCGAGCCATTTCGATTCGTCAAAAAATATGGCCGCCAGGGGGTGGGGTTTATTTTCCCTATATTATCTATATAGAAAACTGGAAAAAAATCTTCTTGTCAGAAACCACTGGACTGATTTCCACATAATTTTGCAGAAATGTTCCTTTGGTGATCCTCTACCAAGATTGTTCAGGCCATTTGGATTCGTCAAAAAACATGGCCACCAGGGGGAGGGGCTTATTTTCCCTATACATGTATATCTATATAGAAAACTTTAAAAATCTTCTTGTTCAAAACCACTCGACCGATTTCCATATAATTTTGCAGAAATGTTCCTTTGGTGATCCACTACCAAGATTGTTCAAGCCATTTGGATTCCTCAAAAAACATGGTCGCCAGGGAGCGGAGCTTATTTTCCCTATATATCTATATAGAAAACTTAAAAAATCTTCTTGTCAGAAACAACTGGACTGATTGCAATATAATTTTGCAGAAATGTTCCTTTGGTGATCCTTTACCAAGATTGTTCAAGCCATTTGGATTCGTCAAAAAACATGGCCGCCAGGGGCCAGGACTTATTTTCTCTATATATCTATATAGAAAACTTTAAAAATCTTCTTGTAAGAAACCACTGGACCAATTTCAATATAACTTGGCAGGAATGTGTCTTTGTTCACCCTCTACCAAGGTTGTTGAAGCTGTCTTGATTGGTCAAAAAATATGGCTGCAAATGGGCGGGGCTTATTTTCCCTATATATCTATATAGAAAACTGGAAAAAAATCTTCTTGTCAGAAACCACTGGACAGATTGCAGTATAACTTGGTAGAAATGTTTCCTTGGTGACCCTTTACCAAGATTGTTCAAGCCGTCATGATTTGTCAAAAAACATGGCTGCTAGGGGGCGGGGCTTATTTTCCCTGTATATCTATATATTAAACTTGAAAAAATCTTCTTGTCAGAAACCACTGGACCGATTCCAGTATAACTTGGCAGACATGTTTCCTTGGTGACCCTTTACCAAGATTTGTCAAAAAACATGGCCGCTGAAGGGTACGGCTTATTTTCCCTATATATCTATACAGAAAATTTTTATAATCTTCTTGTCAGAAACCACTGGACCGATTTCAATATAACATAGCAGGAATGTTTCTTTGGCGATCCTCTACCAAGGTTGTTCAAGCTGTCATGATTCGTCAAAAAACATGGCCGCTACGGAGGCAGGGCTTATTTTCCCTATATATCTATATAAAAAACTTTAAAAATCTTCTCGTAAGAAACCGTTGCACCGAGTTCAATGTAACTTGACAGGAATGTTGCTTTGGTGACCTTCTACCAAGATTGTTTAAGCCTTCATGATACGTCAAAAAACATGGCCCCCAATGGGGGTGGGGCTTATTTTCCGTATATATCTGTATAGAAAACTTAGAAATTCTTCTTGTCAAATACCCGCTGACGAATTTCAATGTTGCTTTGGTGACCCTCTACCAAGAATGTTCAAGGGATCCTGATTTGTCAAAAAACATGGCTGTTAGAGGGTGGGGCTTATTTTCCCTATATATCAAGATAGAAAACTTTGAAAGTCTTCTTGTCAGAAACCACTGAACCGATTTCAATTTAACTTGGCAAGAATGTTCCTTTGGTGACCCTCTACCAAGTTTTTTCAAGCTGTCATGATTCGTCAAAAAAAAAAAAAAAATGGCTGTTAGAGGGTAGGGCTTTATAGCTATATAAAACACTTTAAAAATCTTTTTGTCAGAAACCACTGGACCAATTTCAATATAACTTGGCAGAAATGTTCCTTTGGTGACCCTCTTTCAAAATTTCGTTGTCATGATGCCTTAAAAGAAAAAAACTTGGCTGCTGTGGGGGGAGGGGTTGGTGGGGGGGGGGGGGGTGGGGGGGGGGGGGGGGTGCAGGGCTATAAAATTTAGAGCAGTGAACTTGGCTGAAACTTCAACAGTAATATAAATATGCAAATCCGTTTGCTCAGGTGAGCCATATAAGACCATCATGGTCCTCTTGTTTTTATTAGAACTGATTAGGTCCATAAAAGTCGTTTTGTTCCATCTCTCCTGTTTCCCGCCGTGCTTACACACAAGACATAATCATTTGTTTATAAATAGTTATCTAGGAAAACCATATAGAGGTTGAAATAACAACAAAATCCTTCGCTTTTTTTTTTTTTTTTTTTTAAATACCTGACTGTATTTATTGATTACGCTAGCTTTGATCATTCTCATTATACTCGGACTTCTGTGATATAACGGAGTTGAAGTGTATTATTTAAAAGGATTTATAGGACTGCCAATTGTCATTAGTTTTCGTGACAGGTGATATTATATTTTCACTTTGGAAATTGGCTCATTGATGAAATCATCGTCATTGGCTGGACTGATTCTGATTTCAGAATTTCTAGAGCCCTGCCCCTCGGCGTCCGTCTGTAAACTTTTCATTTCTGGATAACTCCTCCTACAGTTTACATTGGATCGAGCTGAAACTTAAGATATAGTTAGACCATGATGTGGAGTGGCGCATATTGTTTCAAGGTAAAGTCCACCAAATATTAACAGTGTTATGCCCCTTTAAAATTTTTTGTTAATATTTCGTTTCCGGCTAACTCTTCCTATAGTTACCATCCGATCAAGCTAAAACAATACATAGACCATGATGTTGAGCAGCACGTTTCGAGGTTACCACCAAATGTTAACAGTTATGCCCTTTTTTAACTCACCTGAGCCGAAGGCTCTGTCTGCCATCGTGGTTGTCAATCTGTCTGTCCATCCGTCCACAATCTTTACACAACATCTCATAAACCACTGAGCCAATTTTAACTAAATTTCACAGGATTGATCCTTGGGTGGTACTGACTGAAAATTATTCAAAGATTTGGAATCCATACAGAATTCTGGTTGCCATAGCAACCAAAAAAAAAAACTTTAAAAATCTTCTTGTCAGAAACCATTGGACAGATTTCAATATAATTTTGCAGAAATGTTCCTTTGGTGATCCTCTACCAAGATTGTTCCAGCCTTCCTGAGACAGAAAACATGGCTGTCAGGGGCGGGGCTTATTTTCCCTTTATATTTATATAAAAAACTTTAAAAAATCTTGTCAGAAACCACAGGACTGATTTCAATATAACTTGGCAGAAATGGTCCCTTGGTGACCCTCTACCAGTTTTGTTCAAGCCGTCATGATTTGTTAAAAAACATGGCCACTAGGGGGTGGTGTGGGGAGGGGGGTGGTTTCTTATTTTCGCTATATATCTATAATATATCTATATAGAAAACTTTAAAATCTTGTCAGATAGCACTGGACCGATTTCAGTATAACATGGCAGGAATGTTCCTTTCATAACCATTTACCAAGATTGTTCAAGCCGTCATGATTCGTCAAAAAATATGGCCACTAGGGGGCAGGGCTTATTTTCCCTATGTATGTCTATACAGAAAACTTCAAAAATCTTCTCGTAAGAAACTACGGGACCGATTTCAAAGTAACATGGCAGAAATGTTCCTTTGGTAGTCCTCTACCAAGATTGTTCAAGCCGTCTTGATTGGTCAAAAAACATGGTGGCCAAGGGGGGTGGTGGGGCTTATCAGCTCACCTGAGCTCTGCTCAGGATGAGCTATTGTGATCACTTTTCGTCCGTCCGTTAACATTTTCAAATGACTTCTCCTCTGAAGCCGCTGAGCCAATTTTGCTCAAATTTCATATGGAGCCTCCTTAGAGTGGGGGAACGAAAAATTGCTAAAATGGTCGCTGTTCGTTGACCAAGGTGGCCACCACACCCATATATGGTAAAAACGTTTAAAAATCTTCTTCTCCAGAACCAAGAATGCCTTGGAGCTGAACCTTTGCAGGAATCATTGGGGACAGGATGTCTACCAAAATTGCTGAAAGAATTGTCGTACGTTGATGTTTGACCTTTTTACGGCAAGGTCAAGTTTGCTTCCCTGTGCATTTGTATGGGAAAAACCTTTAAAAATCTTCTTCTCCAAAACCGAGCATGCCTTATGGCTGAATCTTTGCTTATATCATAGGGAACAGGAGGGCTACCAAAATTGCTAAAATAATGGTCGTACATTGACATTTGACCTTTTTATGGTAAGGTCAATTTTGCTTCCTTATGCATTTGTATGGGAAAAATGTTCAGAATTTCAAACATCTTCTCTGGAGCCTCTTGGCCAATTTTGCTCAAATTTCATATGGAGCCTCCTTAGGTAGGGGGAACAAAAGATTGCTGAAATGGTCACGGTTCATTGACCAAGATGGCCGCCATGCCCATATATAGTAAAAACCTTTAAAAATTTCTTCTCTAGAACCGAGGATGCTTTGGGGCTGAATCTTTGCATAAATCATCGGGGACAGGGGGTCTACCAAAGTTGCTAAAATAATGGTCATACATTGACATTTGACCTTTTTATGGCGAGGTCAAGTTTGCTTCCTTATGCATTTGTATGGGAAAAAACATTTAAAAATCATATTCTCCAAAACTGAGGATGGCTTGTGGCTGAATCTTTGCATATGTCATCTGGAATGGGCAGTCTACCAAAGTTGCTAAAATAATTGTCATACATTGACATTTAACCTTTTTACAAGGTCAAGTTTGCTTCTTTATACATTTGTATGGGCCCCATACATTTGTATGGAAAAAATGCTGATAATTTCAAAAGGCTTTTCCTCTGAAGCCTCCGGGCCAGTGTTGCTCAAATTTCATGCAGAGCCTCCGTGGGCAGGAGAATGAAAGATTGCTAAAATGGGTATAGTCCATTGATCAAAATGGCTGCCATGCCCATATATGGTAAAAACCTTTAGAAATCTTCTTCTCCATAACCAAATAAGCCCTGGGTCCTAATCTTTGCACAAATTATGGGGGACAGGAGATCTACCAAAATTGCTAAAATGATGGTTCTATGTTGACATTTGACCTTTTTACCTCTAAGGTCAAATTTGCTTCCCCATTTGTATGGACCATATACATTTATATTGAAAGTATCGATGTGACTTGTAGATCAACAGTAGCTAAAATTGTTCTGATTGGAAATCTAAGATGGCCATCATCTGGTTTATATTCATAATATTTCCCTGCCACTGTGCTGTTTACATGTATAAAATCATGATTCTTCAGAAACCACAGCCAATTTTCACCAAATTTCACATTGATCATTCTGTTGAAATGTGATTGATAGTTTATTCAAATGATCAGGCTCCATTGACTGTCATGCCATTTATTCTTCTTCAAAACTAAGAACTGCTCAAATGATGATATTTTCATTAGTTGCAATGATAGGATTGGAAAAATGTTGCATAACATCTGCATGTCTGCAGTGGCTATGTCACTCAGGTGAGCGAACCCTGGCCCGTGGGCCTCTTGTTTTACCTGTATATCTATATAGAAAAATTTAAAAATCTTCTTGTCAGAAACCACTGGAAAAATTTCAATATAACTTCACAGAAATGTTCCTTTGGTGACGTTCTATCAAGATTGTTCAAGCCATCATGATTGGTCAAAAAAACATGGCTGCTAGAGGGGTAGAGCTTATTTTCCCTATATATCTGTATAGAAAAATTTAAAAATGTTCTTGTCATAAACCAATGGACAGATTTCAATATCTCTTGGCAGAAATATTTCTGTGATGACCCTCTTACAAGATTGTTCAAGCTGTGATGATTCATCAAAAAACATGGCTGCTCGTGGTGGGGCTTATTATCCCTATATATCTAAATAGAAACCTTATAAAATCTTCTTGTCAGAAACCACTTTCCGATTTCAATACTACTTGGCAGAAATGTTCCTTTGGTGACCCTCTACCAAGAATGTTCTAGCTATCATGATTCATCAAAAAACATGGCTGCTAGGGGGAGGGGCTTATTTTAACTACACAATACATTAACCTATAGATAATGTGTTATTCTATTCTGTATTTCACACCTTCAACAGAAAATATGACAGTTTAGTCATCTTAAAGAGTCTTAATCCAGAAGGTCCCTTAGGCAGTTATCTGTGTGACGTCACTCTTCCTGCTCTCTTAATCATGTGTCAGTTTCTTTTCTGTGGACAAGAAAGTAAACAAAGGATTTTTCATGGGGTGAAAAAAAATCTATATTTTCTTTCTTTTTGTCCGGTTAATTTTCTTAATCCTTGTCTTTCTTATGTTCCTCTATCATTCTGTCCACCAAATATCATATTACTTTGTGTAAATCGTTTTTTGATTTCTTGTTATTATTGATCGCTTTTTCGTGTCATGCGTTTTCACAACTTTTCATGAAGATCGTTTGTGGTTTGTGGCAGTAGACCCTTTTCACAGTCGTAATTTCTGATAATTGCCAAGCGGAAATTTCCAGAAATGTATCGAGATTGAGGCTGGCGGTGTATTGAAATGGGGGAGGGGGTTGGGGGACGCATAAATGCAGGCCGGATGCCTAAAAATTCCCAAAGCTGAGTCCAGCGGACACATGTTTTCTATTGTATGACTACTATTAATTATGATTGGATTATTTGACTGATGTCAGCAACGTGTTATTCTTACTGTCGGTACCATCTTAAGAATAATCCTGGCCGGCTTCAATGGCTTAGTTGGATGTGCTGTCCGACTGGAGACCAAGAGGTCACGGTTCAATCCCCGCTGAGGTCGGCAACATTCTTTCGTGGAGATTGATCATGAAATATTTTCTACGGTCATTCTCTCCCTTCCGCTAATTCAAGAAGGGCAGTTGTCAGTTTCTGGAAAATGAATGCGCACAATACTGGTTAACCGCTTAGAGGACTAAGCCTGCCCAGTAAACGTAAGGTTAGGTAAACTGACCGCACTCAACATGACCCCATTCGGTTGACTGGGTCGTAAAACCTCACAAATCTTCTATTGTGTACTTAGTCGCGGTCTGACAATCAGGCATTTTTCTTGCAGTGATGCAGAAGAAATCTCTTATCATGCTGTTATACCCCTAACCCCTTCTTGGGGTGAGCTTACATAGTTAAAAAAGTTAAACTTCGAGGAGTAGTTTTTGCTGGAAACAGTTTTTGAGACAGTAAACTGATGTAAGTAATACTAGCTTAGAAGAAGTATCCATCTATATCCATCTAACAATACCCAGCTACATCATGACAGAGCATCTACTGCAA
Source organism: Anodontia alba (assembly GCA_964016985.1). NCBI lineage: Eukaryota > Metazoa > Mollusca > Bivalvia > Lucinida > Lucinidae > Anodontia > Anodontia alba. The sequence continues at coordinate 26,825,023 of OZ024822.1, read as the reverse complement.
TACAAAAAGGATAACATATTGAATGGGATTTTTCTTATTTAGGGGTGGGTAGATGTCAAAAGTTTTTCAGAACATAGGCATGTGGCATATCAAATGATATCAAACAATTAAAATTCTGGCCCTTGGACCAGAGTGGGGTCTGAGAAATGGGTCAAAAAAGCAATTATTAATAAGCATGGGGATTGGCGATGTCGTGTAATTAACTGCATGCTCTATTTTCAGTTAAATCTGGGACATCGGTTGGGTATTTTATGGTATACATAATTTACATATGTTATAAAACTACTTTAACTAATGATTGCACTGGATATCGTATGGTGTAATATGTTAAAAAAACATGATCACACCTATATTAGTGTCCGTAGTTATATTTTTCTTGTCTGTCTTACATTTCTTTTCAGTGAGACAGAGGAAGAAAAAAAAACAACAAACAAACTATATATATTAGTACCACAGACCTACCGCCTATCTTGCTAGTCGCTTTCCTGCAAGATTGGGGGAGATGGATCTATGGACGATAAACCTGAAGATATATATCCCTTGAATCTTTTACTTTTGGACACCAAAAAATTTAATTGTCCTAAAAAAAAAAGTCTTTTTAGCACTTTTATATGCCTGTCTGTCCATAAAAAATGTTTTCGTTCTTGGCTAAATCCTCCTACAGTTTGCATGCAATCAAGCTGAAACTTGGTTATAGATAGACTATGATGTGGAGTAGCAAATGTTTATCTCAGGTTACAATTCATCAAATATTAGCAGTGTAATGCCTCTTTGAAATTTATGGAAAACTTTCGTTTCCGGCTAACTTTTCCTACAGTTTACATCCGATCAAGCTGATACTTGATTTACAGTTAGAACATGAGTTGGAGCAGTGTATATTATATCGAGGTTACAGTCCACCTAATAGAAACAGAGTTATGTCTCTCTGAAAAATTTTGGTAAACTTTTCATTTCTGGCTAACTCCTTCTACAGTTTACATTCAACCAAGCTGAAACTTTATTTATGGTCAGACCATGATGGGAAGCAGTTTATATTATTTCAAGCTTACAGTTGACCAAATATTTGCAGAGTTATATCTCTTTGAAAATTTTGGTTAACTTTTTGGCTCAGGCAAACTCCTCCTACAGTTAATGTCTGATCAAGTGGAAACTTGATTAATAGTTAGATCATGATGTGGAGCAACACATATATGTTTAAGAGTATGGTCAATCAAATATTAGCAGAGTTATATTCCATTACAAACTTCTGTAAACCTTTTGTCTCCATCTAACTCCTCCTACAGTGTACATTTGATCAAGCTAAAACTGATTTATACTAAGACCATGATGTGGAGCAGCGCATATTATTGCGAGGTTATAATCCACAAATATTGGTAGAGTTATGCCTCTCTGAAAAAATGTTTTTGTAACTTCTTCTTTACAGAGCTTATTTCTCCTACAGTTTACATCCATTCAAGCTGAAACTTGATTTATAGTTAAATCATGATATGAAGCAGCACATTTTGTTTCAAGGCTACGGTCCACAATATAGTAGTTGAACTATGTCACTTTGAAAATTCTGTAAACTTTTCGTTTCCAACTAACTCCTCCTAGAGTCCACATCTGATCAAGTTGAAACTTTGTGAATACTTACACTATGATGCGGAGAAGTGCATATTATTTTGAGGTTATAGTACACCAAATATTACCATAGTTATGCCCCATTAAAAATTTCCATAAACTTTTCATTGCCGGCTAACTTCTCCTACAGTTTACAATCAATTAAGCTAAAACTTGACTTATACTTAGACCATGGTATGGAACAGTTCATATTAGTTCAAGGTCACAGTAGTTCAATTATTAACAGAGTTATGCCCCTTTGAAAAGTTCTGTTGTTTACGGAGAACTCCTAGTTTACATCCAATTAAGCAGAAACTTTGTAAATAGTTAGACTATGATGTGAAACAGCTCATATTATTTTAAGGTTACAGTCCACAAAATATTAATATCGTATGCCCTTTTGAAAAATTTTGGTAATGTTTTGATTCTAACTAACTCCACTTATAGTTTACATCTGGAGCACTGAATAATGTAGACAGTATATGTGCTACATTGTTTTGCTTGCCACAGGCATACAATGCTTCCCCTTTAGGAGCTCTTGTTGCTTTTATGGTACAGAAAGTTATGTCCAATCAATGCAGTGAGGACCCAGATCAGACTGGTCTCCAAAGAACATCTGATCTGGGTCTGCAATGTTTTAGCTTGGACCTATAGGAATAAAAACTTGGGATCATAACGTAAAATTTACAAAGTAAAATATGCTTTACAACTACAAATATCCGTTTGTTGTTGTAATGATGTAGAATAAAGTGTTAATATCTTCCAAACAGAATTCGACATTTCAATGAATAGTAGTTGCTATTTGCACTTCAGAGTAGAGAGAGAAATATAGATGCCAGGTTTAAGAAAAGAACTTGATAGCACAAAATCAATCTTGTATTTCATTGTATATGTTTGTTTTTCTTTCTACAATGTTCATATTGTTATTGTTGTGTGTTATTCTGTCATTTGTAATGTTGCAATGCCTGGTAGCCCTCACCCACTTGGATGCACAGTACAAATACAAACAGAGTTATTACCTTACCAACTATGGCTGATTTACGAATATTCACAAACAATACACAAGGCCTGCAGGGTATTCAGAAGAGATTGGATATTTTTGACTATTTGAAAAATAAAAAGTGCCATATCTACTGCTTATAGGATACACATTTTACTGGAAAAGATGAAATAATATTAGAGATGAGTGGGGAAGTAACTGTCTTTTCAGCAACAATAGATCAAATGCGAGAGGTGTAGCAATTCTGTTTGGTAAAGAATTAGACTACAAAATACATAGAAGTATAATAGATACTGATGGTAATTGTATTATTCTTGACTACTTGAATGTTTATAATCAAAAAATCACTTTAGTCAATCTGTATGGACCAAATAATGATAAATCAGATTTTTTTCAGCATATTTCAAACTATATAGATGATATTGGTAACAGTGAAAATATTATATGTGGGGAGTTTAATTGCGTTTTAAACCCAGAATTAGACTATTATAATTACAAAACAATAAATAACCCAAAAGCCAGAGATAAAATAGTAGAACTAATAAGTACTAAGTACTTGCTAGACCCTTTCAGAGAAAACTACCCAACACAAAAGAAATTTACTTGGAAAAGAAGAAATCCTTGTAAACAAACAAGATTAGATTTTATTTTGATATCAGAAAACTTGATGCAATTTGTTAAAAGTACAAGAATTTGATTGCAGGTACAGGTCTGATCATTGTATAGTTATTTTAGAATTTAACTTAACAAAATTTAGTCATGGTAAATCATTCTGGAAACACAATAACTCACTACTCACTGATCCAGACTATTTAAAACAAATTAATAAGAAAATTAGGGACATTAAAATGCAGTATGCTTTGCCTGTTTATAACTTGGATGAAATAAACAATATACCAAATGGCGAATTACAATTTATGATAAATGACCAGCTATTTTTAGATACATTGTTGATGGAAATTAGAGGAGAAGCAATTTCGTATGCAAGTTTCAAAAATAAACAAAGGAATGAAAGGGAAAATAAATTAATCAAACAAATTGAAGAAATTGAAAACAATACAGTAGACAATATTACTGAAGAACTAGAAAATCTTAAGACAGAACTATATGATATAAGAAATGAAAAGCTAAAAGGGTAATACGCTCAAAAGCTCAACATATTGATCAAGGGGAAAACCTACCAAATACTTCTGTGGCTTGGAAAAGCACAATTATACATCTAAAATAATAGGACAAATTGAAAATGAGGATGGATCAATGATTGTTGAACAAAATGAAATTCTAAAAGAAACAGAAATATTCTATAAAAACCTGTATGAAAATAAAGATGAGTCATTAGATACTATAGACTTGAATGATTTAATGAAAGACACAGAAATGCCTACACTTACTAATGATGAAGCTGAAAAAATTGAAGGTCTCTTAACATACAAGGAAATTTCTGAAGTTCTTTTCAATATAAAACATGATAAAAGCCCAGGTATAACAGGTTTTACTGCCGAATTTTTTAAGGTTTTTTGGAGACAATTAGGATATTTTGTGTTGCGAGCAATCAACTTTGGATACAAAAAGGGAGAACTTTCAATTACACAGCGACAAGGCATCATTATATGTATTCCAAAGGAAAACAAGCCCAAGCACTTTCTGAAAAACTGGAGACCTTTAACTCTTTTAGATATAGTATATAAAATGGCATCTGGCATAATAGCCAAACAATAGAATAAAATTAGTTATCAATAAACTAATTAGTAAAGATCAAACAGGATTTATTAAAGGAAGATATATCGGAGAAAACATTCGATTGATTTATGACTTAATGAATTATACCAAACAGAATAATATTCAAGGTCTCTTATTGTTAATAGATTTTGAGAAAGCTTTTGATTCTCTCTCATGGCAGTTCATCCAAAAAGCACTTAAGCTCTGCAGTTTCTCAATGCGGATATCTTTCTTCTTTTTTTAATTTTGGCCGCAGCTGCCGCCAAGGAGATCCCCTATCTCCATATTTATTCATTTTATGTGCAGAATTTCTGTCAATTTTGATTAGGAAAAACAAAAAAATTAGAGGAATTTTTGTGCAAGACATAGAATTTAAGATATCACAGTTTGCAGATGATACATCAATATTCCTAGATGGAACTTCCCAATCTTTGAATAATACACTTGAGGAGTTGGATAGATTTGCAAAAATATCAGACCTTAAAATTAATTATGATAAAACACAACTTATTTGGATTGGCTCCAAGAAATACAGTGCAGATACTATTAAAACAAAATGGAAATTATTATGGGGTGGTAGTAGATTCAGATTGCTGGGAATCAACTTTAATGTAGACTTAGAGAAGATGGTAAAGGAAAACTATGATTTAAAAATTCAAAAACTGGATAAAGTAGTCAAGCAATTGGCAAAACGTGCACTAACACCACTGGGTAAAATAACAGTGATAAAGACATTTATGATATCAGTCTTCAATCACCTTTTCATCATGCTTCCAAACCCAGATCAGTCTATAATTGATAATATGAATAATGTAATGTTTAATTTTCTGTGGAGTAAAAAACTACTGTTATAAGAGATTATGAAGATGGTGGACTAAAAATGGTGAATATAAACGCCTGTATTGAAGCACTGAAAGCAACATGGATGAGACGACTGTTAACAATGGATAGCAAATGGTAAGTTTTTATAAAATATTATATTCAAACAGAAAATATAACAGAATGTGGTATAAAATATTTAGAAGAAAAAATGATAAATTTACCTAATATATTTTGGAAAGATGTTTTACAATCCGTAATAAATATTAACAAAAAAATAATCTTAACTGAAGGAGATATTTTAAAAAGTCCACTCTATTATAATGACAACATAAAGATTGGCAGACAACATATTTACCTAAAAACATGGTTTAAAGAAAGTGTTAGATATATTAATGACTTGGTAAATGAAAATGGAAGATTATACGAACAAGCTGAATTCACACAAAAAACAGGAATACAAACAAACTTTATACAGTATAATGGACTGGTTCAGTCAATAAAGCAATACTTGAAACAACAAAAAAAAAGAAATTAGTTACAAAGAGCCATCACCCTTTATCCCTTCACATATTAAAACTATACTTAAATATTCTAAAGGATCAAAAGATATGTATTACCTCCTAAATAAAACACATGAAATCCCAACAGGACAAAACAGGACAAAATGCATGGAACAAATTATATAACATCCCAGAGAATAAATGGAAAAACATACATATGTTCCCATTCAGAACAACTAAATACCCAGCACTACAATGGTTCCAAATAAGTATCAGTCACAATATATTGGTAACTAATAAATTATTGTTTAATATGAAAATAAATAATGATGCTCTTTGCACCTTCTGCCAATCAAACAATGAGTCTGTTGTTCACCAGTTTTGGAAATGTGATAAGACACAACAATTTAGAAATGTAAAAATCTGGTTAAATTCATATGACATTCATTATGACATAAGTGAAAAATTGTTTATACTTGGCTTGCAAGAGGATCACATACTACCAAAAATTTTTAACTTTATTCTTCTCTATGCAAAATACAATATATATCCAGCTAGATGTAAAAAAAACAAGTACTGTATCTAACTGTCTTTCAAAAGAAATTGAAATTCATGTATAAAGTTCATAAACCAATAGCCTTTTCAAACCAAGAAGAAGAAGGCTTCCAGAAAGATTGGAGCTCTTTCCAATTACTAATCAATGATATTGAATAACAAAGTGATAAATTAAACTCAGCATTATAACAACAAACAAATATATAAAATTCTGTGTTAGAAAAAAAAATAATAAAGAACTACTGTGCATCTCTTCCCATATATGCATGCCCATAATTTCCACCCCTCCCTTCATGCCCAACCCCTTAAAAGGCTACCAGGCATCAACCAACAAAAACTGAAATCTGTAATTACCAAGAAAAATGTAATGTTACCTGCTTTTACAAGAATGAGATGGCACGTGATAGTGATGCTTATCACGTTCGATCAGGGAGGGCTCAGGCTGGAACATGCAGATTGCACAGTCTCGCCGGGGCCTCCGATGCTCGTACAAATGTGACATAGAACCAGTATAGTACCAATATTTCATGTTATGGCTCAGATATGTCTGTTATTGAAAAGGTATGGAAGTCAGTACAAGTGGTGCACTATTAGATTCAATTATGGTTGTATATTTCAATGATCTTTGCTATTTAAAATGATAAATGTTAATATTATTATGTTGACAGACTCCAGGCTGTCAAGCAGAAAGAAGCATGTGAGAATAGTGCACATGCAAGATATGAATGAGAAAAAGATGTATGGATGAGCTGGAAGTACTGCCTTTCTGGGGAAAACCCGGATCCAGAAAGGCTTTTATGTAACCGGGATTTATCAAAAAAAATAAAATTTACAGATTTCAAAAAAAAAAAAAAAAGGGACAATCTGGCATTTTTATTTGTGATAAACCACAAGGCTCGCTGTGGATTAACGAGATTATACGTGGATTAGCGAAAGTGGTAAAACTCGCTATTTTGAAACTGGTCTATTGTTGACATATTAAAGCACAGTGGGATAATCACCAAAATTGCTTATCGTGTTCTTCTTGTTCCAAGTTGTTGACTTGCTCCACCTGCAGTCACTGGTATGAAAGTGTATGGGCATTTGTGGATAAGAGAAGAATACACTCCACAAGAAAGTCAGTGATGACTAAGAAGAGACACGACAAAAAGAAACAGGTTGTCATTTCAGATCCATCTGACGGCAATTCTGTTGATGGGAGCACCACCCCACAGGGCTATACTGCCAGGGGTAGAACCCATCTGGGTGACATCCTTCAGCACCCAGTCTAAGTCCAGCAGTCAACAGTCACTAGAGGTGAAACAGTTCGCCAAATTCGGTTCATGATTCTTTTTCTCCGAGTTTCAATAAGGCTCGGTTCACTCAAGTGTAAACAAAAGTTGTCAGTTAGCTGCCAATTAGATCGGTATTTACTGCATGCAAAAGAAATAATTTGCTTTATTCAGATAAATTTAGGATAGTTGTACTGCTGCATGACTAATTTAGACAAGTTCTTAATGACTGTTAACAACAAAAACAATATACTTAGTGCCGTAAAATTTACATGTCATTAGTTTTCGAGACCTATGAATTTCCCAAAAAATGTTCAACTATTTAGTTAATAAACACTGTTATGAATATTAAAAGCACTTAAAACACTGAAAGAAATGTTGTCAAACACTCTCATAGAATTTTCAATATTACATGCCATTTTGCAATAGCGGTTTTCTATAAAATCAATACTACATTGTAAGTCCATCTCCCACTGAATGAAAGGAACAACATTCATGACAGAACCTGTTTACCTGTTTTCGAGCATTATATATCTAGGAAGCTTAAGTGCTTAAACTTCTTTGTTTATATTAGGTTCTTTTCACTGAAGAAAAAAAAAAAAGAATAAACTCTTCACATTATGAAACTTTTACAAATATGATAATAAGCTTATGACTGTGAACCATTTCAAACAAACTTTGAAGTATGGTGAGTATCTTAGTTGACCACCATAGTATAATCCACATGCAGTTAATAAAGCATATCGCGATACATATCGTATCATGAAGCAAGTATCGCTATAGATATCGTATCCTGAGGTAAGTGTATCATTGTAGCCTACCAGTTGCCAGTCAACCAGTCACAGGTCAACTAGTCACAGGGCAAAAAATTCACCGGTCAACTAGTCATAGGTCATCTGATACCAGGCACCGGTAACAGTCACTGGTCATCTAAAAGTGATTACCGGGCACCAGGCACCGGGCATTTAATCACCAGGCACCAGTCAACTTACCAGGCACCAGTTTTTAGCAGTCTTTATGCTAAAGGCAGTGAATACAGGGTAGCTAACTAGGCACTTTTGGGCTCTGAGCATTCATTTGCGAATGAGCCTCAGAACCTTTCTACTGCAAAGAGAGTATTGTTACCTCTTGAACAAGAATTTTAGTCAAATTTCAGACCCAAGTATCATAATAGAGATGCCTAGTAATACTTGGAGATCAAATGACAGGCATACATCTCAAACTAGGCGAAGTAGGAGAGATTATCCTAAAAGAAAACATGAATGTAGGAAGAGGAGAAGACATAGATCTTCTTCTTCCTCCTCTTCTAGATCATCCTCTTCAGACTCTCATAAGAGAAGTAAAAGATCTAAGAGGTCTAAACAATCTCATGAGAGGGAAAAAAAGATGATAGACGTCATTTTCTTCTTACTCCTCTTCTAATCATTTGGTGAATGATTACGGTAGAAATAAAAGAACTAGACAATCTCAGCAGGTTGCAGAGGTACCAACTACGCTGCAACATGCAGGGACAATTAATGTAACACCTATATTACAGTCGTGATAATGTGGCACAACGCTCTGCAAAGGACACAGGTTCTGAATCAGAACAGGAAATCTGGTCCTTTGACAGGACTATCAATGAAGTGTTCAGACTTTTACCTCAGGAGTTGTGCCTTAAACCTACTGAGGAACAAACTCCTGCTAAGCCACTTTGAAGAAAATGAGCACTTCTATTATTAGTGTTCCCACAATCAAAATTGGTGGAAAATACCACAAAGTTCATTCAGAACAAATTCTTCCGATACCGAGGCATCTTTTTGGATTTGAATCTATGTATATCTAATGGTACAGTTTCCACCAAAATTTATGATAAATGGGACGATTTTGATTTTAGTCAATTTCCCTTTTCTGGATGGCGATGTCCCCTGGCATACCTCATATGGTGTATACATATCTCAACTTATTAGATTCGCCAGAGCTTCTTCAAATCTTAATGACTTTAACTACCATAATAAAGCCCTTACTTCCAAACTTCTTAGGCAGGGCTATCGTTATTTTAAACTTCGTAAGGCAGTTTCGAAATTTATCGCAAATACTTCTACAACAAGGTATATCAGAACCAGAATTTTACGGTGACAGTGTACAGATTTAGAAAAATTGTAGGTAAATCTAACTTTTCGAAGCAATTCAGAAAACTTATTAACCATTATAAAAGAATTGGCTATACAGTGATTTTTTTAGGCATGTGTCCTGCATCCTGTACGCATAATTTCGCCAGAGGACGCAAAAAATTAGCCTCGGTGAGTCCCATGGACTCATAAAATTCTCGAATGTACGTACGTTTTGCCTCTTGAAATCTACTTTCATTTTCGGAAAAGCGAATGCGCAAACGGTGTTTCAGTACAGTATTTGGTAAAAGCCAATACTGAAAGGCGTCATATCTCTACGGTACACCAATTTTACCTATACAGTCAAATAATCAATACCACGTTGTCCAGTACCGGAGGAAACCGTAGCGGACATTAAAGTATTGGTTTTTAGTCTGTTGAGAACTTTTATCGTAACACCGTTTGACCTTGCAATTGTCAACAGGAAACAGCGATCATTTTTTGTTTCTTTTTTTTTTTTTTTGAAAGAAGAAAAAGATGCACCCTAAAAAGATAATAAAACTAGACCCCTTACAGCAAACGCTGTTCGATCTGCCAGGTCAGCAAATCAGACTGACACGGACAACAATGTCTGTGGCCGATGATAGCGATCTTGATAACGAAAACCCCCAGTTCCAAACTGAACCCACAAAGCAACAGACAAAAAAAGTCTCTGCTTTGTATTACAGTCTAGTCAAAACAGACAAAATGTCTGTCCTTAATTATGTATCACAGGTATTTGATCATCTGTCACAAAAACTGATGTTTTATGAAAACATTTTCATAAACCTGTAGGTGAAAACATTTTCTTAACACTTCAGTTTTAATAGACAGTGGTACTATAGTTTCATATTTCTCAGGAAGTTTTCTGGAAAGAATTAAAGCAACTTAGTCACCACTATTTACTTTTATTGCACATCCAGTTAAAATACTAAGAAAGTAATTATAAAACACTGTTACACAAGTTTAAATGAAAAGTCTAGGACGCAGCAAAATATTTCACCACGAGTCCTAGGCTGGATGCATAGTTTAAGTTTGGGATGCATGAATTCTGGACCTAGCGAGTCCCAGGACCCATAAAGGCAAAATTGTAAAAAAAATCACTGGCTATAGCCTGGATATTATGTGGCAGACTGCATGACTGCATGCCTAGTTGTCAACCCAATCATTGTTGATGGCTATGCTTCACTCTTTAATTGCATGATGGCGGTTTGGGCCTCAGCTTCAATGACGGCCTCTTCGTAAAACTTTAACCAGTGCGTTGGGGCTTGACAATATGTCTTTGGCTTGGCCCACCGTGGTTCAACTATTGGTTTTCATTTACTCTGGCATACAGTAGAATTAGCCATGAGTACTCGTCTTTGTTTATTATAGTGATTGATTTGATTTTTATGTTTTTGCTTCGATGCATTGACTGAGTTGGGAGCCTTTATGCTAACCTAATTTTTATGTGTTTCTGTACTAAGAGTAGCATCGGGACCCAGGGTGAAGTTAGCTAGCTGTAAAAGTGCTTTAAAACCACCCGGTGGTTTACTCTACTGGCCGTTCTAAGGCGGTGGTCCCGGTGTTAATCTTACTCTTTGTTGCTTTGTGGTTTATTCTACGAGGCGATTTGTTGTATGTCTTTCCGTGTGTCATTTTGTTCTTGTGTTTTTCAGTCCTTTTAGTATTGCGATTACCTCGCTTGGGGAAGAGAGAGCTAATCTTAGTGCTTTTCGTGCGTTTGTTCGATTTGTGCTTGTTTGAATTTGTCAATTTCCTCTCCCTCTTGGTGTCTGGGAAGGGCTGTGGTTTGTAATTGTGGCGATCCCTGGACTTTTCTCTTACCTTTTTTTTTTATATTCTGAGAAATGTGATAAAGACTGGCTATGCTCACAGAATTTAGTGGCGTCCTTGGCTCCAACTAAATTCTAGAAATATCAAAACCAATATTTTCCCACTGAAAATGTTCCAGTTAGAAGCCAACACTTCTTTACTGGACTTATCTAACAAAGGAAGATGTTCCGCCCTGGCAGAAAATTTAGAAGTATGGGAAAAGAGAGCTCACAAATTAATGGCGATCAATTCTCACGCAGATTTGTTCTCTTCAGCAGCTTAGTTATGTCTCCAACAGGAGTCTATGTCAGTCACGGCCCTATCCAGACTCTTGGAGGCTGTGGCTTGGTCCATTAAGCATGCCACAGCCATATCTACTATCTTAGCCACTGAATTGTTTTTAGCCACATCAAAGTTGCTATTGGAAAATTCCTGTTAGGAATTGAGGAATGCTCAATTTAATGCCAAGTCACTGTTTGATAATAAAATAAAGGAAGTTTCCAAAACTAATTATGAAGCACAACAGCAGAGTTTCTTAGCCTCTTCCTCAACCAATACTAACTTACAACAATAGAAGACATCTTATTTGGCTCCAGCAGTGTTTAAGACACCTTGACAACCAAATAAGGCTTCTAGACCTGAGCAGACCCAACCCTACTAAGGTCTAAAACTCAAAACCAGTCCTTTACATCTGGTACTAGAAAGGACTTTTCCAACAGGAACAGTAACACCAAACAGTTCCCCTCCTCTAAACATGCCTCGTCTTCCACAAAGTTCTGAAAGCCAACCCTTTCCATTGCCTTATCACGCCTAGATATTCCAGTGGGAGGAAGATTGGCCCACTTTGTGGAACAATGGGGAGAATTAACAAACAACAAATGGGTTCTGTCTATCATTCAAGACGGTGTCAGGATACCATTCAGGTTCAGGTTAACTATCGGCAGTTCCGATAGGTCTGAGTCAATCTTCCTCCCTGTTACTATGAGAAGAGATCGCTGAACTTCTCCAGAAACGGGCAGTGCATCATGAAAACACGCCTATTCAAATATATAGAAAATTTCACCTCCAAATACTGAAAAATTTCAGATAAAAAAAAACTCTGATATTTTTCATATTTCTGCTCAAAACATTGATTGTAGGTACTCGTTAGAACCACCTTGTCAAGGCAGTTCTAATGAGTACCCACAATTTATTTTTTTGAGCAGAAATAAGAAAAATAATGTATACCCCTGTAAACCCCGGTTTTACCCCCATTTTACTATATAAAATGGGGTTTAAGGGGGTCAAAATTTGATAGGCATATTTTTGTGATGGGGAAGGGTAAAAGATCCGGGAAATCCCAGTTTTTATTCCCGGTTATTTCTTGTCCCAAAAAAGAATGGAAAGTTACATTCTGTAATAGATCTTTCTATACTATATCATTACAGAAGGAAACAACCATTCAAGAGGGAGACAGTCAAGTCAGTAACGACTGGGCAGTCTCCATAGATCTGACAGATGCTTATCTTCATGTTCCAATTTATCCTTAATCCAGAAAGTATCTTAGGTTCATCTACAAAGATCAGGTCTTCCAATTTACGGCATTACCTTTCAGAATGTCTCTAATGTTAGGTCCATAGATTTTCACCAAACTAATAGACATAAAAGCAGCACACTTGCGTCAACTTGCCATTTTATTATTTCTATACATAGACGATTGGCTGATAAGAGATCTGATTTGCAACCAGCTAGAATCTCACACAATGTATTGCCTTCAAACTGTACAAAGTCGTCAGAGTACCAGCAGACTGAGTCGATTCTCTAATTCTGACTATCAGAGTATTTCTTTCTCAGACTCGAGTTTCGGCAGGAACTTTCCTTTCTCTTTTGGGCAAACTCAGTGCAGCAGCAGACTTTATTCTCCTAGGCAGACTTCACTTAGGACCTCTGCAAATGTGTCTCTTATCTAGGCCGGCTTCGGTGGCTCAGTTGGATGCGCGTCCGACTGGAGACCAGGAGGTCGTGAGTTCGACCCCCGCCGAGGTCGGCAACATTCTTTCGTGGAGATTGATCATGAAATATTTTCTAGGGTCATTCTCACCCTTCCGCTGATTCAAGAAGGGCAGTTGTCAGTTTCTGGCGAAAGAATGTGCACAATACTGGTTAACCGCTTAGAGGACTAAGCCTGCCCAGTAAAAGTGTAGTTAGGTAAACTGACCGCGCTCGACATGACCCCATTGGGTTGACTGGGCCATAAAAGCTCAACACTAACAAACAAACTGTCTGGAGACCTCGCGTTCTTCCTCTTGATCATCAGGTTCCGATCAACAGTATGATGCAACTCCATTTGAAATGGTGGATGGACACCAATCGCTTCGTTCGGGGAAGGTCCATTCATCCCCCAGATCCCAATGCATTCCTTTTTACAGATGCCAGACATTATGGATGGGGATCTAAAGCCGATGAGACTATCCTTTCATGGTCGCTGGTCAGAAGACCAATCCCAACTCGATATCAATATGCTGGAAATAATGGCCATTCACACTGAAGAAAGCCATAAAATGTATACACCACTCTTGTGTCATGATTTCTACTGACAGTATAACAGTGGTCTCCTATATCAACAAAAAAGGAGGAACACATTCTCCCAACCTATGTATAGAGGTATGGGAGATCCTTCGTTGGTGTCTGGAACAAGATGTCGTGATCAGAGTTCGACATATTCCAGGCAAATTCAATATATTGGCAGATCATCTCTCGAGAATGGACAGACCTTTCAAAACAGAATGGGCATTGGATCAATTGATTGTGAATTCCATTTTCCAAATGCTCAATTACCCCAATGTGGATCTGTTTGCAACACGATTCAATCACAAACTCTCATTGTATGTATCTCCAATTCCGGACAACCATGTTTTAGCGGTAGACTCATTATCAATGAACTGCAGGGTTCATACATGTCAGGGAAATGTCAGGGAAATTAAAATTTTTTCAAGGTCAGGGAAATTCTGTTATGTTTCAGGGAAAATGAAATTTTGCAAAAATGTCAGGAAAATGTCAGGGAATTTTACATTTCAGCCTGATGAAGCTGGGATGTTTGGTCCCGATGTATCTTTTTTGCTAAATTCATAAAATTTTCGGCTCCAGTACTGTCAGGGAAATTTGAATTTGTGTCAGGGAAATGTCAGGGAATTGTCAAGGAATTTTGGTCAGTCCTAAATGTATGAACCCTGAACTGGAATCTTCTTCATGCATATGCATTTCCACCAACAATTCTGATACCCGCTGTTCTAGCCAAGATACGTCAATCTTCGTGCAGAATAGTTCTTATTGCTCCTCTTTGGCCCCAACGTCGGTGGTTCTCAGAGATATTACAACTCATAGTATCAGCTCCCATTTGTCTTTTGCTCTTTCAAAAATTGCTGACACAATCAAAGGGAAAATTTCTACACCCAAATCTCCGAATACTTGACCTTCATGTTCGGAAGTTATCAAGCAATCAATTAAAGATAAAAAATTTTCACAAAACGTTGCAGATTTTGTCTCAAAATCAAGACGAACATCTACTCAGAAAGTCTATAATTCAAAATGGGTCGTATACTCCAACTGGTATCATAGAAAGAAGGTTAATCCAGTCTCGGCCCCTCTTACAGTCATAGCTGACTTCCTTATTTACCTCTTTTCTGAGAAAAAATATCAAATAAGTACCATCAAGGGCTATAGATCCATGATCTCAAATACTCTTTTAAGACTGGTAATAGAATCGGATCTAATCCAGTCTTGTCAGAATTAATTTGATCTTTTGAATTGCAACTTCCAGTACAAAGATCTCTTACTCCAAAATGGGATTTATCTTGGGGTCTTAGTTTGTCTTCAGAAAGCCCCATACAAACCACTACATAAAGCATCTAGACTTCACGTTACAATTACAACAGCCTTTTTATTAGCTCTTGCCACTGCTAAAAAATGCAGCGAAATTAGTGCTTTGGCAATGGATGCAAATCATTTAAGGTTCAAATCAATCTGATGGTTCAGTATCATTGATAGTACAAACTGGGTTTTTGGCTAAGAATCAGCTTCTGTCCATCTGCCATAATCATATAGTTATCCCTAACTTAGCTTGAACATGTAAAAGAGAACACTCGGATAAACTTTTATGCCGGATAAGAGCATTCAAATTTTACCTTAAAATGACTAGTTCTTATCGTCAGTATAGAACTAGATTATTTCTATCAATTAAAGGCAATCAAGACATCTCTAAGGCTTCTGTAGATGGGTATCTTATACTGTTAAACTTGCCTGTAGGAAACTCACCCTTAGAGACATTTCTTTCCTAAAAATTAAAGCTCATGAAGTTAGGGCGCTGTCTTCTTCCTGGGCATTCTTTGATAAGGTTCCGCTCAATGAAATACTCAAAGCAGCAGTCTGGAATCAATTCTCTACTTTTGCTAAATTCTATTTGAAAGACATGTCCCAACAAGCAGCAAATCTTCAGACTTTTGGCCCAATAGTTGTTGCCCAAAAAGTGGTGGGGAGGAGGGTCAGGAAAATAGAGCCTTTGATGCTTAAAGAAGACTGACAGCCTCCAAAGGCTACCGTACGTATATTAAGGTAATTAATATCTTAATCCAGAGATATAGGGATTATATATTTTATTTGTGTTAGAAGGAGGAGAGCTCCTTCCTCATAATCCGCAAATTCTAGCACATTATCTATAGGTTAACATATTGTGCAGTTAAAATGAAGTTTTGAAAAGTATAACAAAGTATAACATAATTTAACTAGAAATACTTAACCTATAGATAGAATCACCCCTCCCCCACCCCTCCCCTCCACCCCCCCCCCCCTCCCCCCGCCAGTTTTATTGTTTTATCCTTCAAAGAAACTGACACAAGATTGAATGAGCGGGAAGAGTGATGTCACACAGGTAACTGCCTAAGGGACCTTCTGGATTAAGACTCTTTCAAGACAACTGAACTGTCATTTTGTCTGTGGAAGTTGTTAAATACAGAATAGAATAGCACATTATCTATAGGTTAAGTATCGCCAGTTAAAATATGTTTTACTTTTAAAAACTTCATTTTCCCTATCTACATGTATATAGAAAACTTTAAAAATCTTCTTGTCAGAAGCCATCGGACCTGTTTCAATATAACTTGGCAGGACTCTCTACCAAGATGTGCATGCGGTTTTTGGGTTATCCTCCCATTATTTTTTATCAACTTTTTCTACTTTTTTGACTTAAATTTTTTCCAGATCAAATTAGTATTGGAATAGATACCTTGAGGGGGGGGGGGGGGGGGGGGGGGGGGGCGGGGGTGGTTGCAACTCTTCCTAGAATTTTCTTACCGATTATTTTGAAACTATGCATATTTTTTTCTACATGGTCTGAAGATGTGCTAGTGGTTTTGAGGTTATCCTCCTATTATACGGGTTTAAAACTCACAACCCTTTACTTATTTAATAAAGCCATGTTGTCAGGAGATGCTTGCCTGCAATGGGTTTTTTAGCTCACCTGAGCACAAAGTGCTCATGGTGAGCTATTATGGTCAGGCAATGTCCGTCATGCAGCGTCAACAATTGCTTTAAAAGCCTACTCCTCCTACACCCCTGGACCAATTGACTTGATACTTGGTAGGAAGCATCAGGGTGACTTGTAGATAAAAAAATAGCTAAAATCGTTCCGATCGGAAATCCAAGATGGCCGCCATCTTGAAATCTATTTTTCGCTTCTTCTCCTGAACCGAAAGGCCAATTGACTCCAAACTTGCTAGGAAGCATCAGGGTGACTTGTAGATCAAAAATAACTAAAGTCATGCCGATCGGAAATCCAAGATGGCCGCCATCTTGAAAATCTATTTTTCGCATCTTCTCCTGAACCTAAAGGCCAATTAACTCCAAACTTGCTAGGAAGCATCAGGGTGACTTGTAGATCAAAAGTAGCTAAAATCGTGCCGATCGGAATTCCAAGATGGCCGCCATCTTGAAAATCTATTTTTCACTTCTTCTCCTGAACCGAAAGGCCAATTGACTCCAAACTTGCTAGGAAGCATCAGGATGACTTGTAGATCTAAAATAGCTAAAGTCGTGCCTATCGGAAATCCAAGGTGGCCGCCATGGCAGCCATCTTGAAAAATCTATTTTTCGCTTCTTCTCCTGAACCGAAAGGCCAGTTTACTCCAAACTTGCTAGGAAGCATCAGGGTGACTTGTAGATCAAAAATAGCTAAAATCGTGCCAGTAGGAAATCCAAGATGGCCGCCATGGACGCCATCTTGAAAATCTATTTTTCGCTTCTTCCCCTGAACCGAAAGGCCAATTGACTCCAAACTTGCTAGGAAGCATCAAGGTGACTTGTAGATCAAAAATAGCTAAAGTCGTGCCGATCGGAAATCCAAGATGGCCGCCATGGCCGCCATCTTGAAAATCTTTCACTTCTTCTCCTGAACCGAAAAGCCAGTTTACTCCAAACTTGCTAGGAAGCATCAGGGTGACTTGTAGATCAAAAATAACTAAAATTGTGCCGATAGGAAATCCAAGATAGCCGCCATGGCCGCCATCTTGAAAATCTATTTTTCGCTTCTTCTCCTGAACTGAAAGGCCAATTGACTCCAAACTTGCTAGGAAGCATCAGGGTGATTTGTAGATCAAAAGTAGCTACATTGGTGCTGATCGGAAATCCAAGATGGCCGCCATGGCCACCATCTTGAAAATTTATTTTTCGCTTCTTCTCCTGAACCGAAAGGCCAATTGACTCCAAACTTGCTTGGAAGCATCAGGGTGACTTGTAGATCAAAAATAGCTAAAATCGTGCCGATCAGAAATCCAAGATGGCCACCATGGCAGCCATCTTGAAAATCTATTTTTCGCTTTACTCCTAAACCCAAAAGCCAGTTGACTCCAAACTTGGTAGGAAGCATTGGGGTGACTTATAGATCAAAAATAGCTAAAATCGTGCCTATCGGAAATCCAAGGTGGCCGCCATGGCGGCCATCTTGAAAATCTATTTTTCGCTTCTTCTCCTGAACCGAAAGGCCAGTTGACTCCAAACTTGCTCGGAAGCGTCGCGGTGACTTGTAGATCAAAAATAACTAAAATCGTGCCGATCAGAAATCCAGGATGGGCGCCATGGCAGCCATCTTGAAAATCTATTTTTCGCTTCTCCTGAACCGAAAGGCCAGTTGACTTGTAGATCAAAAATAGCTAAAATTGTGCCAATCAGATATCCAAGATGGCCGCCATGGCAGCCATCATGAAAAATTGTTCGCTTTTTCTCCTGAACCAAAAGGCCAGTTTACTTGAAACTTGATAGGAAGCATTGGGGTGACTCGTAGATCAAAAATAGCTAAAATCGTGCCGATCATAAATCCAAGCTGGCTGCCATTTAGAGTTTGTTCAAATGATCACGCTCCATTGACTGGCATGCCATATATATTCTTCTTCAAAATTAAGAACAGCTTAAATGATGTTCTTTTCATTAGTTGCGATGACAGGATTGGAAAAATGTTGCATAACATCTGCATATCTGCAGTTGCTATGTCACTCAGCTGAGCAACCCGATGCCTGTGGACCTCTTGTATTTTTGTTTCATGGGGGGACCCTAACTGTGTTTTTATTTACCTGAAAACTACAGAGAGCTGGAAATTAACAAACAAAACAAAATTGCTGCAATGTTTTGAGATGTTTACTTACATCTGTGTGTCATGTGATTTGTAAATAGATCTTTGATGTTTTAATTTTCACTTCTTGTAAAGTTTTTCCCGATGATAAGATTCACTATTATGCTATGAGGTAAAAAGTAAACTGCCCATAGTTTACCGACCATTTAAGCACAACAGGAAAAATATGTCTAGACAGATATGTTCTTGACTATTTTTTGAATCAACAAACAACAGTTTTGAGTTTTGAGTACGATTTCTTTGTTCCATCAATGAATCTTAGCAGTAATTCGTAGGGTTTAGTTTTATGAATTATTCGGAAGCCCAATACTGTGATAACCCTAAGTATAGGAATAGACAGGCCTGAGCAAACAGTGTAGACCCAGATCATTGATGCCTGGGATTTTACCGCCCAGTTCAGCACAACAAGGAAGCTATTAGGTTTAGTTTCTCTTGACTGGTTAATTTGTATAATCTTCTGGAAGGCAAAAGCCCAGTACCGTGATAACCTTAAGTATAGGAACAGACTGGTTTTGATCAAACAATGTAGACACAGCGTCTGATCAGGGTCTGTACTATTTGCCATTCATCCAGCAACAAGTATAATCCTAAACTGTAAAGATGTATGTCTATTTTACTACCTGTTGGTGTGTTTAAATATTCATTGATTTTGAACACAAAACTACAATAATTACAAACTTTAATATCAGAAGATCACAAGGATACAATTTTCAAGTAGATTTTCAAGTAGATCTATTCCCAGCACTTGCTGTACCTAGAAAAAAGAGACTTGGACTTCAAAAAACTGATTAGACTGATTAGACAAGTCAATATAAACTGCAGTGAATGTTTGTTTGGCTTTAACCAAAGTTAAAAAACGGCGCTAGAAATGTATGGCATAACCAATTTCAACCAATATAAATTCATGTAACATAGAAAATAAAAGAACCAGAGCTACTCAAGCAACGTATCATTTTATTGGTCTATAGATTACATTACAAAGTACTAACAACAAGCAAAAGAGACAGAAATTATATAAATACTATAAAAGTATCAGAATGTACCTATCTGTCCAAATGTAACTGCACTGACCCTACTTGACAATAGAGCAACAGAGTAAATCTGCAGCTGAGAAATCCCTGTTTTTGCTCAGCTCTCATTTGATAACTCCTGCATTCTTAAGACAGCAACATTTTTATTCATACATACAAAATAACAAACACTGAATACAATTCATCATGCCATGATTTCGGTGACATCACAGTATAAAAAGGAAGATAATAAAATTCTTTTGTTAAAATAATGTCCCTTAGATAATCTGAAGTTTAGCAAATCATAGTTGCCCATTTGTGAGGCACATCAGTTCCTATATTTTAATATTGCTTTTTTCAGGTGTTGATGAGAGCACTGAGAGATTTTAATCTGCCAAAGATTGTGACAGATGATGTTCCTATTATCATGGGTCTTATTGGTGATCTATTCCCAGCGCTTGATGTACCTAGAAAAAGAGACTTGGACTTCGAAAAACTGATTAGACAAGCTACAATTGATCAGAAATTACAGCCAGAAGACAATTTCATCTTAAAGGTTAAATTAATCTCTTTTTCCTGCTAGCTTGCCTGTTTTAGTACAGATAAACATGAAGATTACATAGTATTTCATGGCTGTATGGAGTATAGTCAAAACTACTGCTCCTCAATTCTGTGGATGACCGGATGCAGTATTGAGCTCAAAAGTGCACCTGGTCATCCACAGTACCGAGGATCAATTGTTTTTACTATACTCTGCACAGCCATGAAATAATTGTTTTATTACCCAATCTTTACTATTCACTGCATCTGAACGGCCAAATCCTCCTCATTAATGTTGGAGAATCTCACTTCTGCCATTTTCTCAACCGAAATAGGAGACACTTGCAGCTAATCTTCCAGATGGCCTTGTTTATGTTTGAGGTGTGGGTCACGTGAGCTGTGATGACAGGCTTGAAGATAGATCTAACCTAAAAACAACACCCAGGATAAAAACCACACCGTCCATGCAATACTGTGCAATAGTCAAAACTATACCATGATAGTGTAGTTCAACCTTCTAAGCAGTGCTTGGCTTGACAAAACTGCACTATAGCAAAAAATATTCTAATATTCTGTATATAGCTGGTTGAGTTATTAGCCCACCTGAGCACGAAGTGCTGGAGATGAGCTATTATGATCGGTCAATGTCCGTCGTCCCGCCTGCGTCATCTGTCATGTGGCATCAACAATTTGCTTTAAAAGTCTACTCCTCCTACACCTTGGGGCCAAATGACTTGAAATTTGGTTGGAAGCATAGGGGTGATATGTATATCACAAATAGCTAAAATCGTTCCAATCAGAAATCCGAAATGGCCAACATGGTGGCCATCTTGAAAATCTATTTTTCACTTCTCCTGAATCGAAAGGCCAATTGACTTGAAAGTTGGAAGGAAGCATCGGGGTGACTTGTAGATCAAAAATAGATAAAATCATTTTGATCGGAAGTCCAAGATGGCCGCTGTTACAGCCATTTTTGAAAATCTATTTTTCACTTCTCCTCCTGAACTGAAAGGCCAATTTGAAAGAAAAATCAATAGGAAGCATGAAGATGACTTGTAGATAAAAAATACCTAAATTCAGTCTGATCTGAAATCCAAGATGGCTATCGTGGCTACCATCTTGAAAATCTATTTTTCACTTCTTCTGAACCAAAAGGCCAATTATAAATTGAAACTTGGTAGGAAGCATCAGGGCGACTTGTAGATCTAAAACAGCTAAAATTGTTCTGATCTGAAATCCAAGATGGCCGCCATGGCAGCTATCGTGAAAATCTATTTTTCCTTTCTTTTCCTGAAATAGATACTGCACAAAAACCACGCAGGTTTTTTTTTTGGCACGTTTTTTTCTCCGTAACAGAAACAGATGAAACAATTAAAATATATAAGGAATCCTCTAAGAATGAAACAAATGAAACAGACCAATAGCAGTTCTCACTGATGGTCCGTTTCATTTGTTACAAAACAGGATGAAACAGTTCAAACACCTTGGTCAGTACTTGTTACGAAACAGGGTGTAACGAAATGTAACAATGAAACAGATACTTTTCTTAGCCAAGAATTTTTTTTATATATGCCCATTTCTGTTTCGTAACAAATGAAACAATTGAGATATAGAGAGAAAACTCTGAAAAAGGATGAAACAGACCAAAAACCATGCTCAGTGCTTGTTATGACCAAGGCGAAACATAATTAAACCGTGAAACAGATACAATTTTTTTATAAACCCATTTCTGTTTCGTAACAAATGAATAATAAGATATATAGAAAAAACTCTGAAACAGGATGAAACAGACCAGAAAAATTTAAAATATACTCGTTACTAAACAGGGTGAAACGATGAAACATACATCTTTTTTTTTTTATAAACCCATTTCTGTTTCGTCACAAATGAAACAAATAAGATATATAGGAATAACTCTGAAACAGGATGAAACAGTTCAAACACCCAGGTCAGTGCTTGTTACGAAACAGGGTGAAACGAAATGTAACAATGAATCAGATACTATACTTAGTCTTTCAATTTTTTTTTTTTTTTTTTTTTTGATAAACCCATTTTTGTTTTGTAACAAATGAAACAATTAAGATGTATAGGAAAAACTGTGTAACAGGATGAAACAGACCAAAACCTTGTTTAAAGCTCGTTACGAAACAGGGTGAAACAAAATGTAACAATGAAACATACATCTTTTTTTTTTAAAAAAACTCATTCCTGTTTCGTAAAAAATGAAATGATTAAGATATATAAGGAAAACTCTGAAAGAGGATAAAACAGACCAAAGAATCTAAAAGATGCTCGTTAGGAAACAGAATGACATGAAATGAAACGATGAAACATACATCTTTTTTTTTATAAACCCATTTCTGTTTCGTAACAAATGAAACAAATAAGATATAGTGGAAAATCTCTGAAACAGGATGAAACAGACCAAAACATTTGAAATATGCTCCTTACGAAACAGAGTGAAACAGAATGAAATGATAAAACATATACATTTTGTACCTTTTTTTTTTTTATAAACCCATTTCTGTTTCATAACAAATGAAACAAATAAGATATATAGGAGAAACTCTGAAACAGGATGAAACACTTCAAACACCTTGGTCAGTGCTTGTTATGAAACAGGGTGAAATGAAATGTAACAATGAAACAGATACTTTTCTTAGCCAAGAAATATTTTTTTCAGCCCATTTCTGTTTCCTAACAAATGAAACAATTAAGAAATATAGAGAAAACTCTGAAACAGGATTAACAGACCAAAAACCATGGTCAGTGCTTGTTACGAAACAAAGCGAAATGCAATGAAACAATGAAACAAATATATTTTTTTAATAAACCCATTTCTGTTTCATAACAAATGAAACAAATAAGATATATAGGAAAAACTCTGAAACAGGATGAAATAGTTCAAACACCCAGGTCAGTGCTTGTTAAGAAACAGGGTGAAACAAAATGTAACAATGAAACAGATACTTCTATTAGCCAAGAAATTTTTTTTTTTATAAGCCTATTTCTGTTTCGTAACAAATGAAACGATTAAGATATATAGAGAAAACTCTGACACAGGATGAAACAGACCAAAAACCATGGTCAGTGCTTGTTACGAAACAAGGCGAAACATATATCTTTTTTTTATAAACCCATTTCTGTTTCGTAACAAATGAAGCGATTAAGATTTATAGGGAAAACTTTGAAACAGGATGAAACACTTCAAACACCTTGATCAGTGCTTGTTACGAAACAGGGTGAATTGAAATGTAACAATGAAACAGATACTTTTCTAGCCAAGAAATATTTTTTTCAGCCCATTTTTGTTTTGTAACAAATGAAACGATTAAGATATATAGAGAAATCTCTGAAACAGGATGAAACAGACAAAAAAACTTAAAATATGCTTGTTACAAAACAGAGTGAAACGAAATGAAATGATGAAACATACATCTTTTTTTTTTATATACCCATTTCTGTTTCGTAACAAATGAAACGAATAAGATATAGTGGAAAATCTCTGAAACAAGATGAAACAGACCAAAAAATTTGAAATATGCTCGTTACAAAACAGAATGAAACGATGAAACATACATCTTTTTTTTATTATAAACCCATTTCTGTTTCGTAACAAATGAAATGAATAAGATATATAGGAAAAACTCTGAAACAGGATGATACACTTCAAACACCTTGGTCAGTGCTTGTTACGAAACAGGGTGAATCCAAATGTAACAATGAAACAGATACTTTTCTTAGCCAAGAAAAAAACAGGGTGAATCCAAATGTAACAATGAAACAGATACTTTTCTTAGCCAAGAAATATTTTTTTCAGCCCATTTTTGTTTTGTAACAAATGAAACGATTAAGATATATAGAGAAAACTCTGAAACAGGATGTAACAGACCAAAAACCATGGTCAGTGCTTGCTACGAAACAAGGCAAAATGCAATGAAACAGATATATTTTTTTAATATATCTGTTTTGTAACAAATGAAACGAATAAGATGTATGGGAAAAACTCTGAAACAGGATGAAACAGTTCCAACACCCAGGTCACTTGCTTGTTACAAAACAGGGTGAAACAAAATGTAACAATGAAGTCTTTCAGTTTTATTTTTTTCTTTCAGTTTTATTTTTTTTATAAACCCGTTTCTGTTTCGTAAAAGACTTGTTCAAACCTCGTTACGAAACAGGGTGAAACGAAATGTAACAATGAAACATGCATCTTTTTTCTTTTATAAACCCATTTCTGTTTCGTAACAAATGAAACGATTAAGATATATAGGAAAAACTCTGAAACAGGATGAAACAGACCAAAAAATTTAAAATATGCTTGTTACGAAACAGAGTGAAACAAAATGAAACGATGAAACATACTTCTTTTGTTTTTATAAACCGAATCAGTTTCGCAACAAATAAAACGAATAAGATATAGTGGAAAATCTCTGAAACAGGATGAAACAAACCAAAAAATTTGAAATATAGTCTTCAGAATCTGATCTGTTGGAATTTGGCTTTTGATCATCCAAGAATTTTCATATATTACCTTTAAGCTACCTCAGGAGTTGATAAGCAGGATGCAAGTGGTAATAAATTACATAACTGGTCTATTGCACTGATGCGGTTTATGACAACATCAAAGAGGTCAGTAACTGGTCAGTTGCAGTAGGGTGATTTATGGCTTCTTCAAAGAAATTACTTATGGAATTTTAAGAAAAAAAGCTTAAGAGGCAACAAATTATGCACAGACATAATAAATTCAGCTCCTAAATCTTCATGGAATATTTTTGTTAAAAGATGGATTAAAATTCAGTGTTTCATATCATACTGAAAGGAATAAAATGAAGTTTCTAAAAAAAAGTGTTTTTTTAGCTTTAAAAACTGAGTATTAATGGAGTTATTAATAAAAAAGTGTATATATTATTTTTGGATTTTTTCTGAAAATCAAACAAAGGCTACTGTTTCTTAAATTCTTGCTGCTGGAGTATTTCCTGTGCAAAAACAGTACTGTGAAGTTTCAATTTTTCTGAATAGTCCTTCCTTTTGATGTACTGTAATAGTGAAATGCTATGGAGTTTATTTGGAGTTTATTAATCTAATCTGTAATGGAGTGTATCAAATTCATTTCCTATTGACTGAAAGGCTACTTAATATAATGCCCATTATGACCAATTCATTAAAAAGGGATAAAACAGGAATGGGATGTAATATATACAAGTTTATGTGCTGTCTTTTTATGTTGAGGAAAAAACATAAACTGTTGTGAAAATATCTTAACATGAATGAACAAACTGAACAAGTAGCAGATGAAGAAGTTTTCCTCAAAAACATAAATATAAATAACATATCTAACACAATTACTGAACCCTCTTATGGTGACTCTACCATAAATGTTACTTATTCCAAAAATGAAAAATTACTAGACAATTGTGAAAATCAACTCTCAGTTAACTCTAGTAATTATGATTCCTCACCAAAACAGATTCAGTCTCAGTCATCAGTGAATTTTCTCTCTTTTTAACTCTGATTACTTTAGTCAATTCTATAAATTACTTCTGCCTTTTTTATAGTGATATTGTAATTATATATTATATATCAAGTCTCTGTAGCTGTCTGTCTCAGTGCCTTTTTCTCTTTCTCTCTTTGTTTATCTTAGTATTTTCTAGTATATACATATTGCTGTTATGAAGGGCGGTTATTGAATAAATAATATACTAGAATCTTACTGGCTGTCACTGTGCATCTCTCTCTCTCTCTCTCTCTCTCTCTCTCTCTCTCTCTCTACTTTATTATCTACTATAAATTACATCATTTACATATACAAAAGTGTTGAATGTGAAGTGTGATGAAATTTAATTTAACACTACACAATTTTAATCTTTCTCTGTGCAGCTCTTTTCCTTCTCTCTACCTCTGTCTCTCGCAACATTATTATCTTCTGTAAACTACATAATTTACATCAGGAGAATGTTTATTGTGGAGTGTAGTAATTAAATTTAGCACAACATTTTTAATCTTTCTCCATCTCTCTCTCTCTGTCTGTCTGTCTGTCTCTCTCTCTCTCAATTTTTTTAGTATTCCTAAAATTGTAAAGTATGCTGGATGCTTTTATTTCATATGAATAGGACAAATACATATAATGGAAAGTTGGGTATTGCCCCCCCCCCCCCCCCCCCCCCCAAAAAAAAAAAAAAGAAGGCGAGGTCTGGTGACAACCGGCTGTCAGCAGACTTTTAGGTCTAGTGACAACCGGTTGTCACTAGACCAAAAGTCTGGTGACAACCAGCTGTCACTAGACCTAAAAGTCTGCTGACAACCAGCTATATTTTCTAATAAAATTATGGAAAATTTGTCCTTATCATGGAATAATGAATAAAAAAGTATAAGTTTCCATTGACAGTGTTTCAAAGAAAAATACCGAATAACTTTTAAATGCTTAAACAATGTAGCTTGCATTTTAACATTCAATTATTTTCTATCAGCTTATTTAATACTAGCATACTTTTTATGGAACAGATAAATGAATTTATATATAAGACAAGAAATAGAAACATACACATGCACACAGGGCCCCTAGTGGAACCTTTAAAACCATTAAAAACATTTAATTTTGTTGAAATCCTTTAAAACCTTTAAAGTTGGCCGAAAAACCTATATTTTGATGAGAAAAACTGTATATTTGGCAATTGTAAATGCAAGAGAAGGACAGAGTTAATATGTAGCATTTCATAACAGCAAATTATAGTTCTGTGACTTAGAGTAATATGTTCCTAAACAGAAATGCAAGTTAATATTGTCATTTCCATTTAAAGATAAAAATGTCAGATTTTCTCTGCAATTTTCTCCCTATTTTGCTTGAAAGGTGACGGCGCAAGGATTCTTTTGCTTGGGATCTGGCAAGAAGTTTAACCATTAAATGCTTTTTTTTTTTGTACAAAATTCATCCTGAAAATCTTTTATTTGGCCAAAAATAGCCTGTATAAAAAACCTTTATTTTTAAGAGACTCTCCTAGGGGGCCTGTATACATGTAACAGGAAACAAATTACTTCTAAATAACATGTTTTTTGTAGTCATGCATTTGAAGGTTTTGGCTGAAGTATATTTCAGTTAAATAACCAATTCATAAAAGTTCATAAATAACCCATCTTTAAATCTATACTGGTTTCTTTTCTTAAAATTAGAGCTGTCAGATCTCACTACATCCCCATTGCAGTGCTATCAGAGGAGAAAAACTTATAGTGTATAGTGTAGAAATATTTTAAATTCATGCTTACCAGATAACATCACTGTAGGATATGGTTACATGGCAACATAAATCTATGAAATGATTTAAATCCATGAGTTATGGGCCCTTGGCCCTGATTCCGGTACACACAATACATCAACCCACCGTTCATGTGTGTACCAGGTTTCAACTTTTGTTACCCTTACAGTTCTTGAGAAAACTGGGACAAAAAAATTTTCATTAATGGCAAATTGTAAAACCTATCAATTTTAACATATTTCAAGACCATTTTTATAACAAATTACTAAGATCTAAAATGTTACTGAAATACACTGATCACTTATATGACATACAGGGGCTTCTACAAAGGCATTGTTACACAAGAAGGAAGCTCTGGAGGTAATTTTGAACCTGTTTTCCAAGAGTATTAAAACTTCCAAGCTGTGGCTTATGCATTAAAATGGTATTTTGTCAGATACATATCATTTTGAGAGGCAAGTATAGCGATACATATCATATCATGAGGTGCCTATATTGTTACAGCCCTAAATGCTAGTCAAGAGTTTACATCTATGTACTAAATGAAGATACCCTCTCTGGATACAGTCATTACTTAAAGGAAAATGTAAAAAAAAAAAAACTATTAAGCATGATTGGCTAAGTAATTTGGTGAAAAAATTATGAAAATTGGTTGGAAAGTAAGAAAGTTGTTGGATTTTAGCATTCTATAAAATGCTGTCATAGAAGCTGGCATTTTTTGTGAGTGAGTGATGTCATAACCACCCAATTAAATATGCAAAATAGTAACATTTTGTTGCTGTCTAACTGTAAATGTATTCATTTGCATAAAAACTATTTCACATAAGCAGAATATTCCTGTCCAAAGACAACTTTTATTTGAGTTTTAAAAAGCTAAACATCTGATTAAATATTCAAAATATTTAATATTCAAAATGGCGGCACCCATGCTCAGGGTTATATGAAATATAAAATATATCTTTCTTATTTCCTAACCGATTTTGATCAAATTTGCTCCAAAATTCTTTTTTTCTAGAGCTTAATACTTTCTGACATACCTGTACATTGCATTTAGTGGGTGTTTCCCTTTAATTATTGTATTGGAAAGGAAATAAGTTCAAAGTAAAACTGAATAAAGTAGCGGTGCAGATGCTATAAAACAATGCAGTCTTCTCAAAACTGACTAGAGTACAGTTTATATGCAAAAGCTCCATAGCTTTGATCGCTGAAACCAGATATGGTAAAACATTACATTTAGCATTAGAAGTCTTCCATAACAGTCAAAGAAAAGTAATCATACATGTACAGACCTTACTTCTAATGCTGGGGCGATCTCTTATAACTTGGACCACAGCTGATCTACTCCCAAACCTGGATAGGAGAGAGTGACAATGCGGGGGTCTTAAATGCATTCATGTAAATATTTAACCTGGTTATGTCCTGTGATTAATGCCATTTTTGCCTCCCACCCCAAAAATAATAATATTTAAAGATCTTGACTCTATGAGATACTGTTTGACTGGTAAGTACAATGAGTTAAATATTGTTTGGATGCCTCACTTAAATGATTAACATACCAACAACTGTCTTAAAAATCTTATATAAAAGTAAAAAAATAGCAAAATAAATGCCTGAAAATGTAGAATTAACTGTGAAACCAATAATTATTACACAGGATTATTGGAAAAATACAGCTGGTTGTCAGCAGACTTTTTGGTCTAGTGACAACCGGTTGTCACCAGACCTAAAACTCTGCTGACAGCCGGTTGTCACCAGACACTTCCAAAAAAGAATATAAAATAAATGAGAAAACAATAACAATTAATTTTCAAGCTGAGACTTAACCATTGTCATGCTGAATAATAAAGATGCCATGCCCACTTTTAATTTGCAGCCTATCAGAATACTTGATCCAGGTTGTTGATACAAATTCACGTACTTAATGACAAATCCAGATCCAGATCAGTTCAGAAGCCAACTGATCTTGATCTACAATTAGCAAAGGATGGTATATCTGGGTTTAGCAGGACCAGGGTTAATACCTAGAGACCTTAACAATGTGGTAGCTTAGAATAATTGAAATTAGTTTATTTGCAGTAATAAAATAAGACTTGGTAGTTTAATTGAAACATCTACTCGCCGGACAATTCGTACTAATCCATTCATGCCAATTGTCCCACAAAGGGATAATGAAAAAAATTGCAGACCCAAATCAGATGCTGCCGAATGCAGCATCTTAGCTGATCCTGGTCTCCATTGTTTGCATTAAATTTGGAATTTCTATAAACCATGGTATTAATAAAAATAAGCAGACCCCCTTTCAACAGGAAATAAACCAGTCCAAAGAGTTAAGGTATGAGAAACAAACTGGCATAACTGGATTTAAAATATCAAGGTTTTTTTTTCCTTTGAAAACTGAAAAAAAAAATCAAACAGTCATCTGCATTAAATTTGATTAGCACTTTAAGGATGAAAGGTAATTGTGGTTTTAAGCAATGTTCTTTTACCATCTCTCTCTCCCTCTCTCTGTCTAGAACTGATTTTAATTTTTATTGATTTGGAGATTTTGAAATTTTTTAATTCTTTCTTTTAATACAATCATTACATAGTCATGAAATCTAATGCAAGCATTCTCATGAAAATTATAAAGCAATGAAATAAAAATTCATTGGATACATTATTGTACTTTGTAATGGCTTTATGAACTAGTACAAATACATTTACTGTGGGGTTGACTGTTTATGAAAACTAGATAACATTTATTAATATAGCTGTGCTATTCATGTCATGTTAATGTAGCTGTGCTATTCTTGTCACTGTGACATCAGGGTGCCTTGTAAAAAGAGCTGTCAGCAAAACCTGGACTGGTATATTGGCAAACATGCACACCCAGATCAGATAACGCAGAAGCAGCATCTGAACAGGGTATGCACTGTTTGCTTAAATTACAGAAGATTAAGAGTTTTAAGTCCCTATTCAGGACCATATTCCCTGTCTACACTCTGAGACAATGGACCACCAAGTGCTGTCAGTACTTTGATTAAGTTTGTTCTCCAGTATAAGACTGGATTATAATACATGTACCTGTGTACACATATAGGTAATTTATTGAAAAAAAAAAATGAACAAAAAAGAAAGAAAAAAAACACTAGAAATGTGTCCACAGTACACGGAAGCCCCTGCTTTGGGGTACCTGACTATAAAACTGCACATTCTGACCTGTTATATATTTTGACCCCTAGACCTGGCCAGGGGCATGACCCTGGGGCAACGGTACCATACATAAAAAGAGATTTTCCTCTATATCTTATTCGTTTCATTTCTTACCAAACAGAAATGGGTTAATAAAAAAAAAGATGTATGTTATTTCATTTCGTTTCACTGTGTTTCGCAATGAGCATATTCAAATTGTTTTGTCTGTTACATCCTGTTTCAGAGATTTTCCTCTATATCTTATTCGTTTCATTTTTACGAAACAGATATGGGTTTATAAAAAAAAAAAAAAGATGTATGTTCAGTGATTTTTTTACCTGCGCATCCCGAGTCCTGTACTCACATTTTTGCTTTGGGACTCAACATTTTAAATCTCAGCCAGTCCCAGGACTCGCAAAGTTATAGTGGAAAATTCTGTAATGGACGTAATGATTTTCTAGTAGGACTCACTTTATACAGCCCAAGTGAGTCCTGGGACGCATAGGTATAATATTGTAAATAAATCACTGATGTTTCATTGTTTCATTTTGTTTCATTCTGTTTCATAACGAGCATAATTTTAGCTCACCTGAGCACAAAGTGCTCATGGTGAGCTATTGTGGTCAGTCAATGTCCGTCGTCCGTCGTGCAGCGTCAACAATTGCTTTAAAAGCCTACTCCTCCTACACCCCTGGGCCAATTGACTTGATACTTGGTAGGAAGCATTGGGGTGACTTGTAGATCTATTTTTTGCTTCTTCTCCTGAACCAAAAGGCCAATTGACTCCATTTGCTAGGAACCATCAGGGTGACTTGTAGATCAAAAATAGCTATATTCGTGCCGATCAGAAATCCAAGATGGCCGCCACCTTGAAAATCTATTTTTCGCTTCTTCTCCTGAACCGAAAGGCCACTTGACCCCAAACTTGCTAGGAAGCATCAGGGTGACTTGTAGATCAAAAGTAGCTAAAATCGTGCTGTTCAGAAATCCAAGGTGACGGCCATCTTGAAAATCTATTTTTTGCTTCTTCTGCTGAACCGAAAGGCCAATTGACTCCAAACTTGCTAGGAAGCATCAGGATGACTTGTAGATCAAAAATAGCTAAAATCGTGCCGATCGGAAATCCAAGATGGCCGCCATGGCCGCCATCTTGAAAATCTATTTTTCGCTTCTACTCGTAAACCCAAAAGCCAATTGACTCCAAACTTGGTAGGAGGCATTGGGGTGACTTATAGATCAAAAATAGCTAAAATCGTGCCTATCGGAAATCCAAGATGGCCACCATGGCAGCCATCTTGAAAATCTATTTTTCGCTTCTTCTCCTGAACCGAAAGGCCAGTTGACTCCAAACGTGGTAGGAAGCATCGGGGTGACTTGTAGATCAAAAATAGCTAAAATTGTGCAGATCGTAAAACCAGGATGGGCGCCATGGCAGCCATCTTGAAAATCTATTTTTCGCTTCTTCTCCTGAACCGAAAGGCCAGTTGACTCGAAACTTAGTAGGAAACATTTGGGTGACTTGTAGATCAAAAATAGCTAAAATCATGCCGATCGTAAATCCAAGATGGCCGCCATGGCGGCTATCTTGAAAATCTATTTTTCGCTTCTTCTCCTAAACCCAAAAGTCACTTGACTCGAAACTTAGTAGGAAGCATCAGGGTAACTTGTAGATCAAATATAGCTAAAATCATTCTGATCAGAAATGCCAGATGGCCACCATGGCCGCCATCTTGAAAATCTATATTTAGCTCTTTCTCCTGCACCGAAAGGCCAATTGACTCCAAACTTCGTAGGAGACATTGGGGTGACTTGTAGATCAAAAATAGCTAAAATTGTGCCATGGCAGCCATCTTGAAAATCTATTTTTCGCCTCTTCTCCTGAACTGAAAGGCCAGTTGACTTGAAACGGTAGGAAGCATTGGGGTGATTCGTAGATCAAAAATAGCTAAAATCGTGCTGATCGTAAATCCAAGCTGGCTGCCATTTAGAGTTTGTTCAAATGATCACGCTCAATTGACTGGCATGCCATATATCTTCTTCTTCAAAATAAAGAACTGCTTAAATGACGATCTTTTCATCAGTTGCGATGACAGGATTGGAAAAATGTTGCATAACATCTGCATATCTGCAGTGGCTATGTCACTCAGATGAGCGACCCGTCGCATGTGGGCCTCTTGTTAATTTTTTGGTCTGTTTCTTCCTGTTTCAGAGGTTTTCCTATATGTTTCATTTGTTACGAAACAGAAAACGGTTTATAAAAAAAAAAGATGTATGTTTCATCGTTTCATTCCACTTCACCCTGTTTCATAACAAGCTTTGAACAAGTCTTTTGGTCTGTTTCGTCCTGTTTCAGAGTTTGTCCTCTATATCTTATTCGTTTCTTTTGTTACAAAACAGAAATGGCTTTATAAAAAAAAAAAAAAAGGATGTATGTTTCATCGTTTCATTTCGTTTCACTCTGTTTCGTAACGAGCATATTTCAAATTGTTTGGTCTGTTTCATCCTGTTTCAGAGTTTTTCCTCTATATCTTATTTGTTTCATTTGTTAAGAAACAGAAACTGCTTTATATAAAATAAAAAAACAAAAAAGATGTATGTTTCATCGTTTCATTTCGTTTCACTCTGTTTCGTAACAAGCATATTTCAAATTGTTTGGTCTGTTTCGTCCTGTTTCAGAGTTTTTCCTCTATATCTTATTCGTTTCATTTGTTACGAAACAGAAACTGCTTTATAAAAAAAAAAAAAAAAAAGATGTATGTTTCATCGTTTCATTTCGTTTCTTAACGAGCATATTACAAATTGTTTGGTCTGTTTCATCCTGTTTCAGAGTTTTTCTTCTATATCTTATTTGTTTCATTTGTTATGAAACAGAAATGGGTTTATAAAAAAAAAAAGATATATGTTTCATTGTTTCATTCCGTTTCACTCTGTTTTGTAATGAGCATATTTCAAATTGTTTGGTCTGTTACATCCTGTTTCAGAGATTTTTCTCTATATCTTATTTGTTTCATTTGTTAGGAAACAGAAATGGGTTTATAAAAAAAAAAAGATGTATGTTTCATTGTTTCATTTTGTTTCACTCTGTTTGGTAACGAGCATATTTCAAATTGTTTGGTCTGTTACATCCTGTTTCAGAGATTTTTCTCTATATCTCATTCGTTTCTTTTGTTACAAAACAGATATGGGTTTATAAAAAAAAATAGATGTATGTTTCATTGTTTCATTTCGTTTCATTCTGTTTCATAATGAGCATATTTCTAATTTTTTGGTCTGTTTCTTCCTGTTTCAGAGGTTTTCCTATTTATCTTAATTGTTTCATTTGTTACAAAACAGAAATGGGATTATAAAAAAAAAAGATGTATGTTTCATCATTTCATTCCATTTCACCCTGTTTCGTAACAAGCTTTGAAAAGTCTTTTTGTCTTTTTCATCCTGTTTCAGAGTTTTACCTCTATATCTTATTTGTTTCATTTGTTACTAAACAGAAATGGGTTTATAAAAAAAAAATGGTGTATGTTTCATCGTTTCATTTCGTTTCACTCTGTTTAGTAACGAGCATATTTCAAATTGTTTGGTCTGTTACATCCTGTTTCAGAGATTTTCCTATATATCTTATTCATTTTATTTGTTAGGAAACAGAACTGGATTTATAAAAAAAAAAAAGCTGTATGTCTCATCGTTTCATTCCATTTCACCCTGTTTCGTAACAAGCTTTGAACAAGTCTTTTGGTCTGTTTCATCCTGTTTCAGAGATTTTCCTATATATCTTATTTGTTTAATTTGTTATGAAACAGAAATGGCTTTATAAAAAAAAGATGTATGTTTCATTGTTTAATTCCGTTTCACCCTGTTTCGTTACAAGCTTTGACCAAGTCTTCTGGTCTGTTTCATCCTGTTTCAGAGATTTTCCTATATATTTTATTCGTTTCATTTGTTACG
The DNA here is from genome assembly GCA_964016985.1 of Anodontia alba. Classification (NCBI taxonomy): domain Eukaryota; kingdom Metazoa; phylum Mollusca; class Bivalvia; order Lucinida; family Lucinidae; genus Anodontia; species Anodontia alba. The sequence goes on along the minus strand of OZ024822.1, from coordinate 26,790,043 downwards.
AAACAGAAATGTTTTTATAAAAAAAAGATGTATGTTTCATCGTTTCATTCTGTTTCACCCTATTAGGTAACAAGCTTTGAACAATTCTTTTTGTCTGTTTCATCCTGTTTCAGAGTTTTATCTCTATATCTTATTTGTTTCATTTGTTAAGAAACAGAAATGGGTTTATAAAAAAAAAAAAAGCTGTATGTCTCATCGTTTCATTCCATTTCACCCTGTTTCGTAACAAGCTTTGAACAAGTCTTTTGGTCTGTTTCATCCTGTTTCAGAGATTTTCCTATATATCTTATTTGTTTCATTTGTTATGAAACAGAAATGGCTTTATAAAAAAAAAGATGTATGTTTCATCATTTAATTCCATTTCACCCTGTTTCGTTACAAGCTTTGACCAAGTCTTCTGGTCTGTTTCATCCTGTTTCAGAGTTTTTTGCCTATATATTTTATTCGTTTCATTTGTTACGAAACAGAAATGTTTTCATAAAAAAAAGATGTATGTTTCATCGTTTCATTCTGTTTCACCCTATTTTGTAACAAGCTTTGAACAAGTCTTTTGGTCTGTTTCATCCTGTTTCAGAGTTTTATCTCTATATCTTATTCGTTTCATTTGTTAAGAAACAGAAATGGGTTTATAAAAAAAAAAAAAAAAAAGATGTATGTTTCATCGTTTCATTTTGTTTCACTCTGTTTTGTAACGAGCATATTTCAAATTGCTTGGTCTGTTACATCCTGTTTCAGAGATTTTCCTATATATCTTATTCCTTTCATATGTTACGACACAGAAATGGGTTTATAAAAAAAAAAGATGTATGTTTCATCATTTCAGTCTGTTTCACCCTGTTTCGTAACAAGCTTTGACCAAGTCTTTTGGTCTGTTTCATCCTGTTTCAGAGTTTTTCATCTGTATCTTATTTGTTTCATTTGTTACGAAACAGAAATGGCTTTATAAAAAAAATTATTGTATGTTTGATCGTTTCATTTCGTTTCACTCTGTTTCGTAATGAGCATATTTCAAATTGTTTGGTCTGTTACATCCTGTTTCAGAGTTTTTCCTCTATATCTTATTTGTTTCATTTGTTACGAAACAGAAATAGGTTTATAAAAAAAAAGTATCTGTTTCATTGTTACATTACGTTACACCCTGTTTCGTAACAAGCACTGATCAAGGTGCTTGAACTGTTTCATCCTGTTTCGTAACAAATAAAACGAATGAAACGAACCATCAGTGAGAACTGCTATTGGTCTGTTTCATTTGTTTCATTCTTTTTCAGTCCATTTTAGAGGATTCCTTATATATTTTAATTGTTTCATCTGTTTCTGTTACGGAGAAAAAACATGCCCCAAAAAAAGCGTGGTTTTTGTGCAGTATATGTCCTGAAGAGAAGGGCCATCTGACTTGAAACTTTGTAGGAAAAAAGATAAAAAAATAGCTAAAATTGTTCAGATTAAAAATCCAAGATGGCTGCCACTGGCCATCTTGAAAATCTATTTTTCGCTTCTTCTCCTGAATCAAAAGGCCAATTATCCAAATTGAAATCCAAGATGGCTGCCACTGGTCATCCTGAAAATCTATTTTTCGCTTCTTCTCCTGAACCAAAAGGCCAGTTGACTTGAAACTTGGTAGGAAGTATTGGGGTGACTTGTAAATAGACTTATATAGAGAAAAACTTTAAAAATCTTCTTGTCTCAAACTAAAAGGCCAAGGCCTTTGATATTTAGTGTGTAGCTTTGTCTTTTGGACCTGGACCGAGATTGTTCAAATTATAACCCTGGGGTCAAAAATGGCCCTGTTCTTGGACTGACACTTGTTTTTCTTAGAATCAGGGAAAAACTTTAAAATTCTCCTAGTCTGAAACAAGAAGGCCCAGGCCTTTGATATTTAGTATATAGCTTTATCTATTCAACCTCTACCAAGATTTTTCAAATTATAGCCCTTGGGTCAAAAATTGTTTTGCCCCTGGGGTCACTTATTTTACGTAGACACATATAGGGGAAACACATAATAATCTTCTTTTTCTCCTGAATCAAAAGGCCAATTTTCCAAATTGAAATCCAAGATGGCTGCCACTGGTCATCCTGAAAATCTATTTTTCGCTTCTTCTCCTGAACCAAAAGGCCAGTTGACTTGAAACTTGGTAGGAAGTATTGGGGTGACTTGTAAATAGACTTATATAGAGAAAAACTTTAAAAATCTTCTTGTCTCAAACTAAAAGGCCAAGGCCTTTGATATTTAGTGTATAGCTTTGTCTTTTGGACCTGGACCGAGATTGTTCAAATTATAACCCTGGGGTCAAAAATGGCCCTGTTCTTGGACTGACTCTTGTTTTTCTTAGAATCAGGGAAAAACTTTAAAATTCTCCTAGTCTGAAACAAGAAGGCCCAGGCCTTTGATATTTAGTATATATCTTTATCTATTCAACCTCTACCAAGATTTTTCAAATTATAGCCCTTGGGTCAAAAATTGTTTTGCCCCTGGGGTCACTTATTTTACGTAGACACATATAGGGGAAACACATAATAATCTTCTTTTTCTCCTGAATCAAAAGGCCAATTTTCCAAATTGAAATCCAAGATGGCTGCCACTGGTCATCCTGAAAATCTATTTTTCGCTTCTTCTCCTGAACCAAAAGGCCAGTTGACTTGAAACTTGGTAGGAAGTATTGGGGTGACTTGTAAATAGACTTATATAGAGAAAAACTTTAAAAATCTTCTTGTCTCAAACTAAAAGGCCAAGGCCTTTGATATTTAGTGTATAGCTTTGTCTTTTGGACCTGGACCAAGATTGTTCAAATTATAACCCTGGGGTCAAAAATGGCCCTGTACTTGGACTGACACTTGTTTTTCTTAGAATCAGGGAAAAACTTTAAAATTCTCCTAGTCTGAAACAAGAAGGCCCAGGCCTTTGATATTTAGTATATAGCTTTATCTATTCAACCTTTACCAAGATTTTTCAAATTATAGCCCTTGGGTCAAAAATTGTTTTGCCCCTGGGGTCACTTATTTTACGTAGACACATATAGGGGAAACACATAATAATCTTCTTGTCTGAAATTAAAAGGCACAGGCCTATGATATTTGGTATGTAGCTTTGTCTTATAGACCTCTACCAAGGCTGTTCAAATTAAAGCCCTTGGGTAAAAATTGGCTCCACCTCAGGAGTCACTTGTTTTACATAGTCTCATTAAAGGAGAAACTTTAAAAATCTTCTTGTCTACAAACTAGAAGGCCCAGACCTTTAAAAAATTTTTGTAGATTTAGCTGGAGGGCTTTTCCCAACTGTACAAATTATGGCCCTGGGGTCAAAATGGCTCCATCCTGGAGGTCACTTGTCTTACATAAACTCATATGGGGAAAAACTTTAAAGGTCTTCTTGTGTGAAAAAAGAAGACCTTGGTCTTTGACATTTGGTACTTAGTTTTGTCTAGTGGACCTTTACCAAGATTGACATTATGCCCTGGGGTAAAAACTGGTCCCTCACAGGAGTCACTTGTTTTATGTAGACTCGTATACTAAAGGGAAAACCTTTAAAAATTTTCTTGTGTAAAACTTGAAGGCACAGTTCATTGATAGTTGGAATGTCACTTTATCAAATTCACTTTATCAAAGTGAATTTGTTATGTGAAGTATCTAATTTGCCAAATTGATTAAAGCAAAATTCCATACCATGGTACTGTAGGATACACAGACCAAAGATGTTTCAAATTGCACTTGCTACCATACCCATATGTTTTATTGTTTCAAAATGTTATCGTAAGCTTGCTCAGAACAAATGTATCAGGTGAGCTACAGGACCATTGGTCTTCTGGTTATATACATTTTAGTATCGAGGATGTGGGTGATCTGGGATTGTTAGTGAGCAAATTCCTTCATTTTTGACAGTAGTTTTGTTAAGGACTGCTTTTATGGCTGTTCTATATAACTGAAAAGGGGATTTTGATTAAATGCTGTTTAGCTTTTGGCCTTTTATTCTAGTTCTAGTCATACTTCCTGGTCCTCTGGGAACAGTGTTCAAATTTATTTTGATTAATTTGCTTGAAGCCAGTGATAAGAAGCCTGAGTAGTTTTACAAAATACATTACTGTTCATGAACAGACTAAATTAACATACATTGGTTTTGATTTCTTAATGTGCTCTTTTCTACATTGGACACACAGACTAAATGTTTGATATATGAGGTACATTCATCCAATAATTACAAAGCCCAAAGTGTGGCTCAAACTTACAGTCATTTGCTTATAAGTAGAGTGCATAATCCAATAGCTCACTTTCCCACCTGCATTTAACATTGACCAGTTGTTCAAGGGTTTTAAGGTACATCTCTGTTGTAAACAGCTTTTCTTTTTTATGACTAAATATCAGTCTTAAGGAAATATTAAAGATAGCTTTAGTATTATCTTTATAAACAGGTATTTAAATTTAGTGTGTATATTGTTATGTTCAGACACTTGAGAGTAAATATGTGCTCTTCTGTAGGTTGTGCAGCTGCAGGAATTGTTTGAAGTGCGACACTCTGTGTTTTTACTGGGTGGTGCAGGAGCTGGTAAGAGTAAAGTGTGGAACACTCTTATCAGAACATATAAAAATCAGGGAAGGAAGCCACAAGCCATTGACCTTGATCCAAAGGCTGTTACCAATGACGAATTGTTTGGTATCATCAACCCTGCAACGAGAGAATGGAAAGATGGTATGTGAATAGATACAGAATTCTTTTTGTAGCTGGCCTCGGTGGCTCAGTTGGATGCGCCGTCCGACTGGAGACCAGTAGGTCGCGGGTTCAACCCCCGCCGAGGTCGGCAACATTCTTTCGTGGAGATTGATCATGAAATATTTTCAACGGTCATTCTCTCCCTTCCGCTGATTCAAGAAGGGCAGTTGTCAGTTTCTGGCGAAAGAATGTGCACAATACCACCCAGGGAAACCCGATATCGGGATATCGGAGGTTGCGAGATTTCGGAGGTAAACAAATGATGTCATCCAGCGACAGTGTATGTACTTATCCTCTTTTAATGATCAAAAAAGTGCTTCTGGAGGATAAGCAACGTAACCTATATTTTCTCAGTTGAATAGTTTAATATATGAAAATGGCATTTCAATATAAAGTATCCTCCTATTTATTCAAAATCACGTTTGAAAAGGAAATTTCATTGTTTTTCACCCAAATTCCATTTTCAATTGTTTATAGCTTTTATCCTGTAAAGCTTTTTCATTGAGTATGCATGTCTGTATAATCTAGAACCTTTCTATAAATTATACAAGAAATAGCAGATGTGAAAAAATTACTAAAGTGGCAGATTTTTTAGATGTCTTTAGGGTTGTTGTCATATTTATTGGTAACAGGATGTCAGAGGTATGATGCAGGGATGTCGGAGGACAGATTTATATTGGTTAACGGGATATCGGAGGAAAGGAAATTTTGTGTGTTTTTTTTTTTTTTTTTTTTTATAACGCCTACATCTTTTCTGAAACGTGATCTTGCCTGGTTTAATATGTTGAAGACAATTACCTGAATCGTGAGGAGTAGCCTGTAGCAAGCGAACAAAGCGTTTTTGCAGACTGGCAAAGAATAAATGAAATAATGTGCCATAGATGTATCAAGATAACATCAGCATCAAGATAACCAGCCTTCGTGATGAAAAGCCCGGTAACAAACACAACTTCACATAGAAAAAGAGGGGATTGCAGGACTATAAATCTTTTTTTTTTTTTTTTTTTTTTTTTTTTTTCTTGTTTCTGCTCTAAAATATGTATTCAGGTACTCTTAAGAACCACGTCGTTTCTGCTCTAAAACATAGGTTGCGGGTTATTGTTAGAACCGCCTCGATGAAAAAAAAAAAATAATAATAATACGAAAATTAACATTTTTCTTTCTGAAAAGTTTGTATTTTTTAAGACATGAAAATTTCATTCTGGGTGTTTTCATATTTGTTCATCACAACATTTTGTGCCTTTGGTGAGTTTCCAGGCCTATACACAGACTTGAAATGGAAGGGGCGGGTGTGTGAATTCTTGGCTATTCTTAAAGGGGACACAGATGCCAACAAAATGCCGATGAGGGATGCAAAATTAAGGGATGTTAAGTGATTTTATGGCCAAACCTGCATGATTTTTAAAATAATGGCCCGAAAGGGGTACAGGTCTCGTTTCATCGTTTGGTCGGTCAGACACTCCATGGATTTTTCACTTACATTTAATTTAGGCTTAAAATCCCAGGCCCGTGGGTTTTGAAATGGGGATGGTGTGACCGTATGGAGGCGTGCAAATGCTCAGAAAATATCGATTAAGAGGCGAAAATTAGGGGTGTAACCTGTGTTTTCGATTAAAATCTGCTTGATTTTTTAAATAATTTGTCCACAATGGGGGCTACGTCCGCCAACTCCACCCCCCCCAACCCCATCTGCTTGATTTTGAAATGAATTTGTCCACCCCCATCCCCAATTACGCACACGCACGCACAGCGCATATGGAAGAACACGTTACAAAATCTGTAATGTTTTCTATTGAGAGCAAATGAAAATGACAAAGGTCTCCTCGATACAACTCATATAATTATCATATCACGCTAGCAAATTTATGCGGTGAAGACCCCTTGTAAATTTCACTTATATTAGGAAAATGGGATTACAGGGGAATGTGTAATTTTTCTGGTTGCTGCTTAAAAACTTAGATAAGCGGACTGTCCATAAAGATTTGTAGACAACAATGTTAAGTAACACCACATGGGCAGTTCTTATAAGACAGTTTGCCGACAAGCATTAAAAATCAGTAGCGTTACATAAAAAAAAAAAAAATACAATTAAGATTCTCTGATATGGACTTTCGGTTGTACGCACAAGGAGAATACAAGCAAAGAACATTATAGTTCTAAACTATACATTGTAACATTTGGATTTCGATGCACATTTGATGAAATTCCGTTAAAATGATGGGAATTAAGGGCATTATAAGATTTCAAGATGACTGACATATGGGTGTTTTCTTTTTGTTTTGAATGTTTAACTGGATTCCACAGATTTTAAAGTAACTATTTAGCAGGCTCATCGTGTGATTATTATTATTATTATTATTACTATTATTGTTGTTGCTGTTGCTAAATTCTAAATTAAGCGACCCACGTAACTCAGGTAATGGTCAAATATGAACGACTCAGTATAAGAAAATAGATAGATTCTTGTAATTAGATATACAAATGTCAGTCCGATGGACAAATAAGCACCTGTTGTTAACTTTATTATAGATTTTTTGTACTGATATTGGTGAATATTATGCCGAGTTGGGATATTGCTATGAATAATTGATATATCATAGATTTACAGTGGTAACGTTACGTTTATTATTTCTGATCTGATGGCACTCGTTGGCACCGCATCGGCGCTGCGGGTCTTACGAGTTTCCAAAACCAACATTTCAATCGAAACTTAGGTAGGAAAATATCACGTTTCACATACAGAACATCATTTTGGCAGCGAAAAGCTGTTTTATTGCATATAAGTTCTTAAACGTAATGACATTGGTTCTAGTAATATTATTACATTAAACTCTCCTTCAAACCGTTCAAACCCTTTTAAAATTGCTACAAAAAGAGACACTAGTATTTGCACACAGGCTTAGCACCATATTGTGCGAGCAGGTTTTAATTTATATTGCTTTTTTAGACAGAACTCACTCCGTCAATTTTCAGTGCCTCCGAAATCCAGCAACAGTCCCTCCGAGATCTACAGCATCATGTGTCAATGTACCTCCGAATATTCCGTTATCCAAAATTTCGCTAGTACTTGCTTTAAATTTCATCGGGGGCCATTATTTTTTGTTGATAAACTGAAACAACTATGAAGACAGTCGAAGAGAAGATAAGTCCATCCTTGGGCAATAATAAACCAACATGTCATTTACCATGATCGGGCTAGTAGCCGTCGAAAAGGCAAAAACTGAGATGAAAAATAGATCATCTTGGTTCAAATGCCGTTTTCACCTCCACAAAGTAGCTGAGAAAGGAAATATTTGCTTTAACATATTCATTATCATGTCTCTAGAACGACCAACTCAGCTTTTTTTATCAAATGATTAAGATATAAGCTATAAAAAATGGATAAATACATACCCTGTCGCTGGATGACGTCATTTGTTTACCTCCGAAATCTCGCAACCTCCGATATCCCGATATCGGGTTTCCCTGGGTGAATACTGGTTTTAACCACTTAGAGGACAAAGCCTGCCCAGTAAACATGTGGTTAGGTAAACTGACCGCGCTTGGCATGACCCCATTGGGTTGACTGGGCCGTAAAACCTCAACACAAACAAACTTTTTGTGAAATAGATTGTCCTACATTTCAAATATTTATAAATTGTTGACTTGGGGACCTGTTTCTTGAAATAATTGGAAGAAGGAATTAATGACATGAAGAAAACATTAAATAAATATATGAATGAATAAAATAAGAAAGGCAGAGTTAACAACCAGGAAAAAAAAAAATAAAATACTGTTTAAGCAGATAGTGGTGCTGTTATATCATAACATATTGCTTTCACATATTAAGAGTCCTGATATACTAAATCTGTGAATCATTTCTAAGTGATCACAACCCAGATAGCCTTATATCAATAAATGACTGAAATTTTATTTGTAAAAAATGTTCAGAAATAAAAGTTAAAAGTAATAATGGATTGAAACTATATTTTAGACAATCACAGTTGATTCTAAGTTGCAGGATTGTGGGATTTCTGTGCTTTTTAAGGCCTTTTAAGACTAAATCTGCATCCAAATGCGTAGTACAATTCCCCTTCTGCCAAAATGTTGAGCATTTTAATTCATTCAATGTGTATTTGGTTTGTAAAACTTCCACTGGCTTTGTCATTCTTTAAATATTGATGAAATTGAAAAAGAAAAAATATTCCATCTTTTCCGGCCATTTATGATGCAAGAAAGCCAGTTGATTGGATGATGATTAGTACCCTGAACATTTAGGTCATATTCTCGCTGAACTTTCCAAGAATACCTTACATCATCCTCATTAGAATAATAGCGGACAAAGCGATATCTGCATACTTTGCAGTTTAAGGGGAACGCAATATAAGTTGTAAGTATATCTTGGAGTAAAATGCTTAACAAGCCATTTATTTTGATGCAAAAGTTTTCAAAATCGGCCCAGAAATTAGGAAGTTATGGTGGTTTGAATATATTTAAAATGGCTGTCATGGATGCCGCCATATTGTAGGCTTTGTGACGTCACAAAGCCCAAAACCAAATTATAAAGGTTTTTTAAGAATAATTTTGTTAAAGTTTTTATAATCTTTTAATTCTAGTGATAAGCAATCATTTCCCCCAAAATAAACAAACTTTATGAGAATAATTACCATTATCGTGCAAAAAGTTCTGTCACTAATAGGCTTACTTAGTTTTATCCCAGGTATATTTTAAAATGCTTCACTGCACTTGAATGGTGTGTTGAATAGGTAACGATACCCATTTATTTCGTGCAAATTGCTTTCCAACTGACCAAGTTATTTCAAATTGAAATAGATTGCAGTCATATACACTGACAAATTTACTTGTTACATTGGAACATGGACCAGAAGACTGAAATTCGTAGCTATATTAAATGCTGCATTAGGCTTAATATAGATTCAAAGCAAATATTTAATGAATTGTGTGGTATATATGGACCTCTGACCATTTCAATGCGCACAGTTTTTAGGTGGGTTAAAGCTTTTAAAGCTGGGAAATTTTCTGTTGAAGACGATACCCGTCCTGGAAGGCCTAAAACCTCTGTTACCAAGGCTAACATTGCTGCTGTAAAGATTGTGGATGCGCGATTGTCTGTCAAAGATATAGCTAGTTGTAATGGCATATCAGAAGGCAGTGTGCAAACTATTCTGAAAAAGTGTTTGGACCTCAGAAAGGTTTGCGCTAGGTGGGTACCTCATTTGCTCACTGAGGAGCAAAAGACCCAACGCCTTAAATGTGCCAGGGAACTTTTGAAAACATACAAAGGCTGTAATAGTTGGGTTATTTCTAACTTGCTAACAGGTCATGAAACCTGGGTGCACATGTTTGAGCCACAAAAAAGGGCTGATAATAAGCAATGGAAGTGAAAAGATCAAAAACGCCCATGTATTGCCAAGAGAACCATAAGTTCAAAAAAGATGTTGTACGCAATTTTCTTTACCGTATAAGGCCGAGTACAACCCACACTTTTTTACCCCAAATACATTCTAGAATATTTTTGACCATTTTTTTTTTTCTTCAAAATTTTAGCAAGAAACCTCAAAATCAACCGATTTTCGCCAAATTTTGGCAAAGTTCTGAGCATAATTGGCACAAGATCTACCATTTGTGGGCCATACTTACACACAAGTGGTGTATCGATTCTGTATTTCATCCATTGTTTTCGATTTATCCGAAATCAAGCTGTTTTTATCAGCCGACATGACAATTTGGATTAAATAAACAGCATTTTTCCACCATAGCATTGTCTGATTCATTTCTGGTAGTCACAATCTAGAAAGCGCATTTGATTGGCTAACAAAAATATGATCGATTTTGAGGCCCGCGACAGGGTTGCTATCAAAAGTGTGTATTGCCAAAGTCGAATCCGAACTGAGAAACAGAAGGACGCATTTTTAAAACTCCCATTCAAAACATAAATCGGCTTCGGTTTTGTTTTTGGATGCTACAAGATTAGTTTCCCTTGCACTGAAGTAGAACAGAGCGTATAAAAGACGATATTCGGCCAGGAAAATGGGACTGGTTAAAAATTTAATGAAAATACTAGACGGACATTGAACATGGATATAGCGGGGGATAAACATTATATGGTTATTAGAGAGATTAAGGTTTAATCTTGTTTTAAATTGTGATTGATCTGGCCAGTTTTTGTCTCGAATCAGCTGATTCAATTAACCTAGACCTTCCCCATGATCTCGTGGTCTCGCGAGATGGGCACACTTGTTTTGGCTGCTGGCCATATTTGACTCGGCTTCCCGGAAATCTATTTATATAACCCAGACAATTCAAATATCAGTTTTGCACACGGCCCCTTCCAGGCGCACGCATGAGGTCTATGAGGGGTTTTTATGTTTTGGCCAATCAGTTCCATGATCGCCCAGGCACTGACCAATGATTGGTAAGCTACATCTTTGGTGGCCTTTTCTGTTAAGGAGGCACGCTTCAGTCTCTTGAATGTGCGCATTGCATCAAGATATTAATGTTCGATCTGTAATGTCACAACTGTTTTTCCTCAAAAAAAAAATGGAATAATTTGTTGGAAATCGGAATAAAACGATACCAAAGTGGAGCTATCAAACATACGTTAGTGACATTAACGATACAAACTGCAGTAATAGGAAAATAACGTGAAGAGTTCGTGGCTTCTTCCATAAACTTAACAAAGGGAAATGGCGGACAGACTTAAAGTTTTCCTAAAAGTTTTTGAAATCCCAAGCTGGTACGGCAAAATCATGAGCCAGGATGAAAAAATGAAGTTGTGGAACTGCATTAAAGAAGCCACGTGCGTAGATGATGCCAGGTTTTACCGAGTTTTAGACTGTTCAGCTTACTGTGTTAAGGAAAAGTGTTTTTTCTGTGGCAATTTCGCAGAAAAGGAACTCAAATATTAGGACTTTTTTCTTTTTTGTTATTTACGTAATATAAAAACAGTTGCTACTACCGACGGAGATGGGGGAAGAAAACCAAGCCATCACCGTAATGTCCGATGAAGAGATGGTGGTGCATTTTTGCACCTCAAACAAAGTCAGCAAATCTGCAGCCGACGAACTACTCAAGCGGGGTTTCACCTCGCTTGAAGCACTAAAACTGGTGCACATCGACAATCTTGCCTCGGACAAGATCCCAAGGGGCCAATGACGCTTGATTCTCCACATTGTCGATACACTGTTGGTCCATGGAACAGCCGATGGAACAGCCAAAACTGACACTGGAACGACCAATACCGAGGAGGGCAACGGAAAAGCTAGACTGGCTGTTACAGCTACTGGAATGGCCGAGCTGGAAGCCGCTCAGAACGGCGTAAATTTGGAAAATGAACACTCTGATGTCTACCAGCAATTGATAAACAATCTCGTGGCGAAACAGAACGGTGTTGTTTCGAATATGCCAAGTTCGTTAGCGGCGCATGCGAGTGTACCGGCAGCCCAACCTTCCTGGAATGATCCACAGATTCACATCTCGTCAGCGTCAGGTAAGTCAGTCAGTAATTACCTAGACATTTGCGACTTTGTGCAGAGTTCTGTCGAAGAAGATGTCATTTTGGGGGGTCAGGGTGAGCAGCAAATTATCGTCAAGTCTGGACCCAAAAAGCCCCGCCTGGAGAATCTAACCCTATGCCAGTGGTCTGTAGCAAACCTGTCCATTTTGTACAAAACTTGTTGGGGACAAGAAATTGATCGGTCCGGCCCTTATGGATTACCTGTCTTATACCACAAAGGTATACCAGTTGATACAAAGATATAGCCTGGTCTCGGTTCTGCTTTTTGACAGAGAATATAGGAAACTGCAGTCCTCTATGAATTTCCGGTGGGGCACGGACGTTCAGCACCTGCACACCCTATTTTTACAGCCCCGTGATAAACCAGCTGCCCAGGGTAGTCAACTGCTAAAGAAAGGCAAAGGAAACACTCGGAATGACAGACCGGATAAAGAAAAGAAAGATAAGCCAATCTGTCATAACTTTAATTCCCAGAAGGGTTGCAATTCCAAAACTGTGGTTTCCGTCATGTGTGTTTGTTACCTGGTTGTCTACAGAAGCATTCTGCACAGACACATGTTGAAAAAAACTAGGCATAAAGGTCACCCCCTCACTGAGCCTTCATTTGGAGGCTTGGGCCAGAAGTTGGAAAGTGACCCGGACAAAGACTTTCTCTTGAATGGTATCGAAAACGGGTTTGACATCATAGATGAAGATGTGCATATCTCACCAGTTGACTGTAAAAATCACCCATCTGCCCAGCCAAACAGTCCACTTTATGAGAAAGCATCCCAGCAAATACTTAAGGAAATTCAAGCAGGCCATTATGTTGTTTGTGAAACACCTCCCGAGGTTATCAGTCCTATGGCAGCTTTATTTGAGCCGGATGGGAATGTGCGATTGATTCACGACTGCTCACGCCCCTCTGGCAAATCTGTAAATGATTATTGCTCATCTGATTGGAAACAGAAATTTGCTCGGGTAGATGATGCCTCATCTATGATGTCAGAAGGTTGTTTCTTTGCGAAGGTTGACCTCAAAAGCCCTTACCGGTCTGTTAGGTTGTCAGAAAATTCCCAGAAGGTCACTGGGTTAAAATGGAACTTAAATGGTACCGATGTTTACTTAAAGGACACGCGGTTGTGTTTTGGAGAGAAACTAAGTCCGGGCATTTTCCATCGCTTGACCCAGGCCATCAAAAGAATGATGGGTCAGAGAGGGTATGACCTGTTAATTGTTTATCTTGACGATTTTCTCATTATTGCAGACTCTAAAAAAAAATGTGCAGCAGCACTTAATTGCTTAATACAGCTTCTCAGGAAGCTGGGTTTTTCCATACACTGGGGTAAGGTGGTGGACCCCACTCAGAGGATAACATTCCTTGGCATTGAATTGGATTCCCTATCCATGTCTATGCGCCTTCCTAGCGACAAGCTTCAGGGTTTTAGACAGGAACTGCAGGGTTTCTTACTGCGTAAACGGGCCTCCAAAAGGCAACTCCAAATGATAGCTGGCAAGCTATCCTGGGCAGCTGGTGTAGTCAGGGGCGGGCGAGTCTTTCTCCGTTGCATCTTCGACCAGATAAGCTTCTTAAAACATGCTTCTCATAAAGCTGTAATTTCTCCGGAAATGCGCAAAGACCTCCTATGGTGGTTTCAATTTTTAGAAACCTTCAATGGGAGGTCAACGGTTCTCAACAAACAGCCACTGTTTAGTGTATTCACAGATGCCTGCGATGATGCGGCGGGGGGCTCCTTTGGCCTGGACTGGTTTTATTTTAACTGGAATCAGGACTTACCAGAGGCATCTTTCTTGCATATCAATGAAAAAGAAATTTTGGCGGTTGTACTTGCAGCTCAAAGATGGGCAAAGTTGTGGGTAAACAGACGGATTGTCCTGCAGTCGGACAATATGACAGTTGTCTCTAGCCTGAACCGGGGTACTTGTAAGAACAAAATGGTTATGCAATGTCTCAGATACCTGTTTTGGTTAAGTGCTTCCTATAATTTTCATTTGACAGCCCGGCACATACCAGGCTGTCTCAATATTGCTGCTGACAGTGCTTCTAGACTCCACATCCCAAGCCATTTGCAAACGTTACTTCCTTTTATGGCATGTACACCTCTGAGACTTCATATGTCTTTACGCTCTGTCCATTTTCTCCTTGACAGATTCCCGGGATGGCAGTCTCTTAGCCCAGTCTAGCAGCTCCGTGCCTCATGGGAACATACATCAGGTTGGAATTAAGAGCCTCTCAGAAAGTCTTGACAGAGAAGTCCAGTTCTTCAGGAATCATACTTTTGCTCCATCTACAAACAAAACTTACCAGGCCCAGCGAACAGTCTACTTTGATTTTTGTGCCCGATTGGGTATCAGCCCGGTGCCTTTGTCTCAGGCAGATTTGGGTAGATATATTGCCTTTCTCTCCAGGAAACTTGCTTTTTCATCTATACGCCAGTATTTAAATATCATCCGCTTGCTTCACTTTGATTCAGGTTTGCCTAACCCCCTTGACAATAATTGGTATGTATCTTCTATTCTTAAGGGTTTCAAACGGGTTAAAGGCAATACTGTTACCCAGAAATTACCTATTACCATTGACATTTTAATGGGCATCCTAACTAAGCTGGATCTTCAACAAAGCCTGGACCGGTGTTTTTGGACAGCTTTTTTGGTTGCGTTTTTCTCCTTTTTCAGAAAATCAAACTTACTTATACCATCACTTACCTCATTTATACCCACCAGGCATCTTTGTGCGACTGACATAGATTTTACTACACTAGGGGTGGTGTTGACCGTCCGTTGGTCCAAAGTAATTCAATTTAGAGAACGTCGTCTTCTTATTCCATTGCCTCACATACCTAATTCAGTTTTCTGCCCCTCCCTAGTGCTGCTGCTCTTGACATTAGAGTGCCCAGCCCCACCAACTCCAGCCCCTTTGTTCAGATACAAAGATCAATCCGCCACATCAGCTTTAACGCAAAGTGCGTTCACTTTTAAACTCCGTCACTGTTTGACAGCTTTGGGGTACCCTGCTGACAAGTTCACTGGTCACAGTTTTCGACGGGGAAGTGCGTCTTTTGCCCTCCAGTGTGGTCTCCCATCTGACTTGATAAAGCTACAAGGGGATTGGTCTAGCAATGCTTATGAACGTTACTTAGAACCCTCATTTGAACTCAGGAAACAGGTAGCCAAGAAACTAGGGGCAGAAACCGGAAAGCGGGTAATTCACAATCAACAGTAACTCTGAGCAAGGTAGTGGAAGAGGGTATTTATGACTGGCTTACGTATACATGCATATACATCTATAATGCAGGAGGGTTGTGTTTCCGTACAAGCATATATGATGATTACAATTTCATATTCATATATCTATGTTGTTGTACTTATGTTTTAATTTTCTATTTTTATACATTTTATTCTACTTTCTCCTGCCTAACCTTTTTTGGGATATTGGAGGTATTTTGAAAAATCTTATAAAGACGCTGCACATTACTTTTCATTTGTTACCTTTATATTGTTATGAACATGTATGCCATGCACAATTGTCTTTTAAAAGATTTTTCAAATTATATGGTCCTAGGTCCCAAAAAAGGTTCTTTAGTTGTCTCTTGCATGCATCTTTTGTATAGAATGCATTTGGCAAACTCACCAGTGTGAGTTTGGATAATGCATGCTATCATATATTAAATGAACAAATTTAATCTTTCTTGAATAATTGGGGGCCCTGATAAGGGCCGTTTGGAGTCAGAAAGAGACATGTCGTTTGAGTCACACTGGATCAGTCGAAGCCCTCGAATTCTTCATCGTCGCTCTGTAGCAATTCGTCGATCTGTTGGTCATTCAGGTACTGATTATTGGCGTTCTTCAGGTGGCAGTTGGCGTAGTACAGGTCTTCTTAGAAGCAGTTGTCTTCTTCTTCGTCGGAGTCGGTGTTGAAGGTGGTAGGAATGACGGGAGTTTTGGCACCATTTCTCGTCTGCACCAGGTCTTCCCACAGAACGTCGTCTTCTATGCCATCAAGCGCATTCGAAATGCAGCATTTCTTGAATGCCTTGACTATGATGGCAGGGTCGAGCTCTTGCCACGCGTCGTCCACCCAGGTGCAGACATCTAGTAGAGTTTTCTCATGTTACCACTAGCAGTGTAGGTGTGGTCCTCGTCGGCGTACCAGTCATTCCATCGCCACTGAAGCATCACTTTTATTGGCTTGTTCACGCTTATGTCGAGTGGCTGGAGATAGCTGGTCATATCACCAGGGATGATCGTCAGTGTAATCTTCCGTCAGGAGAGTCTTGACGTACTCAGACTTGTGGCACCTGAACGCATCTAAGACGAGCAGTGACTTCTGACGTAGACCACCAGGATGTTTGCCCCACACACTCTTTACCCAGTCGATCATCAGGTCTTGATCTATCCAACCATGATCTTGACACCGTATGATCACGCCTTTCGGAAAGGTAACGCCCTTTGGTAGAGTCTTCCGTTTGAAGATGATGTACGTAGGTAGTTTCCTGCCGTCAGCTGTACACTCAAGCATGACCATGAACCTATCTTTCTCTTGGCGGGTTGTGTTGATGGAGACGGACTTGGAGCCTTTCGGGGCGACGGTAGTTGCTGAAGGTAGGTCGAACGTCAGTGGCGTTTGGTCAGCATTTCTGATCTGGCTGAGGTCAGTCATGCAGCTGGCATTGTTTGATAATGAACTTCTGGAATTCAACAAACTTGCCCTCATAATCTTCCGGCAGCTTCTGTGAGATGTGGGTTCTACGGTGGATGGACAGCCCTTTACGTCGCATAAACTCATAGCACCAGTCTGGCGAGGCTTTGAAGTCTTTGGTGGCTAACTTCTTGGCAACCTTCTTACCATAGCACCGGATCTCAATGTCGATACAAACTCGTACACCTGTTCTTCTATCTGTGGGTATTTCTCGGCAGACCTTCTGTTGGCTTGCTTCTTTCTGGTCTGGAGTCTGGGTTTCTGTTTTCTCCACTGGCATATGCAGGACTCGTTGATGGAGAACTCGCGACTGGCAGCTCTGTTCCCGTGGGCTTCAGCATAGGCGATGGCAGCCAGCTTTTCTTTGGCGGTAAAGCCTCATCGGCAACGACCCATTATGACATTAAAGGTTTCTTTCTGACAATACAAAGGTTTCTTTCTTATAAAGAAGGTTATTATTTCAGACAAGAAGGCTTTCTTTCTGTCTAACGACAAGAAATTATGACAATCAAAAGATTGTTAATGATGACACACAAGCTCATCGATCTTATATACAGGTTCTCAAGTTTCTCAGTGTCACTTCTCAAGCTTCTCAAGACTCTCAGTTTGTCCAAACAATTAATTAACAACCACCTTTAATTGCATCAGTGTGTGGCTAATTGTGGGATAATGATGAGATCAAACAGCCATTAATCTGCTGATTACCCTTTGAACTCAACATCTGAAGCGCCGCTAATTACATGTGCATCACGCATGACGGTGGTGATCAACACTGTGTCAAGATGAACTTTGTTTACAAACAAAAGTTAAAAAAAAAATAAAAAAATAACATGCTCACACAGAAACCCCCGGTCCCATTTTCTTTTAATTTGGAAAAAAAAATGTGTTTGCGAAAATTGTCCATTTGTAACTTTTCGCGATTTGCCAGTGCCGCTATATGTTACTGGAAATTAGTTTACCTTGCGGTAAATCGTGTGACCGCATTGAAGCTCTTCAATCTGGAGTCTCTACTTTCGTTTTTGATTCTATGAAATGATTCGGGAGAGCATCTTTGCCCAATGATTTTTGGGTGTGTTTTATACGATCTGCTTCATTTTTTTCCCCAAATTTTGGTCGAACAACCATTGTGCGGTTAGTGTTTAAGTGCGTGTTGTACTTGGCCTTATACGGTAATTCAAGTTGGCCAGTTGTTCAAGTGCCTTGTCCATCCGTCACTGGCCGATTCTACAAGAATTCTGTACTGAAGAAAGTGAAAGAGTTTTACAATAAGAAACGACCAAGCAAAGAATGGTCAGGAGTCCACCTTTTCAATGACAACGCCTCCTCTCATAAGTGTGAGGTTGTTAAGTCTTTTTTGGCTTCTGAAAAGGTGTAAGTTTTAAACCATCCACCTTATTCACCTGACCTGAGTCCCTGTGACTTCTTTTTATTTGCAAGGCTTAAGAAAATGCTTTCTGGCAGGGCTTCTGTTAAGCGGACGTACGACGTATATTACGCCCTGAGATTGCCACCGGATGTCCAAACTGAACTTCAAAGACGTACCGCGGACTTCCGAAATTTCTTTTGTCAGCCCGAAATCGATACCCGAGACGTCCAAAAATTGTCAAAAGGCCCGCCCATTTTTAACGAGTTGTATGATGTTTGCCCTGCCTACTTATCAGAAATTCGCTACCTGTGTTGACTGAGCTTTAAGGACGTCCCATTTTCCGCTTGCGGGAGTTTTATTGACAGCCTTGTCAAGTGTAGCGGCACCCTTTTGATGGCTGTGTGATCACTGCATGTATTTGTCAAGCGTGCTGAGTTGATTGTTTGTATACTGTGACACCCGAAAATATTTGATGAAATTATATGAAGTCATTATTATTTTTTAATATTCATGTCTAAAAACCTTAAATTATTATTTTGCTAAGAACGTGTGTCGGCTGAAAACACCTCAACACACCTGGAAGTTACCGAGTGAAATTCTACAAATAAATAACAATTATGTACAGAACGCAAATTGAAATCTGTTCGAATTTAAAAGCTTATGTTTGTCATGACAACAAAAGCAATTTTTCAACTGAAAAGAAAACATATTTTTCATCAAAGTTTTCGGAAAACCCGTTTCTAAATGCGTAGCCTTGTTCCGGTAGCGCTGTTTACCAGCATGGAAAAGGCGCAAAGTAAGTCTAAATATGGGCGATTTGCAATGGTTTTGCTTGCTTTTCTCTGTGAACAAACGTATTGCTTTTGGTATTTCATCGAGAGCTGCCTTTTATTTGTTTGTTGTTGCACGAGTCGGCGCCGTTTTCCCGCAATTTTGTGAAGTAAGCAACTCGTTTGCTTGTGTTGATCAGCATCAATCTGAACAAATATTTCATTATATAGATTTCTGCAAAATAATTTCAGCATAGTTTATTTTTAAGAAAACATGTTTTGGGTGTTTTCTCTCATGTATTTTATTTTCTTTTTTCTTTCTCTGGGCTTTGAAACGAATGCGGTTGTACCAATGTTGACGCTTTAAGGTCCGACATGCAAGTACAGGCTTTCCAAAAAGATGCGATCAAATTTTAATAAGCGATAAGGACATTTTTAAAACACATCTAAGAGAAGTATATATCATGATGATTCTGTGTGACACTGAAATATGAACCTATGTTCTACTAAAGAAATAAAGAAAGGCAGACCACCACAGCACGGAAAAAAGTAGGACTTCCTAGATTTTCCTGTGGGACTTCCAAATTTGAGGGGTAGGAAGTCTGGGACTTCCCGAGTCTGGAAGTTAATGGAAGCCCTGTTCTGGAAATAAGTATATGTCTAGAAGTTCTCTTGGCAGCGCTATTTATCAGTGTCTCCATTAGATACCAAAAGAAGACTATTTATCTGCTTTTTTTGACTGGGTACAAAGGTTACTTTTTGCAGGACCCTCGTATTAAAACAATTTGGGCTGACGTGTCTGTTTCCAATTCGAAACCATTCCTTTTATGTAGTGTTTATCAACCACCCAATTCTATTTCTGAATGGATGGTTTTTTGTGTCGCCTGCATAGCATGGCAGACACATAGGGATCATGTTGTCCGTCCGTGTCATCCGAGTCATCATGACACTTTTCATTTCCGTTCAGTAACTTTTGAAGGGATGTATGGATTTAATTCAAATTTTGCAGAACTTTATATCACTATAAAATACATGTCACATTCAATATTGGTAATCATTTGCCAAATTTTGGCTGAGTTATGGCCCTTTTTCAACTTAGTTTTTGTTGTTCGTTTCTGCTCAGTAACTTTTGAAGGGATGCATTGATTTCATTCAAACTTTGCAGAGCTTTAAATCAACATAAAGTACAGGTCAAGTTCGATATTGGTAATCATCTGCCAAATTTTGGCTGAGTTAGGGCCCTTTTTTTACTTAGTTTTTGTTGGTGTATATTGATACTTGTTTCCGATCAATAACGTTTGCAGGGATGCATTGATTTTATTGAAAGTTTGCAGAAGGATATATCATTGTAAAATACAGGTCAAGTTCAATATTAGTAATTATCTCAGGGCACCTAGGGGAACCTTTAAAACCTTTAAAAATCTTTAATTTTGTTGAAATCCTTTAAAACCTTTAATTTCGCTGAAAAACTTATAAAAACCTGTATTTTGATGACAAAACCTTTATAGTTGGCAATTTGTAAATGCAACAGAAGGATGGAGTAAATATGTAGCATTTTGTAACAACAAATTATAGTTCTGTTACTTTGATTGATACGAGTATGTTTGTAAACAGTAATGCAAGTAAATATTGTCATCACCATTTAAAGATGAAACTATCCTATTTTCTCTGCAGTTTTTCTCTCTGTTTTGCTTGAGAGGTGATGATGCGGAGTCCTTTGTTTGGGATCTGCCAGGAAATTAAACCATTAAATGCTCTTTATTTTTTACAAAATTTATCCTGAAAAACCTTTATTTGGCCAAAAATAGCCTTTATAAAAAGCCTTTATTTTTAAGAGAGACTGCTAGGGGGCCTTTTATCTACAAAATTTTTGCTGAGTTATGGCCCTTTTTCAACTTAGTTTTTGTTGTTGGGTTAAAATACAAGGTAAAGATATTGTTTCCCTTCAATAACTTTTGAAGAGATGCATTGATTTCATTCGGTTTGTAGTGAGGGGTTGCCTTTAGGGATAGGAGCGATTATAAGGACCGGTGTTTTTTTCCTTTTTCATATCAAATGGTTGGCGCTTTAAGCAGGCGACACATCCAATCCTCAGAATTCTAGTTTTGAAAGACAGGTATCTATTACTTAGGCCACTGGGTTAGAGTTCATTCTTATATGATATTTATGCCCCCGCCTATTCGAAGAATAGCAGAAGGGCATTAAGTGTAACCCCTGTCTGTCCCGTACGTACGTACGTCCTAATTCGTGTCCAGGCCATAACTCCTAAACCATATGGAATATTTTTATGAAACTTAACAGGTGCATGCATGACATTGAGACTATGTGTCATGAACAAGGAACACAACTCTTGCATGTTTGGTTTTTGAATTATCTGCCCTTGACTTAGTTCCATATAGTAAACCGTGTCCGGGCCATAACTCCTAAACCGTATGGAATATATTTTTGAAACTTTATAGGTGCATGCATGACATTGAGACGATGTGTCATGAACAAGGAAGACAACTCTTGCTTCTTTGGAAAAAGAATTATCTGCCCTTGACTTAGTTCCATATAGTAAACCTTGTCCGGGCCATAACTCCAAAATCGTATGGAATATATTTACGAAACTTTACAGGTGCATGCATGACATTGAGACAATGTGTCATGAACAAGGAAGACAACTCTTGCTTGTTTGGTTTTTTAATTATCTGCCCTTGACTTAGTTCCATATAGTAAACCATGTCCGGGCCATAACTCTTTAACTGTATGGAATATATTTATGAAACTTTACAGGTGCATGCATGACATTGTGACTATCTGTCATGAACAAGGAAGACAACTCTTGCCTGTTTGGTTTTTGAATTATCTGCCCTTGACTTAGTTCCATGTAGTAAACCGTGTCCAGGCCATAACTCATAAACTGTATGGAATATTTATGAAAATTTACAGGTGCATGCATGACATTGAGACGATATGTCATGAACAAGGAAGACAACTCTTGCTTGTTTGGTTTTTGAATTATCTGCCCTTGACTTAGTTCCATATAGTAAACCATGTCTGGGCCATAACTCCTTAACCGTATGGAATATATTTATGAAAATTTACAGGTGCATGCATGACATTGAGACGATGTGTAATGAACATGAAAGACAACTCTTGCTTATTTGGTTTATAAATTATCTGCCCTTGACTAAGTTCCATATAGTAAACCCTGTGTGGGCCATATCAACCTTAATAATAACTTCATGCTGTATCTGTCACAATTACATATGTAACCTTTTTCTGAATGGCATTTTGGTGGGGGCATCCATGTCCTATGGACACTTTTCTAGTTTAATATAGATTTCACATCTTGCTCAAATAGTAAATGGCTAAATTTTATATAGCTCCTTGATTTCTCACAACTTGTCAAAGAACCCACACGTATTACACAGACATCATTGACCATTATTGACCATGTTTAGACTACAGATGTAGGAAATATAATAGACTGTTTTGTGCCTCAATATGCAGCCTCAACATGCAGTCACTGATCACTTTACAGTTTGTTTCACTGGGAAAGTTATCTCAAATATTCTCAAAACTGAACACATTACAGTCTCTTATCGATGCGATAAAACATTTGATGAAACACTGTTCATGGCAAATCTCAGTTATGATCTTAACAACCTGGAAATCAACCGAGAAACTATAGATTAAACGTTTATGCTGGCCTTGGTGGCTCAGTTGGATGGGTCGTCCGACTGGAGACCAGGAGGTTGCGGGTTCAATCTTTGCCGAGGCTGGCAACATTCTTTCGTGGAAATTGATCATGAAATATTTTCTACGGTCATTCTCTCCCTTCAGCTGATTCAAGAAGGGCAGTTGTCAGTTTCTGGCGAAAGAATGTGCACAATACTGGTTAACCGCTTAGAGGACTAAGCCTGCCCAGTAAACGTATGGTTAGGTAAACTGACCACGCTCGACATGACTCCAATGGGTTGACTGGGCCGTAAAACCTCAACACAAACAAACAATGAAACGTTTATGGCTCTTCATGTCGTAATTAGTAAGCATCTTGATAAACATGCTATGATAAGATTACGCAGAGTTAAGTTGTCTTCCCAACTCGCACACTCCTGAAATCGATCAATCGGCAATAGCTAGAGACAAATGTAAACATCTAAGAAAATGGGTCGGTCAGTCAGCAATAGCTAGAGACAAATGCAAACAGCTAAGAAAATGGGCCAAATACAACATCATCAAAATTGAACCAGGTATTTGATTTATAAAGTTTAATGCAGCCATTTCACAAATTGTATTGAAAACTTAAAAGATACAGAACAGAACAGAACATCTAAGATCTGTTAATAATGGCTCTTGAATCTTCTGACCATACATTGCCAGTAGAATTAGTCATTGATGGTGAGCAGTTTCTTGATTCCCAAACTGTTGCAGTCAAGCTAAATGAGTATTTCACTTCAACAGCTTGAAAACTTGATAACACAGCTTCTGAAACAGAAGACATAGACAATACTAAACCTCATGCATTTGTGAATGATAAGGTTCCCCAATAATATCCATTTTAAATTTCCTTTTATTTCTACAGAACAGGTCTCGTTGTATATTCATATCTTAGACAGTTCTAAAGCCACCGGGTTGGATGGTCTTGGCCCAAAAATAATCAAACTCACCATCCAAAGTCTGTCTCAGAAAATAGCTGCCCTTATTAATAAAAGTATCTGTTTAAGAACATTTCCAAGCCAACTAAAATGTGCCAAAGTAACTCCAATCTACAAAGGCAGATCTAAGTCCGATGCCTCAAATAACCGTCCTATTTCAGTCCTACCCACAATCAAAATATTCAAAAAACATGTAAACATGCATTTGATGAATTATTTAAGCAAATAAAAATTTATCCATGAAAGGCAATCTGGCTTTCGTCAAAAGTACAGCTGTCAGACCACATTGGTCAAACTCATATCTTGCATTGATGAAGGGAATTTAGTGGGCTATTTATTTACAGACTTTTGTAAGGCTTTTGACATTGTAGATCATTCAGTTTTACTGAAAAAGCTTGCATTATAGAAATGCTGTAATAAATCAGTACAGTGATTCAGATCCTATTTAAGCAATCCATTAACAGTAGGACCTAACAAGCTAGAGGTGGTGGCTTCCTTCTGCTGCCTAGGAGACATTCTCTTAGCAGCCAGTGGCTGTGAACTTTCAACTACAACATGTGTGAAAACCGTCTGGAAGAAGTTAAAGGAGCTACTACCAGTTCTCTCTTCCAACCACCTCTCTTTCAAGACACATGACCGTGTTCTTGTGTGAGGAGCACAATGCTCCATGCCAGTGAAACTTGGCCATAGACAAAGCCAAAACTCCCAATGTCTGCAGCCGAATGACAGGGCAATGATCAGACAGATCTGCAATGTCAAGCCACAAGACATTGTCACCATCAGGTCCAATGAGCTACACTGCAGCGCAGTTATAACGCGGTCGTCGGGATCCATGAACGCCGACCGCGACTTATGCGGTCTGCGCTCTACGGATCTCAACAACCCCCACCCACTATTTTGCGTGCATGATTGCCGTTTCCTCCAGTTATTATGAGATGTTACGTATTTTATAAGTTATATTGCATGTATTTTATAAGTTATATTGCATGTTGTTTATGTTTGTTTATTGTTGAAACTTTGTGCATGTACCTTGCTTGATATCCACTTCATTGTTTTTATCCAGTGAATAATAAATTTGTAAACTTTAAAATGTTTGTTGCTCTTATGACCAATCAAGCACCCCTAATCAAGGGAACTAACTGCAACAGTCTTGCGGTATGGATAGCTTCAGCTGTACCGCTAGTAACTATCTAGACAACAGCGAAAATGGCCAATAAATAAAAACAAATAAATAAATTGATAAATAAATAAATGGTGGAAGACACCTTCAAACATATGATGATGCGCAGGCTTGATTTTTTTAAACCGCGCTGTCTGCATATGTTCGAAGGGCTCCACCCGTTTTGTTTTTTTTCCCTTCTTCCACTCTAGTTTTCATTGACGTCTGCTGATAAAGAAGTTTGTAACTTTCCTTCGAACTGCTTTTCTACGTGCCTGCTGATGTTCCTGAGGTGCCTGACCTTAGTTTCTGTTTCGTACTTGTCCGATAACAAACAAATAAATGATGGAAGAGAACTTCAAACGTACGATGATGTGCGGGTTGATTTTCGAACCGCGCTGTCTGCATATGTTTGAAGGGCTCAACCCGTTTAGATTTTTTTTAAGTTTCCTTTCATGTAAATCAGCTTGGCTGATGATTCACATGAAATGTCAAGACTATTCTCTGAAAAAAATAAAAGTAAAATTGTTTTCTACTGTGGTTGTGATTGGCTCTCTAAGGGTTAAATGAAGTTATACATTTTACACTCTTGGGCATTTTTTTTTATTTCGGCAGCTCATCTATATGAACCGCCAATCACAACTGCAACAGACAACAATTTTGACTATTTTTTTTTATTTTTTTTTTTATTTGCCACAGAAAACAAGTCCTGGCATTTCATGTGAATCATCTTGGCAGACAATTCACATGAAATGTATGCACTTGTTTTCTCTGAAAATAGGGAAAATAAATTATGATTGTCGTCTACCACAAATTTTGCTTGGCACTTTATGGGTCAAATGTGTTCACAACCTAGGATAACATCAAAGGATTTTTCTGCTCAGGTTTCACTCATAAATGACATGAGGTCATTTACCGTTACTGCAGGCAAGATCAAAGAACTGATTGACAGCTACCGTTTAAATTAACCTTTAAAGCGCTAAGCAAACAATTGTAGCAGACAACATTTTGAATTTTTTATTTATTACCATTTATTTTTCAGAGCATCATTCAAGTCATGAAGTTTCATGTGAATCGTCTGCTTGGCAGATAACTCACCTGAAATGTCAAGACTTTATTCTCTGAAAAAAATAAAATAAAATAATAAATAAAAGTAAAATTGTTTTCTGCTGCAGTTGTGATTGCCGCTTTAAGGGTTAATCTTTTATCGTTCACCAGGTAGATGAATGAAAAATATGACACATATTTTGTGCTCTGAAATAGGCAAAATACCGATGACAACTTTGGTAAAACTGAATGTGTAAATCCGCGAGACTAACGATCTTTTTGACTGCTGAGTTCCGCGGAAAAAGGGTAAAACTTTCAAAATTGGGGGAAAAAAAACTGCACAAAAAATGGGAGCCACAGACCAACCGCGTTTTAACGGTTTCCACGTTATAAGGGACCGCGTAATAACGGCATTGCAGTGTACTTGCACAGTTTTGCATTGAGGATCTGGACCTCATCCTGAAGGAGAGAAGGCTCTGCTGCTATGGACACGTGGAATGCTCCAAGGGAGCAGTCAAGATAGCCTGTGACATACAGGTTGATGGAAAGGATTGGCCTTGGAGGCTCAAAATGATATGGAAGCAGCTGACTGAGAGAGATCACAGAGAATGGAAGCTCTCGACTATCAACCCTCATAATAGATACAACTGGAGATCTGGTGTGAGATCTGCCATGCATGCAGCAAACCAGCTACCTGGAAGATGGCCCACTGATGTAGATGTTGCCCCTGTACCTGCAAGTTAATCAAAATCTGATAATGATGATGATTACTAGTCAACTTTGTTGAGGTCACATGAGGGTCGAAATTCTGTTATTCTGATCTTTATACTGATGGTGCAACATTTCACACACATAGCGACAAACTATCAACTATTGAATATCACCTACAGACTGATGGTGGCATTGCCAAAATTGAGGCAGACAAAATAAAAAATTAACTTGCATGGTTGTAGGTTCACAGCAAAAATTACACAACTTGTCTCAACTGAATTTGAAAATTGACAACCATGATATCACAAATGTTTACTGAACAAAAATTCTTGGGGCTTCATATTGATGATAAACTTATGTGGTTGGCTTTTATAGATCATCTATACTCCGCACTCTCTTCCAAAATAATCGCTTTTACAGCAGTCAGCTACCTATGTCACAACTGGCACTCGAAAAAAAATCTATCAGGGTTACATTATGCCTCTAATTGACTATAGATCTGTCACTTGGTCAGGTACTTCCTCAACCAATTTTGATAGAACTCTCAAACTACAAAAATGCGCCGCCCGCATAATACTGCATGTTATAATACTGACGAGAATGTTGACCCCAAGTCTTCAGAAATCTACCGCTTTGCTAACCAGTTTAGAAGAGAGATTGCTGATGTTGTTAGTGACAAACCGGTGAAGAATGATGCAGAGTAGATGTCAATGAGCAAAGACTCAAAGCAGAAGGCCTGGTTAGAGCACTGCCAAAGGCTTCTCAATATTTAGTTTGACTGGGACCCGGACCACCTGTCTGACGAACTGCTAGTGGAAGGCCCTCCCTTATCAATCACCATTGATATGGTTATAGGAAGGCTATCTCAGATGAAGGCGGGCAAAGCATCAGGCCCATCAGGCATAGTGGTGGAGATGATACAAGCAGCCGGTGACACCGGTGCCTCCATGACCGTGACCTTGCAGCTGCAATCATTCGCTATGACTGGGAGCAGTTTCATTGTCTGCCTCTATAAGGGTAAGGGGATGCATTGGAAAGGGGAAGTTACAGCGGTCTCAAGCTGACAGAGCAGGTCTTGGAAGTCCTGGAGAGGATTGTGGATGGCCTCATCAGACAGTTGGTGTCAATCAACGATTCCCAGTTTGCTTTGTCCCAGGCAGAGGCACAACAGACGCAATCTTTGTAGTCAAACAGCTTCAAGAGAAGTATCTAGCAGTCAACAAGGGACTCTACATAGCTTTAGTAGACCTGGAGAAGGCATTTGACCGAGTGCCTTGGAAGGTCATCTGGTGGGCGCTGAGAAAACTTGGTATGGAATAGTGGATTGTGCGACTAGTGCAGGGAATGTATGCCAATGCACGGAGCCATGTCCGTGTTGGTGAGGGGTACAGTGAAGAGTTTGAAGTGAAGTCAGTGTTCACCAATGCTTGGTACACAGCCCGCTGCTCTTCATCATAGTGCTTGAAGCCTTGTCACGTGAGTTCCACTGTGGGTCCCTTGGGAGTATCTCTATGCCGATGACCTTATTATCATTGCTGAATCACTCAAGGAATGTGTCAGGAGGCTCTTGACTTGGAGAGAAGCAATGGAGGAGAAATGACTGAGAGTAAATGCAGGAAAGACAAAGATCATGATCTGTGGTACGGGCCTGGACCTCCTGCAGAGTTCAAGTTTCCATGCGCCATCTGTCACACTGAAATGGGCAGCAGCAGCATCGTCTGCAATGGCTGCAAGCACTGGGTGCACAAGAAATGCAGTGGGCTCAAGTGCTTGACAAAGGACCCTGATTACAGATGTACATGGTGCCAGGGAACTGCACGCACCTTGAAAGGCAGACCGTAGAGGGAGGTCCAAGTTCAACCTGACAAGCTGGAGGTGGTAGCTTCCTTTTGCTACCTAGGAGACATGCTCTCAGCAGCCAGCAGCTGTGAACTATCAGCCACAACAGGTGTGAAAACTGCCTTGAAGAAGTTCAAGGAGCTCCAACCAGTTCCCTCTTCCTGTCCCCACTCTTTCAAGACACGTGGCCACGTGTACAGCTCTTGTGAGAGGAGCACAATGCTCCATGCCAGTGAGACTTGGCCATTGACAAACTCAAAGCCAAACCTCCAATGTCTGCAGCAAAATGATAGGGCAATGATCAGACAGATCTGCAATGTCAAGCCACAAGACATTGTCACCACAAGACATTGTCACCACAAGATCCAATGAGCTACTTGCCCAGCTTGGCATTGAAGACCTGGACCTCATTCTGAAGGAGAGTAGGCTCCACTGGTATGGACATGTGGAACGCTCCAATGGTGCAGTCAAGACAGCTTTTGACTTCATGTTGATGGAAAGCATTGGCCTAGGAGGTCCAAGATGACATGGAAGCTGCTGACAGAGTGGGATTGTAGAGAGTGGAAGCTCTTGCCTATGCACTCTCATAATAGATATACCTGGAGATCTGGTGTGAGATCTGACATGGGTGCAGCAAGCCAGCTACCTGGAAGGGGGCCCACTAATGTGGATGTCGCCCCTGTACCTGCACGTTAATAAAAAATGATGATGATGATGGTCGTAGGTTGACCTTTGACTTCTTTAAGTTAAGGTTAAATTTGAGGCCAAGCATATCTCTGAAATTATTGAAGGGAATTAAATGAAACTTGATACATTGATAGATGATCATTAGAGGAAGTGTAAGAACCATAACTCTATCAAGTAATTACCCTTCTTAATTTTTGCAATAGTAAGCTTGTCCGGAGCATATCTCTAAAAGTATTGAAGATAAATAAATGAAACTTGAAAAGTGGTAGAGAGCTATGAGGGAAAGTGTAGAATGCAATAACCATAACCCTATCACCAGTATTTATGGAGTTATTTCCCTTCCTAATTTTTGCAATATTAAATTTGTTCAGTGCATATCTCTGAAAGTATAAAAGAGAATCAAATGAAACTTGATACATTGAGAGAAGGCCATCAGATATAGTGCAGAGTGCAAGAATTATTGAGTTACTTCCCGTCTTAACTTTTGCAATAATAAATTTGTCCATAGCATATCTCTTAAAGTATTTTACTTTTACACTAACATAACCCTCCCACTACTGCGCATCTTTGGGGAGCATACTTTGATTTCACCGATTCCTTGAATGGTTCTGCACTATTGCATTAAATGGCCACCATGCCGATATATGGTTAAAGCTTTTAAAAATGTTCTTCTCCAGAACCAAGAAAGATTTGAGGCTAAATCTTAGTATATAGCATTGGGGACTCAAGGACTCACAGTCATCCCATTCTATGATTTCTGCATTCTTGACAGAGCATGAAGCTGTGCTCATCGATTTCATGTCACTCCTCTGATCATATGTTAGACAAGGAGGCTGATCATCCACATCCAATACAGTAAAACATATTATTCAGGAAAGTGAGATCAATCACACTCAGTGTACATACATAAAAGTAGCAAATGGGCAAATCACAACGAGGCATCCAAGCCATAGGACTAATCATCATATCATAATTGGATTTTTGATTAACGTGCAGGTACAGGGGCAACATCCACATCAGTGGGCTCCCATCCAGATAGCTGGCTTGCTGCACGCATGGCAGATCTCACACCAGATCTCCAGGTATGTCTATCATGAGGGTTGATGGCCGAGAGCTTCCACTCTCTGCAATCCCTCTCCGTCAGCTGCTTCCATGTCATCTTGGGCCTCCCTCAACCTGTATGTAACAAGCTGTCTTGACTGCACCATTGGAGCATTCCACATGTCCATACGAGCGGAGCCTTCTCTCTTTCAGAATGAGGTCCAGATCCTCAATGCCAAGCTGCTCAAGTAGTTCACTGGAACTGGTGGTGACAACATTTTGCAGCCTGACATTGCAGATCTGTCTGAAAGAGAGGTGGCAGGAAATGAGAACTGGTAGCAGCTCCTTGAACTTCTTCCAGGCAGTTTTCACACATGTTGTGATTGAAAGTTCACAGTTACCTGCTGCTGATGTCTCCTAAGTAGCAAAAGGCAGCTACCATCTCCAGCTTGTCAGGTCTGACTTGGACTTCCATCTGTGGTCTGCCGTCCAAGAGGCGTGCAGTTCCCTGGCACCGTGTACATCTGTAGTCAGGGTCCTTTGTCAAGCACTTGAGTCCACTGCATTTCTTGTGCACCCAGTGCTTGCAGCTATTGCAGAAGATGCTATTGCTGCCCACTCCAGTGTGACAGACAGCATATGGAAACTTGCCTGAAATCTGCCTGAGGTCCAGGCTCACACCGCAGATCCTGATCTTCATCTTTCCTGCATTTACTCTCAGTCCTTTCTTTTCCATTGCTTCTCTCCAAGTCAAGAGCCTTCTGACACATTCCATGAGCAATTCAGGGATGATAACAAGGTAATCGGCATAGAGGTCCTCCCAGGGGACCCCAGAGCGAAACTCTCGTGATAAGGCTTCAAGCACATGATAAAGAGAAACAGGCTGAGTACTGATCCATGGTGAACACCGACCTTCACTTCAAACTCTTCACTGTATCCCTCACCAACACGGGCACGGCTTCTCGTATTTGCATACATCCCCTGCACCAGTCATACAATCCACTCCTCCACAGGCCTCAGTGGCTCAGTTTGATGCGCTGTCCGACTGGAGACCAGGAGGTCGCGGGTTCAACCCCCGCCAAGGTCGGCAACATTCTTTCATGGAGATTGATCATGAAATATTTTCTACGGTCATTCTCTCCCTTCCGCTGATTCAAGAAGGGCAGTTGTCAGTTTCTGCTGAAGGAAATTTGCACAATACTGGTTAACCGCTTAGAGGACAAAACCTGCCTAGTAAACATGCGGTAAGGTAAACTGACCACGCTTGACATGACACCATTGAGTTGACTGGGCCGTAAAACCTCAACACAAAAACACTCCTCCACACCAAGTTTTCTCAGCGCCCACCAGATGATCTTCCGAGGTACTCGATCAAAAGCCTTCTCCAGGGCTACGAAAGCCATGTAGAGTCTCTTATTGGCAGCTAGATACTTCTCTTGCAGCTGCCTGACAACAAAGATTGTGTCTGTTGTGCCTCTGCCTGGGACGAAGCCAAACTGGGAATCGTTGATTGAAACCAACTGTCTGATGAGGCCATCAACAATCCTCTCCAGAACTTTCATGACCAGCTCTGTTAGCTTGAGACCGCAGTAGTTGCCCCTTTCCAATGCATCCCCCTTTCCTTTGTAGAGGCAGACAATGAAACTCTGCTCCCAGTCAGAGGATACCTTGCCATCGCGAATGATTGCAGCTGTGAGGTCACGGATCATGGAGGCGCCCATGTCACCACTGCTCGTATCATCTCCACCACTATGCCTGATGGGCCTGGTGCGTTGCCTGTCTATATCTGTGAGATAGCCTTCTTAACCATATCAGTGGTTGGGATGGGTGGGTCTTCCACTGGTGGTTGATAAGACAGGTGGTCTAGGTCCCAGTCAAACTCAACGTTGAGAAGTCTTTGGTAGTGCTCTAACCAGGCCTTCTGCTTTGAG
This sequence comes from Anodontia alba, assembly GCA_964016985.1. Classification (NCBI taxonomy): domain Eukaryota; kingdom Metazoa; phylum Mollusca; class Bivalvia; order Lucinida; family Lucinidae; genus Anodontia; species Anodontia alba. The sequence goes on along the minus strand of OZ024822.1, from coordinate 26,757,932 downwards.
TCTTACTCATCGACATTCCTCCTGCATCATTCTTCACTGGTTTGTCACCAACAACATCAGCGTTCTCTCTTCTGAACTAGTTAGCAAGGTGGTAGACTTCTGAAGCATTGGGGTCAATATTCTCAAAGACCTTGTCGGCTTCTTAACTAAGGTAAAAGGTAATCATTATCAGACAATGAAGCTGAGATAATCCTCACCAGTTGTTTTTTTTTTTTTTTGTTTGTGAAGAAGACTAATTTTAATCCTGCCCCCCCCCCCCCCCCCCCCAGTTTTAGTAGTTTTAAATTCAGTATCAGACAATATATGCAGGCTGAGATCATCCACTTCCAGGTCTAGTATCTTACTCAGGAGGATTAGACTATACACCTCATTTGATATTAAATGAATCTAGTAAGGCAAAGCTACAACCGCCAGAACAGCTCTTCAAGTCATAAGATGTATATAAACAAGTAAAATTGTCAGACCATGAATATCCATCTTGGGCCTCTATTCTCATGAAGACAATGAGCCATCATCTGTTAATTTTTGCAATCAACAGATCATGGAACATCATCCATGAAGTGTCAGCCAGGATTATAGGAAGGCATCTTTCGTTATCCTTACTTACAGCAATTGTAATACAGATGTTTCTGGTCTGGATTAACAGTTTTGTTTGTTCTCCTGTGAATGATAATAGTTTCTTGCTTTTCACAGTATATTGAAGAACTGTTCTCTTCATGTTAGGAATAGACATCATGCTGTTAGCAGATGAGCTTGAGTATCACAGGATTGTCTTTTTTCACACCAAGTTTGTTGGCAGTGATCATTTCTTTGAAGCGCTGTCAACATACATTTCAACTTTCACATTTTGTATCAGTAAGAAATGTTATTATTTTCTGTGCATGTATCATATGTTATATAAGAAAGAAATGTAATTATTTCTTTGTACAAATATTATAAACTAATGATATAAAATGAAATCTCGCTAGTTTGGATGAGGTTGAAATCCGCCCTCTAGGTATACTGTGCATGGCTTTGACCCACATTCCAGCATTTTTTCCCAAAAGTTTTTTTTTTTTTCTCTGGTTTTCGTAACAGGCTGGTATACTAAAAATGGGAGAATATATAGTTCTGTAGCATTAATAATAAGCAGACAAATAGAATATACAAATATTTCTAACATGTAAATATGAATATTGTGATAGAAACTTGAATGTATGTATGTTCTTATTTGATTATTTGATACTCCTGTGGTAATTATTCTCTGGGCTATCCTTGCACATTCACTGCCTAAAATTATGTAGATTTGTGTATATTGTGATATAAAAGTGCCGTAAGATTCTCAGTTCTCACATATTAGCAAATTTTATTATTCATGCTGTTTATATAGGTCACTGAACAGACTTTTTAGTTTAATGTTATGTAATCAACATTTACCCCAGGCTCTGTTTTTTGGGGGCCTCATTTGGTACTATCAAATTCGTATGGCCTTCTTGACTCCCCCCAAAAATTGAATTCACACTGTCTGAAATATGGAACACAATTTTGGCATCTATCTCTCAGTTAGCTTCATGTGTGGGATCAGACCTTCTTGCAGGACTGCTGTCTGTTATCAATCCGTGTGCCATATTGTTAGGGAGTTAGGAAGTAAATCATGCAGCCTGACATTAATTTTGTTTTTGTGTTTTTTGGTCTTTTTAGCATTGCGATTACCTCTCTTGAAGAAGAGAGAGCTAATCTTGGTGCTTTTTGTGCGTTTGTTTGATTTGTACTTGTTTGGTTTTGTCGGTTTCCTCTTCCTCTTGTTGTCTGGGAGGGGCTGCTGTTTGTGATTGTGGCACTCCCTGGGCTTTTCTCTTGCCTTTTTTTTTTTTAGCTCACCTGAGCACGAAGTGCTCATGGTGAGCTATTGTTGTCAGTCAATGTCCGTCGTGCGTCGTGCGGCGTCAACAATTGCTTTAAAAGCCTACTCCTCCTACAGCCCTGGGCCAATTGACTTGATACTTGGTAGGAAGCATCGGGGTGACTTGTAGATCAAAAATAGCTAAAATTGTTCCGATCGGAAATCCAAGATGGCCGCCATGGCCGCCATCTTGAAAATCTATTTTTCGCTTCTTCTCCTGAACCGAAAGGCCAATTGACTCCAAACTTGCTAGGAACCATCAGGGTGACTTGTAGATCAAAAATAGCTAAAATCATGCCGATCGGAAATCCAAGATGGCCGCCATCTTGAAAATCTATTTTTCGCTTCTTCGCCTGAACCGAAAGGCCAAGTGACTCCAAACTTGCTAGGAAGCATCAGGGTGACTTGTAGATCAAAATAGCTAAAATTGTGCCGATCGGAAATCCAAGATGGCCGCCATGGCCGCCATCTTGAAAATCGATTTTTCGCTTCTTCTCCTGAACCGAAAGGCCAATTGACTCCAAACTTGCTAGGAAGCATCAGGGTGACTTGTAGATCAAAAGTAGCTAAAATCGTGCCGATTGGAAATCCAAGATGGCCGCCATGGCGGCCATCTTGAAAATCTATTTTTTGCTTCTTCTCCTGAACCGAAAGGCCAATTGACTCCAAACTTGCTAGGAAGCATCAGGATGACTTGTAGATCAAAAATGGCTAAAATCGTGCCGATCGGAAATCCAAGATGGCTGCCATGGCCGCCATCTTGAAAATCTATTTTTCGCTTCTACTCCTAAACCCAAAAGCCAATTGACTCCAAACTTGGTAGGAGGCATTGAGGTGACTTATAGATCAAAAATAGCTAAAATCGTGCCTATCAGAAATCCAAGATGGCCGCCATGGCCGCCATCTTGAAAATCTATTTTTTGCTTCTTCTCCTGAACCGAAAGGCCACTTGACTCCAAACTTGGTAGGAAGCATCGGGGTGACTTGTAGATCAAAAATAGCTAAAATCGTGCCGATCGTAAAACCAGGATAGGCACCATGGCAGCCATCTTGAAAATCTATTTTTCGCTTCTTCTCCTGAACCGAAAGGCCAGTTGACTAGAAACTTGGTAGGAAGCATTTGTGTGACTTGTAGATCAAAAATAGCTAAAATCATGCCGATCGTAAATCCAAGATGGCCGCCATGGCGGCTATCTTGAAAATCTATTTTTCGCTTCTTCTCCTAAACTCAAAAGTCACTTGACTTGAAACTTAGTAGAGAGCAACAGGGTGACTTGTAGATCAAAAATAGCTAAAATCGTTCTGATCAGAAATCCCAGATGGCCGCCATCTTGAAAATCTATATTTAGCTTCTTATCTTGCACCGAAAGGCCAATTGACTCCAAACTTGGTAGGAGACATTGGGATGACTTGTAGATAAAAAATAGCTAAAATCGTGCCAGTCGGATATCCAAGATGGCCGCCATGGCAGCCATCTTGAAAATCTATTTTTCGCCTCTTCTCCTGAACTGAAAGGCCAGCAGTTGACTCGAAACTTGGTAGGAAGCATTGGGGTGACTCGTAGATCAAAAATAGCTAAAATTGTGCCGATCGTAAATTCAAGCTGGCTGCCATTTAGAGTTTGTTCAAATGATCACGCTCAATTGACTGGCATGCCATATATCTTCCTCTTCAAAATAAAGAACTGCTTAAATGATGATCTTTTCGTTAGTTGCGATGACAGGATTGGAAAAATGTTGCATGACATCTGCATATCTGCAATGGCTATATCACTCAGGTGAGCGACCCGTGGCCCGTGGGCCTCTTGTTTTATAAATTTTTTATGTTATATAATAAACATGGAACAGCCATATTCTTATGTTTTGTATAAAATGGCAATTTTGTAATTGTAGTTTATGCAAAACTTTTATCCTATAATACTGCTTCATTATAGACAGGTTGAACTATTTTATTCTTATAACTGACTGAGTTCAAATATTATATGTAAATATATATGGTAATGTCTAGGTTGTTGATGGGCAGCTGTGTGCTTTGTGTATTGGACAGGTCTTGCTGGTCAAAACCACAGGTGGCTGGACTGGCACTGATTGGTCAAGGCACACTGTCAAGCATGTGGTCAATACACAGAGAAGCTGCAGTCCAGCTAATTTCTTTGGATAACAAACTTTAGTGCAATGCTGGAGAGCTGATCCCATGACCATGGTCAGATCCCCGAGATACAGCACAACATCACAACATAAACATCTTCAAATGAAAAAAATATTGTAGTGCGTACAGTTTTACTAAATCAGGGAACTTTTATAGTAATGTGGCACATTTTGAAACATGTGTCCACAAGAAACCCGTGATTTTCAAGATCTAAAAATAATTTTCACAAGAGACCCGTGATAGTCAAGATTTAAAATAACCTGTTCGATTGTCCGAATGGTGCAAAATCTTACACAGCGACTGCTCAAACTATGAAGCAAAAATATTTTTCTCTCGGAATGCTACAAAACTGCAAAATTACGAAAGAAAATTGTCTCCCCATTCAAAAGATAGCCTTGAGACAAAAATCAACTAACTAACTGTATCAGTATGAATAAAACATGCTCCACATACCTGGTTGTCATCTGATTTCCTGTCATTATTCAGTTGCTCTCCTTGTCTCTGATCCTGAAAATGTACATGTTTCGAGGGAAATCGACTTCTACCTCTACCACCTGTTCGTGCTGCAGCTACCTTCATATTATTACCTTTTGCCCTATCAGGACAGAATCTGGCTATATGTTTTTTATCTCCACAAATAAAACATGAGCCTCTAAAAGGTTGTAGGCCTTGATGATTATACCTTAAACAGAAGGTGAAGGTGATCTTGACCTTGATCTAGATCTTGACCTTTCATTGATCTTAAATGTCAAATTGAGAATATCAGTATTCCTGGGTTTTTTGTACTGATCTGCTAATTTACTAGCCTGTTCAAGTGACTTGGGTTCCCTTTCTCTGAGGAAAAGTTCAAGGTCTCTATTACAAATAAATGCAAGCTGATCTCTAAGTATTAAATCTGCTAATCCATCATGTCTTATTAATACTGGACATACCTATCCACCTTGTAAAATAACTTTTCATACGGCTGGTGAATTGCTGAAAAGTTTCACCTGAATCTGGTCTACACTTCTTATACCTTCTCTTAAATCCTTCTTCAGTTAACTCATACCTTTTGAGTAAAGCCGCCTTCAGCATATCATAATTCAATGCCTCTTCTACAGGCATTAATGCATATACGAGGGAGAGTCAATAAAAAAACAGCCTAACTTATTCTGGGTGAGATTGATCTCTTCTTTTTCGATGTAATTGCCCTCTAGAATGATGCACTTGGACCAACGGTGTTCCAGTGCCATCAGCCCAGAAATGAAGAAGCCAGGGTCCTTGTCTCTGACCCACTCCTCAACTGCCGCCATGACTTTTTCGTTGGACCGGAAATGACATCCACAGATATCCTTTTTCAAGTTTGGGAATAGGAAATAGTCACTAGGAGCTAAGTCCGGAGAATAGGCGGGGTGCAGTATTAGCTCGTACCCGTTCCGCTCAACAGCATCCATTGCAATTTTGCAAGTGGGGACTCTTGCATTGTGCCGTTGGAGCAGAATCCTTTTGGAGAGTTTACCTCGGCATTTTTCACGGATCACAGTTCTCAGTTGATCGAGCAAATTTGCATAATACCCAACTGTTATTGTACTTTTCTTTGCTAGAAAGTCCAACATAATAACGTCTTGTGCATCCCAAAATACAGTTCATCACCTTGCCAGCAGAGGGTTGCATTTTGAACTTCTTTGGCCTCAGAGACCCCGGCCCTACACTCTGGCGACTTTGAGCTTTATTCTCTGGCTCATAATAATGGATCCAGGTCTCATCTACAGTCACCAGACGTGAAAGGAAATCATCTTCCTTTGACCTAAACCGCTTCAACAATGTGTTGTATACTGCCATTTGCTCGTCGCTAAGGGATTTTGGGACCCAACGAGCTGTTAGCTTGTGCATACCCAAGCAATCATGTAAAGTTGTTGAACCGCTACCATGTGAAATGTGTAATGCATTCGCTATTTCTTCCATCTAAAATACCTATCAGAGTACACCAGATCCCGTACTTTGTTACACATTTCTTCATCGGTACCATCTGATGGGCGTCCAGACCTGGTTTCGTCTTCTAAAGACGTTCTACTGCGTTTGAATTTCCCAACGCAGAATTTAACTTGTGCATACGATGGTGCAGAAGACCCATAAACATTGGTCAACTCGCAATGTATTTACTGACCTGTTTTACTCAACTTTTGACGAAAAGCTTACTTTTGCATCACTAGCCATGTTTGACATTCAATATCTTATGAGTGAATGACACGATAAGGGTGCAATTTCGCCCTCAGGCCTAAAACATGTATTGAAACATGGCATGAAAATCTTGGGTGTCTCCGTCAATTAGAAATGGGATAGGCTGGTTACTTATTGACTTGCCCTCGTACATCAAGTGCCTTGCCTTTGAGAAGTGCACTCAAACTAGTAGCCTAATCCTCTTTCTTCCATTTCTGAGCTGTAGCATACCTTTCAAACCTAAGCAAATAAGAATCCATTTCATCTTTACCTTCATCAAATGCTGGTATTTTAGGTGTCTTAGCAGTGATATAAGATTTATCTTCCTTATTCTGCACTGCAGGCTTTACATTTTGCTCTGCAGCTAATCTTTCCATTTCAAATATATGTTTCTTTTGCTCAATGTCTTGCTGTAATTGCAGTCTTTGTATCTCGCGTTCATGTGCTGCTTTAGCCTCCGCAAGTTCGTGTTCTTTTAATTCACATGCTGCCACCGCTTCTAATAATTCACGCTTGCGTGCTTGCGCCTCACGCTCGCGAGCTTGCGCCTCATGTTGCGCCTTTCTCTCATTGCTTAACCTATCTTGTTGATCCTTAATGAAAGCTCTGAGTGCATTGCCTTCATACCCTAAAGCCTCCCCTTGAGCTTTTAAATTTTCTATGGTCTCCATTTCTCAAAATCCCAGTGAAACAATAGGAAGAAGTTTGTTTCAATTAAGCACAAGTTTCATATGACAAGTCTCGGAAAATCACTATTAATTAAATGCCTTAAAACTAAAATCAACTCCTTTAGTTTACACTGAAGTCTAACACGAAATAAAGCATTCTACTAATATGAATACAATATCCACTAACTCTAGAAGAGGACATTAACAATACTCAAAATGATCATAGGCCAACGGCATCCATAATACCAAAGAAACCCATATATCACTTCTCGTTACCTATATCATAATATAACACACAAAATTACTCTATGTTAATATCACACCTCTCTGAGTTATCAATGGAAATATGCACAACCCTACGCGTTAGCTTCTCCACAATAAAAAATATAAAGGGCATTTGCGGTCAACAGGTAAAAAGTGACCACTGGAAAATAAACAATAAGCTTTTCTGACCTTATCCTTTCTTTAAACTTGTTGTGCTGTATCCGTTGGTCTTACCATGGGACACACTACACCCAATTGACTACACTTAACTGACCATAGTCCTGCTTGTCATTACCTTCTGAAATACACATGATTTGACAGACTGACTAATTTCACATAACTACAAATAAAACAAAAACAACAAAATGCATTTATCTAAAAAGCACAATACATCTGATCCTCTGTTTGCAAGAATAACGTGTCCAAAGTCACTGTAATCCCACTTCTGACACCATTGTCACGCGAACGGGCGAGCGTTGAGCCGGTGACGATGGACTAAACGCAATCACAAGCAATCAGAGGATAAACACAACACTTTATAAATATTAACAAGCATGTATTTAGAAAGTTAAGAAAAAACTATAAAACAGTCTTCAAAATTTCATAAATTGAATGTCCGAGATATTTCTGGAAGATGCTGGCAGCTTCATAATTTTCAACATGCGGATAAAATTGAAAATAATGAGGTAACTTATCAGTCACTGATGATGTAAACGGATGTATACTTCATGTCATCTATGGGGTACCACTTGTACTTGATTGGATACAACTTCCCTGAAAACTCGTAGATGTCAAATCATGGTTATAGAGTGACGAAGGATACAAACACAGTGACGAAAACAGATAAGTATACGGGACCTGAAAATAAGTCTCATGTCCTAGAAATCTCGATATCAAACATTACAAGATATTGCCTTATTAATTTCCACTAGGTATACAGAGTGTTTACGCCAAATGTTGTAATTCAACAAGTCCGTTGCAATTGATATAGCAAAATCAGATCCTAAAACCACAGGTATGCTGTTAATGACATATAATATTGCACATATATCCAACACAGGCAGACACACAGTCAGGACATATCTGATTAACACACCAAATTCTACATTAATTGGAGGAATAGCATCTTGATGATTACACATTCTTACAGGAAGAACCCATGCGTCTTCCACTGTAAGAATCCCTTTAGAACGCTAAAGGCTACAATAAATTATAACTGCCATTACACCACAATGATTACACGATCACACATTGTCCCCACATAATCATTGTGTACAATATCAATATGCCATCGTCATAGCCTCAAACATGACTCCTTGCTGCTTGAGCCATTTCACAATATAAAACTCGAGAAAACAGACTTACATATTATAATCAAATAAAAAAAAAACCTCTGTCTATATGTCTAGGTAATTATCACACGTGCCATCTGTGTACATTGTGTTAACTACTGTATGTGTGTGCAGTTAACATAATGCCTGTGTCGTACATTCAAGTGTATATGTCTAAAATTATGTACATGTCAGATCAGAATATGTTATATTAAAAATATGCTAGTGCTGTCATTGCTCTGATCCATTTATCTCTCTACTCAAGTATATTAATGTTTGCATTCTGATCAGGGTCTACAGAACCAATCAGGTTCAGCTGACTGACCAGGATCTATAGAATCAACCAAATTTAATTTCTATCTGGTTGGGGTCTACACACCAGACATGGCTTATTCGTCTGATCAGGTTCTACACATATAACCAAAGTGTACACATTTGATCAGTGTCAGCATATATGGTTGCAGTCTGTACATTTGATCAGGGTCTACATACACGGCTTGCACTCCTGATCACAGTCTACTGAATTGCACATAATGCACATTTTGATTAAGATCTACATATCATGCCCGGGGCTATTAAGTACGAACGATATATGAATCGCAACTTAGTAGATGCTTAAAAGCAATAAGTTTATCTACTCGAATCTTAGCTGTGGTAAAGACGAGCAAGAATATTGCAAGAATAAAATTAAATAAATTATTGACTTACCATGGTCAGATCCCCGAGATACAGCACTACATCATAATATAAGTCTTCAAATGAAAAATATTGTAGTGTGTATAGTTCTACTAAACCGGGGAACTTTTATAGTAATGTGGCATGTTTTGAGCACATGTCCACAAGAAACCTGTGATTTTCAAGATCTAAAAATAATCTTCACAAGAATACCGTGATCGTCAAGATTTAAAATAACCTGTTTGATTTTCCGAACAGTGCAAAATCTTACACAGCGACTGCTCAAACTATGAAGCGAAAAACATTTTTCTCTCGGAACGCTACAAAACGGCAAAATTACGAAAGAAAATTGTCTCCCCATTCAAAAGATAGCCTTGAGACAAAAATCAATCCCAGAACAGTGAAGATATTGATCACCAAACCTAGGTTCACTCGGAATATACAATGTTCTGGTAACGGCTCAAGTATATAGTTGTAAATAATCAAATACCCCCTCAGCATACATATCTCGTGATTACTGTAATACCATAACTTAAAATCTGAAGTGTACCTACTCCCTTAAAAAGTAAAACAGTCATCATAATCAGCGCTCCAGTTACAAATGCAATAATCTAACCTGGTTAATAAAAATCAAAACAAACTTCTTTTTATACTATGTACATATAAAAATATTTTCAAAATAAAACAGGGACGTGACACTGTGGTAATTATTCTCTGGGCTATCCTTGCACATTCACTGCCTAAAATTATGTAGATTTGTGTATATTGTGATACAAAAGTGCAGTAAGATTCTCAGTTCTCACATATTAGCAAATTTTATTATTCATGCTGTTTATATAGGTCATTGAACAGACTTTTTAGTTTAATGTTATGTAATCAACATTTACCCCAGGCACTGTTTTTTGGGGGCCTCATTTGGTACTATCAAATTTGTATGGCCTTCTTGACTACCCCCAAAAATTGAATTCACACTGTCTGAAATATGGAACACAATTTTGGCATCTATCTCTCAGTTAGCTTCATGTGTGGGATCAGACCTTCTTGCAGGACTGCTGTCTGTTATCAGTCCATGTGCCATATTGTTGGGGAGTTAGGAAGTAAGTCAAGCAGCCTGACATTAATTTTGTTCTTGTATTTTTCTGTCCTTTTAGCACTGCGATTACCTCCCTTGGGGAAGAGAGAGCTAATCTTGGTGCTTTTTGTGCGTTTGTTTGATTTGTGCTTGTTTGGTTTTGTCGGTTTCCTCTTCCTCTTGTTGTCTGGGAGGGGCTGTGGTTTGTGATTGTGGCACTCCCTGGGCTTTTCTCTTGCCTTTTTTATAAATTTTTTATGTTATATAATAAACATGGAACAGCCATATTTTTATGTTTTGTATAAAATGGCAATTTTGTAATTGTAGTTTATGCAAAACTTTTATCCTATAATACTGCTTCATTATAGACAGGTTGAACTATTTTATTCTTATAACTGACTGAGTTCAAATATTATACGATAATATATATGGTAATGTCTGGGTGTTGATGGGCAGCTGTGTGTATTGGACAGGTCTTGCTGGTCAAAACCACAGGTGGCTGGACTGGCACTGATTGGTCAAAGCACACTGTCATGCATGTGGTCAATACACAGAAAAGCTGCAGTCCAGCTAATTTCTTTGGATAACAAACATTAGTGCAATGCTGTAGAGCTGATCCCAAAACCACGGTCAGATCCCCGAGATACAGCACAACATCACAACATAAACATCTTCAAATGAAAAAATATTGTAGTGCGTACAGTTTTACTAAACCAGGAAACTTTTATAGTAATGTGGCACGTTTTGAAACACAAGAAACCCATGCTTTTCAAGATCTTAAAATAATATTCACAAGAGACATATCTCGTGATTACCGTAATACCGTAACTTAAAAGCTGAAGTGTACCTACTCACTTAAAAAGTAAAACAGTCATCATAATCAGCACTTCAGTTACAAAAGCAATAATCTTATCTGCTTAATAAAAATCAAAACAAATTTCTTTTAATGCTGTGTACATATAAAAATATATTCAAGATAAAACAGGGATGTGACAGTGACCCTCTATTAAGAAGTGCTCAAGGTGAGCTATTGTGATTGGTCAATGTCCATGGTCTGTCGTGCATCGTCCGTCATGCGGCGTCAACAGTTTGCTGTAAAAGCCTACTCCTTCTACATCCCTGGGCCAGCTGACTCGAAACTTGGTAGGAAGCATCAGGGTGACTTGTAGACCAAAAATATGTAGCAACGTTTTTTGTTATGATCTTTAATTGACAACAGCAGAGTCACAAATAACACTTTCACATTTTTATTTTAATATATTTTTCTTCTTAGTAGGTTTCCACATATACAATACAATGTTTACAGTTTATTTCTCACATCTGGAAATTGTTCTTGGCAATGGCCAACAGGCCACTACCTATTTTTCAAAACTTGTACAGCTACATTATTTCAGTGTCCACAATAACTCAGGAAAATGAACTACTGGACTTGTCAGTCCAAGCAGGAGATTTAGACTCCAAGATTTTGACTTGTCAATCCAAGTGCATGATTAAGACCTCTCAGGCCAAGTGCAACCTTAAGACTGATTGACCTGGCCCTCTTCTAATTTTCTTTGGGCCAGTCAAACTAGTTGTTGCTTAGCAACCCAAATTTAAGCACCAACCAAAGTTTGTATTTTAATTCGAACTGTCACTCAAGACTTAGCAGAATTTGACATTTGATTATTTGACCATACCGTCCTCATAAAAGATTAACTTACTAGCATTAACACTTACAATTTTCACACATACCAGTGAATGAATTATTTAGTTTGTATCTTTTGTAAGGAAAAAACCTGATAATGCATATATTTAGCACAATCACTTATTATGAATCTTAGATGAAATGAAGGCTTGATCTTTTCGCAACAAAGAAGGCAAAACAAATTTTATTTATTTGGTTATTACAAATCAAATTATTGTGCATCTGTTTACTGAATGTACAAAGCTCTTTGTGATAGTTTAGCCTTCTGTTTAGGAATGAGACATTTTGTCTCAATGAAAAATTTGAAATATTTTACTAAAATTAAAATGAAATTCAAATTTCAGTAAATTGAAATGTCATGCAAATTTTCCCTGTTACAAATAGTTAAAATCATTCCGATCAGAAATCCAAGATGCAGCCATCTTGAAAATCTATTTTTCGCTTCTCATGAACCAAAAGGCCAATTGACTTTTAACTTGGTAGGAAGCATCGGGGTGACTTGTAGATAAAAAATAGCTGAAATTGTTTCGATGGGAAATCCAAGATGGCCATCATGGCGGCCATCTTGAGCAGGGTGACTTGTAGATCAAAAACATCTAAAATATTTCTGATCTGAAATCCAAGATGGCCGCCGTAATCTATTTTTGCTTCTTCTCCAGAGCCGAAAGGCCGATTGACCTGAATCTTGGTAGAAAGCATTGGGGTGACTTGTAGATCAAAAGCAGCTAAAATAGTTCTGATCTGAAATCCAAGATGGCAGCCATGGTGGCCATTTTGAAAATCTATTTTTCGCTTCTTCTCCTGAACCAAAAGGCTAATTGACTTGAAACTTGGTAGGAAGCATCAGGGTGACTTGTAGATCAGAAACAGGTAAAAATTGTTTCGATCAGAAATCCAAGATGGCGGCCATCTTGAAAATCTATTTTTTGCTTCTTCTGAACCGAAAGGCCAATGACTGGAAACTTGGTAGGAAGCATCGGGGTGACTAGTAGAGCAGAAATAGCTAAAATTGTTCCGATCTGGAATCCAAGATGGGCGCGGGGTGGCCATCTTGAAAGTCTGTTTTTCGCTTCTTCTCCTGAACCAAAAGGCCAATTGACTTGAAACTTTGTAGGAAGCATAGTGGTGACGTAGATTAAAAACAGCTAAAATTGTTCCTATTGGAAATCAAAGATGGCCACATTGGCGGCCATCTTGAAAGTCTATGTTTTTGCTTCTTCTCCTGAACGGAAAGGCCAATTAAATTTTTAAAAACGAAGGAAGCATCAGGGTGACTTGTAGATCAAAAAAGCTAACATTGTTCCATTCGGAAATCCACCATGGTGCCATCTTGAAAATCTATATTTTGCTCCAAAAGGCCAATTGAAACTTGGTGGGGAGCATCCGGGTGATGTGTACATCAAAAATAGATAAAATTGATTGGAAATCCAAGATGGCCACCATGTTTAAAATCTATTTTTAACTTCTCCTGAATTGAAAGGCCAATTCACATGAAACGGTAGAAAGTGTCAGGGTAACTCATAGATAAAAAAAATAACTAAAATTGTTCCGATGGGAAATCCAAGATAGCCACCATGGCCGCCATCTTGAAAATCTATTTTTTGCTTCTTTTCCTGAAAAAAATGCTGATTGTCTTGAAACTTGATAGGAAGCATCAGAGTGACTAGTAGATCAAATTAGCTAAAAATCATTCAGATCAGAAATCCAAGATGGCCACAATGGCTGCCATCTTAAAAATCTATTTTTTGCTTCGTCTCCTGAACCAAAAGGCCAACTGACTCCAGACTTTGTAGGAAGCATCAGGGTGGCTTGTAGATATAAAAAGAGCTAAAATCGTTCCGATCAGAAATCCCAAGATGGTGCCATGGCTGCTATCTTGGAAATCTATTTTGCACTTCTTCTCCTTAACCAAAAGGCCAATTTATCTGGTAGGTGATACAGGGCTACCTTGGCCATCTTGTTTTCCCAATATATTTATATAGATACCTTTAAAAATCTTCTTTTCAGAAACCACTGGACCGATTTCAATATAACATAACAGAAATGTTCCTTTGGTAACCCTCTATCAAGATTGTTCAAGCCATCATGATTCATCTAAAAACATGGCTGCCAGGGGGCAGGGCCTATTTTCCATCTATATTTATTGAAAATTTTAAAAATCTTCTTGTAAGAAACCACTGGACTAATTTCAAAAATATATCAGAAATATTGGACCATCATGTTTCTCTTGATCATAAAATTTATACAAAAATCTTAAAGCAGTGTACCTGGGTTAGTATGCAAATCGCCTTGCTCAGGTGAGCGATATAGAACTATCATGGTCCTCTTGTTTTAGTTATGTTCTTTTTTAATTTTTTTTTCATTTTAACCTTGTAAGCAAGATTTCTCGAAAAAATCTGCTTTTGACTTGAAAAGCCCATCCATAATGCCGTTAGGTGTTTTTCTTGTTATATTATCTTTAGAAGCAAGCATATGGTTGAGGGCATAGTGTTTTACAGACACAATTTCTAGTTTTGGCTTATGTTCTAAAGAAGTGATTTTGCTTTATATCTTGAAGAGTATTTCATGTATAAACACCATACTTTCTAGTTATGAGTCAGTTTGGCCTGAAGTTTTACCTCATAATAAATGTTGGTTACAGTGACCTATATTTCTTGGTACAGCGATTTTGCTTTGTATTGTGAGAGCATTTGATGTATAAATATCAAACGTTTGGGTAATGTCAGTTTGACTCAAAGTTTATCCACAAAATAAATGTACGAGGAATGTTTGAAATGAATTGCTTATTGTCCTCTAGCTCGATAACCACGTGGGGCATGATAAAAACCAATACATACCTGTATAGGGCTATTCAATATCTACACAGTGGTGTATAAATGTACATGTTATACTAAGTGTAAGACATAAAATTTGCCATTTGAATACACGAAGTCATTGACCACTTCAGTAAAAATGGTTGGTAGAAGCGTCGACAAAAAAGATGAAATACGGGGTTACATCAAAGCTCGCTCAAAACTTGGTTGTTCTTTGAAGAAGCTGATGACTGAAATTTCTACTGCTTTTGGACCTTCTTGTGTGTCTTATGACACAGTTCGGCGGTGGAAAAAGAAATTTGAGTCTGGTGTAGAGTCCATCAAAAATGCACCGAAATCAGGTTGGCCAAAATCTGCATCTCGTAAAGAAATCGTTTCCAAAATAAAGAAAATCATTGAAGGAGATGCCAGATTTACAGTTTGTTATATTGCACGAAAGGTAGGCATATCATTATCAACGGTTCACCTTATTTTGAAGAAGCATTTGAAAGTCAGAAAGATTTCTGCTAGATGGGTGCCACATCTGTTGACTGACGAGCAAAAGAGGCAAAGGATTAAAGTGGCCAAAAAGCTGCTTCAAATGTTTCCAAAATATGACAAAAAGCAGTTTGCCAATGTCGTCACAGGTGATGAAACCTGGGTCCATTATTTTGAGCCCGTCAGAAAGGTTAGCAATAAGATCTGGGCCACTAAACACAGCAAACGCCCAATAATTGCCAAACGTTCTTTGAGTACAAAGAAGGTTTTGTATGCAATCTTCTTCTCTGGTGAAGGAGTCGCAATAAAAGTGCCAGTGAAAAAGGGCAAAAGCATCACCGGAAAGTACTACAAAGACGTAGTACTGAAGAAACTGAAAAAGTATTATTAGAAACGACGCCCTACCACTGGTTTTAAACATGTCCGTCTTCTGCATGACAATGCCCCAGCTCATACCTCCGCAGAAGTTACGGCGTTTTTGAAGAAAGAAAAAGTAACTGTTTTGCCTCACCCCCTGTATTCCCCAGACCTTGCCCCATGTGATTTCTTTTTGTTTCTGAAATTGAAAGCATTCCTTGCTGAGCGGAAATACCAGTCCCGACAGGCACTTGGATCTGCCATTCATCAGTACCTTATTACTGTGCCCAAATTAGCGTACCGTGACGCCTTCAAGAAGTGGATACATCGGCTGAAACTTTGCATTTCTAGCCACGGGGAGTACTTCGAGGGCATGAGATGAGTACTTTTGGGCTAACTTGAAATTTGAAGTCTCCAGATAGAAATAAGCAATTCATTTCGAACATCCCTCGTAGGTCAAAGTGATGTACATTTCAGGGTCCAGTAATTTTGCTCCATATCTTGAAGATTATTTGGTGTATAAACATCATACTTATATATAGTGAGGCAGTATGACCGGAAGTTTGACCTAAAATAAATGTAAGTCACAGTGACCTACATTTCACAGTCAAGTAATTTTGCCTGCTATCTTGAATAGTAGTTGATGTATAAACATAGTTATTGATTATAAGTCAGTATTACCTGAAATTGGACACCAAAATAAATGTAGGTGATAGTGACATATTTTTTGCTCCAGTGATTTTGCCTGATACATATATCTTGAATAGTATTTGATGTATAAACATCATACGTATGGATTATGAGTCAGTATGACCCAAAGTTGGTCATATTTTACATTGACATTTACATCTGTGTTTCTTTTGGAGCTCATAACTTGGGTACCTTTTATTCTAGGAAGTTGAAATTTGCTATGCTGCTTAACAAGATCTAAACCTTAAACTCTGTGCTACAGTTACCATGGGTTGTGCCCTCAGATAAGGCTAGGTGTCAGAATATATAACAGGTCAGATTGAGCATTTGGAAAATAATTGTTGCCATATGGGTAAAGAGCGAAGGACGGGGGCATTTGTGTACCTTGGACACATGTTTAGTTGTAGTTCTTTTTAGCTCACCTAAGCTATGCTCAAGATGAGCTATAGTGATCACTTTTTGTCCATAGTCCATCTGCGCATCCGTCCATCCGTCCATTAAAACTTTCAAATGACAACTCCTCCAAAGCCATTGATGCGATTTGTCCCTAATTTGGTAAGAATGTTGCTTCGATACGGTGATTTAAAAATACATAAAATTATGGTGATCTGGCTCTCCGTTTGGTTGCCATGGCAACAGAAACTCCCATAGACCAATTGCATTTTCTCCATAACCACTGGAGTGATGTGAACCATATTTGGCAGTTATGATCATCTGATGATTGTCTACCCAGTTTATGTGTTTTATGACCAGCGGCCATTTTGTTTGGTTGCCATGGAATCTTTCAATTTTGAAAAAGGATTTTTTTTAAATGACAACTCCTTCAAAACCACTGAAGCTGTATGACTTTTATTTGGTACAAATGTTGCTTGGGTAAGGGCAATTCAAAATAGCTAATATTATGGTGATCTGCCTCTTGGTTTGGTTGCTATGGCTATGGGACTTATAATGGGGAAAAAGGTTAAATTGCATTTTCTTCATACCCATGGGAGTGATGTTAACCCTATTTGGCAGTTATGATCATCTGATGATTGTCTACCCAGTTTATATATTTTATGACCAGCAGCCATTTTTGTTTGTTTGCCATGGCAACATTCAATATTGATAAAAGAATGTTTTAAATGACAACTCCTTCAAAACCACTGAAGCAGTATAATTCTAATTTGGTTCAAATGTTGTTTGGGTAAGGGCAATTCAAAATTATGGTGGTCTGCCTCTTGGTTTGGTTGCCATGACAACAGAAAGCTCCTTTAGACTTATAAAAGGGTTAAAGTGTGTTTTCTCCATAACCAGTGAATTGATGTGAATCATATTTGGCATTTATGATCATTTGATAATTGTCTACCCAGTTTATGTGTTTTATGACCAGCACCCATTTTGTTTGGTTGCCATGCCAACATTCAATTTTGAAAAGGGAATTTTTTAAATGACAACTCCTTCAAAACCACTGAAGCAGTAAGATTCTGATTTTATGTTGCTTGGATAAAGGCAATTCAAAATAGCTAAAATTGTTGTGATATGCCTCTTGGTTTGGTTGCCATAGCAACAGAAAGCTCCCATAGACTTATAATGGGAAAAGGGTTAAATTGCATTTTCTCAATTACCAATGGAGTGATGTGAACCATATTTGACAGTTATGATCATTAGATGATTGTCTACCCAGTTTATGTGTTTGATGACCAGTGCCACGGCAACATTCAATTTTGAAAAAGGACTTTTTCTGGTAAGGGCAATTCAAAATAGCTAAAATTATGGTGGTCTACCTCTTGTTTTGGTTGCCATGGCAACCAAAAGCTCCCATTGATTTATAATGGGAAAATGATTAAATTGCATTTTTATGCCTCACCACAAAAAGTGGCAAGTGTACTATGTTATACCGTCCGAAATTTTGAGTTTCTGTCAGTCTGTCGGGGTGAACATCCAAGGCTTAGGGGCTATTATTAGGATATTTTGGACATAATTATGAGGTATTTTGAGGTTTATTTCTTTTCAAATGCATTAGCTAGCCCCCTAAACCAAAAACTAACACTGTAAAAAACACATTCTTCTTCTTCAAAATCAAGAACTGCTTACATGATGATTCTTTCCTTAATTGCAATGACAGAATTGAAAAAATATTGCATAACAAATGCATAGCTGCAGTGGCTATTTCACTCAGATGAGCAAGCCGTGGCTCTGAATTGCTAAAATTGTTTCATTCTGATATTGAAGATGGCTGTCACTGTGGCCATCTTGAAATTCTTCAAACAACAGCTCCCAAATCATAAGTCAGATTGAGCCTAAACTGATAGGGAGGCATCAGTGACAGAGAGAATCGGAATTGCTAAAATCGTTCCATTCCGATATCCAAGATGCATCATGAAATTCTTCAAAAAACATCTCCTCCCAAACCATAACTCAGATTAAGCCTAAACTTGATGGGAGACATTGGAACAACATAGAGATTGGGAATTGCTAAAATCATTCTGTTCCATTATCCAAAATGCATCTTGAAATTCTTCAAATGACATCTCCTCCCAAGCTGAACTTCAGATTGAGCTGAAACTGGATGGGAGGCATCGGAGCTACATGGAGATTCAGAATTGATTCAAAAGCACTATGGCGGCCATCTTGAAATTCTTCAAACGACATCTCCTCCCAAATGGTAATGCAGTTTGAGCTAAAACATGATGGGAGACAGCAGAGCAACATAGAGATTCAGAATTACTAAAATCGTTCTGTTCAGATATCTAAGATGAAAATCTTGAAACCTCATTCGCTCCCAAATTGTTAATCAGATTGAGCCGAAACTTGGTGGAAGACATTGGGGCGACATGGAGATTTAGAATTGCTAAAACCATTTTGTTACCATATCCATGATGGCAGGCATAGGAGCCATCTTGAAGCTCTTCAGTTGTTAGCTAAACTGGGGCTTTGCCCCATGTCAGCTTATGCCTTGGTCTGTTGACCATAGTCTGTCAATCATACGTATGTCCGCCAATAACTTTTCACATTTTCAACATCTACTTCAGAATCACCTCCATAATGGCCACCATGGCGGCCATCTTAAAAGTTTAATTGATATCTGCACTGGAACCGTAAGTTGGATGGAGCCAAAACTTGGTGAAATGCAATGGGGCAACTGGAGAGATTTAGAATTGCTAAAATGGTTTCGTTCTAATATCTAAAATGGCAACCATGGCAGCCATCTTGAAAATTTTTGATCACATCTGCTGCCAAATGGTAAGTCAGATTGAGCTTAAATTTGATGAGAGGCATTGGAGTGTTATGGAGATTCAGAATTGCTACAATTGTCCTATTCCAATATCCAAGATGGCCGGCCGTCTTGAAATTCTTCAAACCACTTCTCCTTCCAAACTGTAAGTCAGATTGAGCCAAAACTTGATGGGAGGAGGGGTGACATGGAGATTCAGAATTGCTAATTAGTTCAGTTCCAGTCTCCAAGATGGCAGCCATGGTGGCAGCCTTGAAACTTTTCAAACAATATCAGATTCTGGATTGCTAAATCTGATCTAATAGCCAAGATGGCCACCATAGCACAATGTAACATATCATAATCAGCCTAATCCAGGTGAGCAATTTCTGACCCACTTAGGCCTCTAGTTATGCCCCCAACTTCGAAGAAGTTGGAGGGGCATATTGCTTCTGGGACGTTTGTGCGTCCGTCCGTCCGTCCGTCCGTCCGTTACACTTTTTGGTGCATAGCATAACTTCTGAACCATGCATGCTAGGGTTTTGAAATTTCATATATGGATTCTTCATGAAAAAATAGCTGACCCGTATTTTTTTTCACGTCAGGATTATGCCCCTTTCCTGAGTTATGGCCCTTTGAAAAAATATAGATGAAATCTTGTCAGCAAAATATCTCTAAAGCTATTGAAGCTGGAGTCTTGAAACTTGGTGAATAGATTGGTATTGACGAGTAGATGACCTGATTAACTTTTGAATAAATTCTGAAAATTACTTCATGAGTTATGGCCCTTTATAACTTTGGGCATTTTTACAATTGCACACTTTTTGATGCATAGCATAAGTTTTGAACTGTGCATGCTAGGGTTTTGAAATTTCATATATGGATTCCTCATGAAAAAATAGCTGACACGTATTTTTTTTCTTATCAGGATTATGCCCCTTTCCTGAGTTATGGCCCTTTAAAAAAATATGGATGAATTCTTGTCAGCAAAATATCTCAAAAGCTATTGAAGCTAGAGCCTTGAAACCTGGTGAGTAGATTGGTGTTGATGAGTAGATGACCTGATTAACTTTTGAATAAATTCTGAAAATTACTTCATGAGTTATGGCCCTTTATAACTTTGGGCATTTTTACAATTGCACACTTTTTGATACATAGCATAAGTTTTGAACTGTGCATGCTAGGGTTTTGAAATTTCATATATGGATTCCTCATGAAAAAATAGCTGACACGTATTTTTTTTCTTATCAGGATAATGCCCCTTTCTTGAGTTATGGCCCTTTGAAAAAATATGGATGAATTCTTGTCAGCAAAATATCTCAAAAGCTATTGAAGCTAGAGCATTGAAACCTGGTGAATAGATTGGTATTGATGAGTAGATGACCTGAATAACTTTTGAATAAATTCTGAAAATTACTTCACGAGTTATGGCCCTTTATAACATTGGGCATTTTTACAATTGCACACTTTTTGATGCATAGCATAAGTTTTGAACTGTGTATGCTAGGGTTTTGAAATTTCATATATGGATTCCTCATGAAATAATAGCTGACACGTATTTTTTTTCTTATCAGGATTATGCCCCTTTCCTGAGTTATGGCCCTTTGAAAAAATATAGATGAATTCTTGTCAGCAAAATATCTCAAAAGCTATTGAAGCTAGAGCCTTGAAACCTGGTGAGTAGATTGGTGTTGATGAGTAGATGACCTGATTAACTTTTGAATAAATTCTGAAAATTACTTCATGAGTTATGGCCCTTTATAACTTTGGGCATTTTTACGTTGCACACTTTTCGATGCATAGCATAAGTTTTGAACTGTGCATGCTAGAGTTTTGAAATTTCATATATGGATTCCTCATGAAAAAATAGCTGACACATGTTTTTTTTCTTATCAGGATTATGCCCCTTTCCTGAGTTATGGCCCTTTGAAGAAATATGGATGAATTCTTGTCAGCAAAATATCTCAAAAGCTATTGAAGCTAGAGCCTTGAAACCTGGTGAATAGATTGGTATTGATGAGTAGATGACCTGATTAACTTTTGAATAAATTCTGAAAAGTACTTCATGAGTTATGGCCCTTTATAACTTTGGGCATTTTTACAATTGCACACTTTTTGATGCATAGCATAAGTTTTGAACTGTGCGTGCTAGGGTTTTGAAATTTCATATATGGATTCCTCATGAATAAATAGCTGACACGTATTTTTTTTCTTATCAGGATTATGCCCCTTTCCTGAGTTATGGCCTTTTGAAAAAATATGGATGGAATCTTTTTAACAAGCTATCTCAAAAACTATTGAAGCTAGAGCCTTGAAATTTGAGGAATAGGTTGGTAGTGATGAGTAGATGACCTGATTAACTTTTGAATAAATTCTGAAAAGTACTTCTTGAGTTATGGCCCCTTGTCATTTTGGGCATTTTTACATTGCACACTTTTTGATGCATAGCATAAGTTTTGAACTGTGCATGCTAGGGTTTTGAAATTTCATATTTAGATTTCTCATGAAAAAATAGCTGATACATATTTTTTTTTTTTTTTTTTTCTTATTAGAATTATGCCCCTTACCTGAGTTACGGCCCTTTGAAAAAAATATGGATGAAGTCTTGTCAGCAAAATATCTCAAAAACTATTGAGGCTAGAGCCTTGAAATTTAAGGAATAAATTGGTAGTGATGAGTAGATGACCTGATTAACTTCTGAAAAGTACTTCTTGAGTTATGGCCCTTTGTCATTTTGGGCATTTTTACATTGCACACTTTTTGATGCTTAGCACAGGTTTTGAACTGTGCATGCTAGGGTTTTGAAATTTCATGTATGGATTCCTCATAAAAAAATAGCTGACACATATTTTTTCCCCCGTCAGGATTATACCCCTTTCCTGAGTTATGGCCCTTTGAAGAAATATGGATGGAATCTTGTCAGCAAAGTATCTCAAAAACTATTGAAGCTAGAGCCTTGAAATTTAAGGAATAGATTGGTAGTGATGAGTAGATGACCTGATTAACTTTTGAATAAATTCTGAAAAGTACTTCTTGAGTTATGGCCCTTTGTCATTTTGGGCATTTTTACATTGCACTTTTTGTTGCATAGCATAAGTTTTGAACTGTGCATGCTAGTTTGAAATTTCATATATGGATTCCTCATGAAAAAATAGGTGACCCATATTTTTATTATCTCCCATTTTAGAGTTATTTCCCTTTTAATAAAATAACATTGAAATCTCGTATATTTGTACTGTTGTTACCGTCATGGGCAAGCAGTGTTGGAGTCAAGCAGTGTTAGAGTCAGGCAGTTGGGGGCATAGTGTTTTACAAACACCAGCTCTAGTTTCACTATGAAAACATATTTAGCTCACCTGAGCCAAAGGCTCAAGGTGAGGTATTGTGATCACTCACCGTCCGTCGTCGTCGTCGTCGTCGTCGTCGTCCGTCCATCCACAATCTTTAAACAACATCTCCTCCTAAGCAACTGATTGGAATTTGACCAAACTTCACAGGAATGATTCTTGGTTGGTCCTCTTTCAAAGTTGTTCAAATGGTTCCGGTCCATTGCATATCTAGGTCACAGGAGCTAAAAATAGATTTTTTAACTAAAAACTTAAAAAATCTTCTTGTCAGAAACCACTGGACCGATTTCCATATAGTTTTGCAGAAATGTTCCTTTGGTGACCCTCTACCAAGATTGTTCAAGCCATTTGGATTCATCAAAAAACATGGCCGCCAGGGGGCGGGGCTTATTTTCCCTATATTATCTATATAGAAAACTTTAAAAATCTTCTTGTCAGAAACCACTGGACCGATTTCAATATAATTTTGCAGAAATATTCCTTTGGTGATCTTCTACCAAGATTGTTCAAGCCATTTGGATTCTACTAAAAACATGGCCGCCAGGGGGGCAGGGCTCATTTTCCCTATCTGTATAGAAAACTTAAAAAAATCTTCTTGTCAGAAACCACTGGACCGATTTCCATATACTTTTGCAGAAATGTTCCTTTGGTGATTCTCTACTAAGATTGTTCAAGCCATTTGGATTCGTCAAAAAACATGGCCGCCAGGGGATGGGGCTTATTTTTCCTATACATCTATATAGAAAACTTAAAAAATTTTCTTGTCATAGGCCACTGGACCGATTTCCATATACTTTTGCAGAAATGTTCCTTTGGTGATCCTCTACCAAGGTTGTTCAAGCCATTTGGATTCGTCAAAAAACATGGCCGCCAGGGGGCGGGGCTTATTTTCCCTATATATCTATATAGAATACTTAAAAAATCTTCTTGTCAGAAACCACCAGACCGATTTCAATATAATTTTGCAGAAATGTTCCTTTGGTGATCCTCTACCAAGATTGTTTAAGCCATTTGGATTTGTCAAAAAACATGGCCGCCAGGGGGCAGGGCTTATTTTCCCTATATATCTATATAGAAAACTTAAAAATCTTCTTGTCAGAAACCACTGGACTGATTTCCATATAATTTTGCAGAAATGTTCCATTTGGTGACTCTCTAGCAAGATTGTTCAAGCCATTTGGATTTGTCAAAAAGCATGACCGCCAGGGGGCGGGGCTCATTTTCCCTATATATCTATATAGAAAACTTGAAAAATCTTCTTGTCAGAAACCACTGGACCAATTGCTGTATAATTTTGCAGAAATATTCCTTTGGTGATTCTGTACCAAGATTGTTCAAGCCATTTGGATTTGTCAAAAAACATGGCCGCCAGGGGGCGGGGCTTATTTTCCCTATATATCTTTATAGAAAACTTGAAAAATCTTCTTGTCAGAAACCACTGGACCAATTTCATTATAACTTGGCAAAAATGTTTCCATGGTGACCCTGTACCAAGATTGTTCAAGTTATTGTGATTCGTCAAAAAACATGGCCGCTAGGGGGCGGGGCTTATTTTCCCTATATATCTATATAAAAAACTTTAAAAATCTTCTTTTAAGAAACCATTGGACCGAGTTCAATGTAACTTGGCAGGAATGTTGCTTTGGTGACCCTCTACCAAGATTGTTCAAGCCTTCATGATACATCAAAAAACATGGCCTCCAGGGGGGCGGGGCTTATTTTCCATATATATCTGTATAGAAAACTTTAAAATTCTTCTTGTCAAATACCTCCTGATTGATTTCAATAATGCTTTAGTAACCCTCTACCAAGATTGTTCAAGCCTTCATGATACATCAAAAAACATGGCCCCCAGGGGGGCGGGGCTTATTTTCCATATATATCTGTATAGAAAACTTTAAAATTCTTCTTGTCAAATACCTCCTGATTGATTTCAATAATGCTTTAGTAACCCTCTACCAAGAATGTTCAAGCAATCCTGATTTGTCAAAAAACATGGCTGCTAGGGGGTGGGGCTTATTTTCCCTATAAATCTAAATAGAAAACTTTAAAAATCTTCTTGTCAGAAACCACTGAACTGATTTTAATTTAACTTGGCTGGAATGTTCCTTTGGTTACCCTCCACCAAGTTTGTTCAAGCTGTCATGATTTGTCAAAAAAAAAAAAAAAAAAAAAAAAAAAAATATGGCCGTTAGTGGGTAGGGCTTTATAGCGATATAAAACACTTCAAAAATCTTTGTCATAAACCACTGGACTAATTTCAAAATAACTTGGCAGAAATGTTCCTTTGGTGACCTTCTTTCAAGATTAAGTCAAGTCATGATGTGTTAAAAAGAAAAAACATGGCCTTGTGAGTTGGGTGGGGGGGGGGGGGGGTGCAGGGCTACAAAATTTTACATAAATCTTAGAGTAGTGAACTTGGATGAATCTTCAACAGTAAGTATGCAAATCTGTTTGCTCAGGTGAGCGATATAGGACCATCATGGTCCTCTTGTTTGAAGCTACTATTAGCTGAACCTCTGCAAGGCACTTGTAATGAGTACCACAACATTTGTTTTGTGGAGAAATAAGAAAAATATCAGTAATAGGTGAAAAAAGTACCTTATCTAGAGCTATATTATTTGAAAGAATCATACCAACCTATTTTACTTTTGGCATTATATGTCATGATTTCTATGTTAGGAGAGCAAAAGATTTGAAAGAGAAAGATTTGAAAGATGTTCCCAAACATTAAATCTACTGACTCTTATTAGGAAATATTTTTCTTTTATCTTTGTAGGGTTGTTTTCTGTGATTATGAGAGATTTAGCAAACGTGACTGGAGATGGACCAAAGTGGATTGTTTTGGACGGCGATATTGATCCCATGTGGATTGAGTCGCTAAACACAGTAATGGATGACAACAAGGTGTTGACATTGGCCAGTAATGAAAGAATCCCTCTTACACCATCCATGAGACTGTTGTTTGAGATCAGTCATTTGAAGACAGCCACCCCAGCCACAGTTTCAAGGGCTGGTATCCTTTTCATAAATCCTGCTGATTTAGGATGGAATCCGTAAGTGTATTCTTGTTGCCACATTTTGTACATTTTGTTGTATCTCAAACATTTTCTTCTTTAATGTCTAGTTCTCCTTGAGATGGCCTGGACATTAAGTTGAAAATCTTAAAATAATTGCTCTGATGATAAAAAACAACAATTTTAATTGCGGGCCCCCGTAGCCTAGTGGATGAGAGAGTTGACTCTTAATCCATTAGGTTTCTCACCGCTGTGGTTCGAGCCTCGCTCAGGTCATATGTGGGAAAGCCAAGTTCTGCTTACGGATGGTCAGGTGGTTTTTCTCCGGGTTCTCCGGTTTTCGCCCACCTTCGATGAACGATCGGCTCTATATAAGTGAAATATTCTTGAAAGGGCCGTAAAACCCAAATCAAAAAAAAAAAAAAAAAAAAAAAAAAAAATCAAATAAAAAATTAGAGGGTCACAGCTCACTCGCACCTGATCAAACAGCCACTGCAGATATGCAGAGGTTATGCAACATTTTTCTAATCATGTCATTGCATCCAATGAAAGGATATCATTTGAGCAGTTCTTGGTTTTGAAGAAGAAGAATGTGTTTTTATAACTATTTTTTATCAGATAAGGGCATGACAGTCAATGGAGCATGGCCATTTGAACAAACTCTCAATCCTGTTTGAACAGTAGGATCAACATGAGATTGGGTGAAAAATCGGCCAAGTGGTTTCAGGGGAGAAGTTGCTTAACAATATTATGATTTTATACATGTATACAGCACGGGCAGGGAAAGATAATCCTGTCACAGTAACAGATCTGTCAACTCTTCCCCATAAGTTGTTAATCTCCGGATTTTGGGACCCTTATCCAATCTGTGGATTGGATTTTAAAAATAAGCCTATCCTCCCATTTTTTAAGCTAAAATCGGAAAAAAAAGAAAAAAAAAAACAAACATTTTTTTTTTTTTTTTTTTTCATTTTTTTTTTTTTTTTTTTTTTTTTTGCATGTTTACAGTTTTTATATCCTGCCACACAATAGTGATGGGGTATTATGGTTTCACGTTGGTCGTCCGTGAGTCTGTCCATCCGTCTGTCCGTCGTACGTCCATCCGTCCGTTTTTCGTTTCCGGATGATAACTTGAGTAAACATCAATGGATTTTCACCAAACTTGGTATGTACATTGATATTGTGGAGATCTGGTTTGGGATTGCTAATGGGCAAATTTCGTCAATTTTTGACAGAGTAATCTGCCCGAGACATGCCCATATTTTCATTTCTGGGTGATAATTTGAGTAAACATCAATGGATTTTCACCAGACTATTGTGGAGATCTGGTTTGGGATTGCTAATGGGCAAATTTCGTCAATTTTTGACAGTTATCTGTCCGAGACACACCCATGTTTTCGTTTCCAGACTATAACTTGAGTAAATAACAAGGGTTTTTCACCAAACTTGCTATATGCATTGACATTAAGGAGATCTGGTTTGGGATTGCTAATGGGCAAATTTCGTCAAATTTTTACGGAGTTCTCTGCCCGAGACACGCCCATATTTTCCTTTCCGGATGATAACAAGTAAATAACAAGGGATTTTCATCAAACTTGCTATATGCATTGACATTAAGGAGATCTGGTTTGGGATTGCTAATGGGCAAATTTCGTAAAATGTTTACGGAGTTATCTGCCCGAGACACGCCCATTTTTTCCGGATGATAACTTTAGTAAATAATAAGGGATTTTAACCAAACTTGCTATATGTATTGACAGTAAGGAGATCAGGTTTGGAATTGCTAATGGGCAAATTTCGTTAAATTTTTATGGAGTTATCTGCCTGAGACATGTCCATATTTTCATTTCTGGATGATAACTTGAGTAAATAACAAGGCCTTTTAACCAACTTGCTATATGCATTGATATTATCAAGATCTGCTTTAGGATTGTTATCTGCTCATTGATATTCTCAAGATCTGGTTTAGGATTATCTGTCTCTCCATTATTTTCTTTCCCGACATTTTCGCAACGATAACTTTAATACATAAACAAATAATTGCTATGGCGGGGTATTATGCTTGCGGTGCTTTTATTCAAGGTGAAGGTCAGTGTTGAAAGTGTCCGGGTGAAAAAAAACACTTACTGCTTTCCTGCTGTGTTATTTGCGCAGAGTGAATATCACAAATGAGGGTAACAATCTACCTCTTCTAAAAACATATTGTACTATGTTTTATTATTATTAATAATTTACTTTTTTTTTTTTTTGCTTTTTATGCTGCCCCAAGGGAGAGCATATATTCGCTGATTTGTTCATCCGTTTGACCGTTCATCCGTCTGTCTGTCCTTCTGTCCGTCCATCACACTTTTTTCGAGCATATATCTAAAAGTATTGAAGGTAATTTAATGAAATTTGATACACTGATAGAGGGCCATGAGGGAAATTGCAGAATGCAAGAACCCTAACCCTGTCACCAGTATTTAAGGAGTTTCTTCCCTTCTTAATTTTTGCAATAAAAAGCTTGTCTGGAACATATCTTTGAAAGTACAAAATGTATAGAATAGAATTAAATTAAACTCAATACATTGATAGACGGCCATCAGAGGAAGTGCAGAGTGCATAAGCCATAACTCTATCTTAAGTAATTACAGTGTTATTTCCCTTTTTAATTTTTGCAATAGTAAGCTTGTTGCTTGTCTGGAGCATATCTCTAAAAGTTTTAAAGATAAATAAATGAAACTTGATACAGTGATAGAGGGCTATGAGGGAAAGTACAAAATACAAGAACCATAACTCTATCATCAGTATTTATGGAGTTATTTTACTTCATAATTTTTGCAATATTAAATTTGTCAGGTGCATATCCCTGAAAGTATAAAAGAGATCCCTTCTGAATTTTTGCAATAAAAAGCTTCCGGAGCATATCTTTGAAAGTGTAGAAGAGAATTAGATTAAACTCAATACATTGATAGACGGCCATCAGAATAAGTGAAGAGTGCAAGAACCATAACTATTACAAGTAATTACAGAGTTATTCCCTTCCTAATTTTTGCAATAGTAAGCTTGTCATTTGTCTGGAGCATACCTCTAAAAGTATCAAAGATAAATAAATGAAACTTGATACAGTGATAGAGGGCTATGAGGGGAAGTACAAAATGCAAGAACCATAACTCTGTCATCAGTATTTATGGAGTTATTTCACTTCCTGATTTTTGCAATATTTAATTTGTCCGGTGTATTTCTCTGAAAGTATAAAAGAGAATCAAATGAAACTTGATACTTGAGAATCAAATGAAACTTGAGAGACGGCGATCAGAGATAGTGCAGAGTGCAAGAACTATAACTCTGTTACAAGTAATTACTGAGTTACTTCCCGTCTTAATTTTTCCAATAATAAGCTTGTCCTTAGCATATCTGTTAAAGTATAAAAGGGAATCAAATGAAACTTGATACATTGAGGGCTATTAGAGAGAGTGTGAATGCAAGAACTCTATCAAAAGTAATTACAGAGTTATTTTCCTTCTTAATTTTTGTAATAATTGGCTTGTCCGGAGCAGTATTGAGGTACCACATTCTTGAATAGCCAAAAAAATCTACTTAAACTCAACAGCTATAATATTTAGTTTTTTCACATCTGGCACTTGGTTCCTTGATTAATTGCAACACATAGAGTGGATGGATGCTTTTACATTTTACACCCCTTTCAACAGTATTTCAGTCATATCAAGATGATGGTAGGCTAATAATGACACACTCTGTGCAGTGGAACCCCAGATTTCATACAGCACTTCAAAGTGTTTAGGACTACCATATTTTAACTGCACAATACATTAACCTATAGATAATGTGCTATTCTATTCTGTTTTTCACACCTTCCACAGAAAAACGACCTTTCAGTCGTCAATTAAAGTCTTAATCCAGAAGGTCCCTTTTGGCAATTACCTGTGTGACATAACTCTTCCCGCTTAATTGATCACATGTCAGTTTCTGTTTTGTGGACAGTGAAAATTCAAAGGATTATTTACCTGTGAAAGAATTTTGGATTTATTTCTTTTCTACATGGTTAAACTTCTTAATCCTTTACCTTCTCTTGTTCCTTAATCATTCCTTCCACTAAATACGTTACTTATTTGAAATTATCTTTTTCTGATCTCTTGGTTTTCTTATCGCTAAAATTGTGTCATGTTTTTTCGGGACAGTTAATGCATTTCGCACGCGGCAGCTGTGGTCATTTAAAGGCAAAGTGGGATAATCATCCTTCATGTCTTTCTTATACAGCATGTCTTAGAAATTCCCATTGTTCTCTTTGCAGCGTTTGGTCAAACAAGGTGTGGAACTTAGCAAAAAAAAGAAGACTTAATGCTACACATAGATCGGTCATAACGCAGAGAAGAAATCAGAAGAAAAATAAGAAGTCGATCCAGTCAGACTTGTCTGACACAGGATCTCATGATGGGAGCACCGCCCCTCATAACTATACTGCTCGGGGCAGGACCCATCAAGGTGGCAGCCCAGAGGATCAAGTATCTGACCCGGCACTAAGTCCACCAGTCACCGGTCATCCAGTCACGTCATCCAGTTACCAGTCATCGGTCAACCAGTCACCAGTCAACCAGTCACCTGTCAGCCAGTCATGGGTCATCCAGTCACTGGTCAACCAGTCACCAGTCAGCTAGGCACCGGTCATTCAGGCACCAGTCAACAGCCTTTTACTCTTGACTTTCTATCACCTATCACCGGTCAATATATCACTAATCAATCACCGGTCATTGTGCCTCAATATTCTTATGCTCCTTCAATAAGCAGCCATGTTTCACATGGTAGTCAACGTAGACTACCTAACATTCAACATACTGGTTATGAACACTCTAACATACATGAGTTCCCAAATTTAGCTACTTCTTCTAGATTAATCCTCCCACTTGAGCCCGACTTCTCGCAGATATGGGACCCAATGGTGAGGATAGAACCACCTAACACTCTTGACCAACAGTCAAACTATACATCAAGACTGTCACAGAAGGAACAATCTAAAAGAAATCACAGATCAAAAAAGAGGAAAAGACATCGATTGTCTTCCTGTTTGTCTACTTCCAAGTCATCCTCTTTGGATTCCTTCAGGCGTAGCAAGAAATCAGAGAGGTCAAGACATTCACAGAGAAAGAGAAGAAGATGATTGATGATGCCTTCTTCATCTTCACACACTTTACAATCTGATAATGATTTTGGTAGATATAAAAGGGTTCGAGTATCTCCACAGGTTGCAGAAGCTCCTGTTCCAATGCAACCTGTTGAGCCTATTAACATCAATCCAGTCAATATTTAACCAGCCAATATTCAGTTAGTCAATACTGGCCAAAATGTCTCTGAGAATCTCACGCAAACGAACAAAGATTCAGACTCAGATAATGAAACTGAAAATTGGTCTTTCGACTGTGCAATTAATGAAGTTTTTCGGCTCCTTCCCGAGGAATTATGCCCTAAAACTCAACTTTTGCCTACGGACAACATTCCTCCATTAGAAGCAGACTCTTCCCTCTTAGGCCTATCTAATAAGGGAAGAGCTTCTTTTCCAATTAAGAACCTGGAAGCTTTGGGAAAAGAAGGCCAGGAAGTTAATTGCCATTAATTCACATGCTGACCTGTTCTCCTCAGCTGCCTTCCTATGCCTGCAACAGCAGTCGATGCCGGTTACGTCCCTTTCCAGGTTACTGGAGGCCATAGTTAAATCAATAAAGCATACTACTGCCATGTCCACAATTCTTACGACTGAAATTTTCCAAGCTAGACGTGACGCAGCACCAGCTTCTTCAAAACTACTCTTGGATAATTCAGCATACGAATTACGAAACACACCTATTAACTCCAAGACTCTTTTTGCTGGCAGGATTAAAACAGTAGCTAAAACCAATTACGAGGTGCAACAACAAAGGTTTTTAGCTTCTACTTCTGCTCAGTCTCAATTTTGTAATCAAAAGCCTTCAAACCCACCAAGAACTTTTAAAATTCCTAAATATCCTGTCAAACAAACTAGACCTAAACCTATGAAAACGTATAGGCCTAAAACTCAAACTCAGTCATTCTCTTCTAGCAATAAGAAGGATTATTCTAAGAGGACTGGTATCTTTCGACAGTTCCACTCCTCCAAACCTGCCTCTTTCTCCACAAAGTTATGAAAACCAGCCCCTTCCACTGCCTGCACTGCCACGTCTGGACATTCCAGTGGGAGGACAATTGGTCCACTTTGTGGAACAATTGAAAGAATTCACAGACAACAAATGGGTCCTCTCTATCGTGCGACACAGTTTCGGGATACCCTTCACCAAAATTCCTCCCTTGTCGTCTGTTCCAGTCAAAATGAGTCAATCTTCCTCACCGTTTGTCCGAGAGGAAATCAAAATCCTTCTCAAGAAACGGGCAGTGGAAATGGTACAGAATCTGGGAACTCCCGGCTTTTATTCCCGGATATTTCTCGTCCCAAAAAAGAATGTTTAATTATAGACCTCTCTCTACTGAACCAATACATAGAGAAAGAGTCTTTCAAGATGGAGACAATCAAATCTGTAAGACAATCGATGAAACAAAACGACTGGGCTGTCTCCATGACAGATGCATACCTTCATGTCCGATACATCCTCAGTCCAGAAAGTATCTTCAATTCGTCTATGAAGATCAGGTCTTTCTCTTCACGGCCTTACCGTTCAGAATGTCAAGTCCGTTAATTTTCTCGAAACTGATGAACGTAATAGCAGCGTTCTTACGCCAACGCGCCATATCAGTCTTCCCATACCTAGACGATTGGTTGATAAAAGATCTGATTCGCAATCAACTGATTTCTCAGACAAAATTTTGTATACAAACAATTCAAAAGCTCTCAGAAATTCACATTCATAGGAATGGAATTTCAAACTCAGTAAAATTTAGTCAGGATTCCAATAGATCGAGTAGAGAACCTAGTTCTGACAATCAAATCAATTCTATCATGCAAACAAATATCGGCACAAATTTTCCTTTCTCTTTTGGGCCAACTCAGTGCAAAAGCAGATTTTGTTCTCCTAGGCAGACATCACTTAGGTCCCCTGCAAATGTGTCTTCTGTCTGTCTGGAGACCTCATATTCTTCCTCTTGATCATTCGATTCCGATCACCAATATGATTCGATCTCACTTACAGTGGTGGATGAACACAAATCGCTTCAAAATAGGAACTCCTATCCACCCTCCAGATCCCAAAATTTTCCTTTACATGGATGCCAGTCATTTTTGATGGGGAGCTCATTTAGAGCCAATGAGACTATCCTTTTATGGTCACTGAACGGAAGACCAATCCCAGCTCCATATCAACATATTAGAAATGATGACCATACAGTTAGCACTGAAACAAGCCATAACATTCATTCACAATTCTTGCATTATGATATCCACAGACAACACTATGGTGGTCTCATATCAACAAACAGGGCGGCACACACTCTCCCAATCTGTGCGTGGAGGTATGGGAGATCCTCAGTTGGTGCTTGGAACATGACATTGTTATCAGAGTTCGTCATATCCCAGGCAAATTCAACATTTTAGCAGACCGCCTATCCAAATTGGACAAACCTATCAGAACAGAATGGGCAAATGATCAAACAGTAGCGAATTCCGTGTTCCAGATGCTCATTTTCCGAATGTGGATTTGTTTGCGACCCGATTCAATCACAAACTCCCTTTATATGTTTCCCCAGTTCAAGACAACAAAGCATTAGCTGTAGCTGCTCTGTCCATGAACTTCACACTTATGCATTCCCTCCTTCTATTCTGATCCCTGCTGTTCAAGAGAAAATCCGACGACATCAGTGCAGAATAGTTCTCATAGCTCAGTTCTGGCCACAACAAGAGTGGTTCTCAGAACTTCTCCAACTCTTAGTGTCAGCCCCGATTCGTCTGCCACTAATTCCAAGACTCTTGACTCAGTCCAAAAGAAGATTCATTCATCAAAACCTCCCAGTTCTCGACCTTCAGGCTTGGGAGTTATCAAACAATCAATCAGAGATAAAAAAAAATCGCAAAATGTTGCTGATTTTGTCTCCAGATCAAGAAGAACATCTACACAAAAAGTCTACGACACGAAGTGGTCCATCTTCACTAATTGGTGTCGTACACAAAAGGTTAATCCTGTCTCGGCCCCTATTACAGCTATAGCCGACTTCCTTATCTTCTTTTTCTTGGAGAAGAAATAGCAAATTAGTACTATTAAAGGTTATAGAGCTATGATCTCTAACACTCTTAAATTCAAAACTGGTAACAGAGTCGGTTCTCACCCAGTATTATCAGAATTATTCAGGTCTTTCGCACTTCAACGCCCAGTACAAAGATCTCTTACTCCTAAATGGGATTTATCTTGGGTCTTAGTATGTCTACAAAAACCCCCATTTGATCCTCTTCATAAGGCTTCTAAACTTCACGTTACTATTAAGACAGCCTTTCTTTTAGCTCTTGCCTCTGCTAAAAGATGTAGCGTAATACATGCACTGGCAATGGATTTTCTTCATTTAAGATCCAATCAATCTGATGATTCAGTCTCTCTGATAGTTCAAACTGGCTTCTTAGCGAAGAACCAGCTTCCTTCTGTCATACCAGACCCTATTTTTATACCTAGTCTTGCTCGGACTTGCAAAAGGGAAAATTCAGACAGACTTCTATGCCCAGTAAGGTCTCTGAAGTTCTTTCTTAAGATGACTTGTTCTTATCGTCAAAACAGAACTAGACTTTTTCTTCCCATCAAAGGCTATCATGACATTTACAAAGATTCCGTTTCGAGATGGATATCTTACACTATTAAACTTGCCTACAGGAAACTCACTAAAAGAGACATTTCTTTTCTTAAGATCAAGGCTCATGAAGTTAGGGCTCTGTCATCTTCCTGGGCTTTCTTTGATAAGGTTCCTCTTAATGAAATTTTTCAAGCAGCAGAATGGAGTCGATCCTCAACGTTCGCAAAATTCTACTTGAGGGACATGTCTCATCACGCTGAAAACTTACAGAGTTTGGGCCCCATTGTTGTGGCCCAAAAAGTGGTGGGGGGCCAACAAGATACAGTCTCGGAAGCTTAAACGCCATTGACAGACTCCTAAACCAACAGCTCATGTCTTAAAGGTAATTAATATACATTACATTTATGTTATATTAGACCTTTTTATGCCCCTGCCTATTCGAAGAATAGTGGAAGGGCATTAAGTGTTACCCCTGTCGGTCCATCCCGTATGTATGTATGTTCGTACATCCCAATTCGTGTCCGGGCCATAACTCCTAAACCCTATGGAATATATTTATGAAACTTTACAGGTGCATCCATGACATTGAGACGATGTGTCTTGAAAAAGGAAGACAATTCTTGCTTGTTTGGTTTTTGAATTATCTGCCCTTGACTTAGTTCCATATAGTAAACTGTGTGTGGGCCATAACTCCTAAACCATATGGAATATATTTATGAAAATTTACAGATGCATGCATGACATTGAGGCGATCTATAATGAACATGGAAGACAACTCTTGCTTATTTGGTTTATGAATTATCTGCCTTTGACTAAGTTCCATGTAGTAAACCGTGTGTGGGCCATAACTCCTAAACCGTGTGGAATATATTTATGAAAATTTACAGATGCATGCATGACATTGAGGCGATGTGTAATGAACATGGAAGACAACTCTTGCTTATTTGGTTTATGAATTATCTGCCCTTGACTAAGTTCCATATAGTAAACCATGTCTGAAATCTTGGTCTGACATAGATTTATATGTCGAAAACTACTTGGTTAATAATAATTTACATTCACTGTGATACATCAATCACTGTTGCGGATCTGTATATAACATGTAAGTAATTTCCTTATAGTGTTGTCTGTGTGGTAGCTGCTTCTATAAATCACCATCATACTCTCCTGTTGTTTCATGGCACCAATACCAACTATAAGCATTGATAAAATTGCATAACACTTATTCAGGGTTCATACATGTCAGGGAAATTTATTTTTTTTCAAGGTCAGGGAATTGTCAGGGAATTCTGTGATGTGTCAGGGAAAAATGAAATTGAAAAATGTCAGGGAATTTTACATTTCGGCCTGATGAAGCTAGAATGTTTGGTCCCCGATATATTTTTCTTGCTAAATTCATAAAATTTCTGGCTCTTATATTGTCATGGAAATTTGAATTTATGTCAGGGAAAAGTCAGGGAAATGTCAGGGAATATTTTGGTCAATTCTAAATGTATGAACCCTGTTATTGATTATAGCAAAGGTTTCTCAAAGGTTTGATCGTGTTCTATAAAAACTTTAATAATAACTTTATACTGTACAATTACATATGTAACCTTTTTCTGTATGGCATTTTGGCAGGGGCATCCGTGTCCTATGCAGGGTTCTCACTAGAATTTTGAAAATTGGAGTAAAATGCTGTCGTCCAGAAAAAGTTGGAGTTTTACCATACTTTTCTATTGAGACTTTCCAAAAAGTTGGAGTCAGAAATGAAAAGTTGGAGTAACTTACTCCAAATCTGGAGTTAATGAGAACTCTGCTATGGACACTTTTTCTAGTCTTAAGATATTTTAGATTATTGGTTTCACTGAAACCTACATCTTATGTAAGAAAGGTATTTCGTGTACATTGCTTTATGTTATATTGTAGACCTTTCTTATGATATATCTTGGATTTATATTTATGGGTTTCTTAATCCAGAATTGGGACCATAATATGTATTAGATTTAGGAGAGCACCTCCCTCCAATTCTACTAATTCTAGCACATTATCTATAGGTTAATGTATTATTGTGCAGTTAAAATGAAGTTTTTAAAAGTAAAACATATTTTAACTATCAATACTTAACCTATAGATAATTAATATGGTCCCTCCTCTCCTTCGCACCCCTCCACCCCCTCCTCCCCCCCCCCCCCCCTCCTGCACTTATCTCTCCTTATTGTGTCTATTGTCTTTCACATAAAAGAAACTGACATGTGATCAATTTAGTAGGAAGAGTTAAGTCACACAGGTAACTGCCAAAAAGGACCTTCTGGATTAAGACTTTAATTGATGACTGAAAGGTTGTTTTTCTGTGGAAGGTGTGAAAAATAGAATAGAATAGCACATTATCTATAGATTAAGTATTGATAGTTAAAATATGTTTTACTTTTAAAAACTTCATTTTACTCTTTCACTATCATAACCCTGCGCATCTTCGGGGAGCATCCTTTGGCTTTACCAATTCTTTTGTTTTCATTACTTTTGGTCGCTGTCGCACTTGAAGTGCAAAACGAAATCAGCTCTTAAAGCATGTGACTGTCATGTGACAAACACTTGCCATAATTTTAAAATGGAAACCCACCCAGATTGATGCAATTGAAAGTGGCATGTGCAATTTTGTTGCAGCTCTCTTCACTTTATCGGTCACCAGGTAGATTGACTGCAGTGGGCTGTTAACATAATAATAACTGATGTGCATCACTGTAAGTCGTCAGATTTCCCTAAAGCTTAAAATCAGTGAAAACAAATGTATTTTTTCTTCATTTTTCTGCATTTTATAAATAATAATAATAAAAAAAAGGGAGCCACTGATCAACCATGTTATACTGATATCAACAGTGATCAGCATTCTTGTGTATTAATTAAATTGTGCTATAAGATTTTAAATTACAATAATTTAAAGTTTAACAGTTGCTCCATTATAGGATTTTATGATGTATTGTGCTAACTGGGTCATATGGAATCAGAAACTAAGTCAAATCTTAGAAGAACCTTGCATACATGTAATTGTTTGAGACTTTTAATGATTTATAATCGGGTGGACATTTAGTTGTTATATTTTGAAGTTAGTAATCTGTCCACGCAAGCACGGTGCACTGTAATGGGGTATATAATAGTTTGATATTCTATCTCAGTTATGGTTGGGTCAGCAGTAAAAAAAATCCAATGACCAGAAAAGTTAGACCTTGGGTTGGCTATAGACACCCCTTCCCCCCCAACACCCACATCCCAGGGGAAATTTTGTACACTTTAAGTTTATGAAACTACATTATATAAGAAACACGATGACACGTTAGCCCTCTGGCAATGGGGGCATTTATGTGTAACAGCTATGTTACAAAAACAATAGAAATATTTTGGTGTGAATACTAAAGTATCCATACTTTTACATACTAGCATGCTATTTGATACTAATGCATGTGGTTTTATAGAGACAGGGACCTTAATATGTTGAACTATCAATGACTTGTTATATAACTGTTATATATGTTACTAAAAGTCAAAAACCTCATATATAAGTTTCCTGATAAAATGTTTTGGTTGACTTTGACCAGTCAGTGACTAGAAATTCAATCTAATGCTGTTTTACAATAGGTAAACACTATATGACCTCCTTTGTACATCAAGAAATGAAAACAAACCAGCTTGACTAAGCAAATGACATAAGGAACAATAGTACTTTTAAACAGCCTAAACTTCTTTTCTGAAAAGTATCATTATTTCTTAAGATTTTATTTGTTACATGGTTGCAATAAATACAATGTATTTAACTATTATAATTGAACCAATGCATTATATGCTTTGATTAAATGCTTTATACTTTTCTTAACGTTACATATGTTACTTTTTGAGTGATACTTTATCTACATTGTGTAAATGGCTGTTGCTGCTCTGTACATAAAGGTGAAGGGAAATTAGCTCTAAAGTTCTTTTTATAACAAACATAGTAATTATTTCTCAGATATCTTTATAGTTTGGTGATAAAATAAAATTGTAAAATGTACCGTATAACAAATACAGAAATATTTCCTTTTCATACATACTTACATGATATGAGCTCTTCATTGCTTATGTTCTATGCATAAACCTGATTTTCTGAAAACCTAAATCCATCTAGACCAGGGTGTCGATGGTCAGGGGAAAAAATATTTTTCAAGGTCAGGGAATTGTTAGGGAATTTTGAATTTTGTCAGGAAATTTTTTAATTTAAGCAAAAGTCAGGGAAAAGTCAGGGAATTTTGAAATAACAAGTCTGTGAATGGTAAAAACATCAAGAATAAAGGCTAAGGCAGTTTCTTCTTGTTTGGCTATTATCATAATAATAATTATAATACTAATAATAATAGTAATAATGATAATGATAATGTCTTATTCCCATAAGTATTGCATTTTTCAAATTATTCTTTGAGAAGAAACTGAAGGGAGTGGCACCCCTTGCCTCCCCAGCTGAAACTTCTTTTTTCAGGACTGGAAGATGTCCAGAGATCACCGTGGTATACCATAACTAAAGTTTTCACTTTCAGAGTTTTGTTGCTGAGTCCATTTATAGACAGCTGAATATTAGCTTGTTCCTTTTTTTCCTGGAGAGGAAATTATTGTCTATTTTTTCTGTGTTTATGAAATTATCATAAATAACTGTAACAGTTACAAATTTATTTTCCTTCACTGAGAATGAACTTAGATTAGTTTTTGTTTGAACTTAGATTAGTTTTTGTTTCCAATTTCCATGCACTTTCACTTGTCACCCAATTTCACAGCACAGCAGTGTATATTAAATTAACAATAAAAAATTATCATAGTTGCTTGTCCAGCTTGCAACTGTTTAGTTGACTATCATTTTTGAATGTTGGGTACTCAATAAATTTTGAGAGCATGGCAAAATGTAAGTTGGCTATCAGGAAATAAAACTTGAATTGGAAACATGGGAAATGGATGACTGTGTTTTCTTTTATGGACTATTTGTGTATATGTGTTTTTCTTTACGGTCAGCATGTGCCTCTGATGCAACAGCACCTACTCTTGTTCAAATGTAAAATTACTGGACTGTTTAGTAGTTGTATTAGAATTTCACTGCAAGTTTTATCAGGAGATCTTGCATGTTGCAAATTAATATGTTGCTGCTAGTTGGTCATGGGCATTTTGCATTTCATAGTATAGTACAGAGGTATGGTATGGTATGGTATGGTATGGAACAAAATCTCATACCATACCACATACCGTACCACTAACTAGTACCATAAATTTTATTACACTTTATGTTTCTGCTAGTTGGTCATGGGCATTTTGCATTTCATAGTATAGTACAGAGGTATGGTATGGAACAAAATCTCATACCATACCACATACCGTACCACTAACTAGTACCATAAATTTTATTACACTTTACTTCTCACACTTCAGTCTGATCAGTCTTCACATGACATACATATCATTTGTAGGTTTTGTTGTGACCTGGCTCGTATTGAGAAGGGTTCTCCAAACAAAGCTCAGTTTTAGTATCTTTTATCAAGTATGTGCAACTGGTATGGTATGTGGTATGTGTAAGATTTTGTACCATAAAAAGGTAAGAGAAAAGCCCAGGGAGTGCCACAATCACAAACCGCAGCCCTTCCCAGACACTAAGAGGAAGAGGAAACCGACAAATCCAAACAAGCACAAATCGAACAAATGTATGCAAAGCACTAAGATTAGCTCTCTCATACCACATACCCTACTTCTGTACCATACCATTTAATGCAACATGCCTTGGTCATGGTGGGGGTTGTATTACCTAAGTCACTTACAAAAATTGTGTTATTTTTCTCATTTTCAATACTGTTGGCTGTGGTTTCTTGCTTACTTTGAAACACTTCATCCTCTGTTGTGTTTATTTAGTCTTTCACTTTGGCTCTACTCACTAAATGTCTACTAATTATTAATAGTCAACATTTCTAACTGATATAATATAGTATTATATGCACTACTTAATATTTTAGATATGTTAAGCAAATTTACTGTCCAACATATACATGTATGTTTTTAATATGTGGCAACTAAAAAAAAACATTCTTATTTGTTTGTATTAGTTAAATTTTCTTCTATATTTTATAT
This sequence comes from Anodontia alba, assembly GCA_964016985.1. Taxonomy (NCBI): domain Eukaryota; kingdom Metazoa; phylum Mollusca; class Bivalvia; order Lucinida; family Lucinidae; genus Anodontia; species Anodontia alba. The sequence continues at coordinate 26,717,268 of OZ024822.1, read as the reverse complement.
GAGTGACCAGTTATTCTTTGATTTGTAGCTCAGTTAACTCTGTGGATAAGGACATTGTGGTTAGCGTGCCAAAATGGACAAAATACAAGCTAACCTAAAAAGATTTATATCATTAAATTTTGAAGTGCCAAAAAAGATTTATATCAATTGCATTTTGAAGTGCATACTTATAAAGAGATATAAATCTTTTTAGGTTAGCTTGTATTTTTGTCCATTTTGGCATGCATCTAATTTCAAGCACCACATCCAACAGTATAGATTACTTTTGTAAGTGCATGTATATAGGTAGAAAAAGAAAAATAGAAAAAGTCAAAGAAAAACAAAAACAAAAATAAAAAAAATAAATAAATAAAGAGTAATTAAAATAACAATTGGTAGTAAAAAGGTGTGTGTGTGGGAGGGAGCGGGGTGGGGGGGGGGAGGTGGGGGGGTGGGGGGGTGGGGGGGCAGGGAAGTGGGGGGAGGCCAACAGATGTCCCTGTATAATGATATGCATTTAATTTCAAGCACTCACAAACAGTATAAATAACTTTTGTTAAAACATGTACATGTTTGTATGTAGAAAAAGAAAAATATAAGATAAATTCAAAGAAAAACAAACAAACAAAAATATTAAAAATACATGACTAAAGAGGAATACAATTACAGTTGGTATTGTAAAAGATGGAAAGGGTTGGCTGTAGGGGAGGAGGCCAACAGATGTCAGTTACGCGCAAACTACAAAAACTTTAGTCAGGGAAAATTGATTTAGTCAGGGAAAAGTCAGGGAAATTTGCTTTACTCAAATTGTGGACACCCTGCTAGACTGCCAGAAATATTGCACACTTAATGCTGTTATACATGTTATTAATATATGTCAGTTTAAGTGATGTGATACAAGAACACTGTTTCCTATAGATAGTGTTTGCAGGAGAAATATCTTCAGTAGAGCTACATAAATGAAAATTGTGTTTAGTTTCCTAATATCAACTCAAAAGCATGAATAAAGTGAAAACAAACATTCTGAGGGCACAAATTATTCAAGGAGAACTATTTCATTGTTTGAGGTTATATAAAAATGTTACGAGTGGTAATCACGATGATAATAACATCACACATATATCAACTCTACACTGCAATTTTAATTGTTCTCTAAGAATCAAATACATAGAATACACACCTTAGCACTTCTCTATTGCTACAGTGTATAAAATAAAACATTTTGTGCTGGCTAGAAGACAGTTTGCTTCAACGAAATCTGCTTTATTATGAAATACCATGTAAAAAAACAACACATATAGATCAGTCATACATAATGTAATATAATGACAAACACATTAAATAATCGAATACTATTATTTATCACCTATATAGTGATAAGAAAACCATTATTATACCCCACCACACAATAGTGGCAGAGTATTATGGTTTCACATTAGACGTCCGTGTGTCTTTCTGTCTGTTCATCCTTCGTCCCTCCATTTGCTTTTTCGTTTCCGGATGATAAACTTGAGTAAACATCAATGGATTTTCACCAAACTTGGTATGTGCATTGATATTGTGGAGATCTGGTTTGGGATTGCTAATGGGCAAATTTCATCAAATTTTTACGGAGTTAGCTGCCTGAGACACACCCATATTTTCGTTTTTGGACTATAACTTGAGTAAATAACAAGGGATTTTCACCAAACTTGCTATATGCATTGACATTAAGGAGGTCTGGTTTGGGATTGCTAATGGGCAAATTTCGTCAAATTTTTACGGAGTTATCTGCCCGAGACAAGCCCATATTTTCGTTTCCGGACGATAACTTGAGTAAATAACAAGGGATTTTAACCAAACTTGCTATATATATTGACATTAAGGAGATCTGGTTTGGAATTGCTAATGGGCAAATTTCGTCAAATTTTTATGGAGTTATCTGCCCGAGACACACCCATATTTTAGTTTCTGGATGATAACGAGTAAATAACGAGGCCTTTTAGCCAAACTTGCTATATGCATTGATATTACCAAAATCTAGTTTAGGATTGTTAACTATCCCTTGATATTATCAAGATCTGGTTTAGGATTGTTATCTGTCCCTCCGTCATTTTCTTTCGCAACGATAACTTTAATACATAAACAAATAATTGCTATGGCAGGGTATTATGCTTGCAGTGCTTTTATATAGATATAAAATTATACAAAAGTCTTGTTATTTTTATTAGTGATATAAGTAATGAGAATAACACACAACAACATTAATCTTAACGATTTCCATTCTCTTTATTACTTTATAATGGGCCTCCAAAACATGTACTTGATGGTGATAGTATAAAAAACTGATAGGATGGGTTGTGTCTCTGAGCCTTATATAAATGGTGATAATATAACATACGAGGGTAGTTCAATAAGTTCGTAGAACTCGGTATTTTTCTATACAATTCATGATTTCTTTTTTCATTTTTGTGCAGTGTAAACCTTTGTCAGTTGAATGATAACATCCATTCAGTCAACACGTACATTTTTAGCTCACCTGAGCACAAAGTGCTCATGGTGAGCTATTATGGTCAGTCAATGTCTGTCGTCTGTTGTGCGTCTGGTTTCATCCGTCATGCGGCGTCAACAATTGCTTTAAAAGCCTACTCCTCCTACACCCCTGGGCCAATTGACTCGATACTTGGTAGGAAACATCAGGGTGACTTGTAGATCAAAAATAGCTAAAATCGTGCCGATCGGAAATCCAAGATGGCTGCCATCTTGAAAATCTATTTTTCGCTTCTTTCCTTAACGGAAAGGCCAATTGACTCCAAACTTACTAGGAAGCACCAGGGTGACTTGTAGATCAAAAATAACTAAAATAGTGCCGATCGGAAATCCAAGATGCCTGCCATGGAAGCCATTATGAAAATCTATTTTTCGCTTCTCCTCCTGAACCGAAAGGCCAGTTGACTCCAAACTTGCTAGGAAGCATCAGGGTGACTTATAGATCAAAAATAGCTAAAATCGTGCTGATGGTAAAACCAAGATGGGCGCCATGGCAGCTATCTTAAAAATCTATTTTTCGCTTCTACTCCTGAACCAAAAGGCCAGTTGACTCGAAACTTGGTAGGAAGCATTTGGGTGACTTGTAGATCCAAAATAGCTAAAATCATGCCGATCGTAAATCCAAGATGGCCGCCATGGCAGCTATCTTGAAAATCTATTTTCCGCTTCTTCTCCTAAACACAAAAGTCACTTGACTCGAAACTTAGTAGGAAGCATCAGGGTGACTTGTAGATCAAATATAGCTAAAATCGTTCTGATCCGAAATCCCTGATGGCCACCATGGCCACCATCTTGAAAATCTATATTTATTCTTCTACTCCTGCACTGAAAGGCCAATTGACTCCAAACTTGGTAGGAGACATTGGGGTGACTTGTAGATCAAAAATAGCTAATATTGTGCCAATCGGATATCAAAGATGGCCGCCATGGCAGCCATCTTGAAAATCTATTTTCCTCTTCTTCTCCTGAACCAAAAGGCCAGTTGACTCAAAACTTGGTAGGCAGCATTGGGGTGACTCGTAGGTCAAAAATAGCTAAAATCGTGCCGATCGTAAATCCAAGCTGGCCGCCATTTAGAGTTTGTTCAAATGATCAAGCTCCATTGACTGGCATGCTTTATATATATTCTTTTTCAAAATTAAGAACTGCTTAAATGATGATCTTTTCATTAGTTGCGATGACAGGATTGGAAAAATGTTGCATAACATCTGCATATCTGCAGTGGCAATATCACTCAGGTGAGTGACCAGTGGCCCGTGGGCCTCTTGTTAGCTCACCTGAGCACGAAGTGCTCATGGTGAGCTATTGTGGTCAGTCAATATCCGTCGTGCGTCGTGCGGCGTCAACAATTGCTTTAAAGGCCTACTCCTCCTACACCCCTGGGCCAATTGACTTGATACTTGGTAGGAAGCTTCGGGGTGACTTGTAGATCAAAAATAGCTAAAATTGTTCCGATCGGAAATCCAAGATGGCCGCCATGGCCACCATCTTGAAAATCTATTTTTCGCTTCTTCTCCTGAACCGAAAGGCCAATTGACTCCAAACTTGCTAGGAACTATCAGAGTGACTTGTAGATAAAAAATAGCTCAAATCGTGCCGATCGGAAATCCAAGATGGCCGCCATGGCTGCCATCTTGAAAATCTATTTTTCGCTTCTTCTCCTGAACCGAAAGGCCAGTTGACGCCAAACTTGCTAGGAAGCATCAGGGTGTCTTGTAGATCAAAAATAGCTAAAATCGTGCCGTTCAGAAATCCAAGATGGCCGCCATGGCCGCCATCTTGAAAATCTATTTTTTTGCTTCTTCTCCTGAACCGAAAGGCCAATTGACTCCAAACTTGCTAGGAAGCATCAGGATGACTTGTAGATCAAAAATAGCTAAAATTGTGCCGATCGGAAATCAAAGATGGCCGCCATCTTGAAAATCTATTTTTCGCTTCTACTCCTAAACCCAAACTTGGTTGGAGGCATTGGGGTGACTTGTAGATCAAAAATAGCTAAAATAGTGCCTATCAGAAATCCAAGATGGCCACCATGGCAGCCATCTTGAAAATCTTTTTTTCGCTTCTTCTCCTGAACCGAAAGGCCAGTTGACCCCAAACTTTGTAGGAAGCATCGGGGTGACTTGTAGATCAAAAGTAGCTAAAATCATGCTGATCGTAAAACCAGGATGGGCGCCATGGCAGCCATCTTGAAAATCTATTTTTCGCTTCTTCTCCTGAACCGAAAGGCCATTTGATTCGAAATTTGGTAGGAAGCATTTGGGTGACTTGTAGATCCAAAATAGCTAAAATCATGCCGATCGTAAATCCAAGATGGCCACCATGGCGGCTATCTTGAAAATCTATTTTTCGCTTCTTTTCCTAAACCCAAAAGTCACTTGACTCGAAACTTAGTAGGAAGCATCAGGGTGACTTGTAGATCAAATATAGCTAAAATCATTCTGATCAGAAATGCCAGATGGCCACCATGGCCGCCATCTTGAAAATCTATATTTAGCTTCTTCTCCTGCACCGAAAGGCCAATTGACTCCAAACTTCGTAGGAGTCATTGGGGTGACTTGTAGATCAAAAATAGCTAAAATTGTGCCAGTCTGATATCCAAGATGGCTGCCATGGTGGCCATCTTGAAAATCTATTTTTCGCCTCTTCTCCTGAACTGAAAGGCCAGTTGACTCAAAACTTGGTAGGAAGCATTGGGGTGACTCGTAGATCAAAAATAGCTAAAATCGTGCTGATCGTAAATCCAAGCTGGCTGCCATTTAGGGTTTGTTCAAATGATCACGCTCAATTGACTGGCATATATCTTCTTCTTCAAAATAAAGAACTGCTTAAATGATGATCTTTTCATTAGTTGACAGGATTGGAAAAATGTTGCATTACATCTGCATATCTGCAGTGGCTTTATCACTCAGGTGAGCGACCCGTGGGCCTCCTGTTTGCTCTTAGTTTTTGTTTGAAAACCTATACCCATAGGCAAAAATGGAAAGTCAGAATATTGAGTTCAGAGCAGTCATAAAGTTCCTCACTAATGAGGGTGCAAAGGCCAAAGAAATTCATTGGCACATGGCTGATGTGTATGGTGATAGTAGCCCAAAGTATTTCACAGTGGCAAAGTGGTCAGCAGAATTTAAACGTGGGCGAGACTCCTGAGAAGATGACCCAAGACCAGGTTGCCCTGCTGATGTCATCAGCCAGGAGATAATCAACCGTGTTGAGAGACTTTTGCTAAATAATCACTGAATCAAAGTTGCTGAACTTGCTTCAGAATGTGATATTTCTAATGGAAGTGTTTACACTATAATCCATGAACATTTAGGCATGTCAAAAGTATCTGCCAGGTGGGTACCCGGAAATCTGAACATGCAAGATCGTCAGCAAAGGGTAGAGTCAAGTCAAGAACTTCTGGAAGTGTACAAAGCCAATCCAGAAGACTTTCACACTCGTCTTGTAACACGAGATGAAACTTGGCTTCAACACTGGGACCCAGATACTAAAAAAGAGTCCATGCAATGGAAGCACCCTGGCTCACCCCACCTAAGAAATTTCGTACCCAACCATCAGCCAGCAAGGTAATGGCCACGGTGTTTTGGGACTCCAAAGGGATTATATTGATAGATTACAAGCCTGCTGGTACTTTCAATTACAGGAAAATACTATGCCAGTGTCATTAAACAATTAAGGGTTGCTATTAAAGAAAAATGAAGGGAAAAGCTAGCTGCTGTAGTCCTTCTTTTGCATGATAATGCCCCTGTGCACAAGTCAAGAGTTGCACAAGCGGCTATTCTTGAGTGCAAGTTTGAGCAGTTAAATCACCCGCCATACAGTCCAGACCTGGCCCCAAGTGATTATTATCTGTTTTGAAATTTGAAGTCCCACTTGTGTGGAACGAGATATCAGGACGATGATGAGCTCAAGGCTGCTACAGAGGCTTGGTTTGAGGACCAAATAGACGACTTTTATTTCAAAGGCATAGACTGCTTAAAAGGAAAGTGGGCCAAATGCATTGAAGTAAAGAGGGATTATATTGAAAAATAATGTTGAAACCATCTTCCAATCTGTGAGTTAAACCCCATGTTCTACGAACTTATTGAACTCCCCTCGTAACTGAAAGGATTGATTGTGCCTCTGAGCCTTATATGCCTTACAGCAGAGTCTGAATTAGATTTAACTGCCAAGAAACTATAATGAGGTATAAAAAAAAAACTACTTTTGTCCCTACCCCTGAAACACCATTTATTACTAGATTATTTTGATGCCAAGCCATGATAAGTTATTTTATTCTCACCTTTTATCTCCATTGCAATTTCAGACATGACAATGACCTGCTGATGGTCAATGATTCTGTTTGGGTTAATAATTTAGTACCAATATAAAATGTCTTTACCAGATATTATCATTTGCCTAACATGTCTGGTAATGTATGTAACACAACTGTAATTGCTATTCTTAATAAGACTCCACTTAGACTGTTACGACTTTTATTGTGCTACTTAAGACAGACGCTACCAAAATAAGGCATAACAATGAATTTTCATTACTATTGTTAAAGTCACATTTTTAGCTAACCTGAGCAAAAGCTCAGGGTGAGCTATTGTGATCACCCTCTGTCCATCGTTCGTCCTCAACAATTAGTTTGTTAACACTCTAGAGGTCAGTTTTGACCCAATCTTGATGAAACTTGCTCAGAATGTTTGCCTCTATGAAATCTAGGTCAAGTTCAATACTAGGTTACTTGGAGTCAAAAACTAGGTCACCAGGTCAAATCAAAGGAAAAACTTAACACTCTAGAGGTCATAGTTTTGACCCAGTCTTGATGAAATTTGCTCAGAATGTTTGCCTCTATTAAATCTAGGTCAAGTTTGAAACTGGGTTACTTGGGGTCAAAAACTAGGTCCTCAGGCCAAATCAGCAGAAAACCTTGTTAACACTCTAGCTGTCACATTTTTCAAGCAATCTTCATGAATCTTGCTCAAAATGTTTGTCTTCATGAGTTCTAGGTCAAGTTGGAAACTGGGTCACATGGGATAAAAAACTAGGTCACCTGGCCAAATCAGCAGAAAACATTGTTAACACTCTAGTGGTCATATTTTTCAAGCAATCTTAAGAATCTTGCTCAAAATGTTTGTCTTCAGGAGTTCTAGATGAAGTTTGAAACTATGTCACATGGGGTCAAAAACTAGGTCACCAGGCCAGATCAGCAGAAAACCTTGTTATCACTAGCGGTCACATTTTTGAAGCAATCATCATGAATCTTGCTCAAAATATTTGTGTTGATGAGTTATAGGACAAGTTTGAAACTGGGTCACTTGGGGTCAAAAACTAGGTCACCTGGCCAAATCAGCAGAAAACTTTGTTAACACTCTAGCAGTCACATTTTTTAAGCAATCATCATGAATCTTGCTCAAAATATTTTTCTTGATGATTTCTAGGTCAGGTTTGAAACTGGGTTACTTGGGGTCAAAAACTAGGTCACCAGGCCAAATCAGCAGAAAACCTAGTTAACACTCTAGCGGTCACATTTTTCAAGCAATCTTCATGAATCTTGCTCAAAATGTTTGTCTTGATGAGTTCTAGGTGAATTTTGAAACTGGGTCATGTGGGGTCAAAAACTAGGTCACCAGGCCAAATCAGCAGAAAACCTTGTTATCACTAGCAGTCACATTTTTGAAGCAATCATCATGAATCTTGCTCAAAATGAAACTGGGTCATTTGGGGTCAGAAACTAGGTTACCAGGCCAAATCAGCAGAAAACCTTGTTAACAATCTAGGGGTCATATTTTTGAAGCAGTCATCATGAATCTTGCTTAGAATGTTTTGTCTTGATGAGTTCTAGGTCAAGTTTGAAACTGGGTCACTTGGGGTCAAATCAGCAGATAACAGTGTTAACACTCTAGCAGTCACATTTTTGAAGCAATCAAAATGATTCTTGCTCAAAAGTTCAAAACTGGGTCACTTGGGGTCAAAAACTAGGTCACCAGGCCAAATCAGCAGAAAATTTTGTTAACACTCTAGCTGTCACATTTTGAAGCAATCATCATGAATCTTGCTCAAAATGTTTGTCTTGATAATTTCTAGGTCAGAAGTTTGAAACTTGGTTACATGGGATTAAAAACTAGGTCACCAGACCAAATCAGCAGAAAACTTTGTTAACACTCCAGAGGTCACATTTTTTAAATAATCATCATAAATATTGCTCAAAATGTTCATCTTGATGATTTCTAGCTCTAGTTTAAAACTGGGTCACTTGATATCAGAAACTAGGTCACCTGGCCAAATCAAAGGAAAACCTTGTTGATGCCCTAGAGGTCACATTTTTGAAGTGATCATCATGAATCTTGCTCAGCCCAGACTCCCTTTTTTTAAAATCCTAGTGAGAACCCTGACAACAATCCATTTCTCTATGTTATCATGGAATGTTCTAATTTTCCTATATATCACAAAGTGATTTTTATGCGGCAGTAAAATGAAACTTCTATATGAATTTGCTCAATCGAGAGCTTCAAATATATACAAACGCTTTCTTGTCTCAGCTGCAAAACCTTTCATGGTGTTTGATTGTTATATGTAAATGGAATATTTTGAAACTGGTTTGGTCTAAAATCTCCATTTTAAATGCAGGCCCATTCTGATAATGCCTAATGTTCCCATAAGGGATAATTAAACCTTGTAAATAGACACCTGACAGTTGGCTTTCTTGTCCCCGTAAAGGTTAATGCCCCATTAAGGGGTAGTCGTCCTCATAAGACTTATTTGGCAGAAGTATTTCAGTCCCAGGGACAAATGTTTGGGAAATATTTAGCATTTTATGTATTTCATCGTAGATGTAGAATATTGCTGAACGAGTTAATGATCGCTGAAGTGTTAACTGCCAACACCTGTTTAACTACCGCTTGCTTAGCAAGTAGACAATGGTATCTTCGCAAGTGTGAAAAACATGCAGCAGATTATTCTTTTAAGATGCTACCGACGGTACGAATAAACATGTGGCAGACTTCAGTCAAATAACCTGATCATAAATAGTTGTAGTCCCATAGGAAATAACATGCGTCTGGCAGACTCGGCTTTGGGAATTTTTAGGAGTCCGGACCCAGATTTATACGTCCCAGGATGCAGGATCCTGTGTCCCGGAGAACCCTGGTTATGTTGAAAGACAGGAAGGATATTAAAATGTCAACAATATTACTCATGACAAGAATGTTTTAGCCTTGTTTACATTGCTAGGAGGGAAAACGTACAGCTGCTGAGGAACTTAACGGCTCCAGATAAGCCGTCAACAAAGCCAAATGAGCTTCTTGCTGCTTGGATTATAGGTCTGTGGCATCCTTTGCTGCAGTTTCCATTGCTACAGCCATGTCTACTGCCTTCTTCAATGAGAAATCTGCTTCTGATAAAAAGCGTTTCTGAATATTCTCTGCTTTTAGTCCACACACAAATCTACCTCTCAGACTTTCATTTAAATTAGCTCCAAAGTTGCAGTACTTGGACAGGTTCTGTGACTTTGCTATGTACTGTGTAGCTGTTTCCCATTCATGTTAGTGTCTTTCATGGAAACGAAAATGTTCGGTAAGTGGTTTGGATGACAAGTGACTAGACGACAAAGTAACTATTGAAGTCCGCCACATGTTTATTCATACGGTCGGTAGCATCTTAAAAGCATAATCCGCCGCATGTTTTTCACACTTGCGAAGATACCGTTGTCTACTTGCTAAGCAAGCGGAAGTTAAACAGGTGTTGGCAGTTAACACTTCAGCAATCGTTAACTGGTTGAGCAATATTAAAGCATGCGACAGACACCGTTATGCATCCCTTCCCTCACTGTCACACCTAGTATTCTCATAAAGGGTAGCCGGTGGTTATGCACTCAAAATCTTTACACGAACTTCTGGCCATGACTTACGAGACATCCAAATGTCAACAAATGGGTAAGTTCTCCTGTTTAATATTTTTTTAGTCAGTTTCATGGACATATTTTGAAAAATTGGACAATGCTATTCCCAACAATTTTCATTTCTGCGTCGGGGGAAAGATTGGCTTGGGCTTGAAAAAACAAGCAGCTAATTTTTATTTTAATTTCCCCTGGAGAAGGGTAGTCCAATATTCATGTTTTGACTTTTTTCCAGTGCCAAGTAAAGGTATTTTTAGCTATCTGTGCTATGAAATGCTTATTTATCATGTCAAATAAGATGTACTGCAACCAACGTCTAGGTTGAAATACATAAAACGCTAAATATTTCCCAAACAATTGTCCCGGGGACTGAAATACTTGTGCCGAATATGACTTATGAGGACGACTACCCCTTAATGGGGCATTAACCCTTACGGGGACAAGAAAGCCAACTGGCAGGTGTCTAATTACAAGGTTTGATTATCCCTTATGGGAACATTAGGCATTATCAGAATGGGCCTGCATTTCAGATGCAGATTTTAGACCAAACCAGTTTCAAAATATTCCATTCACATATAACAATCAAACACTATGAAAGGTTTTGCAGCTGAGACAGCATGTGTCAACATGGTATTGACATGCCACGTTTGTATATATTTGAAGCTCTCGATTGAGCAAATTCATATAGAAGTTTCATTTTACTGCTGCATAAAATAGGCTTTCTTGTCCCCTTAAGGGTCAATAAAGGGTAGTGTCCCTCTTAAGACATATTCAGCACAAATGTTTCAGCCCCAGGAACAAATGCCAGGGATATTAAGCATCTTATGTATTTCAATGTTGATGTAGGTTGCAGTACATCTTATTTGATATGTTAAATGAGTATTTCATAGTACAGAAAGCTGAAAATATCTTCATTTGGCACTGAAAAAAAGTCAAAACAGGAATATCCGACTTGCCTTCTCCGCGTGAAACTGAAATAAAAATTCTCCACTTGTTTTTTTCAAGCTCACACCTATCATTTCCGACGCAGAAATGAAAGTTGTAAGGAATAGCATTGTCTGATTTTTCAAAATATGTCACTGAAATTGACTAAAAATCAATAAATCAGGAGAAATTACCGGTTGTTGAATCTGGATGCGTAAGTCGGAAGTTTGTGTAAAGATTTTGAGTGCACAACTACCGGCTACCACTTGCAAGATTACCAGGTGCACTGTGTATTGCCTCTTCTGACCGACTGATTCATCGAAAATGCACACACAGGTGTCGCGATCTTTCATCCATTGAGGATGTTTTTCTTAATTGAGCTTTTCTTTCCCCCCCCCCCCCCCACCCCCCCATTTCAAAATTTTCGGACATCAGATTTTCGTCACTGACTTCAGAGACGCTTGCTCGCTATTTTCTGTTCAAACAAGCGGCCACAAGCAAAATAGTACCTTTGCGAGATATTAGTCCAGGCATCAAAACAGTTATTCCTGCTGGCCACTGAAAAATCGTTTTTAAATACCACTGAATCTATCATGTAAACCCTGTGTTGAGTCTAATAGGACTGCTCAGATGCACCCGGACGTCGATACACAATTCGCGTTTTTAGTTTAAACTTCTTTTTTTTTCTACAGCTCCAGCATAAAAAAGCGTGTGCTGTAGCAGTAGCACATGCTCGTAATGGTAACGTCTTTTGGCAGCGTGGTGGGAAAACGTTTTGGGAGAAAAACAAACTATTACCGTGTTGGATTATAGAGCATTTTCTTGTCATGAGCTCATATAAAACAGACACATATTAAAAACATAACTAAATTACCAAATCAAAGCAGTAGATCAAAATTTCAGCTAGTAAACAAGTCCCAGACTTTTTTCGTAGCTTGTATTATCACAGCATGGTGCAAGGCTAAACATTGAAATGACGTTTTGCGGGAAGCTCAACAGAGGTGTCCATGATCAGAATGTGCGGATATATTTCATAAGTTTGCAGTAGCATGTAAGAGAGCTTTAATTGGTTTTGGTTAAAATGTTTCACTTAACATCCATAACACTCAAGATCACTTAATACAGACAAAAACGATCTTTTGGGGTGGGATGGGGTGGGGTACTGAATTTAACTGAAAAACAATGAGTCATAAAGAAGAAACTGCTATTTTATGGGAGTGGGACTCTTACTTTTTGGCTGGGACTCCTACTTTTTATACAAGGGGAGTCCCAGACTCCTTTTTAGCTCACCTGAGCTATGCTCAGGATGAGCTATTGAGACACTTGTCGTCCGTCGTCTGTCCATCCTTGCGTGCATCCGTCCGTTAACTTCTCCCTTGAAGCCCCTGGGCCAGTTTTGCTCAAATTTCATATGGAGCCTCCTTAGGTTAGGGGAACGAAAAATTGCTAAAATGGTTGCGGCCCATTGACCAAGATGGCCGCCATGCCCATATATGGTAAAAACCTTTTAAAATCTTCTTCTCCAGAACCGAGGATGCCTTGGGGCTGAATCTTTGCATAAATCATTGGGGACGGGAGATCAACCGAAATTGCCAAGATAAAGGTCGTACATTGACATTTGACCTTTTAGAGGCAAGGTCAAATTTGCTTCTCTATGCATTTGTATGGGAAAAATGTTGAGAATTTCAAATGACTTCTCCTCTGGAGCCTTTGGGTCAATGTTACTCAAATTTCATGTGGAGCCTCCTTGGGGCAGGGAAATGAAAGATTGCTAAAATGGTTGCCATCCATTGACCAAGATGGCCACCATGCCCATATATGCTAAAAACCTTTAAAAATCTTTTTCTCCAGAACCAAGGATGCGTTGGGGCTGAATCTTTGCCTAAATCATTTGGGACAGGAGGTCTACCAAAATTGCTAAAGTGAAGGCCGTATATTGACGTGACCTTTTTACGGCAAGGTCAAATTTGCTTCCCTATACATTTGTATGGGGAAAAATGGTGAGAATTTCAAACGACTTCTCCTCTGGAGCCTTTGGGCCAGTGTTGCTCAAATTTCATTTGGAGCCTCCTTGAGGCAGGGAAATGAAAGATTGCTAAAATGGATGCCATCCATTGACCAAGATGGCCACCATGCTCAAATCGTCACCTGAGCACAAAAAGTCAGTAACTCCTTATATATTTTAATGGAAGTTACAGACTTTTTGCGCTCAGTAGACGAAATATGGTAAAAACCTTTAAAAATCTTCTTCTCCATAACCAAAGATGCCTTATGGCTGAAATCTTAGCATATATCATTGGGGACGGGAGGTCTTCCGAAATAGCTAAAATAACGGTTGTACATTGACATTTGACCTTTTTTCCGAGAGGTCAATTTTGCTTCCCTATGCATGTTTATGGGAAAAATGTTGAGAATTTCAAATGACTTCTCCTCTGGAACCCCTCGGCCAGTGTTGCTCAAATTTTATTTGGAGCCTCCCTGGGGCAGGGGAATGAAAGATTGCTAAACTAGTTGCCGTCCATTGACCAAGGTGGCCGCCATGCCGATATATGGTAAAAACTTTTAAAAATCTACTTCTCCACAACCCAGGATGCCTTGTAGCTGAAACTTTGCACAAATCATCAGGGACGGGAGGTCTACCAAAGTTGCTAAAATGATGGTTGTACATTGACATTTTACCTTTTACGGCGAGGTCAAGTTTGCTTCTGTATGCATTTGTATTGGCCCTATACATTTGTATGGAAAAAAATGTTGATAATTTCAAATGACTTTTCCTCCGAAGCCTCCGGGCCAGTGTTGCTCAAATTTCATGTAGAGCCTCCTTGGGGCAGGACTGAAAGAGTGCTAAAATGGGCATGGTCCATTGATCAAGATGGCCGCCATGCCGATATATGGTAAAAACCTTTAAAAATCTACTTCTCCACAACCGAGGAAGCCTTGTAGCTGAAACTTTGCACAAATCATCAGGGACAGGAGGTCTACCAAAGTTGCTAAAATGATGGTTGTACATTGACATTTGACCTTTTATGGTGAGGTCATGTTTGCTTCTGTATGCATTTGTAGTGGCCCCATACATTTGTATGGAAAAAAAGTTGACAGTTTCAAATGACTTTTCCTCTGAAGCCTCCGGGCCAGTATTGCTCAAATTTCATGTAGAGCCTCTGCTAAAATGGGCATAGTCCATTGATCAAAATGGCTGCCTTGCCCATATATGGTAAAACCTTTAAAAATATACTTCTCCAGAACCAAATAAGCCCTGGACCCTAATCTTTACACAAATTATGGGGGACAGGAGATCTACCAAAATTGCAAAAAATGATCGTCCTATGTTGATGTTTGACCTTTTTATGGCAAGGTCAAATTTGCTTCCCAATGCATTTGTATGGGCCCTATACATTTATATTGGAAGTATTGAGATGACTTTCAGACAAGCAGTACCTAAAATGTTCCTGATTGGAAATCTAAGATGGCCGCCATTTTGTTTATTGGCTCGCCTGGACTATGTCCCTGGAGAGCTTATGTTGTCACCTAGGCATTGGCGTCGGTGTCTTTCGGCATCCGCATCGGCGTCCACGTTAGCACAATGTTTAAGTTTTCAAAGGTGTGCATAGTTTTTAATTGCTTAAGGTACTGCTTTCATATTTGGCCTACACGTAACTTAGGGTAAGACCTTCAATAGCATACACCCCCATCCCCAAGTTAGACCCTTTATGTAGGTCAAGGTCAGTTCTTACTTTGTCATTTACACCCATGTTTAACTTTTGCATTTAAGTTTTGAAAAGTGTACATAACTGCAGAAGTATTCAAGATAGAGCTTTAATATTTGGCCCACACCAGCCTTAGGGTTAGACCTTTCAGTAGCACACATCCCTTTCTCAGGTTGACCTTCTTCCTAGGTCAAGGTCAGGTCATACTTGGTCATTTAAACCCATGTTGGAGTTCTGCGTTTAAGTTTTGAAAAGTGTTTGTAACTGCTGAAGTATTGAAGATACTGCTTTAATATTTGGCCCACACCAACATTAGGGTAAGACCTTTCAATAGCACACACCCCTTTCTCAGTTTGACCTTCTGCCTAGGTCAAGGTCAGGTCATACTTTGTAATTTACACCCATGTTGGAGTTCTGCGTTTAAGTTTTGAAAAGTGTTTGTAACTGCAGAAGTATTTATGATACTGCTTTAATATTTGGCCCACAACTACCTTAGGGTACAACCTTTCAATAGCACACACCCCTTCCTCTGGTTGACCATATGCCTAAGTCAAGGTAAAGTCATACTTTGTCATTTAAACCCATGTTCGAGTTCTGTGTTTAAGTTTTGAAAAATAAATGTTTCAATAGCATATACCCCATCCCTCAGTTTTATATTCTTCAGACATCAAAGTCAGGTCATACTCTGTCATTTACAGCTATGTTTAAGTTTAAGTTCTGCATTTAATCTTTAATATTTAAAGATTGTTTTCTTATCCGATCAACCCTGTCCGGCTAGCTGCATTGTTTTCTGACAACTCTTGTGTTTATTATATTTCCCAGCCACTGTGTTGTTTACATGTATAAAATCATGATTCTTCAGAAACCACTTAGCCAATTTCGACCAAATTCCACATTGATCCTACTGTTGAAATGTGATTGATAGTTTGTTCAAATAATCATGCTCCATTGACTGTCAGGCCCAAATAATATTCTTCTTCAAAACCAAGAACTGCTCAAATGATGATCTTTTCATTACTTGCAATGATAGGATTGGAAAAATGTTGCATAACATCTGCATATTTGCAGTGGCTATGTCAGGTGAGCGAGCCGTGGCCCATGGGCCTCTTGTTTTAGAATCCTAGTGAGAACCCTGATAACAATCCATTTCTCTATGTTTTCATCGAAGGTTCTATTTTTCCTATGTATCCTGCCATATTCTTGTTATTCTGTATTAACAACCAGGGAAAACTCGCACTTTACATAATGTAAATGAAGAAGTCCTCTGATTTGTCAAGGCAGAATTACACAATTTTTAATCTCGTTGCTACTATGTTGTTTATGACACAAAAAAAAGTAAGGAGAGAACATTCGAGCTGCTGGGAATATACTTTAATACTACAAATATAACTATCAGAGAAACAATACAAAAGCTGGTATCTCCTGGTAAAAGATACACACCCAAGAAATAATGAGTCTTACTGATAATGGGGCATTGCTTTTGGAGTCAATGTCCTTGGTGATACACACAGAGCTGCTGTGGAATTTCATTCATAACAGTATTCAACTTGATTTTCATCTGTTCCATGCATAGCAATAACAAAAGATTAACCCTTGCCAGACATAATAACTTCATCTCCTAAATCTTCATGGAATATTTTTGTTAAAACATGGATTAAAATTCAGTGTTTCATATCATACTGAAAGGAATAAAATGAAGTTTCTAAAAAAGTGTTTTTCAGCTTTAAAAACTGAGTATTAATGGAGTTATTAATAAAAAAGTGTATATTATTTTTGGAATTTTTCTGAAAATCAAACAAAGGCTATTGTTTCTTAAATTCTTGCTGCTGGAGTATTTCCTGTACAAAAACAGTACCGTGAAGTTTCAATTTTTCTGAATAGTCCTTCCTTTTGATGTACTGTAATAGTGAAATGCTATGGAGTTTATTTGGAGTTCATTAATCTAATCTGTAATGGAGTGTATCAAATTCATTGTCTATTGAATGAAAGGCTACTTAATATAATGCCCATTATGACCAATTCATTAAAAAGGGATAAAACAGGAATGGGATGTAATATATACAAGTTTATGTGCTGTCTTTTTATGTTGAGGAAAATACATAAACTGTTGTGAAAATCTCTCAACATGAATGAACAAACTGAACAAGAAGTAGATGAAGAAGTTTCTTCAAAAACACAAATATGAATAACATATCTGACACAATTACTGAACCCTCTTATGGTGACTCTACCATAAATATTACTTATTCCAAAATTGAAAAATTACTAGACAATTGTGAAAATCAACTGTCAGTTAACTCTAGTAATTATGATTCCTCACCGCGGGCCCCCGTAGCCTAGTGGATAAGAGAGTTGACTCTTAATCCATTAGGTTTCTCACCGCTGTGGTTCGAGCCTCGCTCGGGTCATATGTGGGAAAGCCAAGTTCTGCTTACGGATGGTCAGGTGGTTTTTCTCCGGGTTCTCCGGTTTTCGCCCACCTTCGATGAACGATCGGCTCGATATAAGTGAAATATTCTTGAAAGGGCCGTAAAACCCAAATCAAAAAAAAAAAAAAAAAAAAAAAAAATGATTCCTCACCAAAACAGATTGAGTCTCAGTTATTATTCTCTGAACAATCAACCCCAGTGAGAAGGGCCTCGGACATTACAACTGAGGACAGATTTAACGGTATATTATACCATGTCATATATAGTGATGGGCAGATAACTATCTTATTTTCTTCTAGGGACTTGTATAACAAATTTATTGACTGTATGAATATGGAACTTCATGCAAAGAAAATAAATGATGCACATTCAAACTGCACAACTCATATCAAGGGAAAGGGCTGTACATTAATCAGTGACAATAATGCTGCCTCTATCTCTGCCTCAGGTCCTGGAAGTAAATTATGGAGAGAGGTCATTTTTTCTTATCATGCTGTTCACCTTTACCAGCTGTTCAAACAGGAAACAGACAATGTTCTTAATACCCAAACTTCTACACCAGTTACCATGGTAGAGAAGGATCAGTCCTTTACCAGTGTCTCCTGTAACCCGACCTGGGGGTGCATTACTACAGGATAAAATCGCCCAACAAAAACTTTCGCTCTCAGAACTCACCAGCCAAGTGCGAGAACTGCATAAAATCAGTAAACTTTTACAGGAGCAGCTAAATTTGGTTAACACCAAATTAAAAAATCTGACCATTTGTCAACTGCACCACCTGAAATCTACAACTTATCAACATCGACAATCAGTGATGATTCCAATTTTTTTACATTGTGTGAAACAAATGGGGATGACCCTAAACTAATCCCAGGTGGAGCCTCTTACTGTGAGATTGTCACCAATGGACAGAAAGAACAGAATTCAAAACTTACCAAGGATGCTTACTTAGAACCAAAGCAAAGTGCTCATACAAAAAAGAAACAGCAAACTTGCAGTGAAAACAAACAAAATGACAAGCATGAAAAGAATGTTAAAAACAAACAGTCAGACATTCCTGATCATAATGCCAGAACACTTATAATTGGAGATTCAATCATTTCTGGAATTAACAAGAAAAGACTGATGAGTGGAGTGGAATGCCAGCCAGTGCCAGGAGCAACAGTTGATTCTGTCTTTGATAAGCTTCAAATTTTTTACTTAACTAAGTTTGATAATCTAGTGGTTTATGTTGGTGGAAATGATTCTTCTAGGCAGTCAGACATTGAACACTTTGAACATAAGTATGAACAACTGGTATCACTAGTGAGAGAAAAAAAATGTAATTGTAACATTTACTGTGTTCGTCCAGCCCACAAGGGGATACAGATATGAATGACTTTAATGAAGTCATTAAGAAATTATGTAATGTAAACAAACTTACCTATGTCAATGCAAAAGCAGATTTCTATGATAAGAAGGGAAAATTAAGACACCATTTCTTCAAACCTAGAGACAACATACATCTGTCACGTTCTGGGACCAAGCGCCTTTTAGGCACAATTAACAATCACTTGTATATTGTGGAGAACTTTGAGAAATGTGTGTTCTTTTATAGGCACCCCTATGGAAATAAAAAACGTGGAACTGATCAGCATAGTAGTAGGTACTCAGGAGAATGTATCACAAAGTACCCACCCAACCTTATGTCTCAGCGAGAGAAAGACAAGGACCTTTGTCAACACTGAATAGTCATTCTAATCAGCAGGGCAGGCCACCACCAGATCAGTACGCACAAGATGAACACCATTACCAAAGGCAGCTAACTGAACAAATAAGTACAGAACGCTGTTTGAAATGTGGACTTGTAAATCATTCTACTGCAGATTGTAGACATAGTAACAAGTTCAGTGCTTCAAATGTCACTATTATGGGCATAAAGACTCGTCAGAATTATGCCCTAAAAAATAGGACAATGGCAAATATGCCAAAATCAACGATTATGAAAATTCATGTGTTATTTCTACATCCAAAATTTTGACTTATTATCCTATATATGTGAAACTTGTAATTTGGATATATGCAAATGCCAAGAAAGTAACTCTTATTATTCATTAAACACTCAGGAAACAATTCAAACTGATAGTCAATTTAATGAAAATTATTATGATGGATATTATAATCCTTCTAATGATAACACTACAGAAAATGAGACTGTACCAGAATCAGGTAACATTCATTTAAGTTATAGTGAAGATGAGAATTGTTTTACAAGTCCAGTTGATAAGAAAATTAAACAGAGCCAGAAATTACTTAAATTTGCATCACTAAATGTTTGTGGCATAAAACGTAAAGTACAGTTCCCAGATTTTGGTGAATTAGTAAACAAATATGATTTGTTTTGTGTTTGTGAAACAAAACTTGACAGATATGACTGCATAGATCTGCCTGGATATATCATTTTAATTATGATGACAGCATGACTGAATTTTTTAATGTGTCTTCATTACTTAATAATTGCAAATTATCAGAGTTGCGTACATCTCAAGATCAAATGGTAAATAATGAAGGTAATCTGCTTCTTGATATCTGCAAATCAAATAATTTACTTATTCTTAATGGTAGATGTGGCTCAGACAAAAATATTGGTGGAATGACTTTTCGCAACCAATCAGTTATTGATTATTCTATTGTCTCTTACCAAGCATTGCATTTTGTCAAAATGTTCACTTTATCAGACCTTGATGCTTTATTTTCTGATGGCCATGCACTAATTAGCACAACTTTACAATTACAGCAAACTTCAACAATAGAAAATAAAACATTAAAACCGGCCATTAAAAGAAGACCAAAACTGCCAGAAAATAGGAAATTTGCTTTTGTCGAAAATCTAAATAGATCCAAAATTCAGGAACTAAGCTCATTAATAAATGAAACCAGTGTAAACCAAGCCTTAATATGCAAGACTAAAATTAATAGTATATTCTTAGTTTTCAGAAATATTCAGTGAGTCTGCAAAACTGAGCATTTGTGATAAAAGAGATCATAAGATAGGCCAAAAAGTCTGCTTTGGCACCCAGTGTGAAAATGCACGCAAAAAGTATCATTCTGCAAAGTCTAAACATTCAAGAAATCCAACACCCTGTTCAAAGTCTAACCTCATACAAGCAAGCAAGTATTATAAGAAAAAAATGAACTACTACATAAATAAACACAACAAAGCCACGAAAACTAAACTGAGAAATTTAAAAAGGAAAAATACGAAAGAATACTGGAAAATCATCAATAGTATTGACAATAAGAAACTGGACAGCAACATTGAACTTGACTCTCTTTATTCTTTATTTTGAGACCTTAATGCAGAACCTGGTTTAGAAAGCCACCAGACAATTGATAATATGAATATTGATGACGATGATGAAGTTTTGAACTCACCAATTACTGACTGTGAAATCTTGAAATGCATTAAATCTCTAAAAAATAATAAAGCTTGTTCAAATGATCAGATAATTAATGAATATATAAAGAGTGCATCTGAGATCATGCTCCCATTATATAATTCATTTTTTAATCTAATTCTTGAAACCGGTATATTGCCTGATTCTTGGCTTGAAGGAATTATTAAACCCATATATAAGAACAAAGGTGACCCTCTCCAGCCTCAGAATTATCGGCCTATCACAATACTAAACTGTTTCGGTAAACTCTTTACAGCTGTGCTTAATTCAAGATTAAATAAATTTCTGAACTGTCATGATATTTTAGAAGAAAACCAGGCAGGCTTCAGAGCAGGCTACTCAACTACTGACCACATTTTTGTCCTTCTTGCCTTCACCGAAATACTGAAATCTAAAAAGTTAAAGTTGTTCTGTTCCATCATTGACTTCAGTAAAGCATTTGATTCTGTTTGGCGAGTGGGGCTGTGGTCAAAATTATCTAAAAATGACATTAATGGAAAGTTTTTCCGTATTATTTATAACATGTACCAAGGAATAAAGTCTTGTATCCCTTTTAATGGCAATCAGTCTAGCTTTTTCCAAAGTTTCAGAGGGGTTTGGCAAGGGGAGAACTTGTCACCTGTTTTGTTTGCATTGTTCCTGAATGATTTAGGGTTTTTTCTCACAACCAGAAATTGTTCTGGTATTGATCTCGAGTTTACTTCTGATGATGTAAATATGTACATTCAACTTTTTTGTCTTGTTATATGCTGATGATACAGTAATATTTGGTACAGATGAAACGGAGTTCCAAAACAATTGAAATGCCTTTTATGAATATTCTAAAATCTGGAGGTTAGATATTAATTATGACAAAACAAAAATATTAATCTTTGGTACACGTAATGATGATTCATTTGATTTCAAAATGGGTGTGAATAAAATACAAATATGCAAAGTTTAAATATTTAGAGACAGTTTTTACTAAAAGTAGAAATTTTAACAAAGCTAAAAAACATAACTATGATCAGGCAAAGAAGGCAATGCATCTTTTATACAAAAGAATATGTAATTTGAATTTACCTGTTGATTTACAGCTGTTATTGTTTGACCAGACTATACTCCCAATAGCCCTTTATGCTTGTGAAGTATGGGGATTTGAAAATATCCAACTCATTGAAAAACTTCAAAATGAATTTTTAAGACACATCACAAATTCTAAGAAAAGTACACCAATATATATGTTGTATGCTGAACTTGGGCGCAAACCTATTGCTATCAGTATAAAAAACAGAATGATAGGATACTGGCTTAATATTATCAACAATAAAAACAGTAAATTATCAAACCTGTTGTAGAACATACTTCTACATGAATATAATGCAGGAATCTTTCAACATAAATGGATTCACTGTGTAAGAGAAATACTAATTTCAGTTGGACGTATAGATCTATTCAATAAAGTTAATATTGAAAATCTTGTTCGTCTGTCATTACTGACAATGACCAATCCTAATCAACTGTGTGATGTGTTATTATTTGTGTGTTCTAAGATGGCTGATGAGACCAATCTTAGCTCTATACTGCCTGTTGCAGATAGAACAAGAGAGGTCTGAGGAAGAAGGCTCTGTTGGTGATGCCTTAGCTCAGGCTTTCAGCTGTGCACGTTTCTGCTCGGCTTTGCTGATTCTTTTTGCTTCGTATTCACCAGCTCCCCTTTTTATGAGGCCTCGCCACTTTGTACGATCTTGTGCAATCTGTTCCCATGACTCTGTTGGTATGTTGAAGTCTTTAAGGTAGGCTTTGAGGGTGTCCTTGTATCGCTTCTTCTGACCACCATGGGAGCGTTTTCCTACTTGAAGTTCTCCATAGAGTATTTTCTTTGGCAAACGTTCATCAGGCATTCTGGTAACATGGCCTGTCCATCTTAACTGTGCCAATTTCAGAAGAGTGTGTATGCTCTGCATCCCTGCCCTTTTCAGGACTTCTGTGTCTGGAATCCTGTCTTGCCACTTGATCATTAGAAGTTTTCTAAGACAGCTTGTATGGAAGTGGTTCAGTCTTTTGGCATGCCGTTGGTAAACTGTCCAAGTTTCGCATGTGTATAATAGTGTTGGCAGCACTACCAATCTATATACTTTCAGCTTTGTGTCAAGTCTGATTCCACTTCGGTCCGACATACTTACACGTAGCCGGCCAAATGCTGCACTAGCTTTGGCAATTCTAGCATTGACCTAATAGGTATACCATTGTCACCATCCTGGAAAGCATCTGTAAGCATGGCAGAAAACATCATGCTGAACAGTGTTGAAGCTAGTACACAGCCTTGCTTAACTCCATTTGTCACAGGAAATGGATCAGAAAACTCGCCATCATTTTGGACTCTTGCAAGCATACCATCATGGAACTGCCACACCATTGCTATGAATTTGGCAGGACAGCCAAACTTTGCCATAATTTTCCAAAGTCCCTCACGACTGACTGTGTCGGTCGACAAAGGTCATGTAGAGGTCTGCATTCTGTTCCTGGCATTTTTCTTGAAGCTGTCATGCTGTGAAGATCATGTCTATTGTTCCTCTGTTTTTCCTAAATCCACACTGGCTTTCTGGTAGAAGCCCTGACTGTTCCAGGTGTTCATTCAATCGGTTCAGTAGGACCCTAGCAAGAATCTTCCCAGCAATTGACAATAAAGAGATGCCTTGATGATTGTCACAGACTTGAGGATTCCCTTTCCTTTTGAATAGGTGGATAATTATGTGAAATAACTGTCAGTTTCTCTGCAACTGGAGGACCTCCTGCTTTGTAGATTTCTTCAGGTATTGCATCTGATCCTGGAGCCTTGCCAGATGACAGGAGTTTTATTGCTTTCACTGTTTCAGAGACGGTTGGGAGCTCATCAAGCAGCAGATTACATTCCACCTGTGGTAGTCTGTTGATATCTTCATCATTGATAGATGATGGCCGATTAAGGACACCATCAGTGTTCAGCCCATTTTTTCAAGATAGCTTCTTTATCAGTCAGAAGACTAGTTCCATCTGCACTAAGGAGTGGGGGTGGTTCCTGAGCTCTGGGGTCCATATACTGTCTTGAGTGCATCAAAGAACTTTTTCAGTGTTCTGTTGAAAATACAAAATCATTAAAAGCACAAATTTCAAGAGCTCTGGTTGATTTACATATACAGGAATGGTTTTCTAAAATTGAATTGTCTTCTAAAGGGAAAAATTATTATTTGTTTAAGCAGGATCTGAATTTTGAAAATTATTTAATAAATCTAAGTACGAAAGACTAGGGTTCACTACTTCAGTTTAAACTAAGTAATCACAGGCTTCCTGTTGAAACAGGCTGTTGGAAAAATACCCCACTAGATGAAAGGAAATGTAATGTATGCCCAAAAAATGATATTGGGAATGAATTTCGTTTATCATTTCACATGTGACTACTTCCATTCAGATCGGAAACAGTTTTTAAAATGTTACTTCTACAAGAAACCCAATGTTATGAAGTTCAAAGAGCTCTTTTCTACCAAAGATACGCAAACACTTATCAATTTGGCTAAGTATGTTGACATTATTATGAAGAAGTTTATGACATACATATATATGTATGTGTACAGCTTAGTGAGGGATGGGGTGAGGTGTGAAGGATGAAGATAAGCCAGTTTACTTGTGGTAGTGGTTTGTTCCCTCTAACGGTTTCGCATTTGTTCATGGCAGAAAGTCAATGTCCTGGTGGACAAGTGTGAAGTCGGTGGAGGAGAAAGGACATTGTTGTGTGTGAATTGTTTTTCCTACTTATATATTGTGTATACATATGTATATGTACCTACACACATGTACATGCGATACATGTGAGTATGTATGTGTGTATGGTATGTAATGTGTACAATGATTGTTTGTATTTACTTTGTCACTTGCTTTGTTCAGTATGTAGTTTTTTTTGTTGTTTTTAGCTCGATTCAAGAAGGGCAGTTGTCAGTTTCTGGCGAAAGAATGTGCACAATACTGGTTAACTGCTTAGAGGACTAAGCCTGCCCAGTAAACGTGTGGTTAGGTAAACTGACCGCGCTCGACATGACCCCATTGGGTTGACTGGGCCGTAAAACTTCAACACAAACACAAAGCTCACCTGAGCCAAAGGCTCAAGGTGAGGTATTGTGATCACTCACCGTCCGTCGTTGTCGGCTTCCGTCCGTCCACAGTCTTTAAACAATATCTCCTCCTAAACCACTGATTGGATTTTGACCAAACTTCACAGGAATGATCCTTGGTTCACCCAGGGAAACCCGATATCGGGATATCGGAGGTTGCGAGATTTTGGAGGTAAACAAATGACGTCATTCAGCGACAGGGTATGTATTTATCCATTTTTTATAGCTCATATCTTATTCATTTGATAAAAAGCTGAGTTGCTCGTTCTAGAGACATAATAATGAATATGTTAAAGCAAATATTTCCTTTCTCAGCTACTTTGTGGAGGTGAAAACGGCATTTGAACCAAGATGATCTATTTTTCATCTCAGGTTTTGCCTTTTCGACGGCTACCAGCCCGATCATGGTAAATGACGTTGGTTTATTATTGCCCAAGTATGGACTTCTCTTCGGGTGTATTCATAGTTGTTTCAGTTTATCAACAAAAAATAACGCCCCCTGATGAAATTTAAAGCAAGTACTAGCGAAATTTTGGATAACGGAATATTCGGAGGTACATTGACACATGATGCTGTATATCTCAGAGGGACTGTTGCTGGATTTCGGAGGCACTGAAAATTGATGGAGTGAGTTCTGGCTAAAAAAGCAATATAAATTAAAACCTGCTCGCACAATATGGTGCTAAGCCTGTGTGCAAATACTAGTGTCTCTTTTTGTAGCAATTTTAATAGGGTTTGATTGGTTTGAGGGAGAGTTTAATGTAATAATATTACTAGAATCAATGTCATTACGTTTAAGAACTTATTTGCAATAAAACAGCTTTTCGCTGCAAAAATGATGTTATGTATGTGAAACGTGATATTTTCCTACCTAACTTTCGATTGAAATGTTGATTTTGGAAACTCGTAAGAACCACAGCGCCGATGCGATGCCAACGAGTGCCATCAGATCAGAAATAATAAACGTAACGTTACCACTGTAAATCTATGATATATCAATTATTCATAGCAATATCCCAACTCGGCACAATATTCACCAATATCAGTACAAAAAATCTATAATAAAGTTAACAACAGGTGCTTATTCGTCCATCGGGCTGACATTTGTATATCTATTTTCTTATACTGAGTCGTTCATATTTGACCATTACCTGTGTTAGCTGGGTCACTTAATTTAGAATTTAGCAACAACAACAACAACAATAACAATAATAATAATAATAATCACACGATGAGCCTGGTAAATAGTTCCTTTAAAATCTGTGGAATCCAGTTAAACATTCAAAACAAAAAGAAAACACCCATATGTCAGTCATCTTGAAATCTTATAATGCCCTTAACTCCCATCATTTTAACGGAATTTCATCAAATGTGCATCGAAATCCAAATGTTACAATGTATAGTTTAGAACTATACTGTTCTTTGCTTGTATTCTCATTGCGCGTACAACCGAAAGTCCATATCAGAGAATCTTAATTGCATTTTTCTTATTTATGTAACGCTCCTGATTTTAAATGCTTGTCGGCAAACTGTCTTATAAGAACCCCCCATGTGGTGTTACTTAATATTGTTGTCTACAAATCTTTACGGACAGTCCGCTTATCTAGGTGTTTAAGCAGCAGCTAGAAAAATTACACATTCCCCTGTAATCCCATTTTCCTAATATAAGTGAGATTTACAAGGGGTCTTCACCGCATAAATTTGCTAGCGTGATATGATAATTATATGAGTTGTATCGAGGAGATTTTCATTTGCTATCAATAGAAAACATTGCAGATTTTGTAACGTGTTCTTCCATACGCGCTGTGCGTGAGTGCATGTGTGTGTGTGTGATTGGGGATGGGGGTGGACAAATTCATTTCAAAATCAAGCTAATAGGGGGGGTGGGGGTGGAGTTGGCGAACGTAGCCCCCATTGTGGACTAATTATTTAAAAAATCAAGAAGATTTTAATCGAAAACAAGGTTGCACCCCTTAATTTTTGCCTCTAAATCGATATTTTCATAGCATTTGCACGCCTCCATACGGTCACACCATCCCCATTCCGAAACCCAAGGGCCTGGGTTTTTAAACTTAAATTAAATGTAAGTGAAAAATCCATGGAGTGTCTGACCGACCAAACGATGAAACGAGACCTGTACCCCTTTCGGGCCAATTATTTTAAAAATCATGCAGGTTTGGCCATAAAATCACTTTACATTCCTTAATTTTGCATCCCCCATCGGCATTTTGTTGGCATCTGTGTCCCCCCTTTAAAAATAGCCAAGAATTCACACACCCGCCCCTTCCATTTCAAAAGCCTGTGTATAGGCCTGGAAACTCATCAAAGGCACAAAACGTTGTGATGAAAAAATATGAAAACACGCAGAATGAAATTTTCATGTCTTAAAAAAATACAAACTTTTCAGAAAGAAAACTGTTAAGATTTATAGTCCTGCAATCCCCACTTTTTCTATGTGAAGTCGTGTTTGTTACCGGGGTTTTCATCACGAAGGCTGGTTATCTTGATGTTTTATCTTGATAAGTCTATGGCACATTATTTCATTTATTCTTTGCCAGTCTGCATAAACGCTTTGTTCGCTTGCTACATGCCACTCCTGACGATTCAGGTAATCGTCTTCAACATATTAAACCAGGCAAGATCACTGTCCAGAAAAGATGTAGCCGTTTTAAGAAGAACACAAAATTTCCTTTCCTCCGATATCCCGTTAACCAATATAAATCTGTCCTCCGACATCCCTGCATCATACCTCCGACATCCTGTTACCAACAAATATGACAACAACCCTTAAGAAATCTAAAAAATCTGCCACTTTAGTAATTTTTTCACATCTGCTATTTCTTGTATAATTTATAGAAAGGTTCTAGATTCTACAGACATACATACTCAATGAAAAAGCTTTATAGGATAAAAGCTATAAACAATTGAAAATGAATTTGGGTGAAAAACAATGAAATTTCCTTTTAAAACGTGATTTTGAATAAATAAGAGGATACTTTATATTGAAATGCCATTTTCATATATTAAACTATTCAACTGAGAACATATAGGTTACGCTGCTTATCCTCCAGAAGCACTTTTTTGATCATTAAAAGAGGATAAGTACGTACACTGTCGCTGGATGACATTTGTTTACCTCCGAAATCTCGCAACCTCCGATATTCCGATATCGGGTTTCCCTGGGTGTGGTTGGTCCTCTTTCAAACTTGTTCAAATGATTCCTGTCCGTTGCATATCAAGGTCACAGGAGCTAAAAATAGAATTTTTAGCTAAAAACATTAAAAATCTTCTTGTCAGAAACTGCTGGACCGATTTCAATATAATTTTGCAGAAATGTTTCTTTGGTGATCCTCTACCAAGATTGTTCAAGCCATTTGGATTCTTAAAAAAACATGGCCGCCAGGGGGCGGGGCTTATTTTCCCTATATCTCTGTATAGAAAATTTTAAAAATCTTCTTATCAGAAACCACTGGACCAATTTCAATATAATATTGCAGAAATGTTCCTTTTGTGATTCTCTACCATGATTGTTCAAACCATTTGGATTCGTCAAAAAACATGGCCGCCAGGGGGCGGGGCTTATTTTCCCTATTTAATCTGTATAGAAAATTTTAAAAATCTCCTTGTCAGAAACCACTGGACCAATTTCAATATAATTTTGCAGAAATATTTCTTTGGTGATCCTCTACCAAGATTGTTCAAGCCATTTGGATTCGTCAAAAAACATAGCCGCAAGGGGGCGGGGCTTATTTTTCCTATATATCTATATAGAAAACTTTAAAAATCTTCTTGTCAGAAACCACTGGACCAATTTCAATATAATTTTGCAGAAATGTTTTTTGATGATCTTCTACCAAGATTGTTCAAGTCGTTTGATTCATCAAAAAACATGGCCGCCAGGGGCGGGGCTTATTTTCCCTATATATCTATATGGAAAACTTTAAAAATCTTCTTGTCAGAAACCACTGGACTGATTTCAATGTAATTTTGCAGAAATGTTCCTTTGGTGATCCTCTACCAAGATTGTTCAAGCCATTTGATTCACCAAAAAACATGGCCCCCAGGGGATGGGGCTTATTTTCCTTATATATCTCTATAGAAAACTTTAAAAATCTTCTTATCAGAAACCACTGGACCGATTTCAATATAATTTTGCAGAAATGTTCTTTTGGTGATCCTCTACCAAGATTGTTCAAGCCATTTGGATTCATCAAAAATTATGGCTGCCAGGGGGAGGGGCTTATTTTCCCTATATATCTATATAGAAAACTTTAAAAATCTTCTTGTCAGAAACCACTGGACCAATTTCAATATAATTTTGCAGAAATGTTCCTTTGGTGATGGTCTACCAAGATTGTTCAAGCCATTTGGATTCGTCAAAAAACATGGCAGCCAGGGGATGGGGCTTATTTTCCCTATATATCTATATAGAAAACTTTAAAAATCTTCTTGTCAGAAACCACCGGACTGATTTCTATATAACTTGGCAGGAATGTTCCTTTGGTGGCCCTCTACCAAATTTGTTCATGCTGTCATGATTCGTCAAAAAAATATAATTTTGCAGAAATGTTCCTTTGGTGATCCTCTACCAAGATTGTTCAAGCCATTTGGATTCAGCAAAAAACATGGCCGCCAGAGGGCGGGGCTTATTTTCCCGATATATATATACATATAGAAAACTTTAAAAATCTTCTTATCAGAGACCACTAGACCGATTTCTATATAACTTGGCAGGAATGTTCCTTTGGTGGCCCTCTACCAAATTTGTCCAAGCTGTCATGATTCGTAAAAAAACATGGCCGTTAGGGGCTGGGGCTTATTTTCCCTATATAGCTATATAGAAAACTTTAAAAATATTCTTGTCAGAAACCACTGGACCAATATCAATATAATTTTGCAGAAATGCTCCTTTGGTAATCCTCTACCAAGATTGTTCAAGCCATTTGGATTCGTCAAAAAACATGGCCGCCAGGGGGCGAGGCTTATTTTCCCTATATATCTATATAGAAAATTTTAAAAACCTTCTTGTCAGAAACCACTGGACCGATTTCTATATAACTTGGCAAAAATGTTCCTATGGTGATCCTCTACCAAGATTGTTCAAGCCATTTGGATTCATCAAAAAACATGGCCGCCAGGGGGCGGGGCTTATTTTCCCTATATATCTATATAGAAAATTTTAAAAATCTTCTTGTCAGAAACCAGTGGACTGATTTCAATACAACATTGCAATATAACTTGGCAGGAATGTTCCTTTGGTGGCCCTCTACCAAGTTTGTTCAAGCTGTCATGATTCGTCATAAAACATGGCCGTTAGAGGGTGGGGCTTATTTTCCCTAAAAAGCTATATAAAACACTTCAAAAATCTTTTTGTCAGAAACCACTGGACCAATTTCAATATAACTTAGCAGAATTGTTCCTTTGGTAACCTTCTTTCAAGATTCAGTTCCAGCGATCATGATGCATAAAAAAAATATGGCCGTTCGGGAGTAGGGCTATAAAATTTATACAAAAATCTTAGAGCAGTGAACTTTGGCTGAAACTTCAACAGTAAGTTTGCAAAGCTGTTTGCTCAGGTGAGCGATATAGGACCATCATGGTCCTCTTGTTTTTTGTTTCTTTTTTGCCTTCTCTTAAGCCACCTGCGAGTGGCCTGAGAAGTATTTAGATAAATAAAGTTCTGTTCTGTTCATATGTGTACATTTAAATATTGTAACATAAATAACAAATCATGTCAATATTGTTGGATATAATCGCAGGAAGTTGCATTCAGGCAATACTTACAAAATTTAAGATCTCTTTTACTCAGGTTAATTACTTTCAATCATGTCATTTCCTTTTATCAGATCAGAGTATCAGTCATTAATCAAAATAATTAAACTATTAAGTATTTCCTCAACAAGTTCAATCAGATTTTCAGTTATGAGTACAGCTAATGTTGTGATCATGATCAAAACCCCTTGCAGGGAAAATGATATTGAGAAATATTGATTCTAAATTTTATACTTTCATACGAGGGATGTTCGAAATGAATTGCTTATTTCTATCTGGAGACTTCAAATTTCAAGTTAGCCCAAAAGTACTCATTTCATGCCCTCGAAGTACTCCCCGTGGCTAGAAATGCAAAGTTTCAGCCGATGTATCCACTTCTTGAAGGCGTCACGGTATGCTGATTTGGGCACAGTAATAAGGTACTGATGAAAAGCAGATTCAAGTGCCTGTCGGGACTGGTATTTCCGCCCAGCAAGGAATGCTTTTAATTTCGGAAACAAAAAGAAATCACATGGGGCAAGGTCTGGGGAATACGGGGGGTGAGGCAAAACAGTTACTTTTTCTTTCTTCAAAAACACCGTAACTATTGCGGAGGTATGAGCTGGGGCATTGTCATGTAGAACACGGACATGTTTAAAACCAGTGGCAGGGCGTCGTTTCTGATAATACTTTTTCAGTTTCTTCAGTACTACGTCTCTGTAGTACTTTCCGGTGATGCTTTTGCCCTTTTTCACTGGCACTTTTATTGCGACTCCTTCACCAGAGAAGAAGATTGCATACAAAACCTTCTTTGTACTCAAAGAACGTTTGGCAATTATTGGGCGTTTGCTGTGTTTAGTGGCCCAGATCTTATTGCTAACCTTTCTGACGGGCTCAAAATAATGGACCCAGGTTTCATCACCTGTGACGACATTGGCAAACTGCTTTTTGTCATATTTTGGAAACATTTGAAGCAGCTTTTTGGTCACTTTAACCTGTTGCCTCTTTTGTTAGTCAGTCAACAAATGTGGCACCCATCTAGCAGAAATCTTTCTGACTTTCAAATGCTTCTTCAAAATAAGGTGAACCATTGATAGTGATATGCCTACCTTTCGTGCAATATCACGAACTGTAAATCTGGCATCTCCTTCAATGATTTCCTTTATTTTGGAAACGATTTCTTTACGAGATGCAGATTTTGGCCTACCTGATTTCGGTGCATTTTTGATGGACTCTACACCAGACTCAAATTTCTTTTTCCACCGCCGAACTGTGTCATAAGACACACAAGAAGGTCCAAAAGCAGTAGAAATTTCATTCATCAGCTTCTTCAAAGAACAACCAAGTTTTGAGCGAGCTTTGATGTAAGCCCGTATTTCATCTTTTTTGTCGACGCTTCTACCAACCATTTTTACTGCAGTGGTCAATGACTGCGTGTATTCAAATGGCAAATTTTATGTCTTACACTTAGTCTAAAATGTACATTTATACACCATTGTGTAGATATTGAATAGCCCTATACAGGTATGTATTGGTTTTTATCGTGCCCCACGTGGATATCGAGCTAGAGGACAATAAGCAATTCATTTCGAACATCCCTCGTAAATATTGTTTCTTTTCTTCTTTTTCATTTTTCTTTTCCCTTCAGTATCATATTTCAAAAGATAACTGCACAAAACACATATGTACTCCTTTTACTAAATTTATGCAATTTCAACCATTTTATTATTATTAATTCATTTTTTTCTTTTATTTTTATTTTTTTATGCCCACGCCATTTTCAGTGTGTGTGTGTGTGTGTGTGGGGGGGGGGGGCATGTAGTATCACCGCTGTCGATCCGTCCCTCTGTCCCGTCCGTCCGTCCCGTACGTAACACTTTTGGTTTCCGTGCGATATCTTTTGAAAGGACTGGTGTATTGGATTGAAATTGTATACACAGGTATATAATCATAAAATGTAGGCCAAATTGGATTTAGGGTAAAATTCACCAATTATTTTGGGAGTTATGGCCCTTTTCAACTTTGAAAAATTTTCAACTTTGAAAAATGGTTTCCGTGCGATATCTTTTGAAAGGATTGGTGTACACAAGCATATAATTATAAAATATAGGTCAAGTTCAATTTAGGGTAAAATCCACCAATTATTTTTGGAGTTACGACCCTTTATCAATGTTGTAAAATAGTTGAAAAATGGTTTCCGTTCGATATCTTTTGAAAAGATTAGAGTATTGGATTCAAATTTTATACACAGGTATATAATCATAAAATGTATGTCAAATTGGATTTAGGGTAAAATCCACCAATTATTTTTGGAGTTATGGCCCTTCTTCACCTTTGAAAAATGGTTTCCATTCCATAACTTTTGAAAAGATTAGTGAATTGGATTCATATTTTATACACAATCATATAACAGGGATAAGGACTGACATTTTTTTCTCAGGAGCCAGCTGGGCCCCTAACATTTGAATTTTATGGGCCCAGCCCAAAAGTTAGGGGCCCAGGATTTGAAACTGCACACGACGATAAAAACTGCAATCAGTTTAATTAAAAATTTCATTTGTGTTAACTAAATCTTTTCATTGATTGAAATATTTAAGTTTCATAGCTCTAGATAAGAGTGGGTATTTTGTATCCAGGGATAAATTTCCTTATTCTTAGTGAAAACATTTTGGGGGCTGGGTGGGGGTGGGGGGTGGGGGGGTCACGTATTGACCGTCAACAGATACAACTTTTTGGTCATTTTGGACAAAATAACCTCATACGTGCCGGGCCCCTATGGTTGTGGGTACTCATTTACAAGGAAAACTAAATTGCTAAATTATCACAAAATACCCACTCTTATCTAGAGCTATATTTCTTTGTGCTTATATAATGTCTCTTCTTTTTCTCTGCCGGTTTGGTTACGCCAGATATGTAGTGCCACATTTTGCAAATTTGCACACACGAAACGATAAATCATTTCAAAGGAAAAATGAAAGTAGAATACTCACGGTCAACGCATTTTTTATAAGGAAGGTTTGCAAAATATCTGCGTGTGGTTGAGGATGGCCCTGGGTGGGGGCATCTGTGTCATACTGACACATTTCTAGTTTTAATTATTTTATCATTTATTGGGCTAGAATTGTCACACTGTGACAATATTCCCAGCAGCTCGGATGTTCTTTTTACTTTTTATGTCATACACAACACATACCATTGTTGTTTTCAATATAAGAGAGCAGAGTTGCTTCTAGGGTGCGGGATTTCCGCACTTTTTAAGGCCTTGGCGCTAAATCTGCATCCCAATGCGTAATGATACGCGTTTGGGCAAAATGTGGCGCATTTCGGTTCATTCAATGCGTATTTCGGTTTGTAAAACTTCCGATTTTCGGTTTTGTCATTCGTTGAATATCGATGAAATTCGGGTTTTTCCGGACCCTTAACTTAACGATGCAAGAATGACCAGTTGATTGGATGATGATTTATACCGAGAACCTTTACGTCATATTCTCATTGAACTCTCATGAAAACAGTACCGAGAAAGCTTTACGTCATCCAAGTTAGATTAATGGCGGACAAAGAAGGGATATTAGCAAACTTACTTTGCAGTCAAAGATAACTACATACTTATAGCTGTCAAGGGCTGTACATATATTCGAAGTGCGGTTTAAAAAGGTAAATTTAGCATAGATTTACACTAAGTGACTTAGTGAGTGTTTAATAAAAAATGAAATCTTTGATGTAACCAGTTTTCGCAACTTTCCATTAGTTTACAAGTTTGGCGATTTTCTGAAGGCAAAAATCTTTCTGCACATTGGAAATGAGTTGGCGCATTTTCAGAGATGCGATGCGGGAATTGGCCCCATTTTGAAAATTCCTAGAAGCAACTCTGAGAGAGGAGTTAATCTCTAAAGGTGCTAAAGTCACTGAATTGCTCTAATATATACCTAACTTCATTATTATGTTTGTTTCTAAATTTGCCTAATGTTTCACACTTATTTTTAAGGATGATTGTTTTCTGTATATCAAAGAGACAAAGTAACACTGTTTGTTTTGGGGGAAATATTACAGTAAAGCAAAGTGTTACCGTATATGATTTACCATCACGAAAACACTCCTATATAATTTTGACCCATGTAAACCCCACTTTTGTATAGTAAAACTGGGGTTTACAGGTGTATACATTATTTTTCTTCTGCGAGGCGGTTCAAACGAGTACCCACAGTCTATGTTTTGAGCAGAAATATGAAAAATATCAGATTTTTTTAATCTGAGAATTTTCAGTTTTTGGAGGAGAAATTTTCTATATATTTGAACAGGCATGTTTTCGTAGTGCTTTATGTTATCTTAATATATTTAGGCTGCAGCATGCCAGAACTAACATTTGAATTGTGCACCTGGCAATGACAGATCAGCCTGGTTGTCCATTCAGTCTGATCAATCTGCAGTCTGCATGAAGAAAGCTAAGTCCTTTGCTATTCATTGAGCACACAGGGAATACATAGACCAGTCATCGCCGTGTTCACAGGCCCCTTTGCTCTCATTGAGCACACAGGGAATACATAGACCAGTCATCACTGTGTTCACAGGCCCTATATGTCCTGCGACAGCTTATGATAGTGAACATTTTGTTATAATCAGTACATGTAAATGCTACTCTGGTAAAAAATATATGCTCTTCCTGTCTTGAGACTTTGCTTATACCAAAAGTATTTAATCAGAAATAATATTTTATCTATATTACTAAATAAATAGATTGTAAGATTAACCGAGAAAATGGTACAGATTAACAGAATGGTTTCAACGTTTATCCGTCAGCATATTGCCCTCATTGATAATTTCAGTTTGAGATTTATGGAATTTTGTTTGCTTTTTCCGATTTTTTTAATTTAAGAACAATACTTTTTTCAAATTCTCCCAAAGTAGCTGAATATCCATGACAAGTTTTTCTCTTAGAAAAAAAGTGGCCAAAAAATTCATGCTCAAATGATAATTCAACCAGATGTTTTATGGCTACTGCTCTCAGCTCTCTTACACTAATGAGTCTGTTCACAACAGGTGGTATCACCAGATTTACCTGGGAGACTATTTTCTCTGATAACACTGGTTCCCTGCACTGTAATATATAGTCTTAAAATCTTTATTTTTCAACATAGAAAACCATTTAAAATGTATAATTTGATTAATTTTTATGCAGATGTAGATTTTAGAATCAGTTTTGAGCTACTTTATTGTGTATATTTAAGAATTTTGTGAGGGGGGTTCTAGTTAAATGTCTTATCAGTATTACTTAACTAATTGCATAACAGAGCATCATTTTATTGGCATCTGGGCAGAGTTTTATGGTCTCAGTCATCAGAAACATATGGAAATGCAACCCCATTAACCTGACTTTGATATAGTAATAGTCGGGGAGATGGGGGTGAAATTCTCTAAGGGAAAAACATGGCATGCTTTCTCGAATTTTCCACCTACATAAATCAGTACCTTAGATAAGCTGCTTTTTATACGCCCGTTTGAAAAACGGGATCATCCGGTCAAGCTGAAACTTGGTTTATAGTTAGACCATGATGTGGAGCAGCGAATATTGTTTCGAGGTTACAGTCCGCCAAATGTTTGCAGAGTTATGCCCCTTTGAAAATTTCTGTAAACTTTTCATTTCTGGTTAACTCCTCCTACATTTTACATCCGGTCAAGCTGAAACTTCATTTATAGTTAGCGGCCTCGGTGGCTCAATTGGATGCGCCGTCCGACTGGAGACCAGGAGGTCGCGGGTTCAACCCCCGCCGAGGTCGGCAACATTCTTTCATGGAGATTGATCATGAAATATTTTCTACGGTCATTCTCTCCCTTCCGCTGATTCAAGAAGGGCAGTTGTCAGTTTCTGGTGAAAGAATGTGCAAAGTACTGGTTAACCGCTTAGAGGACTAAGCCTGCCCAGTAAACGTGTGGTTAGGTAAACTGACCGCGCTCGACATGACCCCATTGGGTTGACTGGGCCGTAAAACCTCAACACAAACATTTATAGTTAGACCATGATGTGGAGCAGCGCATATTGTTTCAAGGTTACAGTCCACCAAATATTAGCAGACTTATGCCCCTTTGAAAATTTCTGGAAACTTTGTTTCGGGCTAACTCCTCCTACAGTTTACATCTGATCAAGCTGAAACTTGATTTGTAGTTAGACCATGATGTGGAGCAGCGCATATTGTTTCAAGGTTACAGTCCATTAAATATTAGCAGAGTTATACCCCGTTGAAAATTTCTATTAATTTTTAGTTTCTGGCTAAATCTCCTACAGTTTACATCCGATCAAGCTGAAACTTCATTTATAGTTACACAATGATGTGGAGCAGTGCATATTATTTCGCGGTTACAGTGCACCAAATATTGGCAGAGTTATGCCCCTTTGAAAATTTCTGTAACCTTTTTGTTCCCGGCTAACTTCTCCTACAGTTTACATCCGATCAAGCTAAAACTTGATTTGTAGTTAGACCATGGTGTGGAGTAGCACATATTATTTCAAGGTTACAGTCCACCAAATAGTAGCAGAGTTAAACCCCTTTGAAAATTTCTACTAATTTCTACTAATTTTTCGTTTTCGGCTAAATCCTCCTACAGTTTACATCCGATCAAGCTGAAACTTCATAAACAGATACATGATGATGTGGAGAAGTGCATATTGTTTCGAGGTTACAGTGCACCAGTTGTGCCCCTTTGAAATGTTTTATAAACTTTTCGCAGGATATTGTTTAGAGGTAATAGTGTGCAAATTTTATTTTATAATAGGTATAATTTTTGCAAATAACTAGTTATGAATAATAGCAAAACTTATAAACATAATTCTTTTTGGATTTTTTTTTTTTAATACTCTTCTGAGTTGGTTCCCTTGAAGAACAAAAATAAAATCAGTATAAAACAAGTTAAAGGTTTACAAAAAAATTCTTGCAGCCTTTTTGAGGGGGTGGTCGGGTGGTGCAAAGGTGCTGTGTATCTTACATCACCGGGGCGTCCAACTGATATTGGCTTACAGTTGGGCAAAGCCTGCTATCCTTGTAGTGGGTAAGGGTAGAGGGGGAATGTTTTTATTTCTTCTGTTTCTTCACTTTTATTCCTGTTCCTCTTTCTTCCCTGTCCCTCTCTTTCATCTCCTCTACTCTCTCTTCTATCTCTTTTCTCCCTTTCTCTGAGAGACAACACAAAATGACCCTCAAGGGTTGACGTGTCATTAAACCCCAACACAATCAATCAATCTTGCAGCCTTTTTGTTTTGTTATTGTTTGGTCTTATATTGAAGTATAGGAAAAACAAATCAGCCAAAGACTCATATGAGCTTATAATAGCCATGCTTCTATCATGTGTCCTCCATCCAAAAGCACTTCTCCCTAGACGCAGCAAACTTCTCCCTGTTTCCAAGGAAGGAGAAGTCACTTCTCCCTTAATTTCTGGGCCAGCTTGGACCCTTAGGTTACAGTTCACCAAATATCAGCAGAGCTATGTCCCAATGAAAATGTTTAAAATATTTTTTTGTAATTCCACTTACAGTTTATATCCAGAGCACTGAATTATATAGGAGCCAGTTTATGTGCTACATCTTTTTACTTGCCACGGGCGTATAATGCCCCGTTTGGTGGAGCTCTTGTTGGGGTATTTACCCAATTAAAATCTTGAAAAAAAAAAAAAAAAAAAAGCAATTAGAATTAAATCTATGGGGTAAATACCCAATTATAGTAATTCTTGCACCCATTAACATAACAGGGTACCCGAAGAAAAAATCCTGATACCCAATTCAATGAGAAATAGATGGTTAAAAATAGCCCGAAATACCCAGTTGCACTTTACCTATGGCACTGTATGAATAGATGACTTATAAACAGATCACATGCACTGGCTTCCGGCTTAGCAGTGCACTGCCGTGACTTCTCGGATACAAGTGCTGCCGCAAATTGACCTTACTGACCTTCAAGTTCGTGGGAAATAAATCAGTTCATCCAAGTACATTACTGCAATGCAGACGCTGAGCAGCTGATGCTTTCTGTTGTCTGTAAACAATGAAGCTGTGAACTGAAATAAAGAACAATGTACATAAAATTTAAAATGTAATGGTACACAAAATTAAGAATATTCTTTTGTGTGTGTGTGAGAGGTGGGTGGGGGGATGGGAGAGGGGATTCACTTATTTCAAACTGTGTGTGTGTGGGTTGGAAGGGGGGTGGGGAGGGAAGGTGGGGGGCGGTGAATGGGAAGGTGATTCACTAATTTCAAAAGGCATTGAAATTTTTTTTCATTTTGGTCAGTTTTAATACTGTCCTCTGTGGTGTAGTAGTGGCCTGTCTTATGAATGGACTTGGGTTTGAGTCTCATTGGTTACCTTCTCTGTGTGTGTGTGTGTGTGTGTGTGTTTTTGTTTTTTTATTAATTTAATGAACATTTTTAGCCATTATTTTCCTTTATTTCTTTGTTTCATCTTTTACTTAATTTTGATACTGTTTAACTTGTTAGCAAAAGCAGTACTTCAGTACGATCCAAATCCTATTACGGAAAATCCAAAACAACATATTCTTATGGGCAATGGCGTAAAATACTACCTTTCTTTCTTCCATTACGTCTAAACTTCCTAGGAGAACACAGACGGTGCTACCTGTACACCTCGGGCTGCAGGATTAAGGCCTACAAGTAAACAATTTGAATTACCGTTTAACCTGCACATGGTGTGACTTTCCCTGCACAGGAGACCCCCAGTTAACATCCTGATCCAAAGGACGGCACACTGTTGTCATTTCATGCTTGCAAAGGACATGAAGGAAAGCATGTTCGGACACAGAAAATTCCCTCACATAAGCCTGGTGTCTATCCAAGTACCTCTAGCTCTAGAGGCCAGTGCGCTCATCTCTGAGCTACCATGCTACCTAAAATATGTGTTTTTACATGTCTTTGTTTTGGGATAAATGTAAATGATGTGAATGTTGCTTTTCATGCACAGTCAGATACTTAAAGTAACACATTAAAACCAGTCAAATAATAAACCTTTACCGTTCATAGTTAAAATCAGTCAAAAATCACATATTATTTCAATAAAGGAAACAGTTTTGTTTCCATGGCAATATATTTTTAGCTCACCTGAGCCAAAAGCAGGCTCAGGATGAGCTATTGTGATCACTCTCCGTCCGTCGTCCATCTTTCCGTCCATTCACACCTTTAAACGACTTCTCCTCCGAAACCCCTGGGCCAAATTTCTTCAAACTTTATGTGGAGCCTTGTGTTAAAAGGGGGATTGAAAATTTGTAAAAACGGTCATGGTTCGTAAATCAAAATGGCCACCATATAGCTCCCATAGACTTATAATGGGAAAAACTTAAAAAATCTTCTCTGAAACGGTGAGGCCCATGGCTTATGTATTTTGCATGTAGAAATGTTTAATGGTCCCCTACATAAATCCTGCCTATTTTTGCATGTAGAAATGTTTAATGGTCCCCTACATTAATCCTGCCTATCAAGCCCCTAGGGTCCAATCTATCCACTCCCTAGGGGGTCGTGAACTCCCATAGACTTATAATGGAAAAAAATTTAAAACATTTTCTTCTCTGAAACCATGAAGCCCACAGCTTAAATATGTAGTATGTAGCAATGTTTAGTGGTCCCCAACATAAATCCTGCCAATCAAGCCCCTGTGGCCCAAACTGGCCATGCCCCGGGGGTCATTGGCTCCTATAAACTTATAATGGGAAAAACCTAGAAAATCTTCTTGTCTGAAAAAATCTTGTCTGAAACCATGAGGCCCAGAGCTTATATATTTAGTATGTAGCAATGTGTAGTATTCCCCTACATAAATCATGCCAATCAAGCCCCTGGGGTCCTAATTGGCCATGCCCCAGGGGTCATATGCTTATATAGAGCTATATAGCTAAAGAACCTTCAAAAATCTTCTTCTCTGAAACCATGAGGCCAAGAGCTAATAGATTAAGTATGAAGTGATGTTAAGTGGTCTCCTATATTAATCCTGCCAACCATGTCTCTGGGGTCCAAATTTGCCACATCATAGGGGCCATTAGCTCCCCTAGACTTATATTGGGAAAAACTTAAAAAATATTCTTCTCTGAAACCATGAGGCCCAGAGCTTATATATTTGGTAAGTAGCAATGTTTAGTGTCCGGTACATAAATTCTGCCAATGAAGCCCCTGGGGCTCAAACATGCCACGCCCAGAGGGTCATTAGCTCCCATAGACTTAGATAGATTAAGTATGAAGTGATGTTAAGTGGTCTCCTATATTAATCCTGCCAACCATGTCTCTGGGGTCCAAATTTGCCACATCATAGGGGCCATTAGCTCCCCTAGACTTATATTGGGAAAAACTTAAAAAATATTCTTCTCTGAAACCATGAGGCCCAGAGCTTATATATTTGGTAAGTAGCAATGTTTAGTGTCCGGTACATAAATTCTGCCAATGAAGCCCCTGGGGCTCAAACATGCCACTCCCAGAGGGTCATTAGCTCCCATAGACTTACAATGAGAAAGGCTTAAAAATCTTTTCCTCTGAAACCGTGAGGCCCACAACTTATATATTTTGTATGTAGCAATGTTTAGTGGCCCCTAAATTAATCCTGCCAATCAAGCCCCTGGGGTCCAAACTGGCCATGCCCCAGGGGGTCGTGAATTCCCGTAGACTTATAATGGGGAAAAAACTTAAAAAATTCTTCTCTGAAACCTTCAGGTCCAGAGCTTATATATTTAGTATGCAGCAATATTTAGTGATCCCCTACATAAATCCTGCCAATCAAGCCCTTGGGTCCAAACTGGCCACGCCCTGGGGGTAATTAGCTCCCATAGACTTATAATGGAAAAAACTTAAAAAATATTGTTCTCTGAAACCATTAGGCCCACAGCTTACATATTAATTAAGTAGCAATGTTTAATTGTCCCCTACATAAAGCCTGAAAATCAAGCCCCTCGGGCCCAAACTGGCCATGCCCCAGGGGGTCATGAACTCCCATAGACTAACAATGGGAAAAACTTTTAAAAAAAATCTTCTTCTCTGAAACCATGAGGCCTACTGCTTACATATTTAGTATGTAGCAATGTCTAGAGGTCCCTTACAAAAATTCTGCTAATCAAGCCCCAGGGGCCCAAACTAGCCACGCCCCGGGGGGGTTATTTGCTCCCATTGACTTATAATGGGAAAAACTTAAAAAACTCTTCTTCTCTGAAACCATGAGACCCACAGCTTATATATTTATTGTGTAGTAATGTTTAGTGGTCCCCTAAATAAAACCTGCCAATCTGGGGTCCAAACTGGCCACGCCCCGGGGGTCATTAACTCCCATAGATTTACAATGGGAAAAACTTGAAAAATCTTCACGTCTGAAACCATGAGGTCCACAGCTTACATATCTAGTATGTAGCAATGTTTAGTGATCCCCTACATAAATTCTGCCAATCAAGCCCCGTGGGCCTAAACTGGCCATGCCCTGGGGGTCATTAGCTCCCATAACTTATAATGGGAAAAACTTATAAAATCTTCTTGTCTGAAACCATGAGGCCCAGAGCTTATATATTATGTAGCAATGTTTAGTGGTCCCCTACATTAATTCTGCCAATCAAGCCCCCTGGGGTCCAAACTGGCCATGCCCCCCTGAGGTCATTAGCTCCCATAGTCTTATAATGAGAAAAAACTTAAGAAATATTCTTCTCTGAAACCATGCGGCCCAGATCTTATATATTTAGTATGAAGCAATGTGTAGTGGTCCCTACATAAATCCTGCCAATCAAGCCCCTGGGGTCCAAACTGGCCATGCTTCAGGGGTCATATGCTTATATAGAGCTATATAGCTAAAGAACTTTCAAAAATCTTCTCTGAAACCATGTGGCCTAGAGCTAATAGATTCAGAATGAAGCGATGTTAAGTGGTCTCCTTAAATCCTGCCAACCATGCACCTGGGGTCCATATTGGCCACACCCCGGGGATTATTATCTCCCATAGACTTATAATGGGAAAAACAAAAGATCTTCTTCTCTGAAACCATGTGTCTTATATATTTAGTATGTAGCAATGAGTAGTGGTCCACTTCATAAATTCTGCCAATCAAGCCTCTAGGGTCCAAACTAGCCATGCCGCAGGGTGTCATTAGCTCCCATAAACTTATAATGGGAAAAACTTTAAAAAAATCTTTGAAACCATCAGGCCCACAGC
Source organism: Anodontia alba (assembly GCA_964016985.1). Lineage (NCBI taxonomy): Eukaryota > Metazoa > Mollusca > Bivalvia > Lucinida > Lucinidae > Anodontia > Anodontia alba. The sequence goes on along the minus strand of OZ024822.1, from coordinate 26,674,332 downwards.
TTATATATTCAGTATGTAGCAATGTGTAGTGGTCCACTAAATAAATTGTGCCAATCAAACCCCTAGGGTCCAAACTGGCCATGCTCTCAGGGGTCATTAGCTCCCATAGAATAATAATGGGAAAAACTTAAAAAATCTTCTTCTCTGAAACCGTGAGGCTCACGACCTACATATTTAGTTTGTAGCAATGTGTAGTGGTCTCCTACATAAATCCTGCCAATCAAGACCCTGTGCTCCAAACTGGCCACACCCCATGAGGTCATATGTACATATAGAGCTATATAGCTGAAGAACCTTCAAAAATCTTCTTCTCTGAAACCATGAGGCAGAGAGCTAACAGATTAAGTATGTAGCAGTGTTAAGTGGTCTCCTACATAAGTCTTGCCATTGAAGCACCTTGGGTCCAAACCGGCCACGCCCCGGGGGTCATTGGTTCCTATAGTCTTATAATGGGAAAAATCTTCTTCTCTGAAACCATGAGGTCCACAGCTTACATATCTAGTATGTAGCAATGTTTAGTGATCCGCTACATAAATCCTGCCAATCAAGCCTCTGGGGCCCAAACTGGCCATGCCCTGGTGGTCATTAGCTCCCATAGACTTATAATGGGAAAAACTTAAAAAATCGTCTTGTCTGAAACCATGAGGCCCAGAGCTTATATATTTAGTATGTAGCAATGTTTAGTGGTCCCCTACATAAATCCTGCCAATCAAGCACCTGGGGTCCAAACTGGCTATGCCCCATAGGGTCATTAGCTGCCATAGACTTATGATGGAAAATTTTTTAAAAATCTTCTCCTCTGAAACCTTGAGGCCCAGAGCTTATATATTTAGTGTATAGCAATATTTAGTGGTCCCCTACATAAATCCTGCTGATCAAGCTGATCAAGCCCTTGGGTTCCAAACTGGCCATACCCCAGGGGGTCATATGTTTAAAGCTAAAGGACATTTAAAAATCTGAACTGTTTCATCCTGTTTCGTAACAAATGAAATGAATGAAACAGACCATCAGTGAGAACTGCTATTGGTCTGTTTCATTTGTTTCATTCTTTTTCAGTCCATTTTAGAGTATTCCTTATATATTTTAATTGTTTCATCTGTTTCTGTTACGGAGAAAAAAACGTGCCCAAAAAAAACCTGCGTGGTTTTTGTGCAGTATCTACTTACAATGTGAAAACCTTAAAAAAATCTTCTCTGAAACCAAGAGGCCCACAGCTCATATATTTAGTATGTAGCAATGTTTAGTGCTCCCCTACATAAATCCTACCAACCATACCCCTGGGGTCCAAATTGGCCATGCCCCGAGGGTCATTTACTCCCACAGACTTATAATGGGAAAAACTTAAAAGATCTTCTTCTCTGAAACCATCAGGCCCACAGCTCATGTATTTAGTAAGTAGCAATGTGTAGTGGTCCCCTACATAAATCCTGCCAATTAAGCCCCTGGGATTTAAACTGGTTTTACTTATGGCCCTTTGAAAATTTCAACTTTTAACTTTGTAAGCAAGATATCTCAAAAATCTGTTTAAGCCATTGCCTTGAAACTTGAAGGTCTAATAGGGAATGATGAGTAAATGACCTGATTAACTTACAGCAGTTAACTCAGGTGAGCGTTGTGGCCTAAGGGCCTCTTGTTCAGGTTGAAATCTGTCCGATAGATTAAAATTTAATGTTATACCTGTGCTTGCGCGGGTCCTTTTTTAGTGTTATATACATTAAACATGTAACAGAAAGACTTTGTGGTCAGCTGCATAATGTGCCATGTTTTTGATATAGATTTGAAGGTCATAACAAAAATCAATATAGCAAGCTATAATTTAGATTTTAATATACCATTAAAATTGTTTTCCTCCTTTTATTCTGAAAAATATTATTCTAAAACTAGATATTAATTCAAGCAATAAAAGTATAAGTAAAGACCTTTACAGAGACAAAAATCCCTTAAAAACTCAGACATTAAGGTGTTACATATGTCACCATTGTTTTATTAAGCAAAGTCATGTAAAGGTCTGCCATCTGAAGATATTTTATTTGGACATGAAGAAATTATAAGCATTTGCCATACATTGAAAACTTTAGGGCAGTATTCAGTATTTTATGCAAAAGTGGCTATGTTGCAAATATCACCTTTTCTCATAGGTTTGATAGTTTCCTATGGTATTATACTTTTTGTAGGGGTAACAAATATAACAGGCTGTTATTGGATAATGACCCCTCATCCTTCACGGACGCTTGGATGAGGGTCATTATTTCCCGTTATGCGCCATCGGCTGTTCGCACATATACAGCATCTTTAAATAAGCAACAAAGCACAACCTTTATAATAACCTTTCAAATCAAAATTAGTTTTTACCCTTTTACTTATCAATATATCAGTATAATTAATTTTAATATCAAAGCACCAGAATCCTGCAAATGACACAGATTAGAGGAAATTTAAACCTCTCATAAATCACTAAAAAAAAAAAAAAAAAAAAATACAATAATTATGTTTTCATAACTGCATTTTCAAAACTAATATCTCTAGGTTCTACCTCCCGTAAATAGAACTTTCTGAAGTTCTTAGCAGACGACCAATCAGCTGTCTGCAGAATCAAATCTAATGAACACCCTCTAGAAAAAGCTGCAGAAGCAGCAGCAGAACGGTATGAATGTGCCTTAAATTTCCTTATGTCAATACCTGCATTCACTAATACCATCCTAAGCCATCTAGCAATGGTACTAGTGCTCACAGGCTTAAATGTACAGTATGACACTAACAATTGCTGGGACTTTCTTTCACTACTAGTTCTGTCAATATAATGTAATAACGTATGCACAGCACATAATTTTTCATCCTCATAATGATGTAATTTCAGAAAATATATTTTCCCTTGTTTCGAAGTTTTTAATAAATTCCTGAAATAAAACACAATTTTTGTGTCTAAAACGTTCATATAATCTAAATTTAATGACATCAAAGTTTGAGCTCTCGGAGCCGAAGACAAGGCTATTAAAGCTGTGAGCTTTAATGTTAATATTTTCAATGTTAACTCCTGTAAAGGGAATAGATTACTCAGATACCGTAATACCACCGATACGTCCCAAATAAGTAAGTACTTAGGTTTGGGTAATCGTGTATGATACAAGCCCTTCATAAATCTGGAAATTAGTACTGGATTACTACACCAAATGTTACCAAAAAAATTGAGGGTCTGAAGTAACATGGATTTATGCGTATTCACCACAGAATAGGATTTACTATCATTTACCAAAGAATTTAAGTAAGAAATCACAGTTGCTTCAGACGCTCTAAAGGGATCAATTTGTTTAGAAATACACCAAAAATACCATCTTTTCCATGCCAAACCATACTGTTTTTGGGTTCCACCTCTCCAGGAGTTGACAATAAGCTCAGCTGCTGTCTTTGGAATGCCATCACTTTCCAGCTTTTTCCTGATAGCACCACTGCGACCATCGTAAGGGATTTTGATAATGGATGAGGCTGTCCGCTGTGTGCGAGAGTCAAAAGATCCTTGTGACGTGGCAGTCTAACAGGTAAAGATATCATATTAGACATAATCAGAGGAAACCACGACTGTGATTTCCAGAGTGGAATAATAAGTAATGCTCTGTCCACTTCATCAAGAACAATCTTATTAACTACTCGACCTATTAAATTAAAAGGAGCGAAAATATATGGAGCATAATTTTGCCAAGAAAAGGAAAAAGCATCGGTTTTATATGACCCAGGCTCTGGAAACCAAGAAACAAATCTGTCTAACTGTTTGTTCAAACAGGAGGAAAACAAATCAATATCAGGAATGAAAAAGTGACTACAAATTCTATCAAAGATTTCAGGTTTTAACTGCCATTCAGTAGAATCTGAAAACTTCCTTGATAAAAAATTTCTCGACAAAAAATCTGCAGTCAAATTTTCTGATCCGCTCAAGTGAGTTGCAGAAATATAAATATTTCTGTCAAGGCACCACTGCCAAATTTCACCAGCAAGTTTATCCATTTCAATAGAGGTCATTCCTCCCATATTATTAATGTATGACACTGCTGATGTATTATCACACTGAAATTGTAAATGTAAGTTACTTGACAAGGCAAATAAGGACTTGAGAGCATTAAAAACAGCTAGCAATTCAAGATAATTGATAGAAAATTCTAACTCGTCTACATGCCATCTACCATTAGCAAAATTACCACTGTTAATATCATATGCCCCCCAACCAAGAAGAGAAGCATCAGACGTACAGACTCTGTCAACATTTTTGGGCCGAATTCTCTTACCATTTTTCTTATGAACATTATTTATCCACCATTGCAATTCCCTTAAACTCTCCTCTGACAAAATCATAGTATTATCAAATTTATCCAGACATTCAGAATAACTAAGTCCTAAAATTTTATCTCTTTCTAAACACCTATAATGCAATGGTGCATCAAGAACAGCAAAAAAGGCATTAATGATAAGACCAATGAAAGATGCCAACTGTCTCACCACAATAACTTTTCTGCTCAATAAAGCTTTTGCTGAATTATAGATCTTAGAAATCTTCTCATCAGTCAAGAAAACACAAAATTGAACAGAATCAATCAAAAACCCAAAGAAAATAATTCTCTGTACCGGAACCAACACTGATTTTTTCCTGTTAATAGTAAAACCTAATGATTCCAGTGTTTTGACTATAGTCATTGTATTACAAGCACAAATTTCACGATTATTGTCCATATTCAGAGAATCGTCAATATAATAGGAGCATCTTATACCTTGCTGTCTGAACCATGCAAAAATAGGTTTAAGGAGCTTCGTAAATAGGCGTGGAGCCGAGGACATTCCAAAGGGGACACAAACAAAGGCAAACAACTTCCCATTCCAGAAAAACTTCAAGTAACGTCTAAATAAAGGATTAACACTCACTGCAAAATATGCATCTTGCATATCCACACTAGTAAAATAGTCATTTTCTTGTATTAGTTCTAACACAATTTTGAAAGTTTCTTGCTTAAAATGTTCATAAAGAATGAATTGATTAAGATGCTTTAAGTTAATTATTGGTCTAAATCTGCCATTTGGTTTAGGGACAATAAAAATGTTTGAAATATATTGCTTTTCCTCCCAGTCAGCATGAGTAATTGCACCCTTTTTTAATAACTCCTGAATTTCAAACTCTACACATTTCTTTTGTTCAATAGAAAAATTAATTTCTTTGGGAATTTGGTCTTGAAATGGTTCAGAAATAAATTCTATACAATAACCGGAAACAGTCTGCAAAATCCATGGATCATTAGTAAATTTTTTCCACACATCAAGACAGTACTGTAACTTGCCAACAGAACTCACCTGATCCATGTTTATACTGTATCGTTTGGGGCACTGCTAACAGTAGCTGATGGCACTTGCTTCCTGTTTCTGGCTGATCCATATCTTTGACGAGGATACCCTCTATGGTACATACCATAGTCAGCACGGATCATGCCACCATACTGCATATTTTGTGGATGAGGTTGATACCTGTTTACCCCTCTCATACCTCTAGGAAAATTGCCTCTAAACACAGGCCGACCTCTATATGGCTTGTAATAAGTGGGATAATTCTCTTTTGCAACAGACACACCCCGTGTCACAATTTTTTATGTCCTTGGTGACATCGTCACCAAACAATTTGGTAGAAATAGGCATGCTAATATTGCATAAATTATGGTATTTCTTTTTCAGATGAGGTTTAATCATGTATCTTCTTCTCAGTGACAAATTATACTGAACCTGGCCCATCAATGTGATAACATCTGAGAAAAGCGTTTTTGCCTCAGAATTACCAGCAATAAATGGCTTTACCACTTCAAATAATTTTATGATGGGTACAACCCCTGTTGCCACTAAATTCTGAATATCTGAAAAACATTTGTCATAACTCTGGGCCCTTTTATTCATAATTTTCCATATTTCATTATTTACCATTGGACTGCATAACTTGTCACAATTTTCAGGGACCTTATGTTTAGCTACCAGGTCATCTGTCACACACTGTGAAGTACAAGTTGTATTTATTAAATTAGCTAAAGATTGAGGAATAGCAGGTCCCTTGATAGGTCCCTTAAGCTTTGGTAAAGCCCAAATGTCATTTTCTTGATTTTCAAAATTGGACTCTTCGCCACTTTCATTTTGAGATTCAAACATTGCATCTACTATATTTTTTGACAACTCTGCAGGCTGTAATGGGGCTCTTTTTTGTGTTTTCTTATATTTACTTGTTTTGGGGGCAGAATTCTGCTCCTCATCAGAATGTTCCAATTCAATATGAAGGTTTGGTAAATTATTTAAACTATCCCCAAACACTGACTCAATATCTTCATCCTCCGCATAACTAAAATGTTCAAACCCCAAAGCTTCTCTCAATTTCATAATATCATTGTCAGACTGTTTAAAAGTTTGTCAAATGAACTCTCTTCTTTTTGTTGTTCCGCCGACACCGCCGACGATTTTGACCGACTGCGCTTTGATTTACCACCCCTTAGCCGTCACCGACGTGCTAGATTTTACAGCTTTTTTGCCCCTTTTTTTACTTTTTTATTAGAGATATTATCATTTGTGGAAATATTTGACAAAACTGGGGCTGAATTTGATGCATTGGAACCGCTACGCAGCTCCACATCCTCTGGGCCGAAACCCGAAAACTCCGAATCATTCGGATCCATTAGAAGGACTTTGTCCCTCTCGTTTGCCATAACTATTTATTGACACGAGCTAGGACTTCGTCCGTAGCTGGCAAATATAATAAAATTTCAATTTGTAACACTGAAACTTTTCAACACTTAAACTTACTTGCAAAATTAAGCGCCGAACATGTCTTCACTTCAGCCATGCTGTCGAAAATATGAAATCAGCTGATTGTCGCTTGCGTTATATACAAGTAGTCATGTGACCGGTATGGTGTAATTAGTGAATAAGTTTAACTTTTAAAAAGAGCGTCGGTCAGTCGCGTTGGGCGAAGATGCTGTATATGTGCGAACAGCCAATGGCGCATAACGGGAAATAATGCCCCCATTGCCAGATGGCTAATATGCTGCGAAATACTTGCAAAATAATAGGCTTCAAGAAAAACATGGTCTACAAAGTTCCCCATTTGGGGGGAGGTAAACCATAGCTGGCCAGCAGCCTAAGTTAAGTGTTGTTGTGTGAATAGGTAATGGCAGATGTGAAACCATTCAGAACCATTTATTTTCTAGGTATGTTCAGAGTTGGATTGATACCAGAGAAGTTCAGTCAGAAAGAGCGAATCTCATGATTCTTTTTGACAAATACGTACCACTGTGTCTAGAGACAATGAAACATAGATTCAAGAAAATCACACCTATAGTGGAGAGCAGTCACATACAGATGTTGTGTTTCTTACTAGAGTGTCTGCTGGTACCAGAAAATACACCACCAGACTGTCACAAAGAGCTGTATGAATTGTATTTTGTATTTGCTGTTGTCTGGGCCTTTGGTGGATGTACCTTCCAAGATCAGGTATTATTACATGAAACTCTAGCCTTCATGTGTAATAATTAACATGATAATAGCAATCACTAGTGTATTTTATTGATATTTATTAGCTCACCTGAGCACGAAATGCTCATGGTGAGCTCTTGTGGTCAGTCAATGTCCGTCGTACGGCGTCAACAACTGCTTTAAAAGCCTACTCCTACACCCCTGGGCCAACTGACCAATACTTGGTAGGAAGTATCAGGGTGACTTGTAGATCAAAAATAGCTAAAATTGTTCCGATTGGAAATCCAAGATGGCCGCCATGGCCACCATCTTGAAAATCTATTTTTCGCTTCTTCTCCTGAACCGAAAGGCCAATTGACTCCAAATTTGGTAGAAAGTATAGGGGTGACTTGTAGATCAAAATTAGCTAAAATTGTGCCGATCGGTTATCCAAAATGGCTGCCAGCCGTCTTGAAAATCTATTTTTGCTTCTTCTTGTAAACCCAAAAGCCAAATGACTCCAAACTTGGTTGGAAGCATTGGGTGATTTATAGATAAAAAATAGCTAAAATCGTTCCGATCGGAAATCCAAGATGGCCGCCATGGCGGCCATCTTGAAAATCTTTTTCACTTCTTCTTCTGAAGGAAAGGCTTATTTGTCCCCCGCCTTTTCGAAGAAAAGTGGAGGGACACTGTTTTTGGTTTTCCGTGGGGCGTGGGGCGTGGTGCGTGGCGCGTGGTTCCTAGTTTTTAGTAGGTACTTTGTCCCCTTAACTCCTCCCACAGTTTTTGTCCGATCCTTTTGAAACTTTACAGGTGTTTTAAGGATGGTCTGAAGATATGCATGTGGTTTTTTCAGAATCCTGAAGTAATTTTTTATCACTTTTTCTGCATTTTTAACTTAGACATTTTTTGAGTTCTAATACTACAGAAGTGTATAGGAGCAGGTACCTTGTCCCCTTAACTCCTCCCACAGTTTTTAGCCGATTCTTTTGAAACTTTACAGGTGTTTTAGGGATGGTCTGAAGATGTGCATGTGGTTTTTTCAGAATCCTGAAATTAATTTTTATTACTTTTTAGACATTTTGAACATAGACATTTTTTGAGTTCTGATATTACAGAAGCGTATAGGGAGTAGGTACCTAGTCCCCTTAACTCCTCCCACAGTTTTTGGCCGATTCTTTTTGAAACTTTACATGGGCTTTCAGGATGGCCTGAAGATATGCATGTGGTTTTTTTAGAATCCTGAAATAATTTTTTATCACTTTTTCCGCATTTTTAACTTAGACATTTTTTGAGTTCTAATACTACAGAAGTTTATAGGGAGCAGGTACCTTGTCCCCTTAACTCCTCCCACAGTTTTTGGTTGATCCTTTTGAAACGTTACAGGTGCTTTAAGGATGGTCTGAAGATATGCATGTGGTTTTTTCAGAATCCTGAAATTATTTTTTATCACTTTTTACACGTTTTGAACTTAGACATTTTTTGAGTTCTAATATTACAGAAGTCTATAGGGAGTAGGTACCTTGTCCCCTTAACTCCTCCCACAGTTTTTGACCGATCCTTTTGAAACTTTACATGGGCTTTTAGGATGGCCTGAAAATATGCAGGTGGATTTTTCAGAATCCTGAAATATTTTTTTATTACTTTTTCCGCATTTTTAACTTAGACATTTTTTGAGTTCTAATATTACAGAAGTGTATAGGGTGCAGGTACCTTGTCCCCTTAACTTCTCCCACAGTTTTTGTCCGATCCTTTTGAAACTTTACAAGGGCTTTTAGGATGGCCTGAAGATATGCATGTGGTTTTTTCAGAATCCTGAAATACTTTTTTACCACTATTTCTGTATTTTTAACTTAGACATCTTTTTAGTTCTAATACTACAGAAGCGTATAGGGAGCAGGTACCTTGTCCCCTTAACTCCTCCCACAGTTTTAAGCCGATCCTTTGAAACTTTACAGGTGCTTTAAGGATGGTCTGAAGATATGCATGTGGTTTTTTTCAGAATCTTGAAATTATTTTTTATCACTGGTTTCCTGCTTCAATACTTAGGTAATTGATACAGGACCAATGGTCCTCTGGTTAACTTTACCATTTTTAACACCTCAAATAAAAATAAGGCGGGGGACATAAATTCCCCATGGAATTTGCTTGTTGACTTTAAACTAGATAGGAAGAATGGGGGTGACTTGTTGATCAAAAAGAGCTAAAATTGTGCCGATCGGCCATGGCGGCCATCTTGAAAATATATTTTTTGCTTCTTCTCCTAAGACCAAAAGCCAATTCACTCCAAACTTGGTAGGAAGCATTGGGGTGACTTATAGATCAAAAATAGATAAATTTGTCTCTATTGGAATTCGTCCCATGGTGGCCATCTTGAAAATCTGATTTTTGCTTCTTCTTCTGAACTGAAAGGCCAGATGACTCGAAACTTGGCAGGAAGCATGGGGATGACTTGTAGATCAAAAATAGCTAAAATCGTCCAGATCAGAATTCAAGATGGCTGCCTTCTTCTCCTAAACTGAAAAAAGCAAACCACTCGAAACTTGGTAGGAAGCAGCTGACTTATAGATCAAAAATAACTAAAATCTTTCTGAGCGAAAATCCAAGATGTCTGCCATGGCGGCCATCTTGAAAATCTATTTTTCACTTCTTCTCCTGAATTGAAAGGCTTATTGACTTTAAACTTGGTAGGAAGCATGGTGGTGACTTGTTGATCAAAAATAGCTAAAATTGTCCCTATTTGAAATCCAAGATGGCCACCATGGCCGCCATCTTGTTTTTTTATATACTTATATAGGGAAAACCTTTAAAAATCTTTTTATCTGAAACCAGAAGGCCCTGGCCTTTGATACTTGGTTACATAGCTTCATCTAGGTCACATGCCTATTCAAGAATAAAGCACCATGCGATCATGCTTCTGTCCAGCACCCCCCAGCCTATCATCCGAAAACATTCATTTTCAACAAATTTTAAACATACATAGTCATATGAAGAGAAATCTTAGTCTTTTAGAATATACTAGAGACAATGACACACAGGTGAGCAAACTAGGGCCCACTGGGCCCTCTTGTATAATTGTATTTTAGCAAACTCCAGTGCATGTTCCTGTACATCAGAGACGAGTCAGGGAAAATTAAAATTCATCTAGTTTAGAGGAAAGTCAGGAAATTTTCAAATCTGACATTGAAATCTGGGATTTTAGAAAGATGTTGGTAAATAATCAGGGAATTTTAGAATTGGGCTTTTCAAATACAAAATTTCTTAAGCTTCTTGGTGGCAAAGCCAGATTCCCCCTCCCTCTCCTCTCTCCGCCCCCAATCACCCTTTGTAATATATGTTTTTGTGAGAACTAATGTTTATCTTACAAACATTATAAAAACTTGAAGGAAGCAGACCCACTGATAGTATGGCAAAAAATTGACTGTTTGTTAGGGAAATGTAAATTTTAAAGGCATAGTTCATTGGGCACTCTGATGTGGTAAACTTAGAGCAAGACATGTAATTTGAGGAAATTTTCACATACATTTCATGGTGATTGATCAGGAAATAGATACTGCCATCAGTCTACCTCTTCCTCTGATTCAAGAAGGGCAGTTGTCAGTTCCTGGTGAACATAATGTGTGCAAGTATAGGTTAGCTGCCTAGAGGACTAAGCCTGCACAGTAGAAGTGTTAGTAGGTTAACTGACTGGCTCTATATTACCATAACAGTGTTGACTGGGCAAAATCTCATATTCAAAATCTACAAGATAGTAGTAAAGTCAACTGTCCCAAATGTCCTTACAGCTGGTCTGGAACACTTCTAGGTGGCTTGGAATTTTGTGCCACAAATGCTTTTTATTGTCGCACCTGCATTAGCAGGGCGACTTTGGCATGCAAGTTTCCGTCCATCCTTTCGTTCATCCATTCATCAGCATTTACACTGGGTGTCTTGTGAGCACAACCGACCTCTAACATTTTTGTACCAATCATTTTGAAACTTTGCGTGTGTTTTTTTCATGGTAAAAAAAAATTTTGTCAGGCAGCTGCAAGAGAAGTATCTAGCTGCCAACAAGAGATTCTACATGGCTACCGTAGACCTGGAGAAGGCGTTTGATTGAGTACCTCGGAAGGTCATCTGGTGGGTGCTGAGAAAACTTGGTGTGGAGGAGTGGATTGTGCGACTGGTGCAGGGGATGTATGCAAATGCGCGTTGCCATGTCCCTGTTGGTACGATGTACAGTGAAGAGTTTGAAATGAAGGTCGGAGTTCATCAAGGCTCAGTACGCAGCCCCCTGCTCTTCATCATTGTGCTTGAAGCCTTGTCACAAGAGTTCCACTCTGGGGTTCCCTGGGAGGACCTCTATGCCGATGACCTTGTATTCATCGCTGAATTGCTCAAGGAATGTGTCAGGAGACTCTTGACTTGGAAAGAAGCAATGGAAGAGAAAGGACTGACAGTAAATGCAGGAAAGATGAAGATCATGATCTGTGGTACAAGCCTGGACCAGCAGAGTTCAGGCTAGTTTCCATGCGCCATCTGTGGCACTGGAGTGGGCAGCAACAGCATCTTCTGCAATGGCTGCAAGCACTGGTTGCACAAGAAATGCAGTGGGCTCAAGCGCTTGACAAAGGACCCTGATTACAGATGTACATGGTGCAAGGGAACTGCACACCCCTTGGATGGCAGACCACAGAGGGAAGTCCGTCGGACCTGACAAGCTTGAGGTGGTAGCTTCCTTTTGCTACCTAGGAGACCTGCTCTCGGCAGCAGGTGGATGTGAACTTTCAACCACAACACGTGTGAAAACTGCCTGGAAGAAGTTCAAGGAGCTGCTATCAGTTCTCTCTTTACACCACCTCTCTTTCAAGACACGTGGCCATGTGTACAGCTTTTGTGTGTGCAGCGCAATGCTCCATGCCAGTGAGACTTGGCCATTGACAAAGCTAAACCTCTAACGTCTGGAGGGGAATGACAGGGCAATGATCAGACAGATCTGCAATGTCAGGCCACAAGACATTGTCACCACCAGGTCCAATGGGCTACTTGCGCGTCTTGGCATTGAGGATCTGGACTTCATTCTGAAGGAGAGACATATGGTATGGACATAAGGAACGCTCCAATGGTGCAGTCAAGACAGCCTTTCACATACAGGTTGAGGGAAAGCATGGGCCTAGAAGGCCCAAGATGACATGGACGCAGCTGACAGAGAGGGATTGCAGAGAGTGGTAGCTCTCTGCTATCGACCCTCATGATAGAAATATGTGGAGATCTGGTGTGAGATCTGCCATGCGTACAGCAAGCCAGCTATCTGGAAGAGGGCCCACTGATGTGGATGTTGCCCCTGTACCTGCACGTTAATCAAACATCCGATTATGATGAGGATGTGCATGTGGTTTGGATATAAATGTTAGATTATTTTTGTCACTTTTTCCACATTGTGAACTTGTCCTTTTTCACCTTCAATATATAGACTGTGGGTACCTCTTATGAGCGCAACTCTTACAGTGTTGTACCAATTGTTTTGAAACTTTGCATGTGTTTTCTTCATGGTATGAGGATGTGCATGTGGTTTGGGTATAATTGTTAGAACATTTTTTGTTGCTTTTTCCACATTGTGAACTTAGTCATTTTTCACCCTCTGTATATAGACAGTGGGTACCTCTTGTGAGCGCAACTCCTCTTACAGTTTTGTACCGATCGTTTTGAAACTTTAGTTTAAATTTTATTTCATTTGTACACATATAACATTACAATTGACAGCAAGACATGACAACACATCAATACATACAAATGAGATCCAGAAGAAAGTCGTTTGACTTTTAAATCTGTATCCCAGAAAGTATCCTGTATGTATGTATCCTTCATACCATGAAGAAAACATATGGAAAGTTTTGAAACTTTGCATATGTTTTCTTCATGGGGTGAAGATATGCATATGGTTTGGATACAATTGTTAGATTATTTTTTGTCACTTTTTCCACCTTGTGAACTTAGACATTTTTCACTCGTATAAACAGTTGGTACCTCTTGTCAGCACAACTCATCTTCCAGTTTTGTATCTATTATTATGAAACTTTGCATGCATTTTCTTCATGGTATGAGGATGTGCATGTGGTTTGGATATAATTGTTTAGATAATTTTTTTTTCACATTTTTCCACATTGTGAACTTAGTCATTTTTTTTTACCTAGCCAAACTATAGTGGCGGGCAGAGCCCGGGAAAACCGAATTTCTTTCGGTCCCAGACCAAAATTCAGAAATTGGGACCGATTGGAAACAGCCAAAAGCCCAAAAAATCGGTCCCATACTGGGCCAATACTAAAGAAATTTTCTCCGATTCTGTCATATTTAGGATATTCTCAAATTCTAAACTTACCTAGCTCAGATGTCAATCTGTTAATTACACATGACTAATCCAATAATTAATCGGCTCGAGTCAAGTTTTGTAAACAAATTACCTGAGATCTTGTAGTTCATCGCGTTATCTCGAATCTCGCGAGATTACAGTGGTCGTGAGAAAGTAATTAGCTTCTGGCTAAATAAACGCTCGAGGAGAAATGGAATAAAGTTGTAATGGCTAGCTGCAGCACAACGCACAAAATGAGGTCTTTACCCGGGACAGGCGGGTATCAAATATAATCGGTAACTAGTTGACATAAAACAACATATTAGAAACACATAGTGAAAAGAAAATAATCTCAGGAAACCAAAGAAGTACAATAACATGGTACATTTTGTATTTATATTTTTTTTTCTTTCCCGTTTTACATGATGGGTAGCGCAAACAACAATCCTTGTCCTGGAGTCTTGTCTTGTCTTGTATATGGTCCCCGTTATTATATTCTCAGCCATATCAGGTTGTCTCCTCCGTCCACATGTCAGTGGAGTATGATGTCTTCTATCATGTCCGCTTTGCCTACGAACACGTTCTAGTCTTGTATTTGCTTTTAAATGCGTAGCTAAACATCTTTATATGTTTGACAGCGAGACATGATAAAACAATACATACAAATGAGATCCAGAAGAAAGTCTTTTGACTTTTAAATCTGTATCCCAGAAAGTATCCTGTATGTATGTATCCTTCATACCATGAAGAAAACATGGAAAGTTTTGAAACTTTGCATATGTTTTCTTCATGGTATGAAGATATGCATGTGGTTTGGATATAATTGTTAGATTATTTTTTGTCACTTTTTCCACATTGTGAACTAAGTCATTTTTCACTCTTATAAATAGTTGGTACCTCTTGTCAGCACAACTCATCTTCCAGTTTTGTATCTATTATTATGAAACTTTGCATGCATTTTCTTCATGGTATGAGGATGTGCATGTGGTTTGGATATAATTGTTTAGATAATTTTTTTTTTCACATTTTTCCACATTGTGAACTTAGTCATTTTTATACCCGGCCACACTATAGTGACAGGCAGGGCTCGGGAAAACTGAATTTCTTTCGGCCCCAGACCAAAATTCAGAAATTGGGACCAATTGGAAACAGCCAAAAGCCCAAAAAATTGGTCCCATACTGGGCCAATACTAAAGAAATTTTCTCCGATTCTGTCAGATATTTAGGATATTCTCAAATTCTAAACTTACCAAGCTCAGATGTCAATCTGTTAATTACACATGACTAATCCAATAATTAATTGGCTCGAGTCAAGTTGTGTAAACAAATTACCTGAGATCTTGTAGTTCATCGCGTTACCTCGAATCTCGCGAGATTACAGTGGTCGTGAGAAAGTAATTAGCTTCTGGCTAAATAAACGCTCGAGGAGAAATGGAATAAAGTTGTAATGGCTAGCTGCAGCACAACGCACGAAATGAGGTCTTTACCCGGGACAGGCGGGTATCAAATATAATCGGTAACCAGTTGACATAAAACAACACATTAGAAACACATAGTGAAAAGAAAATAATCTCAGGAAACCAAAGAAGTACAATAACATGGTACATTTCGTGTTTATAGTTTTTTTTCTTTCCCGTTTTACATGATGGGTAGCGCAAACAACAATCCTTGTCCTGGAGTCTTGTCTTGTCTTGTATATGGTCCCGGTAATTATACTCTCAGCCATATCAGGTTGTCTCCCCCGTCCACATGTCAATCAAGTATGATGTCTTCTATCATGTCCGCTTTGCCTACGAACACGTTCTATTCCTGTATTTGCTTTTACATGAGTAGCTAAACATCTTTAAATGTTTGAAACCAAGAACTCCACCAAACACAACAATGTACGACCATTGTACGGAAATCGGGATTAATTCATAGGACATCACTTATTGTCATTAGTTTTCGTGACAGGTATCAAATTGTTTTTCTTATGGAAATTAGTTAGGTGAAGACGTCATCGGCTGGACCGATTCATTTTTCAATATTTCCCGAGCCCTTGTGGCGGGGTATTATGGTTTCATGTTGGATGTCCATGTGTCTGTCGGTCAGTCGTATGTCGGTCCGTACATCCATTCGTATTTCGTTTCTGGATGATAACTTGAGTAAATATCAGTGGCTTTTCACCAAACTTAGTATTTGCATTGATATTGTAGGGATCTTGTTTGGGATTGCTAATGGGCAAATTTCATGTAATTTTGACAGAGTTATCTGCCCGAGACACGCCCATATTTTCATTCCCTGACAGTAACTTGAGTAAATGTCAAGGGATTTTAACCAAACTTGCTACATGCATTGATATTAAGGAGATCTGGTTAGGGATTGCTAATGGGCAAATTTTATCAAATTTAGACAGAGTTATCTGCCTGACACTATTTTTGTTTCCGGCTGATAACTTGAGTAAATGTGAAGGGATTTTAACCAAACTTGGTACATGCATTGATATTAAGGAGATCTAGTTTGGGATTGCTAATGGGCGAATTTCATCAATGTTTAATGCTGAGTTACCTGCCTGCGACATGATAATGGCGGGGTATTATAGTTTAATGTTTTTATTCACCCTCAATGTATAGACAGTGGGTGCCTCTTGAGTACCTCGTACAATCTTATAACAATCTTTTTGAAACTTTGGACATATTTTCTCCATAGTCTTAAAATGTATGTATGCTTTTCATATAATTTTTGTCACGTTTTTGTGTCACCTGCATAGCATGGCAGACACATAGGGATCATGTCCGTCTGTGTAGGCGGCAGTGGCGGTGTAGTCGTCACACTTTTTGTTTCCACTCAATCACTTTTGAAGGGATGCATTGTTTTCATTCAAACTTTGCAGAACTTTATATCACAGTAAAATACAGGTCAGATTTGATATTGATGATATTCCACCAAATTTTGGCTGAGTTATGGCCCTTTTTTAACGTAGTTTTTGTTAGCTCACCTGAGCCGAAGGCTGAAGGTGAGGTATTGTGATCACTCACCGTCCGTCGTCGGCGTCGTCGGCGTCGTCGTCGTCCGTCTGTCCGTCCGTCCGTTCACAATCTTTAAACAACATCTCCTCCTAAACCACTGATTGGATTTTGACCAAATTTCACAGGAATGATCCTTGGTTGATCCTCTTTCAAAGTTGTTCAAATGGTTCCGGTCCATTGCATATCTAGGTCACAGGAGCTAAAAATAGATTTTTTAACTAAAAACTCAAAAAATCTTCTCGTCAGAAACCACTGGACCGATTTCAATAAAATTTTGCAGAAATGTTCCTTTGGTGATCCTCTACCAAGATTGTTCAAGCCATTTGGATTCGTCAAAAAACATGGCCGCCAGGGGGCGGGGCTTATTTTCCCTATATATCTATTTAGAAAACTTTAAAAATCTTCTTGTCAGAAACCACTGGACCAACTTCAATATAATTTTGCAGAAATGTTCCTTTGGTGATCCTCTACCAAGATTGTTCAAGCCATTTGGATTCGTCAAAAAACATGGCCGCCAGGGGGCGGGGCTTATTTTCCCTATATATCTGTATAGAAAACTTTAAAAATCTTCTTGTCAGAAACCACTGGACCGATTTCAATATAATTTTGCAGAAATGTTTCTGTGGTGATCCTCTACCAAGATTGTTCGAGACATTTGGATTCGTAAAAAAACATGGCCACCAGGGGGCGGGGCTTATTTTCCGTATGTATCTATATAGAAATCTTTAAAAATCTTCTCGTCAGAAACCACTGGACCAGTGTCAATATAATTTTTGCAGAAATGTTCCTCTGGTGATCCTCTACCAAGATTGTTCAAGCCTTTTGGATTCGTTAAAAAACATGGCCGCCAGGGGGCGGGGCTTATTTTACCTATATATCTGTATAGAAAACTTTAAAAATCTTCTTGTCAGAAACCACTGGACCGATTTCAATATAATTTTGCAGAAATGTTTCTTTGGTGATCCTCTACCAAGATTGTTAGAGACATTTGGATTGGTCAAAAAACATGTCCACCAGGGGGCGGGGCTTATTTTCCCAATATATCTGTATAGAAAACTTTAAAAATCTTCTTATCAGAAACCACTGGACCGATTTCAATATAATTTTGCAGAAATGTTCCTTTGGTAATCCTCTACCAAGATTGTTCAAGCCATTTGGATTCATCAAAAAACATGGCCGCCAGGGGGCGGGGCTTATTTTCCCTATATATCTATATAGAAATCTTAAAAAAAAAACTTCTTGTCAGATACCACTAGACCGATTTCAATATAATTTTGCAGAAATGTTCCTTTGGTGATCCTCTACCAAGATTGTTCAAGACATTTGGATTCGTCAAAAAACATGGCCGCCAGGGGGCGGGGCTTATTTTCCCTATATATCTATATAGAAAACTTTAAAAAATCTTCTTATCAGAAACCACTGGACCGATTTCAATATAATTTTGCAGAAATGTTCCTTTAGTGATCCTCTAGGAAGATTGTTCAAGCCATTTGGATTCGTCAAAAAACATGGCCGCCAGGGGGGCGCGGCTTATTTTCCCTATATATCTATATAGAAAAGTTTAAAAATCTTCTTGTCCGAAACCACTGGACCGATTTCAATATAATTTTGCAAAAATGTTCCTTAGGTGATGCTCTACCAAGATTGTTCAAGCCATTTGGATTCGTCAAAAAACATGGCCGCCAGGGGGCAGGGCTTATTTTCCCTATATATCTATATAGAAAACTTTAAAAATCTTCTTGTCCGAAACCACTAGACCGATTTCAATATAATTTTGCAGAAATGTTCCTTTGGTGATCCTGTTGCAAGATTGTTCAAGCCATTTGGATTCGTCAAAAAACATGGCCGCCAGTGGGGCGGGGCTTATTTTCCCTATATATCTATATAGAAAAATTTAAAAATCTTCTTGTCCGAAACCACTGGACCGATTTCCATATAATTTTGCAAAAATGTTCCTTTGGTGGTCCTGTTGCAAGATTGTTCAAGCCATTTGGATTCGTCAAAAAACATGGACGCCAGGGGGCGGGGCTTATTTTCCCTATATAATCTATATAGAAAACTTTAAAAATCTTCTCGTCCAAACCACTGGACCGATTTCAATATAATTTTGCAAAAATGTTGCTTTGGTGATCCTGTTGCAAGATTGTTCAAGCCATTTGGATTTGTCAAAAAACATGGCCACCAGGGGGCTGGGCTTATTTTCCCTATATATCTATATAGAAAACTTTAAAAATCTTCTTGTCCGAAACCACTGGACCGATTTCAATATAATTTTGCAGAAATGTCCCCTTGGTGATCCTGTACCAAGATTGTTCAAGCCATTTGGATTTGTCAAAAAACATGGCCACCAGGGGGCAGGGCTTATTTTCGTCTATATCTGCATAGAAAATTTTAAAATTCTTATTGTCACATACCCCATGACCTATTTCAATATTACATGGCTGGAATGTTGCTTTGGTGAACCGGTATCAAGATTGTACAAGCAGTCATGATTCGTCAAAAAACATGGCTGCCATGGGGTGGGGCTTATTTTCTCTATATATCTAAATAGAAAACTTTAAAAATCTTCTTGTCAGAAACCACTGAACAGATTTCAATATAACTTGGCAGGAATGTTCCTTTGGTGACCCTCTACCAAGTTTGTTCAAGCTTTCATGATTCGTCAAAAAACATGGCCGTTAGGGCGTAGGGCTTTATAGCTATATAAAACTTTTTAAACCACTGGACCAATTTCAATATAACTTGGCAGAAATGTTCCTTTGGTGACCCTCTTTTAAGATTCAGTTCAAGTCGTCAGGATTTGTAAAAAAACATGGCCTGGGGTGTGGTGGAGGGGGGTGGGGGTGGTTAGTGCTATAAAGTTTATACAGAAATCCTAGAGCAGTGAACTTGGCTGAAACTTCAACAGTAAATATGCAAATCTGTTTGGTCAGGTGAGCGATATAGGACCATCATGGTCCTCTTGTTTGTTCGTTTCTGCTCAATAACTGTTGAAGGGATGCATTGATTTCAATGAAACTTTGCAGAATATATCACTGTAAAATACAGATCAAGTTTGATATTGGTAATCATTTGCATAATTTTGGCTGTTATGGCCCTTTTTTGACTTTGTTTTTGTTGGTGTGTTGATATTGGTTTCTGCTCAGTAACTTTTGCAGGGATGCATTGATTTTATTGAAAGTTTGAAGAAGGTTATATCACTGTAAAATACAGGTCAGGTTCAGTATCAGTAATCATCTGCATAATTTTAGCCGAGTAATGGCCCTTTTTCGACTTAGTTTTTGTTGGTGTGTTGATATTGGTTTCCATTCAATAATTTTTGCAGGGATGCATTAATTTTATTGAAAAATTTCAGAAGGATATATCATTGTAAAATACAGGTCACGTTCGAATTGGTAATCATCTGTAAAATTTTAGCCAAGTTATGGCCCTTTTTCGACTTAGTTTTTGTTGTTGGGGTAAAATACAAGGTAAAGATATTGTTTCCCTTCAATAACTTTTGAAGGGATGCATTGATTTCATTCAAAGTTTGCAGAATGGTGTATCATTATAGCATAGAGGTCAAGATTGATTTTGGTAATCATCCAAAAAAGATTTTGGTCAAATTATAGCCTTTTATTTACTTGAATAATAAAATCTAGACAAAGTAGTGAGGGTTTTCCTTTAGGAATAGGAGTGATTATTAGGACAAATGCAATGTTTTTTTTTTCTTTTTATAGACACACTCATTGGCACTTTAAGCAGGTAATACATCCAATTCTTATATATTTTGTATGTAGCAATGTTTAGATGTCTACTACATAAACCCTGCCAATCAAGCCCCTGGGGTCCAAACTGGCCACGCCCCATGGGGTCGTTAACTCCCATAGACTTCTAATGGGAAAAACTTCAAATAATCTTCTTCTCTGAAACCATGAGGTCCAGAGCTTATATATTTAGTATGTAGCAATGTTAGTGGTCCCCTACATAAATCCTGCAAATCCAGCCCCTGGGGTCTAAACTGGCCACGCACCAGGGGTCATTAGCTCTCATAGACTTATAATGGAAAACACTTAAAAAATCTTCTCTGAAACCATGAGGCCAACAGCTTACATATTTAGTATGTAGCAATGTTTAGTAGTCCCCTACATAAATCCTGCCAATCAAGCTCCTGGGGCCCAAACTGGCCATACCCTGGGGTCATTAGCTCCCAGAGACTTATAATGGGGAAAAAAATCTTCTGAAACTATGAGACCCACAGTTTACATATTTAGTATGTAGCAATGTTTAGTGGTCCCCTACATAAATCCTGCCAATCAAGCCTGGGGCCCAAGCTGGCCATGCCCTGGGGTCATTAGCTCCCATAGACATATAATGGGAAAAGCTTAAAAAATCTTCTCTGAAACCATGAGGCCCACAGTTTATATATTTAGTAGGTAGCTATGTTTAGTAGTCCCCTACATTAGCTCCCATAGACTTATAATGGAAAAAACTTAAAAAAAATACTCTTCTCTGAAACCATGAGGCCCACAGCTTACATATTTAGTATGTAGCAATGTTTAGTGGTCCCCTACATAAATCCTGCCAATCTAGCCCCTGGGGCCCAAACTGGCCTCGCCCAGAGGGTCATTAGCCCTATAGACTTATAATGGGAAAAACTTATTAAAAATCTTCTCTGAAACCATGAAGCCCACAGCTTGTATATTTAGTATGTAGCACTGTTTAGTGGTCCCGTACATAAATCCTGCCATTCAAGCCCCTGGGGTCCAAACTGGCCACACCCTGGGGTTATTATCTCCCATGGACTTATAATGGGAAAAACTAAAAAAAATCTTCTGAAACCATGAGGCCCACAGCTTACAAATTTAGTATGTAGCAATGTTTAGTGGTCCCCTATGTACATCCTGCCAGACTAGCCCCTGGGGCCCAAACTGGCCTCGCCCCGAGGGTCATTAGCCCTATAGACTTATAATGGGAAAAACTTATTAAAAATCTTCTCTGAAACCATGAAGCCCACAGCTTATATATTTAGTATGTAGCACTGTTTAGTGGTCCCGTACATAAATCCTGCCAATCAAGCCCCTGGGGTCCAAACTGGCCACGCCCCGGGGTTCATTAGCTCCCATAGACTTATAATGGGAAAAACTAAAAAAAAAATCTTCTTCTCTGAAACCATGAGGCCCAGAGCTTATATATTTAGTATGTAGCAATATGAAGTAGTCCCCTACATAAATCCTGCCAATCAAGCCCCTGGGGTCCAAATAGGCCACACCCCAGGGTTCATATGCTTAAATAGAGCTATATAGCTAAACAACCTTCAAAAATCTTCTTCTCTGAAACCATGAGGCCAAGAGCTAATAGATTAAGTATGAAGTGATGTTGGTTTCCTAAATAAATCCTGCCAACCATGCCCCGGGGTCCAAACTGGCCATGCCCCTGGGGTCATTAGCTCTCATAGAAAAATTTAAAAAATCTTCTTCTCTGAAACTATGAGGCCCACAGCTTATATATTTAGTGTGTAGCAATGTTTAGTGGTGCCCTACATAAATCCTGCCAATCAAATCCCTGGGGTCTAAACTGGTCATGCCCCGGGGGTCATTAGCTCCTATAGACTTATAATGGAAAAAACTTAAAAAATCTTCTTCTCTGTAACCTTGAGACCCACAGCTTATATATTTAGTGTATAGCAATGTTTAGTGGTCCCCTACATAAATCCTGCTAATCAAGCCCCTGGGCTCCAAACTGGCCACACTTCAGGGGGGTCATATGTTTATATAGAGCTATATAGCTAAAGAACATTCAAAAATCTTCTCTGAAACCATGAGGCCCAGAGCTAATAGATTATTTAGCGATTTTTGTTGGTCCCCTACATAAATCCTGCCAACTATGCCCTGGGGGTCATTTGCTCCCATAGACTTAAAATGGGAAAAATCTAAAAAGTCTTCTTCTCTGAAGCCATGAGGCCCATAGCTTATATATTTAGTATGTAGTAATGTGTAGTGGTCCCCTACTTAAATCCTGCCAATCAAGGCCCTGGGATCCAAACTGGCCACATCCCAGGGGTCATATGTTTATATAGAACAGTGTAGCTAAAGAATCTTCAAAGATTTTCTTCTCTGAAACCATGAGGCCCAGAGCTAACAGATTTAGTATGTAGCAATGTTTGGTGGTCTTCTATATTAATTCTTCCAACCATGCCCATGGGGTCCAAATTGGCCACTTCTCAGGGGGTCATTAGCTCCCATGGACTTATAGTGGAAAAAAAAAAATTAAAAGAACTTTTTTTCCCTGAAACTGTTAGGCCCACAGCTTAAATATTTAGTATGTAGCAATGTTTAGTGGTCCGTCTACATAAATCCTGCCAATGAAACCCCCTGGGGTCTAAATTGGCCATGCCCCGGGGGTCATTAGCTCCCATAGACTTATAATGGGAAACCTTAAAAAAAATCTTCTTCTCTGAAACCATGAAACCCACAGCTCATACATTATGTAGCAATGCTTAGTGGTCGCCTACATAAATCCTGCCAACCATGCCCCTGGGGTCCAAATTGGCCGTGCCCAGGGGGTGAGGGGGGGGTGGGGGGCGGGAGGCGGTCATTTACTCCCACAGACTTATAATGGGAAAAACGTAAAAGATCTTCTTCTCTGAAACCATCAGGCCCACAGCTTAGGTATTTAGTATGTACAGGGTGGCCATGCACTCTGGAAAACAGGGAAAACAGGGAAAATGATGAAAAAAAAATTCCCTGCAGGGAAAAATCAGGGAATTTGAAATTTTGCTGAAAATCAGGGGAAAATCAGGGAATTTCAAAAAATCTTATCTTTGTAAGGTCAAAATATTCAAATTTTATAGCTGTTCAGATGTGGCTACTGGTGGTTTCTTTCTGCCATATGCTTAAAATACCTGCAGATCTAATCTTACTTAAAGGTGGAGTACTTGTTAGGTGGAGTACTTGTTTGCTGTATATTCTGACAGCATTTGAATCAGTTTATGACTTCTAAAAGTAGGGGCCATTGCGATAATATTAAGGTTTTTAATCAGGGAAAATCAAATCAAATTAGGGAAAAATCAGGGAAAAATCAGGGAATTTGATTGCTAAAAATGTGTGGCCACTCTGATGTAGCAATGTTTAGTGGTCCCCTACATAAATCCTGCCAATCAAGCCCCTGGGGTTTAAACTGCTTTTACTTATGGCCCTTTGAAAATTTCAGCATTTTAACCTTATAAGCAAGATATCTCAAAACTGTTTAAGCCATTGCCTTGAAACTTGATGGGCTAATAGGGAATGATGAGTAAATGACCTGATTAACTTACAGCAGTTAACTCAGGTGAGCGTTGTGGCCCATGGGCCTCTTGTTTTTATTTGTAAACATATTCATAAACAATGAAGAGTAAATTCTACATGATTGGCTATAAAAAATCAAGGGTCAGGACAGTATATGAATAGGTCAACATTTTAGACGGTCAAGTATATGATTGGGTCTGTTTTTTCAAAGGCCAGGTATATGAACGGGGTAGGTTTCAAAATACTGGCTGGCACACCACACGACAATTACCACCAAGTAACCCCTGAGGTTGAAACCATGATGTATATATGCGGCAACACAAGGGTGTACATTTTTTGTGTGAATGAGTAAGTTGTAATCCTAACTAAGAACATAAAGAAAAAGCATAGACTTTGGCAATTATTTTATTGTTTAACTGATTAATTTCCAGTAAATCTCTCCGTTACAGTCTTGTTGAATCATCGACATCCATATCGACTGGTCGACAGCAATACCATACAAAATTTCAACTCATCAACAGTAATATGGAGGAAAATAAAAACGTACCACCAATGCATATTAAGCACAAAGACACACACAAATTATTGATTATCATGTGATAATCTGTGTAATTCTGTCCTCAGTTTGCCATGACACCAAACAAATACCATGCATTTGCGAAGAATTGCTTGTTTCTCATGTTTTCCGGTTTGATTCCTCTCAGCATGAAAACATGCGATTATCCAGGTAACCAAAACATTTCAAGAATCACTAAATATTCAATGAATAATCTGAACACAAAAATATTGATACATGCCCTATAATTATGTTCCCTGCAGGCATGAAAACAAGGACACTCCTCCGTCAACATTCGTAGCGCTCGGTTGGAAACCGATTTCTCGGTTGACAGCAACTTCACGCAGTACCAGCTTGGTCGACAGCACAGGTAGCTGTTTTGTGGTGTTACCCCCTTGGTTTGCCTTGATCAGTTCTAGGTCAGGTTCTCTAAGTGCTATGATACTCAGGTGAGTGTAACAGGGCCATCATGGCCCTCTTGTTAAACATTTTATCCACTAGTACTGTGCAGGCAATCATCTGCATTAACTTCTTGAGGTAGGAATTGTTTTGCTGCAAAACTAAGGAGAAATAGATGTGTAACTAATATTATTCTTGTGCCCTCTTTCAGCTGATTGACTACCGTATAGAGTTTACAAAGTGGTGGACAACAGAATTCAAGACAATTAAGTTCCCTGCTCAGGGTACAGTGTTTGACTATTACATTGATCCGGAGACACACAAGTTTGAGTCCTGGAGCAAACTAGTACCAAAGTTTGAACTTGATCCAGACATGCCTCTGCAAGTAAGCCTGTTTTCTTCATCATGATTTCATCTCTAAGTCCAAAAAAAAAAGAACTGTACAATAATATGTTTTCACTTTGTAAAATCCATAGAATTTACAAATGTAACTTAGGTTACAACAATATTATACGCAGTAATCATGTTGCCAGCCTCCGTGGCTCGACTGCACGTCCGACTGTTGATGAGGTTGCAGGTTCAACCCCGGCCAGGTCAGCAACATTCTTTTGTGGAGATTGATCATGAAATATTTATGTCCCTAACTATCAAAGGGTGGGTGGACATATTGTTTTTGTGACGGATCCCATTGACATAGGCGTCGGTGTAAAACTTCTTGTCTGCTCTGTAACTTGAATACCCTTTGGAATTTTTTAATGATACTTGGTAGAATTGTAGAACAGGACTAGATAACATGTCGCATACAAGAAGACAACTCTGGCTTCCATACTTTTGGAGTTATTTTCCTTTGTTTTGTTTGAAATAGATTTTGTGTCCGCTCTGTAACACAAATACCCTTTGGAATATTTTGATGGTTCTTGATAGAAATGTTGAACAGGACAAGACAACATGTCACTTACAAGAATGACAAGTCTGCGTTTCTTACTTTTGGGCGTTATCTCCCTTTGTTATATATATGTCAGTGATTATGCATTGATTTCATGTCCGCTCAGTAAGTCCAATACCCTTTGGAATATTCTTACTTGGTAGAAATGTAGAACAGGACTATACAACATGTCGTGTACATGAATGACAACTCTGGCTTTCTTACTTTTGGAGTTACCTCCCCTGGTTTTGTTTGAAATAGATTTCGTATCTGCTCTGTAATTGGAATACCCTTTGGAATATTTTGATGGTACTTGCTAGAAATGTAGAACAGGACTAGACAATGTGTTACGTACCAGAATGTCAATTCTGCCTTTCTTACTTTTGGTATTATCTCCTTTGGTTATATTTGACAGTGATTATGCACTGATTTTGTGTCTGCTCTGTAAGTCAAATTCCCTTTTAGAATATTTTGACGATACTTGGTAGAAATAGAGAATAGGACAAGACAACGTGTGCATACAAGAATGACAACTCTTGCTTTCTTACTTTTGGAGTTATCTCTCTCTGTTTTGTTTTTGAATTTGATTTCGTGTCTGCTCTGTAACTCGAATACCCTTTGGAATATTTTGATTGTATTTGGTAGAAATGTAGAACAGAACAAGACGACATGTCATGTATAAGAATAACAACTCTGCTTTTCTTACTTTGGTGTTATCTCCCTTTGTTATTTTTGACAGTGATTATGCATTGATTTTGTGTCCGCTCCGCTCTGTAAGTGGAATACTCTTTGGAATATTTTTATGATACTTGGTAGAAATGAAGAACAGGACTAAATGACATGTCACATACAAGAATGACAACTTTGGCTTTCCTACTTTTGGACTTATATTATCCTCTGGTGTTTGAATTTGATTTCTTGTCTGCTCTGTAACATAAATACCCTTTAGAATATTTTGATGACATTTGGTAGTAATGTAGAACAGGATGAGATAAGGTGTTACACACCTGGTAATCTCGTTGGGGCTAGCCTGTAGTTATGCATTCAAAATCTTTACGCAAACTTCCGGCCATGACTTAATTACGAGACATCCAAATGTCAACAAATTAGTAAGTTCTCCTGATTTATTGATTCTTAGTCAATTTCATAGACATACGTTGAAAAATCAGACAATGCTATTCCGAACAACTCTCATTTCTGCATCAGAAAAGATAGGTGTAGGCTTGAAAAAACAAATGGCTATGTTTTTATTCTAATTTTACTGGAGAAGGGTAGCCTGATATTCCTGTTTTTTTTTTGTTTTTTTTTTGCGGGGGAGGGGGGGGGGGAGAGGTTCCAGTACAAAATGAAGGTATTCTCAGCAATCTGGGCTATGAAATACTTATTTAACATATCAAATATGACGTTGTCAACCTACATCTACATTAAAACACATAAGATGCTAAATTTCACAAGCATTTGTTCCAGGGGCTGACATATTTGTGCCGAATACGACTTATGAGGCCGACTATCCTTATAGAGGCATTAATCCTTACGGGGATAAGAAGGCCAACTGTCAGATGTCTCATTACAAGGCCTGATTATCCCTTATGGGAACATTAGCCATTATCAGAAAGCCCCACATTTAAACATGCAGATTTTAGACCAAAAAAGTTTCAAAATATTCCATTTACATATTAATTCCCAACTCTAAGTAAATTGGGGGCAGCAATGAAGATGAAGACTGGGTTTGGGACCTGTAGACCATTTATTGCATTAGCAGCAATTATGTGAATGAAAGCAAACAACATGTACATTTATTAATGCTATAGAAATGCATGATAATAAATGGTTTAAATGATCTCCTCTCCAATAGAACGTCATTCATTATATCCAGTATTGTCAGAGTCACACTGATATATATCCATATGTATAGGACTAGTCAATTAGTATGCATAGCACAGCAACTCCTGTGTCCAGCTCAATTCATACCTTATGGCACATTCTTATGATAAAGTGTCCAGAATCCACTTGTACTTAGGCAAAAAAAAAAAAAAGTATCAGATTCTCAGGCACCGCTGCATCTGTCCAAAAGGTCCCGCATATATGATTTTTTTTTCAGTGGCAAGTTTTTTCCGACCCATGAAAATACGTGACACTGGATTTTACTTGCTTATCTGTGAATCATTTCTAACCAAATTGCAATCTAGACCACAAACATATGGCATTCTTACTTATTTGCAAAGAAAATTGGTAATTTATGGGAAAACATGCATATATGACATACCGTAATATACCTAAGTATTGGGACACAAAAAGTATTGGGACACCCTTACAATTCGTAAAAATAAGGATTTTTCGTCACCCTAAGAATTGGGACATATCAAAAATCGCTAAAATTTTCGGTAATTTTTTGTACCATGTACCATATGAATTGGGACAGTGCATTTGGGTGAAAAAAAAAAAAAATCTAGTTAACAGGGTAAAACTGTTTTCTCAGTTTGTTTTGTTTACAAGCGATGTCACGCAATATTTTATGTTTAAGCATACAACAGGGGGTTCCTGCAGCAGGCTGGTTAGAAAGTAGAAAATAAATAAAACCTTCCTTTGAGAATATTAATATGAAATTTATTCAAGAAATCTGCAAAAACGAAAACGCACATGCGTTTGCATCAGTCTGGATGTGTCGCCATTTTGTGGTTGTCACGTGACACATCATGTTTTAATTTGCAACTCGAGAGCATCAATCAAGTTCTACAAAAAAACAAACACAACAAAAAAAAAAACAAAATAAAAAACTATGAATAAATAATAATAATAAAAAGAAATTCGACAGAATTGTTTACCGATATCGCTTTAATGCAAAACAGCATTGTGGGAAGCCTAAAACATTGTTGAGATGATCCCCAAACCATTGTTGAGACGAACCCCAATAATAACGTCATCACGCGATGTAATGGCAGTATTTTTAGAACAGGTAGATTGTTCTCCGCATTTGCGGTATTGGTTATGCGCAATTAACCAACAAAGTGTGGAAGCAGTATATGATTATTTTTTTCACTTGGACGCTTTCAACACATGATAGATAAACAAGGGGATTATAAATCAAAACAGTAAGTGCCAATCTGTTTATTCAATATTAACAATAGATTAGGTTAACGAGACAGTAGTCCGAAAATACACAAAACAATGAACACAAATATGACACATTTTCATCATTAATCGGTGTCATTTTCAACTACGAGACGTAAGTATTGGGACACCTAATAAAATAATTAATTTTCGTGTTTCTAAGTATTGGGACAGCCAGAAATTTACTTATTTTTTCCCGTCCCGATACTTACATATATTACGGTAACAAAGTGATCAGTTTATATTATATTCTACATCCTTATAATAAATCTAGACAATAGAATGTAATATGAAAGATCCACAAAACTAAGACTAATATCATTACTATACTATGTACCATAAATATTCATAATCAACTATGAAGTTGGCTATCAGGGGCTAACCCACTGACCTCGGCTTCTTCAATGGGCAGAATCTCAGAAAGGGCCAAATAATAATTGGAGACAATATGTCATGCCTGATAGCCATTCTTGAGATTCTGCTTGATGAGAGACAAGCTTTTAGCATTTGAAGAAGCCAATTTGAAGGCAGCATATATGATTTACAAATGATTTACCAGAGATATTTGGGCTTAGAAGAACAAATAATGGCTAATTATTTGTGAATTCGCCCAGTAATTAGCCTTAATTTGCACCAATTAACAACTGATACATAAGAATTGGGCTAGACCCTGTGTCCATTACGATCACAGGAGGCGGCTGGGGAGGCGGATGGATACACTAATTTCTGCAAGTAGACATCAACTGATGCTGAGACTGAATGATAAGGGGAGTATAGGTAGCTATCAGAAGATTTAATTACCCTGAGCATATATACTCTCTTGTAGAAACCTAGTAACTGAGCCAGCAGAAAAAGATACCATAATTTCCCATAAACTCCAATTAATGACAAGTCATTAATTTTCATTTTATGGGAAAACATGCACATATGACATAACAAAGTGATCAGTTTATATAATATTGTACATCCTTATGATGAATCTAGACAATAGAATATAATATCAAAGATCTACAAAACTAAGACTAATATCATTACTATACTATGTACCATAAATATTCATAATCAACTATGAAGTTGGCTATCAGGGGCTAGCCCACTGACCTCGGCTTCTTCAATGGGCAGAATCTCAGAAAGGGCCAAATAATAATTGGAGACAATTCCTGATAGCCATTCTTGAGATTCTGCTTGATGAGAGACAAGCCTTTAGCATTTGAAGAAGCCGATTTGAAAGCAGCATATATGATTTACAAAAGATTTACCAGAGATATTTGGGCTTAGAAGAACAAATAATGGCTAATTATTTGTGAATTCGCCCAGTAATTAGCCTTAATTTGCACCAATTAACAACTGATACATAAGAATTGGGCTAGACCCTGTGTCCATTACGATCACAGGAGGCGGTTGGGGAGGCGGATGGATACACTAATTTCTGCAAGTAAACATCAACTGATGCTGAGACTGAATGATAAGGGGAGTATAGGTAGCTATCAGAAGATTTAATTACCCTGAGCATATATACTCTCTTGTAGAAACCTAGTAACTGAGCCAGCAGAATAAGATACCATAATTTCCCATAAACTCCAACTAATGACAAGTCATTAATTTTCATTTTATGGGAAAACATGCACATATGACATAACAAAGTGATCAGTTTATATTATATTCTACATCCTTATGATAAATCTAGACAATAGAATATAATATCAAAGATCCACAAAACTAAGACTAATATCATTACTATACTATGTACCATAAATAGTCATAATCAACTATGAAGTTGGCTATCAGGGGCTAGCCCACTGACCTCGGCTTCTTCAATGGGCAGAATCTCAGAAAGGGCCAAATAATAATTGGAGACAATATATGCCTGATAGCCATTCTTGAGATTCTGCTTGATGAGAGACAAGCCTTTAGCATTTGAAGAAGCCGATTTGAAAGCAGCATATATGATTTACAAATGATTTACCAGAGATATTTGGGCTTAGAAGAACAAATAATGGCTAATTATTTGTGAATTTGCCCACATCGACTGGCACAGCCCAAATATCCAAATCATAAGCCACCTCCTTCGTAATGAAAAATGAAATTATTGCTAATCTCAAATACAGTCAAACCTGTGTTAGTGGTCACCTCTATTAAGCAGCCAACCTGTATTAAGCAGCCAGAGGAAAGTTGCCCGAAAATTCATAGACTTATATATTTGAACTGTATTAAGCAGCCACCTGCCTTCAGCAGCCACATTTTTAGCATCCCACGGGTGGCTGCTTAAGACAGGTTTGACTGTATACAATTTTCTATCATTTCTGAGCCTAAGGCTAAACATATAAATGGTTACTATTCTCATGACTTTTTACTATATTATATTTATTACTGCACCATACTTGTAATAGCGAAATATCAGGTGATTTATTTATTTCATTTTTTTTTTTTTTTTTTTTTTTTATTTACCATGTTAGGCCTTTTACTGTATCATATTAGGTGATTGAGATTGCACCAACTCTTGCTGTTTCAAGCCATGTCATGCTAAGTAAAGTACCAAATACATTAAGTGTTTTACTGCACCATTTTAGTTGTTTAAAATTGTGCTGTGTCAGACGATTATTTGCCATGTTAGGCTTATTACCACACCATGTCAGGTGTTTAACAACTGCGCCATGTCAGGCGACTTCTTGCCATGTGAGGCTTATTACTGCACCATATCAGGTCTTACAATTGAGCCATGTCAGTCGATCTTTTTTTTTTTTTTATTATTTCCATGTAAGCCTTATTACAGCACCATGTTAGGTGTTTAGCAATTGTGCCATGTCAGGCAATTTTTTTTTTTTTTTTTTTTTTTTTTATTATTATTATTTCCATGTAAGCCTTATTACAGCACCCTGTCAGGTGTTTAACAATTGCGCCATGTCAGGCGACTTTTTTTTTTATGCCCCCAACTTCAAAGAAGTTGGAGGGGCATATTGCTTCTGGGTTGTTCGTCCGTCCGTCCATCCGTCCGTCCTTCCGTCCGTCGGTCCGTCCGTTCGTCACGCTTTTTGATGCATAGCTTAACTTTAAAACCGTGAATGCTACTGTTTTGAAATTTCATATATGGATTCCTCATGAAAAAATAGCTGACACGTTTTTTTTTTCTTGACAGGATTATGCCCCTTTTCTGAGTTATGGCCCTTTGAAAAAATATGGATGCAATCTTGTCAGCAAAATATCTCAAAAACTATTAAAGCTAGAGCCTTGAAACTTGATGAATAGACTGGTAGTGATGAGTAGACAACCTGATTAACTTTTGAAGAAATTTTGAAAAATACTTCTTGAGTTATGGCCCTTTGTAATTTTGGGCAATTTTACCTTGTCAGCAAATATCTCAAAAACTATTAGAGCTAGAGCCTTGAAACTTAGTAAATGGATTTGTAGTGATGAGTAGATGACCTGATTAACTTTTGAAGAAATTCTGAAAAATACTTCATGAGTTATGGCCCTTTGTAATTTTGGGCATTTTTATCTTGTCAGCAAAATATCTCAAAAACCGTTGGAGCTAGAGCCTTGAAACTTAATGAATAGACTGGTAGTGATGAGTAGACAACCTGATTAACTTTTGAAGAAATTTTGAAAAATGCCTTTTGAGTTATGGCCCTTTGTAATTTTGGGCATTTTTACCTTGTCAGCAAAATATCTCAAAAACTGTTAGAGCTTGAGCCTTGAAACTTAGTAAATGGATTTGTAGTGATGTGTAGATGACCTGATTAACTTTTGAAGAAATTCTGAAAAACACTTCATGAGTTATGGCCCTTTGTAATTTAGGGCATTTTTAACTTGTCAGCAAAATATCTCAAAAACTATTGAAGCTAGAGCCTTGAAACTTGATGAATAGACTGGTAGTGATGAGTAGACAACCTGATAAACTTTTGAAGAAATTTTGAAATATACTTCTTGAGTTATGCCCCTTTGTAATTTTAGGCATTTTTATCTTGTCACCAAAATATCTCAAAAACTATTAGAGCTAGAGCCTTGAAACTTAGTAAATGG
The DNA here is from genome assembly GCA_964016985.1 of Anodontia alba. NCBI lineage: Eukaryota > Metazoa > Mollusca > Bivalvia > Lucinida > Lucinidae > Anodontia > Anodontia alba. The sequence continues at coordinate 26,641,256 of OZ024822.1, read as the reverse complement.
ATTTGTAGTGATGAGTAGATGACCTGATTAATTTTTGAAGAAATTCTGAAAAATACTTCATGAGTTATGGCCCTTTGTAATTTTGGGCAATTTTACCTTGTCAGCAAAATATCTCAAAAACTGTTGGAACTAGAGCCTTGACACTTGATGAATAGACTGGTAGTGATGAGTAGACAACCTGATTAACTTTTGAAGAAATTTTGAAATATACTTCTTGAGTTATGCCCCTTTGTTATTTTGGGCATTTTTATCTTGTCAGCAAAATATCTCAAAAACTATTAGAGCTAGAGACTTGAAACTTGGTGAATTGATTGGTAATGATGAGTAGATGACCTGATTAATTTTTTTGTAAATTCTGAAAAATATTTCATAAGTAATGGCCCTTTGTAAATTTGGGCATGTTTCCCTTGTGAACAAAATATCTTAAAAACTATTGAAGCTGGAGCCTTGAAACTTGATGAATAGATTGGTAGCGATGAGTAGATGACCTGATTATGCCCCCAGTTTCGAATGAAATTGATGGGGCATATTATTTTGCCTTCATTTGTCCATCCGACTGTTTGTCCGTTCATCAAGCTTTTTTTGTGCATGCCATATCTTAAGAACCCTGCACGCTAGGGTTTTGAAATTTTATATTTGGGTTCCCAATGAAAAAATAGCCGACCCGTATTTTGTTTCTTGTCTAGCATGTTTATTTAAAGTTATGTCCCTTTGAAAAAAATCAGAATTAAATCTTGTGAGCAAGATATCTTGAAAAGTATTTAAGCTGGGTTCTTGAAATTTGATACAGTGAGTGGGAATGATGTGTACATTACCCGATTATATTTTGAGAGAATTCCATGAAAATATTGATAAAGTTACGGCCCTTTGCAGTTCTGCTCATTTTGACCTTGTCAGCAAGATTTCTCGAAAAGCACTTAAGCTAGGGTCTTGAAATATTATATGCTGATTGGGGATGATGTGGAGATTACCTGGTTTGTTTTTTAGGGAATTCCATGAAAAATTGATGTAGTTATGGCCCTTTGTAGTTCTAGGCATTTTGACTTTTTCAGCAAGATATCTCAAAAAGTATTTAAGCTAGAGCCATGATATTTGGTATACTGATTGGGATTGAGGAGGAGATCACCTGAATAAATTTTGAACCAATTAAATGAAATGTTGGAGTTATGGCCCTTCGCAATTTCGGGCCATTTAATGTCGTTGCTTTATTGTGTATAGCATAAGTTTAGAACCATGTATGCTAATGTTTTGAAATTTCATGTTTTGATTCCTCATGAAAAAATAGGTGATCCGTATTTTTTTCTTATCCCAATCATCTCCTATTTTAGAGTTATTTCCCTTTGATAAAATAACATTGAAATCATATATTTGTACTGTTGTTACCGTCATGGCTAAGCAGTGTTGGAGTCAAACAGTGTTAGAGTCAGGCAGTTGGGGGCATAGTGTTTTACAAACACCAGCTCTAGTTTTTTTTTTTTTTGTGTTTTTTGTTTGCCATGTTAGGTTTATTACCACACCGTGTCAGGTGTTTAACAACTGCGCCATGTCAGGCGACTTTTTGCCATGTAAGGCTAATTATTGCACCATATCAGGTGTTACAATCGCGCCATGCAGGCAGGCGTTTTTTTTTTTTTTTTTTGTTGTTTTTTTTTTTGTTTTGTTTTTTTTATGTTAGGCTTATTACCTCACCATGTCTGGTGTTTAACAGTTGTGCTTTGTCAGGCAACTTTTTGCTACTTCTGTAGCGGCCATAAAAGGTCTCCCCATACATCATCATAGTGCAGGTTATATTTTATTTCTTTGGGATCATTGAGCTCATTCTGGTTATTTTGAAAATCAAATTCCACTTAAGCTGAAGCTAGGGGCATGTGCGGCCTCACAAACTACAGTGTTGCATATGGAAAGACTCAATCAAACCAAGTTTCCAATTTTCGTGATTTGTGTGTTCTTTGTTTCCAAAGGCAACACCATATACCAAGCACTTCAGTTATTACAGCATACACCTACAGGTTGCTGCTAATTAATGATGATTAATTGTAATTTGAAGAATCTTAAGCTGATTTGTTCTTCATGGGGCCTCTTGTTACATTGCACTTGTTCATAAATCAGTGCTCTGCCTAATTAATTAAGTATTTGCTTATCTGTAGAAGATGTGTATATAAAGTTTACAGCTGTCTTTATCTGTATCTCATTTAAAGATCTGGAACTGACACACTTTACACAAAGATTAGGATCTTTCACTGAAGCAGCAGGTCATTAACAAACTTTTGGCAGGACTTACACTCAGGTGTATTGTTTAGCTTATTCCCTGACTGCAGGCTTTGCCATGTTTTGTTGCACAGATTAAATAACAATTAGAGGTCCATATACCTAGCTTTTGAATGATGTGGTCTTCAAATCTAGCTATAAAACATAGGCTATTCCCGTTCCCTTCTAAAGCTGTGTTCTCATAAATCAGACTTTTGTAATTCTAAGTCAACAATTAAACTTTTTAATGTTTGAACAAAAAATGATCCAGTCAAAGCCTTACTTGAATTTAACAGACAACATGGGTCCTGAATGGAATTTAGATGAGCAAAATTGTGACTTCTTGCAATTTGGTATTTTTTAATTGCTTTTTCAGTACAAAGTCTGCTCTTGTAGAGTAAATAAATATTGTGATACCTTTTCTAAATGGATCTGTTTTTTAGATCATTCCAGCCTGTTAGAAATGTACTCATCAAACAGTTGTACATCTCTTAGGCATAGATCGATTTCGGGTCAAATGGTCCTTTGCTGTGAATTTGCTGCAACGCAAGAAACCAAAGAAAGCTAATTGCAAAACAGCCAATAACATATTATGTGTGAATAGATTGATAAAACCTTTATTAATTTTTTGACACAATTGAGTAGAATATTTGCTGTAATGGGCTGTTTAGTATGTTGTTGTTCTTTGTATACTCTTACGACATGAAAGCCGTAACAAAGGAATGAAGCATAGCTGAAAAAAATATTCCGTCTTTCCTTGGAATCGAACCCGGTCCTCCCGGTTAAAAATCCAATGCTCTAACCACTGAGCCAAAGAGTCGACTCCCTGACGCAGTTGTCAGAGATTGAATATATACTTAGAAGCTATGCGTAATCTGCCAAGGCAGATAATCGAAGGAAGGAGTGCTCGGTCGTAACACTCCCCCATTTCAAGGAAATCATCATTTATGATGACGTGTCGGCGTATAAAGTCCAATCCCGGATGAGCCCCCATCTTACGACATGAAAGCCGTAACAAAGGAATGAAGCATAGCTGAAAAAATATTCCGTCTTTCCTGGGAATCGAACCCGGTCCTCCCGGTTAAAAATCCAATGCTCTAACCACTGAGCCAAAGAGTCGACTCCCTGACGCAATTGTCAGAGATTGAATATATACTTAGAAGCTATGCGTAATCTGCCAAGGCAGATAATCGAAGGAAGGAGTGTTCGGTCGTAACATGTTTCCAAAAGTAACTTTCTAGAACAACAGGTTTACAATTACATGATGTTTACGTCCTTGATTCTGGACAGAGTTATTTTTGGCATGTCATGGAAGATTTAGAAGTTTCTTGAAGGAACCTAGAAAATAAGAGATGCTTGTAGTAAATTCTTTTTCTAGAACGTTCTCTGATATTATATAAGGAGAGAAGATTTGCATCTGGGCATCTTTGTATACTTTCATTGGAAATTATTCTATACTGGATTACTTTAATATTTTATTCATTCTGGACTTAAATTCTGAATTCAGGAACTTTAAATTGTGGGCTCAGAAACTGATATTCAAAGGATTTGTTTTATAAATTCTCGTGGATTATTTCAGAGGGACTTTGTGACATAAACTTGAAAGGTACTGTCTACTTACATTCTTTTGTTTTGAATCGTGTCTCATTTTTTTGTGAATAAATATTGTTAATAATTAAAGCTTGTAGCTGGTTTCACTTTCATTTCTTTCTCGTTACGCCTGGCTCGTAACAGAAATTGATATAAAGTCCAATCCCGGACGAGCCCCCATCTTACAACATGATAGCCGTAAGAAAGGAATGAAGCATAGCTGAAAAAATATTCCGCCTTTCGTGGGAATCGAACCCGGGTCCTCCCAGTTAAAAATCCAATGCTCTAACCACTGAGCCAAAGAGTCGACTCCCTGACTCAGTGGTTAGAGCATTGGATTTTTAACCGGGAGGACCGGGTTCGATTCCCAGGAAAGACGGAATATTTTTTCAGCTATGCTTCATTCCTTTGTTACGGCTTTCATGTCGTAAGATGGGGGCTCGTCCGGGATTTGAACCCGGGACCTCTCGCTTGTAAATTCTTCAGACCTGCATATGCTTCACGTAGGCTGTGCAAGTTTTCATCATCAAAAAGGAGAATTTAAACCCTCAAAACTGTACCTCGCCTACAGGTATATATTTTAAGTCTACTGTATTTCATCTTAAGGTGATGATAACAGTAAGCCACAAAATCTACTAAACATGATTCTTAATGACGAGTTCAGTGGCCATCAGTATAGCCAGAACAACAAAGGGAAATAACTCTAAGGGACCTGGCCCCATGACCCTTATTTTCTTTCCCACAATAACAGGTAAAATTGAACAGCCTGACACAATTTCTTGTAACAGAAGAAATTAAATAAATGTTTGTAATCCAGTATTGTAAATTATTCTGACAGATTTACTAACTGAACTGGTTATTAAGAAGTTCACTGTCTCTTTAAGTCCAACAGTAGTTTGTTTGGGGTTGGGTACTGGGTTGGGTTCTGCTCCGCATCTGCATACAGCTGCTTGAACTTGCTGATCAATCTGTGATGGCTTGATTACAGGTAGTCTGTGTTCTTCTCGACCTAGCTGTGTCTCTTTGTCCGCTGATCCTTGTATTTGTAGAATAATCTGCTGCTCCTTGAGTTCAATGAAGATTTCCTTTTCTCCAAGAATATGAATACAAACATTTATTTGCTAATTTTGTGCACTATTTGAATGAAACCACTGAAATACTCTGCTTTTAACTGCCACAAATTATTAAACACAACTTTTTAGACACTGAATTTGCCACTTTTGCTATTTATTCTCTGCTTTCCTAAGATTGCCACTTTTTAAGGCTCTGCCTGGAATTGCCACTATTATGAAATACACAAATATTACTCTGTTTTTTTTTTTTTTTTTTTTTTTGTATTACCACAAAAAATACACATATTTTCCTAATTCTAAATAAGAAAAACACTAGAATTTCCTCCATTGAATAATTGGATAATAGAATAATACAATGTAATAAAAATTATTTCCACCAATAGAATGAAAGAATTATTCCGCCAATAGAAAGATGAATATTTTCCATAAAATGCATAATTTCCGCCAATGAATAAATGAATAGAAAAAATTGAATGATTTTGATAAGTCCTATAATTTCCTATTCTTTGCTGTTTCCACTGTTGATCGCTACCCTGGGGGTCTCCAACCATGTGCAACCAGGACGTCTGGACATCTGGGGTGTGTCCTGAGTCTGTGCATTAAGCAAGGATGGTGGGATATAGAGGATGAGGGAAATGCTTGCTGCCTATTTAGTCATGCCATGTGGACAACAAATGTCCAGCTGCTGTTTCTTTTACTGCTATCGCCGCTGTAGTAGCTGTCGGTTGGATCCTATTGTTGCCTTTGATCTAAGCCTGATATGATGACAACTACAGTTGCCTCAGTCACCCACACACCACTTATGACAGGATACAGCTTTTGCAAAGTTTAGGCTGCCACTTGTATGTTCCATTCAGCCAGCTTAGCACGAAATCGATCAGCATACAAAACTGTTGATGTCCCCCATGTCATATGGAACTGACCTGCTCTGAGTCCATCTTCTTGATGACATAATGGGTCTACTTAAACACTATGCGAATTCCTACAGAATATTAACCATATTGGAAGAAACCTCTTATTCCAGTATGTATAATGTGTTCACAACAGTTTTAACAGTTACTATTATATTTATTCACACAGTAGTTAACAATAGTTCTTCATAGTCAGGGTATGTCCAACATAATTTATACTTGATAAATCCTATTTCTGTTTAAATCTAACTGTTGGTTTATAATAAACCAGCCTCAAAGATAATACACTAATTTCTGCAAGTAAACATCAACTGATGCTGAGACTGAATGATAAGGGGAGTATAGGTAGCTATCAGAAGATTTAATTACTCTGAGCATATATACAGTGTAGCTCCAATACATCGCGGTCCGTTATTTCGCGAAATCCAGTATATTGCGGATCGGCCATGGCTCCCAAATTTTCCATAAGCAAAAAAAAAAATTCAAACACATAATATGTATGTTGTTTTATTGTCCACCGCCTTTTCGAAGAAAAGTGGAGGGACACTGTTTTTGGTTTTCCGTGGGGCGTGGTGCATGGCGCGTTGTGCGTGGTGCGTGGTTCCGAGTTTTTTGGTAGGTACTTTGTCCCCTTAACTCCTCCCACAGTTTTTGTCCGATCCTTTTGAAACTTTACAGGTGTTTTAAGGATGGTCTGAAGATGTGCATGTGGTTTTTTCAGAATCCTGAAATAATTTTTTATCACTTTTTCCGCATTTTTAACTTAGACATTTTTTGAGTTCTAATATTCAGAAGTCTATAGGGAGTAGGTACCTTGTCCCCTTAACTCCTCCCACAGTTTTTGGCCGATCCTTTTGAAACTTTACATCGGCTTTCAGGATGGCCTGAAGATATGCATGTGGTTTTTTCAGAATCCTGAAATAATTTTTTATCACTTTTTCCGCATTTTTAACTTAGACATTTTTTGAGTTCTAATACTACAGAAGTGTATTGGGAGCAGGTACCTTGTCCCCTTAACTCCTCCCACAGTTTTTGGCTGATTCTTTTGAAACTTTACAGGTGTTTTAAGGATGGTCTGAAGATATGCATGTGGTTTTTTCAGAATCCTGAAATTAATTTTTATTACTTTTTAGACATTTTGAACATAGACATTTTTTTAGTTCTAATATTTCAGAAGCGTATAGGGAGTAGGTACCTTGTCCCCTTAACTCCTCCCACAGTTTTTGGCCGATCCTTTTGAAACTTTACATCGGCTTTCAGGATGGCCTGAAGATATGCATGTGGTTTTTTCAGAATCCTGAAATAATTTTTTATCACTTTTTCCGCATTTTTAACAGACATTTTTTGAGTTCTAATACTACAGAAGTATATATGGAGCAGGTACCTTGTCCCCTTAACTCCTCCTACAGTTTTTTGCCAATCCTTTTGAAACTTTACAGGTGCTTAAAGGATGGTCTGTAGATATGCATGTGATTTTTTCAGAATCCTGAAATTATTTTTTATTACTTTTTACACGTTTTGAACTTAGACATTTTTTGAGTTCTAATATTACAGAAGCTATAGGGAGTAGGTAGCTTGTCCCCTTAACTCCTCCCACAGTTTTTGACCGATCCTTTTGAAACTTTACGTGGGCTTTTAGGATGGCCTGAAAATATGCAAGTGGATTTTTCAGAATCCTGAAATATTTTTTTATTACTTTTTCCGCATTTTTAACTTAGACATTTTTTGAGTTCTAATATTACAGAAGTGTATAGGGTGCAGGTACCTTGTCCCCTTAACTCCTCCCACAGTTTTTGTCCGATCCTTTTGAAACTTTACAAGGGCTTTTAGGATGGCCTGGAGATATGCATGTGGTTTTTTCAGAATCCTGAAATAATTTTTTACCACTTTTTCTGCATTTTTAACTTAGACATTTTTTTAGTTCTAATACTACAGAAGCGTATAGGGAGTAGGTACCTTGACCCCGTAACCTACCACAGTTTTAAGCCGATCCTTTGAAACTTTACAGGTGCTTTAAGGATGGTCTGAAGATATGCATGTGGTTTTTTCAGAATCTTGAAATTTTTTTTTATCACTGGTTTCCTGCTTCAATACTTAGGTAATTGATACAGGACCAATGGTCCTCTGGTTAACTTTACCATTTTTAACACCTCAAATAAAAATAAGGCGGGGGACATAAATTCCCCATGGAATTTGCTTGTTTAACTTCAGAAAGAAAAAAGAACGCGTTTCTCCTCGGGTAATTGATTTTTCGCGCCTATCCCAACGCTAAGTCACGTCAGGTATTATGACAAACAATCCACTTAGTGTCAATCAGCGCACACGTTGATTATAATTGGCAAACAATAAATTATATCACCGTTATTGTCATAATCATTATCATCAAAGAAAACAACTGCGTCAAAAAAAACAAAAAAATAACAATAAAACTAAAATGAAAAGAAATTAACTTTGATAAACGACAGTTTTTTGTTTGTTTTTTTGCGCACGCAGCACAATAATATATAAAGGGAAGCAACTCAAATTATCTTAACCCAACTGAAGCAGTTTGAGTAACTTCCCTTCACTGTTCCAGGGAACCAGAGTAGCCAAGTTCTGCGTACGGATGGTCAGGTTGTTTTTCTCCGGGTACTCCGGTTTTCGCCCACTTTCGATGAACGATCGGCTCGATATAAGTGAAATATTCTTGAAAGGGCCGTAAAACCCAAATCAAAATCCAAAATGGCATCCTAAATTGTCAACCCGATGATTTCTTGTTTTCAAACATAGTTTATCAGCTGGTTTCGATTGAAATTACTTGTTAGACATAGCGCACCATTGTAAATTATGCCATTGAGCAATTCTAATCCAATTTTAATTAGGAAATGTGGCTGACAGCATGACTGAATGCCATTTATCAGTGATGTCTCAGCAAACTACCACAGCAACAAACCAAGCGAGTGTTATGCATGCCGTTATACATGCATGGTACATGTCTGGACATATCGCGCTCAGTTTATATCGCGATAGCGGACTCTGGACCCCGAGGACCGGGATATATTGGAGCTTTACTGTACTCTCTTGTAGAAACATAGTAACTGAGCCAGCAGAATAAGATACCATAATTTCCCATAAACTCCAATTAATGACAAGTCATTAATTTTCATTTTATGGTCTGTTTATGTTGTTTGAGACTTTAAACTTGCAGATATATAGATTTTTGATACTTCCGGTCCCCATTTTGTTTAGCCAAACAAAAAGAATGTACCCAACCAGAAAATAAAAAGCCCCCCGCACACACATCTATTTGTGCAAAAAAGTGCCTGATAATCTAATAACTTTTTTTTAGCCTTATCTGACCTTATAATCCACTTCACGTAGTTGAGTATTTGTGAATTACAGCAATGTCTGTGTCTAACACTAAATTTCTACAATAAGGCTCAAAATACACACGTACACATGAAAATGTGTCCAGCAACTACTTGTAATTGTGTCACAGTAAAATCCATGCGATGAACAGTTAAATAATGAGCACTACAGGACATGTACTGTCTGTCCAACCAGTAATTCATAACTCATGGTAATAATAATTACATTTGTGTGATCATGTATCTGGAGAGCCTGCAAATGGTTTGCAAATGGTCCAGAAAATTCTACTCTACTATGAACTAACACTACAAAAATATAAGAAAGGTGGTGGTAGGTGGGAGGAAAACACATAATCAACACAATTTTTAAAAATGATATTGCCAGTGGCTTGCGCAAAACTAAACTGAAGCTGACACGGAGATGGGAGCTGCAATTTGATTGGCTGCTGATAGCGTTGGCAGAGTTTCAGACAGGTACATGGACTAGTCCATCTGGTGCCCTCTTTTAGATGGACTAATCTGCACCTGTGACATGAATCACGTGAAACTGGCGCTATCAGCTTGTATAATTTCTCAAAGATCAAGGTAACTGAGACTAGTCTGCGTGGCCATCTCGTCATAATTAATACTGGATTAATAACTTAATCCTTCCATAAACAATGGAACACCATGAAAGGTTTTGCAAATGAGACAGCATGTGTCAAAAGGGTTTTGATATGCCACGTTTGCATATATTTGAAGCTCTCAATTGAGCAAATTCATATAGAAGTTTCAGTTTACTGCCATAAAATTAGCTTTGTGATGTATAAGCTTTCTTGTCCCTGTAAGGGTTAATGCCCGCGTAAGGGGTAGTCAGCCTCGTAAGTCATATCCGACACAAATATTTCAGTCCCAGGAACAAATACATGGGAAATTTAGCATCTTACGTATTTCAACATAGACGTAGGTTGAGGTATGCCTTATTTGGTATGTTAAAGAAGTGTTTCATAGCCCAGATAGCTGAAAATACCTTCATTTTGCACCTGAAAAAAAGTCAAAACAAGAATATTGGACTGCCTGTCACCGGTGTGAAATTGAAATAAGAATTAACAGCTTGCTTTTTTCAAGCCCACACCTATCTTTTCCAATGCTGAAATGAAAATAGTTGGGAATAGCATTGCCTGATTCTTCAAAATATGTCTATGAAATTGACTAAAACTCAATAAATAAGGAGATCTTGTTGACATTTGGATGTCTGGTAAGTCATAGCCAGAAGTTTGTGTAAAGATTTTGAGTGCATAACTACCGGCTACCCCTTAGGAGATTACCAGGTGTGTGTTATGTACAGGAAAGACAACTCTGGCATTCTTACTTTTGGAGTTATCTCCCCTTCTTGTGTTTGAATTTGATTTTGTGTCCATTCTGTACCTCAAATATATTTTGGATTATTTAAATTTTACTTGGTAGAAATGTAGAACAGAACCAGATGATGTGTTGTGTACAAGAATGACAACTTTTGGATTTATCTCCCATTCTTGTGTTTGAATTTGATTACATGTCCGCTCTGTAACTTGAATACCCTTCACAATATTTTGATGATACTTGATAGAAATGTAGTACAGGACAAGACGACATGTTGCCTACAAGAATGACAACTCTGCTGGGTTGGGGGGGCATTTGTTCTTTGTTGTTGTTTTTTTTTTCTAAAAAACCTTTTCTAGTTTCTACAGTCATTCTTTCCCTTCCACTGATTCAAGAAGGGCAATTGTCAGTTTCTATAGAAATACTGGTTAACCTCTTAGAGGACTAAGCCTGCCCAGTAAACTGTGGTTAGGTAAACCTACTGTGCTTGACATGACCCCATCGGGTTGACTGGGCTGTAAAACCTCAACACAAACAAACAAGTAATCTTGTTTTTATCTGCAATAAGAAACCATCTAGAATTAAATTTGTCTTTAGATATTTTTATGCCCCTGCCACGAAGTAGAGGAGGGAACATAGGTTCACCCTCTCATACTTCTGTGTGTCCTTCCTTCGTTATTCTATGTACCCATCCTTCCATCACTCTTCATCAGGTCAGGTCCAAAATGGTTAGAGCTAGATTGCTGAAATTTTATATGTAGCATCAGCATGAAAAATAAGCAGACCCATATTTTTTTCTTTTTTTTTTCCATCAGGGGTTCTCCTTGAGGAGTTTTCCCCTTTTTCAGCTCACTGTCACTTAGTGACAAGGAGAAAGAATGTGCACAATACTGTTTAACCACTTAGAGGACTAAGTCTGCCCAGTATAAGTGTGGTTAGGTAAACTGACTGTGCTTGACATACCCCATTGGGTTGACTGGGCTGTAAAAACCTCAACTCAAACAAACAAGTAATCTTGTTTTGTTTTTTTTATCTGCAATAAGTAACCATCTAGAAATAAATTTGTCTTTAAATATTTTATGCCCCTGCCACGAAGTGGAGGAGGGCACATAGGTTTACCCTCTGTCATATAACCATGTGTCCTTCCTTCGTCATTCTATGTGTCCATCCTTCCATCTCACTTCATCAGGTTAGGTCCAAAATGGTTAGCACTAGATTGATGAAATTTTATATGTAGCATCAGCATGAAAAATAAGCAGACCTAAATTTTTATTCTTTTTTTTTTTCCATCAGGGGTTCTCCTTGAGGAGTTTTCTCCTTTTTTAGCTCACCTGTCACGTCGTGACAAGGTGAGCTTTTGTGATCACATTTTGTCTGTCCTGCTTGCGGACGTCCGTGCGTGTGTGCCTTTGTCCGTCGGTAAACAAAATTTTTCTTCAAATGACATCTCCTCCTAAACCACTGATTGGATTTTTACCAAACTTCTCAGGAATGAGCCTTGGTTGGTCCTCTTTGTTCAAATAGTTCTGGTCCATTGCACATCTAGGTCACATGAATTAAAAATAGATATTTGGATGGTTTTATTTTAAAAAAAGAAAATATGTGTTTTTGTTGCACCTGTTTTCACAAGGGCGACTTAGGCGTGCAAGTTTCTGTCTGTCCGTCCGTCTTTCTGTCAACATTTACCCTGGGTGTCTTGTGAGCACAACTGCTCTTACAGTTTTGTACCGATCAGTTTGAAACTTTGCGTGTGTTTTCTTCATGGTATGAAGATATGCATGTGGTTTGGATATAATTGTTAGATTATTTTTTGTCACTTTTTCCACATTGTGAACTTAGTCATTGTTCACCTCAATATATAGACAGTGGGTACCTCTTGTGAGCGCAACTCCTCTTACAGTTTTATACTGATTGTTTTGAAACTTTGCATGTGTTTTCTTCATGGTATGAGGATATGCATGTGGTTTGGGTATAATTGTTAGAACATTTTTTGTCACTTTTCCACATTATGAACTTAGTCATTTTTCACCCTCATTATATAGACAATGGGTACCTCTTGTGAAACTTTGCATGTGTTATCTTCATGGTATGAGGATGTGCATATGATGGGGATGTAATTGTTAGATTATTTTTTTCACTTTTTCCACATTGTGAACTTAGTCTTTTTTCACCCTTAATATATAGACAGTGGGTACCTCGTGAGCACAACTCCTCATACAATTTATACTAATCTTTTTGGAACTTAGCACATGTTTTCTCCTTAGTCTGAAGATGTGCATGTCCTTTTCTTATAATCTTTGGCATATTTTTTGTCACTTTTTTGTTCTTTTTGAACTTTGTCATTTACTGATGTATAGACAGTGGGTACCAGGTGATTGCAACTTCTCATACAATTTAAACTGGTCTTTTTGAAACTTTGCACATTTTCTCCCGGGTCTACAGAAGTGCACATGGTTTGAATATGATTTTTAAATTTATTTTTGTCACTTTGTCTACTTTAACTTTGTCATTTTCTTAACCTCAGATTTTTTTCCAAATTGTGTACTTAGTCATTTTTCACCCTCAATATATAGACAGTGGGTATCTCGTGAGCACAACTCCTCATACAATTTTATACCAATCTGTTTAGCTCACCTGAGCAAAAGCTCAGGGTGAGCAATTGTCATCACCCTATGTCTGTCGTCAACAATTAGTTTGTTAACACTCTAGAGGTCACAGTTTTGACCTAATCTTGATGAAACATGGTCAGAATGTTTGCCTCTATGAAATCTAGGTCAAGTTTGATACTGAGTTACTTGGGGTCAAAAATTAGGTCACCAGGTCAAATCAAAGGAAAAACTTGTTAACACTCTAGAGGTCATAGTTTTGACCCAGTCTTGATGAAACTTGCTCAAAATGTTTGCCTCTATTAAATCTAGGTCAAGTTCGAAACTGGGTCACTTGGGATCAAAAACTAGGTCACCGGGCCAGATCAGCAGAAAACCTTGTTAACACTCTAGCGGTCACAATTTTCAAGCAATCATCATGAATCTTGCTCAAAATGTTTGTCTTGCTGATTTCTAGGTCAAGTTCGAAACTGGGTCACTTTGGGTCAAAAACTAGGTCATCGGGCCAAATCAGCAGAAAACCTTGTTAACACTCTAGCGGTCACATTTTTCAAGCAATCATCATGAATCTTGCTCAAAATGCTTGTCTTGATGATTTCTAGGTCAAGTTCAAAACTAGGTCACTTGGAGTCAAAAACTTTATCACCAGGCCAAATCAGCAGAAAACCTTGTTAACACTCTAGCGGTCACATTTTTCAAGCAATCTTCATGAATCTTGCTCAAAATGTTTGTCTTGATGATTTCTAGGTCAAGTTCGAAACTGGGTCACTTGAAATCGAAAACTAGGTCACCGGGCCAAATCAGCAGAAAACCTTGTTAACACTCTAGTGGTCACATTTTTCAAGCAATCTTCATGAATCTTGCTCAAAATGTTTGTCTTGATGATTTCTAGGTCAAGTTCGAAACTGGGTCACTTGAAATAAAAAACTAGGTCACCGGGCCAAATCAGCAGAAAACCTTGTTAACACTCTAGCGGTCACATTTTTCAAGCAGTCGTCATGAATCTTGCTCAAAATGTTTTGTCTTGATGATTTCTAGGTCAAGTTTGAAACTGGGTCACATGGTGTCAAAAACTAGGTCACCAGGCCAAACCAGCAGAAAACCTTGTTAACACTCTAGCGGTCACATTTTTGAAGCAATAATCATGAATCTTGCTCAAAATGTTTGTCTTGATGAGTTCTAGGATATGTCTGAAACTGGGTCACGTGGGGTCAAAAACTAGGTCACCGGGCCAAATCAGCAGAAAACCTTGTTAACACTCTAGCGGTCACATTTTAGCTGATGTCATTATGAGTCTGGCTCAAAATGTTTGTCTTCATGATTTCTAGGTCAAGTTTGAAACTGGAACACCTGGGTTCAACAACTAGGTCACCTGGCCAAATCAGCGTAAAATATTGTTATCACTCTAGCGGTCACATTTTTCAAGCAGTCATCATGAATCTTGCTCAAAATGTTTGTCTTGCTGAGTTCTAGGTCAAGTTCGAAACTGGGTCACTTGGAGTCAAAAACTAGGCCACCGGGCCAAATCAGCAGAAAACATTGTTAACACTTGAGCCGTCACATTTTTTAAGCAATCATCATGAATCTTGCTCAAAATGTTTGTCGATGATTTTTAGGTCAGGTTCGAAACAGGGTCACTTGGGGTCAAAAACTAGGTCACCTGGCCAGATCAGCAGAAAACCTTGTTAACACTCTAGTGGTCACATTTTTCAAGCAATCATCATGAATCTTGCTCAACATGTTTGTCTTGATGATTTTTAGGTCAGGTTTGAAACTGGATCACTTGGGGTCAAAAACTAGGTCACCTGGCCAAATCAGCAGAAAACCTTGTTATCACTCTAGCGGTCACATTTTTGAAGCAGTCATCATGAATCTTGCTCAAAATGTTTGTGTTGATGATTTCTAGGTCAAGTTTGAAACTGGGTCACATGGGGTCAAAAACTTGGTGACCTGGCCAAATCAGTAGAAAACTGTTAACACTCCATAGGTCACATTTTTTAAATAATCATCATAGATATTGTTCAAAATGTTTGTCTTGATGATTTCTAGGTCTAGTTTAAAACTGGGTCACTTGATATCAAAAACTAGTTCACCTGGCCAAATCAAAGGAAAACCTTTTTTTTTCTTTTTTTTTTTTTTTTCTTTTTTTTTTTTATTTATTTATTTTTTTTCCACATCTTTATTTTATTAATTTATGCATGTAATACATATACGTAATAAAAAGTGATATATTGATAATCTTTCATTCTATCTCTCATCCTTCTTAAGCTATATGAACTATTGTTATGTCTGTCAGAATACAACTAATATTTCAGTATTTTTATATACATGGAGACTCTTTTAATTAATAATGTCTGCTTTTGTATATGAAACAACTTCTCATTGGCTATAGTCCCTCTTCGCAACCACAAAAACTGTTTATACTTTCTGCTTATTTTGATATAGGAACCATGAGTCATCAAAACAGTTTTTGTGATTTGAAAAAGGATCATGTTCATATATATACATGCAGTTAATTATACTATACTAACTGAACTTGATGAAGATATAAACATTCTAATCTGCTCTGCATTACTTGTCTGCTTACCTGAACATATACATAGGGCTGTGTGGCTTATGGCTACAAGAAATATTAAGTTTAAGAGTTTGGGTATCTACTATATCTATATTAAGTTTAATGGTTTAATAGTTCCTGCAACTGCCTTTTTAGCTCACCTGAGCACGAAGTGCTCATGGTGAGCTATTATGGTCAGTCAATGTCCGTCGTGCGTCGTGCGGCGTCAACAATTACTTTAAAAGCCTACTCCTCCTACACCCCTGGGCCAATTGACTTGATACTTGGTAGGAAGCATTGGGGTGACTTGTAGATCAAAAATAGCTAAAATCGTTCCGATCGGAATACCAAGATGGCCGCCATCTTGAAAATCTATTTTTCGCTTTTCCTGAACCGAAAGGCCAGTTGACTCCAAACTTCTAGGAAGCATCAGGGTGACTTGTAGATCAAAAATAGCTAAAATCGTGCCGATCGGAAATCCAAGATGGCCTCCATGGCCGCCATCTTGAAAATCTATTTTTCGCTTCTTCTCCTGAACCAAAAGGCCAGTTGACTCCAAACTTGCTACGAAGCATCAGGGTGACTTATAGATAAAAGATAGCTAAAATCGTGCTGATAGGAAATCCAAGATGGCCGCCATGGCCGCCATCTTGAAAATCTAGTTTTTGCTTCTTCTCCTGAACCGAAAGGCCAATTGACTCCAAACTTGCTAGGAAGCATCAGGATGACTTGTAGATAAAAAAATAGCTAAAATCGTGCCGATCGGAAATCCAAGATGGCCGCCATCTTGAAAATCTATTTTTCACTTCTACTCCTAAACCCAAAAGCCAATTGACTCCAAACTTGGTAAGAGACATTGGGGTGACTTATAGATCAAAAATAGCTAAAATCATGCCTATCGGAAATCCAAGATGGCCGCCATCTTGAAAATCTAGTTTTTGCTTCTTCTCTTGAACCGAAAGGCCAATTGACTCCAAACTTGCTAGGAAGCATCAGGATGACTTGTAGATAAAAAATAGCTAAAATCGTGCCGATCGTAAAACCAGGATTGGTGCCATGGCAGCCATCTTGAAAATCTATTTTTCGCTTCTTCCTCTGAACCGAAAGGCCAGTTGACTCGAAACTTGGTAGGAAGCATTTGGGTGACTTGTAGATCAAAAATAGCTAAAATCATGCCAATCGTAAATCCAAGATGGCCGCCATGGCGGCTATTTTGAAAATCTATTTTTCGCTTCTTCTCCTAAACCCAAAAGGCACTTGACTCGAAACTTAGTGGGAAGCATCAGGGTGACTTGTAAATCAAATATAGCTAAAATCGTTCTGATCAGAAATCCCAGATGGCCACCATGGCTGCCATCTTGAAAATCTATATTTAGCTTCTTCTGCACAGAAAGGCCAATTGACTCCAAACTTCGTAGGAGACATTGGGGTGACTTGTAGATCAAAAATAGCTAAAATCATGCCAATCAGATATCCAAGATGGCCACCATGGCAGCCATCTTGAAAATCTATTTTTCGTCTTTTCTCCTGAACTGAAAGGCCAGTTGACTCGAAACTTGGTAGGAAGCATTGGGGTGACTAGTAGATCAAAAATAGCTAAAATCGTGCCGATCGTAAATCCAAGCTGGCTGCCATTTAGAGTGTTCAAATGATCACGCTCAATTGACTGGCATGCCATATATCTTCTTCTTCAAAATAAAGAACTGCTTAAATGATGATCTTTTCATTAGTTGCGATGACAGGATTGGAAAAATGGTGCATAACATCTGCATATCTGCAGTGGCTATGTCACTCAGGTGAGCGACCCGTGGCCCGTGGGCCTCTTGTTTCAAGACGATGTTTGTGGAAAAATGTTTTTTTGTTTTTTTTCTGGCTATGGCGTATCAAGTTGTATCTTCCATTATGTGACTTAAAAGTGACCATTTGGCTTGAAATTTATTCTGTTTATTATGAATTTTTGAGATGTATTTCTCATTCTGATATTTTCTTTTCAGGTAGATAATAAAATTTTCCAGCCTAATGCTATTTGCCAAAAACTTTGTTTTGTAGATAAAGTACTTACCTAATAGTAGTATGTAGTTAAGTAGTTCATTATTTTCTTGTTTAGAAAAAATAACATTCTTTATGGTTAAATGAAGTATAACATTAGCTTGAATTCTTAGCCAATTCTTCATAGCCAACCAAAATTCTTTCACCTTATTACAGTTGAAAAGCACATGTATTATTGTTTCAGTTTCCAGGCTGCAAAAAGTGCATCTGTCATTGTCTACTTTATTTATTTTGTGAAGAAAAGATTTTGTAACTAGTATATGGTTATTTACTTTAAATTGAAACTCTTGTAATTTTACTTCTTTGATATTTTTAATTGTATCATTATAACTATTCCATTCTTCCTGTGTAATATTTCCTAATATATTAACCCATTTTTGAGATGGTGGACTTGAATCCTGGTTTGCAACAATAATATCATATAATGTTCTACTACCTTTTTTGTCTTTACATAATAATTTAAGATAACAATTTCGAGCAACATATTGTTTCATGTTCTTACATACAAAATTATTTTGGTTGATTTTAATTTTCCAGTACGCAGGCAACTTTCTTAAGATTGATTGATAGTCTAAAAAAGTCCCATGTATACCATAATTTTCTTTCAGTTTATCAAATTGATAAAAATTTCCATCTCCATTAAGTAAGTCTATTACATTTTTAATACCTTTATCATGCCATTCTTTTAATATAAATTTTGTCCCCCATTCATATTTGAGTTAAACCATATTGAGCAATATAAAATATCTTCCAAGTGTCTCGATTCTGACTGCTTTACAAAAGTTACTCCAACTTATTAGTAAACATTTCCAAAATGGATTTATTTGCTCATTTGCCTTTATGCCTGCATAATTATTTCCTTTAGTAAAAAGACCATCCATATTTATGTATGAAAGACTGCTCCATGTGCAACTAGGTTGTGAAATTAGTCGCCTTAGCCATGTAACTTTTAATGCTGTAACAAATTCTTGTTCGTCTGTCATTACTGACAATGACCAATCCTAATCAACTGTGTGATGTGTTATTATTTGTGTGTTCTAAGATGGCTGATGAGACCAATCTTAGCTCTAAACTGCCTGTTGCAGATAGAACAAGAGAGGTCTGAGGAAGAAAGTTCTGTTGGTGATGCCTTAGCTCTGGCTTTCCACTGTGCATGTTTCTGCTCGGCTTCGCTGATTCTTTTTGCTTCGTATTCATCAGCTCCCCTTTTTATGAGGCCTCGCCACTTTGTACGATCTTGTGCAATCTGTTCCCATGACTCAGTTGGTATGTTGAAGTCTTTAAGGGAGGCTTTGAGGGTGTCCTTGTATCGCTTATTCTGACCACCATGGGAGTGTTTTCCTACTTGAAGTTCTCCATAGAGGATTTTCTTTGGCAAAGGTTCATCAGGCATTCTGGTAACAGTGCCAATTTCAGAAGAGTATGTATACTCTGCATCCCTGCCCTTTTCAGGACTTCTGTGTCTGGAGTCCTGTCTTGCCACTTGATCTTTAGAAGTTTTCTAAGACAGCTTGTATGGAAGTGGTTCAGTCTTTTGGCATGCCGTTGGTAAACTGTCCAAGTTTCGCATGCGTATAATAGTGTTGGCAGCACTACCAATCTATATACTTTCAGCTTTGTGTCAAGTCTGATCCCATTTCGGTCCCAAATACTTCCACGTAGCCGGCCAAATGCTGCACTAGCTTGGGCAATTCTAGCATTGACCATCATCAATGTGCACAACTCTAGACAATGTGCTTCCAAGGTAGGTGAACTTGTCTACCACTTGCAGTCATTGACCTTTCACTGTGATGGTAGGCTCCTTGTAAGGCTTTCCAGGTGCTGGCTGATATACTACCTCAGTCATTTTGATGCTGATTGTGAGATCATAGCTGTCACATGAATCAGATACTTGATCCACACCTTTTTGCATTTTCTCTTCTGTTGGAGCACCCTTTGCCATGTCATCAGCAAAGAGGAACTCGTCTAGCACCTCTGTCTACACCTTAGATTTAGCTTGCAACCTTGCTACATAAGACTTTTAAGTTACTGCTTCTATATAGCTGTTAACAGAATCTGTGTAGCAATATCTAGGGTAGATGGAGCTCTGAAGCCCTGGTCGGCAATCCATCTAGGAGTTGGCAACTCCAAACAAAAACCTGCATACCTGGATTTGCCTGTTCCAGTTATGTGAAGTCTGCTTCGGCAGCTGGGGCAGAAGAAATCATTACTATGATTCAACGACCCATTATGGCGATGGAGCAGCATGTTGTGGTGCATGGAGAGCATGACAAGGCACAAAAGAAGTCATGGTCATCCACTGCATCTGGGCTTAGCTCCAGATGTCCTGACACTGTCTTGCCTCTGGATCCAGCTAGGTCAGGATGAGAGAGTGAGGTTGACTCTGCGCGCCTCTCCCTCACTATAATCCAATTCACAGCGCATGTCATCTTAATCAGCAACACACATTCACAGCAAGCACATATATGCAAATCATACAAAAGCCCTGTGGCGATGGGCAAGCGGCAAAGCAGCAGGTGAGGAAACACTGGAAGCTGTAGTTGCGGACCTGCACACAGGCGGCTTGGTTCAATATGGTCGCTTTCCTTAAGAGCGAAGCAGTATGGGGAATTCGGCAGCCGAACTGGGCGACTGAGCAGACCTTTTTAGGATCGCATTGCTCACCCCCGTAGCATGGGGAAGGGGCTAGAAAAGGTGCCCTAAACAATTGCCTGCTTCAAAACTCCTGACTGGTTAACCGCAATCAGCGGGAATCCCACTTAGCGGTCAAACAAGAAAAAAGAAGATGAAAGTGATAACACTTACCATCGGCGCTGTAACAAAACTGTCTATTTGAATCATTCTTAAACCCCCTTTTGTTATATCTTTAATTATAATTTTTCTTTTTATCTTGTCAGACCCAGAATTCCACAGGAATTTATAAAATAATTTATTTAGGTTTTGTACTAAATTTCCTGGTGGGTTGGGTAGAGCCAGAAATAAATGAACAAATTTTGATATGGCTAATGATTTAATAACAGTTATCTTTCCAGGCAATGTAATTTTTCTTCTTGACCAAGACTTGATAATATTTTCCACTTTTTTAAGGACATCAGTTGCATTTTGATCCCATATGTCAAAAACCTCAGGAGTAAAAGTCACTCCTAGGATTTTAAAAGGTTCCTGATTCCAGTCTAAATTATATTCCAAGCATAACTTGCGATTTGATCTATTCATTGATCCAATCCATATTGCTCTTGTTTTTTCAACATTTATTTTTAAATCAGACATTGAATAAAATAATTTTAATTTATCTAAAGTTTTTTTTAGCGATATTTCTGATCCATCTAAGAATATTTGAGTGTCATCAGCATATTGACTCAATTTGAATTCTTTGTTTTCTATTATTATCCCTTTGATAAGATTGTCTTTTCTGATCATTTGGCTTAATACCTCTGCACATAGGAGAAAAATGTATGGGGAGATTGGGTCTCCTTGTCTGCAGCCTCTTTGTAGTCCAAAAAACTCTGATATATGACCGTCTTGTAATATACATGACTCAGAACCAGTCTGAAATAAATTTGATCCACCGTTGAAAGGATGGTCCAAAATTAAAGTATTTGAGTATTTTGTGTATAAATTTCCATGAAACTGAATCAAATGCTTGTTGAAAATCAGTAGAAAGTATCAAACCTGGTAATTGTTGTTGTTTCGTCTCAAAAAGAGTGTCATAAATTTGTCTTATGTTTTCTCCTATAAATCTTCCAGAAATAAAACCTTTTTGATCTTCATGTATCAGTTTATGTAGTACAGTTTTAAGGCGTGCGCAATAACAGAGGAAGCTAATTTATAGATTACATTAAGAAGGGAAATAGGTCGCCAATTCTTCAGATAGAAGAGTAATTTATTTGGTTTTGGTAAGTAGGTGATTATGCCTTGTTTTTGAGTTATTGATAATGAGCCAGTTCTATAACCATAATTTAATGAGTTTAATATGAAATATTTCAGGTCAGTCCAAAAAAATTAAAATAAATTCAGCAGTAAATCCATCATTTCCAGGTGTTTTTTAAATTTTTCATATTTTTCAATGCCTCTGCAAGCTCTGAATATTTAATATCTCCTTCCGATAATTCAGCTTCATTATCAGTCAGTCTAGAACTATTTTCTCCTATTTTGGATTCAACTGGAGTATTATCAATAATGATATTTTTACTGTACAAATTTTTAAAGTATGCTTCCTGGCTGTTTAATATTTCATCTGTGCTCAAACATTCTTGGCCATTTTCCTCTATTATTTTTGTGATAACTTTATTTGTGAAATTTCTCTTTTCAAGATTAAGAAAATAGCTATAAGGTTTCTCTCCTAAATCCTCGTATTTATACCGTGATCTTAACATGACTCCTTCAATTTTACTTTTTCTTATTTCATGTAATCTGTTTTTCTTATCATTCAGTAAGTTAATGTCTTCTTGACTGACTGTTTGTAAAGTCTCAGTAATTTTACTTTCTAAATTTAATATTTCATCTTCTAGCTGTTTTTCCTGTCTACTGTTTTCCTTCTTTTTTCTTGAGCTGTATTTTATTGTTTCCCCCCTGATAGCTAAAAGTATCATTTCCAACAAAAGCTCGTCATTTATAGAATATGTATTATGTATGTTATTATTATTATTGTTATTAAAGATATTGTTATTATCATTATTGTTATTGTTATTATTATTATTATTATTATTATTATTATCTAAGTTAACCCTGTCTTGTTGAATATTGACAATTTTATATGTGTTTTTAACCTCTTCCACTGACTTCTTTACAAGTTGAATATAATCTTTATCTTTCAGAAGTGAATTATTGAATTTCCAATAACTCTTTCCTCGTTCATTTTGATTAAGTTTTAATTTAAGTATGATTCCTGAGTGATCTATTCTGTATCCTGATACCACATTACATTCATAAACAAGCTCGAAGCTTTGCTCACTGACCAGGAAGAAGTCCAAACGTGCTTGTTTTTTCTCAGGATTTATTTTCTGCCATGTAAAGCCTTTGCTGTCATGTAAAAATCTAAATACATCAATATAATTATCTTCATCAATAAGTTTAAAACTTCTGACCGTGCTCTTGGATTATTAATATGACGATAATTTTCAGTGTCAACATCCGGATTCAGAACTAAATTCCAATCACCACAAAAAATGACATTTTCATTTCCAAAATCTAGTACTTTTTGTTTGATATTTTTATAGAAATTTGGCTTATCGTCATTTGGTCTGTAAATACTTACTAGTGTAATTTTCTTTGTATGGAGGTTTAACTCCATTATGACAAAGTTTCCTTCTGGATCAGTTAAAATTTGTCCTATATTACAATTGAAGTTATTATTTATTAAGATCATTACTCCTGGGCTAGCATTTACTCCATTCTTTGCACTCAAGACAAGATTATGTCCCCACTCTGCTTTTACGTATGAATACATGTTTTTGTCAATATGCACATCTTGCAAGCATGCTATATTGTATTTTTTTGAACAAATGTACTGGAATAGGTCTCTTCTTTTTTGCATATTTTTGAGGCCTCGACAATTTTGGGAAAAGACAGTTATCAAATCAACCACTTTTTGTTTAAAGTTAACCATACTAAAGCCCTCATGTTCACATATGCAAAGAAGTCATGCACAACAAAAATAAAACAAAATATGAGTGGCATAATGTCCACATATAACAGAAGTTTTAGCTCTTGGAAAACTTGCAGCTATTGTATTGCAGCACATAGAATGATACATGGATTTTTGTTTTACAAATATCGAAGAAGGGAGAAAAAAAGAAGAAGAAAAAAAAAAAAATAAAAATAGAGTTGACCTGCTAAAGAGATATTCACGATCCCATACGCTTTGCAACAAACACATACGTGCAGTACAGTGGCACTTTTATGCCCATAAAATGTTAAAGTTCAGACGAAAAATGTGATTTCTTTTCAGTCTGTGCACACAACATAGATTATGGGCACTTGTCAGAACTGCCTCTTCAAATGTCCACACACCATGCCCCATTGTAGAACTAACAAAAAGTAATGCCTACCTCCAGCAACACCAATTTACTATGTAGCAGTGGAATATGATCCAAAGCGTATTGGACCGTCAATATGATATTCAGTGATATTTCTGGCGGGCTCTTTCAGCCATTCATTGATGCCAATGTCTAACGTCTGCTAGTTTCCTGTTCGTGTGTGTGCACGCAGCAAAAGCCTGAGCAACACTGCACAGATGTGCAGGATCCCCCAAGACCTCACCGGTTGCACACACCACAACAGCCACCTTTTATCTTTTGTCTTCTAATTTGTAAAATACATGTGCTTTTTAACCATTGTCCTGCTGAACCCAGATATATCCTGCCTTTGCAAACAGTGTAGCCAACTGATCTGGACCTACACTGCCTGCCCCCAGGTATGTGAATTTATAGCAACATTCTGGATCTAGCAATCCAACCAGCTGAAAATTAGAAGTTGGTGTTGCAGCTAAATTTATTCAGCAGGACAAGTTTAAGTACTGCACAACCATTTCGCAATAATTAACTTTATGTCTTATACTAACACATACAACGTACATGTATGGATTAATTTGCAGTATAATGCAATTTTTTTTTTTAAATATTTACATGTATATATAATTTTAGAATCCTTTTTTTTTCTGCAGTATACACTTAAATATTTTTAAGTACTATACAATAAGAAATGTAATTTCAAAAACTATACCTAAATATAAGTTGTAGAGATTTTCATGATAGCTTTCCCTTTGGCTACAACTAAGAACTAAGAATCTGTTTGATTATACTTTTGGTTCTCTAAAATGTTGATGTACCTATTGTTTGTAAAAGTAATACATTATTCGTATTTCCTACTCCCTTTAAGCTTCTTCAATACTGATATGGTGTTAATTTATTTTAAAGAACCCCTACATTATCCGTAGGAGCTCAGTAAAGAAGAGAACATGCCATGCAGGGGTTCATGTACAAAGGGCTAGATTCACGAATTCTTGTATACTGCCCTGTTAATTCTCATTTTAGCAAACTGTAAAATATGCTTCAGTTTGTAAGTTTTTATATTATATAATATTCAGTCTTTACAACTATGTATGAAATATTTGGCAAAATCGCTTTGAATCTTTAAGAGCACTACCAAATCGGACCCCCTAAAGCACCAAACGCGACATTTTTTCACATTTTTTTGTGTAAAAGGCAGCTGAAAAAATATGAAGCCCCATATTCGACACCATGATTTTTCGTGCAACATTTCATAAACGAATGAAGAATATTTGGTAAAAAAATCAAGGTGTCGAAATTGTGGCTTCATGTTCAAATAAAATAAAATATAATTGAAGAGATCTCGATAAGACTCTTCATTGTATTCTGTTTGCGCTACTAAGTTTTTCTGCTTTTTGAAAGAAAGATAATCAAATAAAATGAATTTTGTCCAGAAAAAAGAAGAAATAATCATAGGTAAGCAATAAGTACGACATTTCATCCAGAAAGCCAATGAAACCATTGTTTTTCGACAGCAAGAGACCCGGCTTCCAAAATTACGTTACATGCGAAATTTGTGTTTTTACAAGGGACGCCACTCCAATAACCGCTGAAGGATGACAGTTCTGTGGTTTTACAATTAAAAATCGGTGTTTTGCGTTCGTTTATTCTACATTGGAGTTTTCTATATTTTTTCTCTCGAATGAATATTCCAATGTCCAAAATTCGAGGTTTCAATGGAAATAAAAACGACTTCATTCATGCGTTGCGGGCGTGTTTTTTTTTTTTTTTTTTTTTTTTTTTCTAATGCTGTCTGTAAACGATAAAACCGAGCATTTGAAAGGAAATGTGATGTACATATAACAAAATGGTACGCAAAATTGAGAATTTTTTTTACGGGAAAATTATTATAATCGGTTTGTGCATTGAAAAATCCAACCTATTACTATTGTAATTTTGACCACTTTCATTACGTCATCTGTGGTGTAGTGGGTAAAACGCTCGTTTAGTATTCGGTGGGTTCCGAGTTCAAAACCTGGAAGTGGCATTTTTTTCTTTTTTTTTTTTTACTTTTTCATTTATTTTTCAGATAAAATGTCTTGACATTTCATGCAATTTGCAGACAATTCACATGAAATGTCGACATTTTTATAAAAAATTAAAAGAAACATGAAATTGTTATCTTTCTTTTATTTTGAAGAGAAAATAAGTTGACATTTCCTATGAACTGTTCCAAGCAGACAGTTCACATGAAATGTCAAGACTATCCCCCTCCCCCACCAAAAAAAAAAAAATCAAATTGTCGTGTGCTTCAATTTATCATGGCGCTTAAAGAGTTGATATTACAACAGGAGAGAGATTACTGAGCTTGTACACAAGTTTGGATTTTAATTTGCTTTTCTTTGCAAGACAGTTCCATGCATGTATATGGTAATCACTGGCTGTACATAACCTAATTAGACTGCAGCAAACATTAGAATTTGCGAAGCGACCGTGTGGCGGAGTGGTTAGTGCTCCCAACTTTAGATCACAATGTCTCGGTTTCGAATCGATTGGAGGCGGAATTCATAGAGCTAATACTCAGGCCAGTTTGCAAATACTATGGCGTCTGATCACAGTCTTCGCATTGCAGTCTATGCTGAAGTAAAGACCCAAAGTTTCTTCCTACAGACAACGAAGACTGAATATGCTGTGCAGATGCATAAGCTGATCTGAGTCCTTGCTACGTACATGTGTCAGTTTTCAGGAATACCTGTGCTAAGGTTCCTAGCGGGCACATGACGAATGATATTGCATCACCTTTACTGCGACATTGTAGTCATGTCCTGCTGGACTTATATTTGTTCACAATAGGGTGTACCAGCTGGCCTTGGTTTCGTAAGGACAGATAGTTAAACACTACTAAATGGCTGCTATCAGTGTTGAACCTAATATTTAAGATGTTTCTATTTGCATACATATTTGCACTTGTATGTACAAGGGTGACGTTTGTTATATTTATAGTGCTCTACTAAACTGTATCTTTAGAATGAATCCGGAGCTTTTATTTTCCCAGTCTGTTCAGTGTCTAGATATGTTCGATGTTTATTTTTGCATACTTGCACTACACATAGCAATATATTTTGCATGTCAACTATGGAAACCAGAGGACCAACAGTCCTGTAGCTCAAATGAGACCTCCGGTCCTGGGTGGGGACAGACAATCTATGGGTGACAGATCTTTGTGTCGATAGAAACCTTTTGCCATTACGACCACTTGATATAAGTTTCAAATAAATCCTTTGAACTGAGATTTTATACATTTTTTTTTTCAGGATTTTATACATGTACATAGCCCCAAAGCAGCGGCAGATAACCCCTAGGGAACATAATTTTTATGTCAAATGAATTCTTTTGTCACTATGGCCAACTGATGCAAGTTTGAAAGAAATCTCTTTGAAATGTGATTTTATACATATTTTTTTTTTTCATGTTGGTAGCCTTAGGACAGGGGCAGATCACCTCTTTGGGACAGAGTTTTGATGTCGGATGAAACCTGTTGTCACTGTGGCCAACTGGTGCAAGTTTCGGAAGAAATCTCTTTGAAATGTGATTTTTTACATGTACATAACCCTGGAGCACGGGCAGATAAGCCCTTGGGGACTGAGTTTTGATGTCGAATGAAAGCTTTTGCCATGATGGCCAACTGGTGGAAGTTTATAAACAAAATCTCAGTGAACTGTGATCTTGTACATTTTTTTCATGATTACATACCTGTACATAGCACAGGGGCATATCAACCCAGGGGATTGAATTTTTATGTCAAATTAAATTTTTTCTCACTATGGCCAGCTGGTGCAAGTTCATACCTGTACATAGCACAGGGGCATATCAACCCAGGGGATTGAATTTTTATGTCAAATTAAATTTTTTCTCACTATGGCCAGCTGGTGCAAGTTTTATAAAAATAATTTTGAACTGTGATTTGTGATTTTATAGACAATTTTTCCTTGATATGATACATGTACATAGACAAGGAGCAGGAGCAGATCACCACTGGGGGCAGAGTTTTAATGTCAACTGAAACATTTTGTAACTATGACCAAATAGTGCAAATTTAAAAGTCTCTTTGACCTGTGATTTTATACATTTCTTCCAATGGGATCAAATATGACATTGCCATAAAATAGATCAATGATGAGCTGGTTGATCTGAGTCTTCACTGGCAGTCGGTATGCCGCGGCTCAGTTATCAGTACTAGCATGCCAATTAATGACATTCATGCCAAATGTTATGTGACAAATTTGTTGTTGGGGATACATAACTTTTGGTGACATGATACTTAACATTTTAACTGTATGCTGCAAACTGTGACAAACAAAAATATGCAGTAATGATACCAATACAGCAAAAAAAAAAAAAAAAAAAATCAATCACTGAATATGGTCAAGCAAAAACAACATATTCTTATAAGATAAATGTATCCTTTTGTTTCCATGGCAACAGAAAGTTAAGTGATGCGAATGCCACTTTTTACGCACAGTCAAATACTTTAGAACACATTTAAATCAATGAAATAAAACACACTTTACATTCAATGATTCAAATCAGTCAAAACCCCATATTATTTGGCTGAAGTAAATGGTTTTACAGTTTTGTTTCCATGGCAACAGAAACTTTAGTCTAGTGTTTTTCTTTTCTTTTTAATGTGTCTCCCATTACTGATAATCAAAGTTTTATACTGTATGTAATGATAAAGATAGAATCGCATAGTAAACAGAATAAATTAAGTAATACTGCATGCTTTTTTGTAATAAATTTGACATATTTGTTGTCATGGTAACAGAAATTTCTGTGTCCTGAAAATGTGAACTCTTTAAATGTGCCCAATGTAGGGCTGAGTGATCACTTCCCCATATTCTTCACACGAAAAATGCATGTGAAACCACCTAAGTCAAAACATTTCACAATACATTATAGAAGTTTTAATAACTTTGATGAGGATCTGCAGGCTGTTCCCTGGGATACCATAAAACTCTTTGATGATACAGATGATGTAACTGAAGCATGGTTAGATCTTTTTTTGCAAGTAGTTGACAAACATATACCAATAAAACAACATAGAGTTAAACACAAAACTCAATCTCAATGGATATCACCAGAAATTCTCAATGCAATGAAGTGCAGAGATAGACATAAATCTATTGGAAATGATAATGAATACAAGTTTTGGAGAAACAAAGTTATTAAAATGATTCAAATTGCTAAAAAAGTTCAATACCAAACTTTCATTGATAATAACAAAGAAAATCAGAGTAGTATTTATAAGATATTTCAGGAATTTGGGGCAGGTAAAGACACACAGAGACAGTCTACCATAAGCTCTACCATTGAAGATTCGACAGATGTCGCAAATGAATTTAACAACTTTTTTGTAAACATTGCATCAAAGTTAAAAGAACCTGTCTCAAATACAAACCATGATAAATTAAAGGAGTTTTGTCAGGCAAAGCTACCTGCAGATGCAAAATTTGTAATTCCTTTAATTCCAAAAGAAAAGGTTTTGAAATTCCTCTCCAGCATTGATATCAGTAAAGCTACAGGTACAGACATGATTGGACCCCGTCTCTTGAAAGTTTCCGCCCCTTACATAGCAGATGAAGTAACTTTTATTTGTAATCATAGTATTACCAATTCTGTTTTTCCAAGCAAATGGAAAGAAGCCAAAGTAACTCCCCTTCATAAGAATGGTCCCCATGAAGAAGTTAATAATTATCGTCCCATATCAATTTTACCTGTTTTGTCTAAAGTCCTTGAAAAGCATGTGCACGAGAGTCTATCTGATTTCTTACATGAATATAATTTATTACATAAAACTCAGTCTGGTTTCAGAACACAACATTCTTGTGAAACTGCTCTTGTTAATACGATAGATTCATGGCTGAATGCTTTAGACAATGGCAAAATGGTTGGTGTCGTGCTAGTTGACTTCAAGAAAGCTTTCGATCTTGTAGACCACCAAATTCTAATTAACAAGTTAAAAGTATATGGCATAAAAGATGATGCCTTATCTTGGTTTGATACCTACCTAGTGAACAGAAAGCAGCAGGTGGCAATAAATGACTGTAAGTCAGACTTTAAGAAAATCACGTATGGTGTCCCCCAAGGGTCTATTTTAGGGCCACTTTTATTCTTGCTATTTATAAATGATTTGCCTTTATATACAAGCAATGTTTTTACTGACCTTTATGCCGATGACACAACTTTGTATGATGTACAGGATTCCATGGAACAGATTAAGAACAACCTCCAAACTGCTTTAAACAATCTATACATCTGGTGTAGAAGCAATGGTATGATTCTAAATTCCTCCAAAACAAAAGTTATGCTAGTAACAACAAATCAGAAAAAGCAAAGACTCAATAATGACAATCTTGATCTCAACTTCAACAACGAATCTCTATGATTTCAAATGACAAAATTTTGGGAGTTTTTGTCGACAATAATTTGACCTGGTCTGATCACATCAAGCACCTAAAGAAAAAGATTTCTTCAGGCATTTGGCTTCTTACAAAAATTAAAAAATTCTTGTCCCAGGCTCATAGAGTTCAGTTTTACAAGACGTACATTCAACCTCATATCGACTTTTGTAACATAGTGTGAGGGAGTTCTTAGAATCTAATAAATTACAGGTTTTTAAATTACAAAAGCGTGCATGCAAGATTATCCTTGACTACAATGTTGATGACTGTTGAAGCCTTGAAATATTTGAAGATTATGTCTATTTATGATCGGCTTCACCTGCGAAAGGCTAAATTTATGTTTAAAGTTTATAACAATATAGCCCCTTCATATATTTCTGAAAATTTCACACTAAGAACAAATGAAAATACCAATATGCAGCTTAGATCATCTTCTGCTGGATGTTTTATCCCACCTAAGCCAAGGACAGAATGCTTCAAACATAGTATGAAATACTCTGGATGTCAGGTATGGAACAGTTTGCCAGAGGAAGTTAAAAATGCCCAGACTATTGACACATTTCACAATAGATGCTTAACATGGCTAGTGAATTAAAGCAAGAGTTTGTAAATTTATAAATTTAACTTTATACATGTATAAATTTAACTTTGTAAATTTTTATGAATTTCACTTTCATATTATTTATTTTAATGTCTATGTTTTGCTTTTCCCATTCACATAGTGCACACAATCGTACATAAAATGGGTGTTACTATATATTTCGGATGAGATATGCATATTCGCCACTTTAGTGTATAATATAATGCAGTATTGTTGCATATAGCTCATCTCACATGCAAAGAACTACCGTTATATTTCCAAGTTTTCGGACAGACAGGCATATGCAAACAGTGCAGACCCAGATCAGACTGCTCCTAAGAGGAGCCGTCTGATCAGCTCCTAAGAGGAGCAGTCTGATCACGGTCTTCACAGTTTGCCATTCCATCCATACTGATCTATGGTAAAACAACTCCGTTCCAATTTTAGGATGATTACAGCAACATTTTTGGGTGTCTCTAATTAGCATCAACATGATTCAGTTTCATTTTCAGCTGTAAAACATGATGAAATTTCAGAATTTTGTGTATAGTTAATATTCAAACTATCTGATATATTGATATATGTTTTTTAAACTAGTCTAGTAGAATATGATCAAGAGTTTGTTTGGGATCAGGCAAATCTATGCTATTCTTATGAGCCTTATTCTGGTAGCCTTGTATTATATTTCATCAGGTCTCTTGCATTTCGTTTCGGCAAGATATCCAACAGATGAAACTGTAATGGAAGGAAATAATGAGGTTCATTTCTTGATTTACTTCCCTCAAGCTGCACTTGGTCACAGTATCAGAAAAATATAATTTTATAATATCATTGTTTATTTGAATAAATGTACTTGTGTGTATATTTGTAAATAGTGAGGGCCTCATGGAAGATTAGCTATTACATGTATTTATGTATGTGCTAAATGTTGTAACCCTCGATAAATAAAGTCGTTACTTACTTACTTACTTACTTAAAGAGTCCATTATGCAATGCATGTAGCATATTAGTATGAAATACTTGAGAAACTCATACACTTTATACATTTGGTACAATCACATTTTTGCTGTACGTGGTTACTGGCTGATACCACCCCCCACACACAAGGGTAACAAACACTTACGATAAATGTCCTAAAATTTCGAACACTCTAAAATTTCGAACACCTAATGTTTTTGCCCAAAATAATTTCTGGAAATGTCCTAAAATCTCAAACAGTAGCAGTTTTGCAGAAAGAGGATTTCTAAAATTTTGAACACAGCTTTCTTCAAGTAATTTTTTTATCGGCACATTCTAATTTTGGTACGTTTTTTTTTTTTTTTTTTTTTTTTTTCGTTACAGAACCGGAAACTAAAGTAGTAATGTTGAAAGCCACCGCAAAACGTAAATGCACACGGCAATCTCATACCAAATTTTATGTACATAAATGGCATGGAAACCATATTTTAATTTTATACAGACCCAGGAGATACTGACTGGAAATTCCCAAGAAAAAAAAAAGAGACTTCCATCACAATGTTAACCATTTACACGTGACAGTCATGTGGATGTCCGCGTGATAAGGGTTAGATTATGCGCAGGCGATCTAGAACTGTTGTTACCTTGTGGCAGACATAATAAATATCCCGGTTGAAAAACGAAGGCCAGGATAATCTATGGATCCGCGCTGTACGATCTGACTATTTGCTGTTTATTTGTGTATATCACCACTACTTTGTATGTCTTATTGCTATACCTACGTAGATTTTCATGGGTCTGCTCAGATACGCCACTGGGCGATGACACGCAATTCTAGGACAGTCTCATTTCCAGTATAGATTACAAAAATATATGTGAAAATACAGAAAATGCAACAGTCACATTCCCTTGCCCCGCATGAAGAAACCGCGTGCTCGTAACAGTATCGTCACGAGAAATCGTAGCGGAAACCCCTAAGAGGGAAAACACACTTATGTTCGTTAAATTATAGAGCATTTTGTCGTCAGAAATGCATATGAAACTGACAGGTATTAAAAATAGAACCTAAGTATTGAGACAGGCCTATGCAAACTGTAGACTCAGATCAGACGCCGCAGAGTAAAAAGGAATGAAACTAGTTAGGGGGAACAGGGAACATAGAACACACAGGGAACATGGAACGCACTTTTAGGACAATAAGACATGCAACCAGTGAAGACTCAGATCATCTTCTGATGCAAAGGCAGTCAGATTTTGCCGTTTGTGGTAACAAACAGGCATGTAAACTCCAGTTCATGGAGAGATTACGAATCTTTGGTTAAATACATCACCGTTTCAGTGACGGTTTTACATTCGTTCTGCGGCGTCTGATCTGGGTCTACACTGTTTGCTCAGGCCTGTCTGTCTGAATACGTAGAGTAAGTACGGAAATTCAATCAAATCTAATCCCTTCAGAAATCATCCTGCATCCGGCCCTGATTAATAAAAAAATGCTGGGTCCGACTCGTAATATTCATCAAGGCATATGAAATTAGCTCCCTTTAAACAGTAAACACCTAAAGCGTGAGGACCTTACTCCGCATTTAACAGGGTATAAATAAATATTAGTACTGTTTATTCTTTTGCATTATGTATATTTTGATAACATTATAATTATTAAAGTACCCAGAAAATGAACAGTCACAAAGCAACATTTCCCTTTCCCCCGCATTAAGAAACCATGTGCTCGTAGCAGTATGTCACGTGAAATCGTGGCGGGAAACCTCTTCGAGAGAAAAATAAACTTATTTTATTGAGCCTTTTCTCGTTAGAAACGTATTCGAAACTTGCACATATTAAAAATTTAAAGAACCTAATTATTGGAACAGATAGGCCTATGCAAACAGTGTAGACCCAGATCAGACGCCACAGAGAACAAGGGAATGAAACTAATTTGGGGGAATGCGTTTTCAAGATCGTCCTCCGAGCTCTGAGCCTCCGAGAATATTCGTTTCTTAAATTAAAGCCAGTATTGGTGTCTTCACAGGTATTCCTGTACTTTTCACGGATATTCTGGTATTGCGGTAGTATTCCGGTATTTCGGTAAGTCGTGTGACAGCTATACCAGAATTCTAAAGTTGATCTGATCATTTCAGCAAAGCGCGATGCACATGTGATAGTAAGAAAGCGCTACACGCGAAATTGTAAATTAGCATGTGCATCCGCGCATTCTGATCTGTGTCGTTCCTGCTCGACTGTACACTGTGTCCTTCGATAATATCTGCCACTAATATTTAAGTTTAGCGTGCCAAAGGTATCAATAAGCACGCCGAAAACGTTTTTGTCGTGGGGATTAACGCCTCCAGCAAAATTGTCATGATATGCTCAGTGCATCCTATTTGAACAGGTAATGGTCCCAACAGAGATGATAGGTCCCAACAAGCCGATATGAACCTAATCATTTGTTACAAATGTGATCAGTCTGTGCACTTGCTGGAGACTGCGATTCTTGTATTACAGTGTTTTGTACAAATGACCTATCAGCGAATTGAGTAGACACCATCCTGCATTAGACTGCGTCTTGCACTCTGATGCGACTTATACATATACACAAAGGGACATTTTCGCCTGAACAGAGATCTATTGAAAGGATTACTATTGATGACAGATATATTCTTGCAATAAGTTTCGGTACCAAATTCTAAATGACAATACATTTTTTAAAGAAAGAAATATTGCGAAAAACGATAATGGCAGTTCACAGGTTTGGCATACGTAGTTCAGTTTGGTGTTGAGCTAAAATCTTTGATCTTGATCAGGCTGCATTCAGATCTGGTTCTCAGAGATCTGGTTGTCCATACAACTGTTCGTTTATGTATGAGTCCTTTCCAATAGAAAGGACCTTATAACATTTGAGACCGGCATAGACAAGATCAACTTGCGCATCCACGCAGTCTATGTTTCGGGCCGGTCTGACCTGGGTCTACGCATATCGCCAACAGAATGCATTATGTCAGCAAGCAGTGTGAATACTGTGCTGCAAAACGGAGGAAATTCAAATCAGTCTGCGCTTTTCACATTAAAACTACATACACCTCACCTTTGAGGAAAGGGACTTGTGTGTTTCTGTAGTGGCTCAAACAAGAACAAATGTGCGGTTACCGTTTGAAGTATTTTGGTCAGCTTATGTATCTCAGTGCGGCAAAGGGCAAAAGTTGTTACGTAAGAAGACAGTGGACTAAGCCAGCCTATTTTAAGAAAGTGGCACATTCCCGGAGTGCCGAACAAATGTATCTGGGGATTAATTAGTGTACCGGATAATTAATTGTTTTATTATGAGAAACATTATTCGACATAGAATTAATCGGATGGAATTGAAAACAAACATCAGTGTGGTAATTATTTATTAGTTCATACAATTTCACATTCAGTTTACCAATCACACATAGCAAATAAGAAAACCCTTTCGTTGTGAAGTCCTTTTTTGTCGTTTCGGGTATCCGAAAGCGTCCAATAGCCAGGTCAGTTTTGGCTGTAAGTGAATCTGTCTTAAAATTTTGAACAGTAAATTTTTTAGCAAATCATAATTTCTAAAATTTCGAACAGCAAGAACTGAAATTATTTAATTTTGTTCGAAATTTTAGGACATTTACTGTAATCAATAAACCAGGAACATAGAGCTAGATAATCTGTAAAAAAAATAAATAAATAAAATAAATAAATAAAAAAAAATAAAATGAAAAAATAAAATAAATAAATAAATTAAAATAAAATATCCCTGTGCAAATACAACACAAGCCACCGTACATGACAATGGCGCCTATCCCACTTGCGAACAGCAAGGCTCCCACCAGAGCCCTCCCTGTTCGCACACATGTAGTTTAAAAAGAAACCAAGGCTTGGACCTGGAACCAGCTTTCCAGCCGCACTAGATACTTGCATATGCACATTTGAGGACTGCCCAGTGGAGGATGAAAAGCGCCATTGTCCCGCACCAAGGCTCAAATATAAAAAAAGGGATAGACACTCTGTAGACATGTATCCTTGTATCTAGGGGTGATACATAATCATGTGTTAACCCTGAGAGCCCAACATGCCAAAATAGTGTGGGCTTTCATGTATTTTATTATGCTGTAACTTAGACATAATTAAAGTGTGTCCAAATCAGACTAACAATATTGGAATAACAGATTGTATATACCTTAATTGGTCTGATCTGCATCTATAACAATCCAACCATTACATACATTTTTTTTTTTTTAAATATGCAAAATTCCAGAATTCTATCAGAATTCTATCATCACTTGTCATCCTAGACTTCTCTAACCATGGTCTGATCATAATGAGACATGTAAATGTATTGGCTAACAGCGTAGGCCCAATTAGACTGCTCCTTTGGTAGCCTTCCAATTTAGGTTCATGATGTTCCTCCTTCTTATCTAATATTCATGGAAGTTTACAGTATACATATATCATCAAAGCTCAGAGACTGCCTATAGGTATAGTACATGTGGTCTTAATAAACTGTATATAGCTCTTTCAAGATTATTAAGTCATTTCAACTAAATCTATGCTTGCAATGTAGAGGCAAGGCTTCCCAGCCAAAACCCGCAAGCCGGCCAGTCCATTTCATCAAATTTCAAAGAGATTTTATCTGTCAGTGTCGACTCACTATGAGATTTCGATGCTGATGTTTTGCAACTCCTTTGAAATTTGATTAACACAACTGCCCCACCCGCAACCCCGGCAAAGGAACCCCTGCCTCTGTAAACCAAGCTTATCTGATTTACCACAATAATCCTAAATATTGGGACAGATAGGCCTTTGCAAACAGTGTAGACCAAGACAAGATATGACAGAATGTGGCATCTGGTCTGGGTCTACACTGTTTGTTATGTATACAACATCACTCCAGACACATCAAAAGGTAGCAAAGTGGACTGTTTCGAACTTCAGGGCAACATGGCAAGTAGATAAGGTGTCCCAATACTAAAAAAGTAAATACACTACTGTAAATGCCCAAATATTTTTGAAGACCCTCAATTTAAATTTCCTCAAATTTTTACTCTTATAGTACTATAGTGCATTCAAAGTAATTTTAGGAAATATCACAACCCATCATGCCTGTACATTGTTACCATAACTATTATATTAAATTTTTGGATGCCTGAATATTCTGACACCCATTAAAATGCTGTAATTTAAATCATCCTAGAATGTAAACATTTTTGGTTCTACTGTGCTGAAATGAGTCCAAAAGATACTCTAGAAGTTACATTTTTGAAGTGATCATCATGACTCTTGCTCAAAATGTTTGTCTTGATGATTTCAAGGTGATGTATAGTTTTCTGTCCAGTGACTCTCTTAAGTTTTTCCATTTAGGTCAGTTTCTCAGTAATTATTGGTCCTACAAAGTGATATTTGGTACTTGTGAAGTGTTTGTGTTTAGGTCAGTTTCTTAGTAACTATTGCTCCTACAGCCAGTGATACTTAGTACATGCATACATCTTAGCATGGCCTCTTGAGTGCAGTCATCCATATTTGACCTTGACCTTTATTTCACATTCCATTAGACATGCTACATTGTCTTACTTGTTAATATAATCATTTTGAACTTTGATCAGAATGTTTGCCTTGATCAGTTCTAGATCAGGCTCTCAAAGTGCTATGTTGCTCAGGTGAGCGTTACAGGGCCATCATGGCCCTCTTGTTTAAACTTTGCACTTGTTTTCTCCATAGTCTGAAGATGTGCATGTGTTTTTCATATAATCCTTGTCTTAATTTTTGTCACTTTTCCAACTAAGCACTGCTAAGAATGAAATAAACTTATTTAATAACCACGTTGTGATTGTGGCTCCTGTGACTTTTGCCCCAGCAGGTGCGACACCACCTTCTGCGGAATTCTGGTTTAAAAAGAAAATCTGTCCTTTAAAATAGCAATGTCCGGGCGGGCAGGCATCGGGCATTGTCCAAGCTTTACCTTTTGGTTAACCTTTTTTCAAAGTTGTATGTTACCTTTATTCTTCAGTGGATTGCTTTCATATTTGGTAGGGATAAAAAGGAGGGCCAGTAGGCATGTCACATGCAAGAGAGACAACTCTCACTTTCTTTATTATGTACTTATCTCCCCTGATGTCCGAGGTTTGCCTTTTGGTTTACCTTTTTTGTGTTGCCTGCGTAGCATGGCAGACACATAGGGATCATGCTGTCCGTTGGCTTCGTCGTGCGGCCATGGCGGTGTTGTCGTCACACTTTTCATCTCCGTTCAATAACTTTTGAAGGGATGTACTGATTTCATTCAAATTTTGCAGAACTGTATATCACTATAAAATACAAGTGGCCCAGTTTCAAAATAATTTCACAGAAATGTTTCTTGGGTGACCTTCTACCAAAATTGCTAAAATGATTCCTCTCCACTGACTAAAATGGCTGCCAGAGCTAAAAATAGAAAAAAACTTTTAAATGACATCTCCTCCTCGGCCAACAGCCCAATTTCAAAATAATTTCACAGAAATGTTTGAGTGGGTGAACCTCTACTAAAATTGCTGGATTCTGATGATCTGGATTCTGTGATTTCTGCTACATTCAGGACAGACAAACTCATCCTCCTCGGAGACTTCAGTGCTAGAGTGGGCAGAGACCACCAACCCTGGGAAGGAGTGATTGGGACTGAAGGAATGGGAAAGTGCAACAGCAATGGCCTCCTCCTTTTGAAGAAGTGTGTAAAGCATGAACTGCTGATCACTAACACAGTCTTCCGTCTGCCAACTCATGACAAGAAGTCATAGATGCATCCTTGCTCTAAACACTGGCATTTCATTGATTATGTTATAGTATGAAGGAAGGACAGATAGGATGTCAGAGTGACAAAGACTATGTGTGGTGCAGACTGCTAGACAGATCACAGGCTTGTTGTCAGAAAACTCAACCTGTGCATTCAGCCTGCACGGCAACCACAAGGCAAGAAAGTGCCAAAGAGACTGGATGTCTCCAAGCTGAAACAAGAGAGCAAGAGGCAAGCCTTCATCAATGATATCTGCAGCCGATTAGATGCAATGGAACTCACTTCATATGATCCAGAAGAGAACTGGACAGTCTTCAGAGACACCGTCCACTCTTCAGCAATGGATTCCCTAGGACCAGTATCTCATAAACACCAAGACTGGTTTGACGAGAATGACGAAGAAATCCAGGGACTCCTTGAAGAGAAACACGAAAAACACAAGACATACCTAAATGATACCAGCTCAGTATCCAATAAGGCGGCATATTCAAATATATGCAAGACAGTCCAGACTAGGCTCAGAGATATGCAAGACTCCTGGCTGAGCAGTAAAGCTGATGAAGTCAGTTCTTTGCAAAAAGAAAGGCTATGAAGAAGTTCTTTGATGCACTAAGGACAGTTTATGGTCCTCAGAGCTCAGGAACCACCCCTCTTCTCAGTGCAGATGGAACTAGTCTTCTGACTGACAAAGAGGCTATCTTGAAAAGATGGGCTGAGCACTTTGATAGTGTTCTTAATCGGCCATCATCTATCAATGATGACGCTATCAACAGACTACCATAGATGGAATGTTATCTGCTGTTTGACGAGTTCCCAACCGTTTCTGAAACAGTGAAAGCAATAAACTTCTGTCATCTGGAAAGGCTCCAGAATCAGATGCAAAACCTGCTGAGATCTACAAAGCAGGAGGAACTCCAGTTGCAAAGATGACAGAGTTATTTCACATTATGTGGAGAAAAGAAGCCATCCCTCAAGAATTCAAGGATGCTTCAATTATCCACCTATTCAAATGGAAAGGGAATCCTCAGTTGTGTGATAATCATCGTGGCATGTCTTTATTGTCAGTTGCTGGGAAGGTCCTTGCAAGAGTTCTACTTAACCGACTGAATGAACACCTTGAACAAGCAGGGTTCTACCAGAAAGCCAGTGTGGATTCAGAAAGGACAGAGGAACAATTGACATGATCTTCACAGTAAGGCAGCTTCAAGAGAAATGCCAGGAACAGAAATGGACCTATACGTGACCTTTGTTGACCATACTAAAGCATTTGATACAGTCAGTTGTGAGGGTCTTTGGAAAATTATGGCAAAGTTTGGCTGTCTGACCAAGTTCATAGCAATGGTGAGGCAGTTCCACGATGGTATGCTTGCATGGGTTCAAAACAATGGTGAGTTTTCTGATCCATTCCCTGTGACAAATGGTGTCAAGCAAGGCTGTGTAATAGCCTCAACTCTGTTCAGCATGATGTTCTCTGCCATTCTCACATCTACTTTCCAGGATGGTGACAAATGGTATACCTATTAGGTATTGCTTTGATGGTAAGCTTTTCAACCTAAGAAGGTTGCAAGCCAAGTCCAAGGTGCAGACAGAGGTGCTAGACCAGCAAAGGGTGCTCCAACAGAAGAAAGATGCAAAAAGGTGTAGATCAAGTATGTGACTCCTGTGACAACTATGACCTCACAATCAGCATCAAGGACCGAGGTGGTTTATTAACCAGCACCGGGGCAAGTCTTACAAGGAACCCATCATTACAGTGAAAGGTTAAAGATTGCAAGTGGTAGACAAGTTCACCTACCTTGGAAGCACATTGTCAAGAGTCGTGCACATTGATGATGAAGTCAATGCCAGGATTGCCAAAGTTAGTGCAGCATTTGGCCGACTATATGGTAATGTTTGGGATCAAAGTGGAATCAGGCTTGACACAAAGCTGAAAGTCTACAAAGCTGTGGTGCTGCGAACACTATTGTATGCATGCGAAACGTGGACAGGTTACCAATGGCATGCAAAAAGACTGAACCACTTCCATACAAGCTGCCTTAGAAGACTTTTAAAGATTAAGTGTCAAGACAGGATTCCAGACACAGGTCCTGAAAAGGACAGGGATGCAGAGTGTACATACTCTTCTGAAACTGGCACAGTTAAGATGGACAGGCCATGTTACCAGGATGCATGAGGAACATTTGCCAAAGAAAATCCTCTATGGAGAACTAGAAATGGGCAAACGCTCCCATGGTGGTCAGAAGAAGCGATACAAAGACACCCTCAAAGCCTCCCTCAAGGATTTCAACATACCGATAGAGTCGTGGGAACAAGTTGCACAGGACCAATCAAAGTGGCGAGGCCTCATCAGAAAAGGTGCTAGTGAATATGAGGCAAAAAGAATCAGCGAAGCCAAACAGAAACATGCACAGCGCAAAGCCAGAGCTAAGGCATCACCAACAGAGCTGTCTTGCTCTGACCTCTGTTGTTCTATCTGCAACAGACAGTTTAGAGCTAGAATTGGTCTAATCAGCCATCTTAGAACACACAAACAGTGTATGTGATTAAGATTGGTCATTGTCCGTAATGACAGACGAACCAAAATTGCTAAAATGGTTCCACTCTGCTGAAAAAATGGCTGCCAGACCTAAAAATAGAAAAATCTTTAAACGACAGCTCCTTCTAGGCCAA
The DNA here is from genome assembly GCA_964016985.1 of Anodontia alba. NCBI lineage: Eukaryota > Metazoa > Mollusca > Bivalvia > Lucinida > Lucinidae > Anodontia > Anodontia alba. The sequence continues at coordinate 26,600,117 of OZ024822.1, read as the reverse complement.
TGGCCCAATTTCAAAATAATTTCACAGAAATATTTCTTGGATGACCCTCTACCAAAATTGCTAAAATGGTTCCGCTCTGATGAATAAAATGGCCACCAAAGCTAAAAATAGAAAAACCTTTTAACGACATCTCCTCCTAGGCCAATGGCTTGATTTCAAAATAATTTCACGGAAATGTTCCTTGGGTGACCCTCTACCAAAATTGCTAAAATGGTTGCATTTTGCTGAACCAAATGGCTGCCAGAACTAAAAAATAGAAAAACCTTTAAAGGACATCTCCTCCTAGGCCAGTGGCATGATTTCAAAATAATTTCACAGAAATGTTCCTTGGGTGAACCTCTATCAAAATAGCTAAAATGGTTCTGCTCCACTAAACAAAATGGCCATCAGGGCTAAAGATAGAAAAAAAAACTTTAAACGACATCTCCTAGGCCAGTTGCCCCATTTCAAAAAAATGTCACAGAAATGTCCCTTGGGTGACCCTCTATCAAAATTGCTAAAATGGTTCCGCTCTGCTGAACAAATCATTCGACTCATTGGGACCCGGCACACTATGAAACTGTGTAAAATCACCAGCACCCCATGCTCAACCAGATCAAAACCTGGAAAATCTTTAAATTAATAACTGGGCAAATTTCAAACACACTTCACTGGATTGTGCCTTGGATGGCCAGTAATGTCTTGAGGTCTACATTGCATTAGATAAATCATTATGTGCCTACGGCATTTAAATATGAATATCAAGTCTTGCACTTAAAGCAGATGTTCTCAGGCGTGTGATTTCAGAGGCCGTGGCCTCTTGTTTATCATAGTGATTAATTTGATTTTTATGTTTTCGCTTTGATGCATTGATTGAGTTATGAGCCTTTATGTGAACCAAATTTTTTTTATGTATTAAGAGTAGCATCGGGACGCAGGGTGAAGTTGGCTGGCTGTAAAACTGCTTTAAATCCCCTTGCGTTTAAGAACATGTGGTATTTACAAAATGGACATATAAAATATTTCACCCAGTTTAATTTGTTTGTCTGTGAAGTTTCACAAAAATTAGGCTTTAAAGTCTCATATGAGACTGGAAGTGTTAGTGATGTAAAAGAATCCCCACAACTAAATGAGACTTACCTTGGTTAAGTTGCTGTTTGGTTGGGATTCTTTGTAGTCATCAAAACACTGGAGGGATCAGATGCCTACCCATAATGTTTCCCTCCCTAAACCATTAAAACAGATGTACATGTAATATTGTTTAAATATTGCCTGTATACATTGGACAAATTCTTGTTCAACTTTTAACTGAGAGCTTTCAGCTGAATTCAAGTGTGCATGTCATCTGATCCCTCCAGTGTTTTGATGACTACAAAGAATTCCAACCAAACAGCATAAGTACTGGTTGTCTATGTGTCGGTCTGTCCGTCCATATTTTCATTTCTGGAAGATAACGAGTAAATGTCAATGGATTTTCACCAAATCAAAAATGTTTATTGATATTGTAGATATCTGGTTTAGGATTGCTAATGGATAAATTTTGTCAATTATCAAGTTATCTGCCCGCGCCATGTCCATATTTTCATTTCCAGATGAGAACTTTAGTATATGTTGGTGGATTTTCACCAAACTTGGTATGTGCATTGATATTGTGCAGATCTGTTTTGGGATTGCTAATGGGCTGATTTTGTCAACTTTTGACGGAGTTATCTGCCAGCAATACATCTACATTTTAGTTTCTGGACAATAACTTTAATAAATCTCAGTAGATTTTCCCAAATTTGAGATGTGCATTGATATTGAAGAGATCTGGTTTTGATAGCTCATTGGCAAATTTTGTTAATTTTTGACAGAGTTATCAGCCCTTGACATGATAATGGGGTGTGTGTGGGGGTGGGGGGGATTATCATTTCACATTTTTATTTTATTTATTTTTTTTTTTTTTTAACAATTTAAAATCAGGGTTTGAAGCAATTGTGTTTACATTTTCAGCTCACCTCCAGGTCCGATTATATCTTGGCCTTTTGTCTGTTGTTCATCCGTACAAATGAAGTGGGTTAAGGGAGGCTACAAGGTCTGGACACTATCTCCATGTATTTGAATGGGGTTTATTCCGTAGTCACTTAAATTTTTTAAGATTTATGTGGTAAAATGTGGTAAAATGGGTTTGAATGGCTAATTTTGCAAATTTTTAGGCCTTGTGTGGCTATCAGTAGCTACCATCTGTACCCAAAATAGCCACATAAAACCAATTTGTTAGAATGTTGGTCTGTCCCTCGTCTGTCCATTGTTAACTTTTCACAATTTTGACATCCTGAATGATAAGTCTGATTGAGCTGAAAGCTGGTGGTGGGCATTGGAGCCACATGGAGATTTAGAAGTACTAAAATCATTTGGTTCCGATATCCAAGATGGCTGCCATGGCAGCCATCTTGAAATTCTCCAAACAACATCTCCTCCCAAGCCATAAGTTGGATTGAGCCGAAAATTGATATAGACAGAGAGATTCAGAATTGCTAAAATTGTTCCAGTATCCAAGATGGATGCCTTTGTGGCCACCTTGAAATTCTTCAAATGATGTTATGGGAGGCATTGGAGTGACATTGACATTCAGAATTGCTATAATCCTTCAGTTCCAATATACAAGACGGCGGCAGTGGTAGCCATTTTGAAATTCTTTAAAGGTTGAATTGAACAGAAACGTTATGGGAGGCATCGGAGCGACATAAAGACTCAAAATTGCTAAACTCGTTCCACTCTGATATCCAAGATGGCCGTAATGGTGGCCATCTTGGAAATGTTGAAATGAAATCTGCTCCCAAACCTTAAATCAGATTAAGCTGAAGCTTGGAGGGAGGCATTGGGAAGACATGGGCTAAAATTTTTCCTTTCTGATATCCAAGATGACTGCCATAGTAGCCATCTTGAAATTCTTCAAACCACATATCCTCCCAAACTGTAAGTTGGATTCAGCCAAAACTTGATCGGAGGCATTGGAGTGACATAGAGATTCAGAATTGCTAAAATTGTTCTGTTCCAATATCCAAGGTGGCTGCCCCTGTGGCCATCTTGAAAGTCTTAAAACCTTATGTGCTCCCAAATGATGTCATTTTGAGCTTGATGGGAGGCATTGGGGCGACATGGAGATTCAGATTTGCTAAAAGCATTTTGTAATGATTTGTGGCAGCCATCTTGAAGAGCTTCAATTGTAAGCTCATCTCTGGTCAACTTATGCCTTGACCTGTTGTCTGTTGTCCGTCAGTACGTCGTCAACTTTTCACATTTTCAACATCTCCAGAATCATGTCAGATTGAGCTGACATGGTGAGAAGCATTGGGCCTACATGGAGATTCAGAATTGCTAAAATCGTTGCGTTCCAATATCCAAGATGGACACCATGGCAACCATCTGGAAAATCTTCAAACCACATCTGCTCCTGAATGCTAAATCAAATTGAGCCCAAACTTGGTGGGAGGCATTGGGGTCACATGGAGATTTAGAATTGCTAAAAGCATTCTGTTAGGGTATCCAAGATAGTATCCAATTTGAAATTGTTCAAACAATATCTCCTTCTTAACCTTAAGTCTTATTGAGCTGAAACTCCATGAGAGGCATCCAGAGGACATGGAGATTTAGAATTGCAAAAAATGTTTCATTTAATATCCAAGATGGCCACCATAGTGGCCATCCTGAAATTCTTCAAACCACATCTCCTGCCAAACTAGAAGTCAGTTTTAGCTGAAACTTGGCGATAAGCATTGAAGCAACATGGAGATTCAAAAATGCTAAAGTAATTTCGTTCCAATATCCAAAATGGCAAACATGGGGACTATCTTGAAAATCTTCAAATGACATCTGCTCCCTAAGGGATAGTCGGATTTAGCTGAAACTTGGTGGGAGGCACTGGGGATTCAGAATTGCTAAAATCATTCTGCTCCAATATCCAAGATCTTGAAATTCTTTAAACAACATTTCCTTCTAAAACGTAAGTTGCAGTTGAAATTTGTTGGAGGCATTGGAGCAACATAGAGATTTAGAATTGCTAAAGTCATTCTTATCCGACATCCAAGGTGGTGGCAATCTTGAAAATCTTGAATCCACATCTGCTTCCGAATGGTAAGTTGGAGTGAGCCAAATCTTGTTGGGATGCATCAAGAGGACATGGTAATTCTGAATTGCTAAAATCATTTATTTACGATATCCACGATGGCCGCCTTCATGGCCATCTTGAAAATCTTCAATTGTTATCTGCTCCCGAACGGTAAGTTGGATTGAGCCAAAACTTTGTGTAAGATGTTGTGGTAGCATGGAGATTTAGAATTGCTAAAATGGTTCCATCTTGCTATCCAAGATGGCAGCTATCATGAAAATCTTCAAATCACATTTGTTCTGGAATGGTAAGTCGGATTGAGCTTAAACTTGATCGGAGTCATTGGGGTGTTACGGACTGAGAATTGATAAAATTGTTCTGTTTCAATGTCCGAGATGGGCGCCATGGCAGCCATCTTGAAATTCTTCAAAACCACATCCTCTCTCAAATAGTCAGATTGAGCCAAAACTTGATCGGTGGCATTGTGGTGACATGGAGATTCAGAATTGCTAAAATCATTCAGTTCCAATATCCAAGATGACGGCCATGGCAGCAATCTTGAAACTCTTTAAACAACATCAGATTCTTAATTGCTAAAGGCAATCTGATCTGAGAGCCAAGATGGCCACCATGGCACAATGTAACATATCATGATCAGCCAGATCCAGGTGAGCAATTTCTGGCCCATTTGGGCCTCTAATATAAGAATGTGTAGTGGCCCAGTTTTCTTAGTCTGAATCTTACTGTGTATTGATCGTTAAAGCATGTTGCCCAAATCAGCTGATTTGATGTTTACCGATTTACCACGGTCTGTTTTTATTTAACCCCACTGACAGTCATTGCATCAGTAAAAAGGCAACCTACCTCACGTTTTTTTCATCTATGTAATTCCTGTATTCATCAATAAGACGATGTATTTTTGTAAAATCTGTATGCGAGCAGCGTGTTTGTGGCTGGTGACCTCCATCTGTGTGTGTATTGATTATGTGTGTGTTGAACTGCGAGAGTGTGTTGAGCACAACTGTAACCTAGTTACGGTCAAAACAAACAGCTGTCAAAGTTCGTCAGTCCTTGTTCGCAGTGGTCTATCGCCCAGTACAGTTTTTTCTAACATTTCTGAGTGTAAGAATCTGTTAGTAAATTTAATTGGGGTTATTTTTAAGTTTAATTTAAGAATATTGAAATATTTGCATTTGAACTGGGCAACCCTCTGATTTTTTTTCAGTAAATCAAGATGGCCGACATCGTAGCTTTCTTGCGGGAACGTCTTCCTACGTTCCCGAGTCTGTGGGATCATGTGACTCCTCAGCATCTTTGCTTTGGGATGGGGAAATCCCGCTTTTCTTTTGTTGAGGGTTGCGGGATGCGGGATGCAGGAGTATTTAAGCGAGCTCCCGCATCTGCGGGGGAACTTCAGATTTTGATTTCGTAGGGTACACTTCACGTTTAACTGGTTTGCATCATTTTGGCTTATTTTAAAATTTTAATTATTTCCAAAGTTCATTTTTATTCAAAAGTCCTTATATTACCATTGGGCATATTGGGAGTTTTTTTCTCACAGTTTTCATGTTTTTTTTGTTTTGTGTTTTTGCATTAGGGCATAAATCTATTTTTGTAGACCCACATAAAATAGACTGGCTCCAGTCGTTTCTGCCATTTTTTCATTTCCAGCAGATGTAATAAATTTGTTCTCGTTAGTCCCATGCCACTGTTTTACTACAGAAACTATATGTGTTATTTTTTATATATTTTTTTTTTTTTTTTACAAAGGGACATAGCTTTAAAACTACTAGATTGTATATCTTTGAAAATTGATAGAAAAGATAGAGTCTGGAGACAGGCTAACCCCTATCTGTAGCTGCACCAGTAGTTGGATATGGAATATCCAGTGTTATAAATGGGAAGATTAATTTATTTTAAAGAGTTTCTCTGCTATTTGCTTCATTCTATTAAACATATTATCACATGCTGCTGTACTTGCGAGGGATCACTGCCGTCTTACCATAAATAACCGTGTTGTTACACCACATCACAATCCATCTGGTCTTGTCTAATTAGTTACCCGTCCTTTGTGTTTGTCCGAATAAATCAAATAGTTAGAGATATGTAACATTGTCACAGTTTTTTTTATCATTTATTATACGCCCGTTTGAAAAACGGGACGTATTATATTACGGGGTATGGCGTCCGTCCGTCCGTCCATCCGTAAACTTTTTCGTTTCCGGCTAACTCCTCCTACAGTTTACATCCGATCAAGCTGAAACTTGGTATATAGTTAGACCATGATGTGGCGCAGCGCATATTGTTTCGGGGTTACAGTCCACCAAATGTTTGCAGAGTTATGCCCCTTAGAAAATTTCTGTAAACTTTTCATTTCCGGTTAACTCCTCCTACATTTTACACCCGATCAAGCTGAAACTTCATATATAGTTAGACCATGATGTGGAGCTGCGCATATTGTTTCGAGGTTACAGTCCACCAAATATTAGCAGTTATGCCCCTTTGAAAATTTCAATAGACTTTTCGTTTCCGGCTAACTCCTTCTACAGTTTACATCCGATCAAGCTGAAACTTGGTATATAGTTAGACCATGATGTGGCGCAGTGCATATTTTTTCGGGGTTACAGTCCACCAAATTTTTGCAGAGTTATGCCCCTTAGAAAATTTCTGTAAACTTTTCATTTCCGGTTAACTCCTCCTACATTTTACATCCGATCAAGCTGAAACTTCATGTATAGTTAGACCATGATGTGGAGCAGCGCATATTATTTCGAGGTTACAGTCCACCAAATATTAGCAGAGTTATGCCTCTTTGAAAATTTCAGTAGACTTCGTTTCCGGCTAATTCCTCCTACAGTTTACACATCCGATCAAGCTGAAACTTGGTATATAGTTAGACCATGATGTGACGCAGCGCATATTGTTTCGGGGTTACAGTCCACCAAATTTTTGCAGAGTTATGCCCCTTAGAAAATTTCTGTACACTTTTCATTTCCGGTTAACTCCTCCTACATTTTACATCCAATCAAGCTGAAACTTCATGTATAGTTAGACCATGATGTGGAGCAGCCCATATTGTTTCGAGGTTACAGTCCACCAAATATTAGCAGAGTTATGCCTCTTTGAAATTTCAATAGACTTTTCGTTTCCGGCTAACTCCTACAGTTTACATCCGATCAAGCTGAAACTTCATGTATAGTTAGACCATGATGTGGAGCAGTGCATATTATTTCGAGGTTACAGTCCACCAAATATTAGCAGAGTTATACTTCTTTGAAAATTTTGATTAATTTTTAATTTATGGCTAAATCCTCCTACAGTTTACATCCAATCAAGCTGAAACTTCATGTACAGTTAGACCATGATGTGGAGCAGCGCATATTGTTTCGAGGTTACAGTCCACCAAATATTAGCAGAGTTAAACCCCTTCGAAAATGTCTATTAATTTTTTGTTTCCGGCTAAATCCTCCTACAGTTTACATCCGATCAAGCTGAAACTTGATTTATAGTAAGACCATGATGTGGAGCAGCGCATATTGTTTCAAGGTTACAGTCCACCAAATATTAGCAGAGTTAAACCCCTTTGAAAATTTCTATTAATTTTTTGTTTCCGGCTAAATCCTACACTTTACATCCTGAAGCTGAAACTTCATAAATATTTACATGATGATGTGGAGCAGCACATATTATTTTTAGGTTACAGTGCACCAAATATTTGCAGATTTATGCCCCTTTGAAAGTTTTTGTAAACTTTTCACAGCATATTGTTTAGAGGTAATAGTGTGCCAAAGGCTCATATGAGCTTATAATATAGCCATGCTTCTGTGGTGTGTCCTCCGTCAGAAAGCACTTCTCCCTAGAAGTAGCAATTTCTTGGCCAGCTTGGACCCTTAGGTTACAGTTCACCAAATATCAGCAGAGATTATGCCCCAATGAATTTTTAAAAAAAAAAATTTTTTTTGTAATTCCACTTACAGTTATATCCGGAGCACTGAATTATACAGGAGCCAGTTAATGTGCTGCATCTTATTACTTGCCACGGGCGTATAATGCCCCGCTTGGCGGAGCTCTTGTTTTTCATTAAATTAAGTTTAGCATAGTTATGCCTCAGGTCTTGTTTTCTCTCCCTTCAGTTAGCAGCATTGAGCTGTCACATTAAGTCCTTTTTGTTACTGAAGTTCACATTTTTTATACATACAAAGCCTGAGAGGCAGTTTCCGTGCTTTGTCACTGGGCAGCCAGAACCATCACCATTAGACGGTGACTGTTCCGGGTTGCTGGTATATTCGAACACCCAAGACATCACTCATAGAGCCTGAGCTACCGGTAGTCACATCAGGGCAGTGATACAGGGCAGCCATAGCCTTCACTATTGGCCAGTGACTGTTCAGACGGTGGGTCTATTCTATTACTGAGGAGAGTTTGAGTCTGCTGACCTCGGCGTGTAACACAAGCTTAAGAAGGACAAGGACTATAATTACAATTAAGTTCTGTATTTATAGACCTGCTTTGAAAAAGTGGAGCTATACTGGATTTGCCATGTCCTTCCGTGATTCTATGACTCTGTCATTCCGTGATTGCAAAATTAAAATGCATTTTGCCTAATAACTTTTATGTTTGTGGTCCTTCTTCAATGAAACTTATACTACACTTGGTCTCTAAGGTAAGTAAGGTGTAATCGCAGAATAGTGGCCAAGTGCCCATAGCTCTTGGAGTTATGTCCCTTGATAGGTTTTCAAAATTTAAAATGCAATTTGCTTAATAACTTTTATGCTTGTGGTCCTACTTCAATGAACCTTATACCACACTTTCTAAGGTAAGGAAGGTGTAGTGGCAGAATGGTGACCAAGGGTCCATAACTCTTGGAGTTATGTCCCTTGATAGGTTTTCAAATGTTGCCATTCTTGAAAATTTTCGTAACAGATTTCTCAGGAACTATGAAAGCTAGAAAGCTGAAAGTTTGTATAAACATGGACAAATACTGGATGTGTCATGTTTACAGGAATAGGCGCCAAGGGTCCATAACTCTTAGAGTTATGTCCCTTGGTAGGTTTTCAAAAAAATAAAATGCATTTTGCTCGATTGCTTTAATGTTTGTCGTCCTACTTCAATGAACCTTATACCACACTTGGTCTCTAAGGTAAGAAAGATGTAGTGGCAGAATGTTGGCCAAGCGCCCATAACTCATGGAGTTATGTCCCTTTGAAGGTTTTCAAATTTTGCCATTCTTGAAAATTTTAGTAACAGAGTTCTCAGAACCTAAGAAAGCTAGAACACTGAAAGTTCCTCAAAACATGGACAGTGACTGGATGTGTCACTTACTAGAATAGGGGCAAAGGGTTCATAACTCTAGTAGTTTTGTCCCTTGGTAGGTTTTCAAAAAATTAAATGCATTTTGCTTTATAACTTTTATGTGTGTGGTCCTACTTAGATGAAACTTATACCACACTTTGTTTCTAAGGTAAGGCAGGTGTAATAACAGAATAGTGGCCAAGGGCCCATAACTCCTGAAGGTTTTCTGTTTTCATAACAGATTCATCCCATCTCTCTCTCCAGTTTTTAAACATCAAAATTTTTCAACACACTTGTGTCTTTCTCCTCTGATGGCACAGTAGCGGGGCTATAGTCAGATTCTCTGGCAGCTCTAGTTGTATTATGCAATTTGGCAATAATGTATAGAAGGTCCAGCATCTTTGTGTACCAATACAATATGGCAAAAAAATGAGACTAATAGCTTCTTTAATGTAAAATACTAAAACACCTGCGTTAATGAATTCCTTTACAACAAATAATAGATATATATCTTCCCCTGTATATGTCACAGGAACTGTAAAGTCCCAAATTGCCATTCACTTCTGCTTTGTATTGTGGGTAAGAAACTATCTTTCTACTGCTGTCTCTGTTTTTCATTCTTTTTAATTAGGCTGCACTGGTACACACAACAGAGACAACACGTGTAAAGTGGTTCTTGGATGTGTTGATTGAACGTAAACGTCCAGTGATGTTGGTTGGTAATGCTGGTACAGGCAAAACAGTGTTGATGAATGATAAGTTGAAAGCACTTCCTGATTCATACATGGTAGCCAATGTGCCATTCAACTTCTACACAACCTCTGCCATGTTGCAGAGGGTCCTTGAGAAACCCCTAGAGAAGAAGGCTGGTAGAAATTATGGTCCACCCGGAACCAGGAAACTTATCTACTTTGTAGATGATTTAAACATGCCAGAGGTAAATATTTGATAATTTAATTGTCAACGTCCACTTAGATTTTAAGATTTTTTATGCCTTTAATATTTATCAGAGTGTAAGGTGCAAACAGAGTTACTGTTTTACCTTTACTGTTTCACTTTCAGTGGAGAATTGTCAGAATTGTTCATGTAGTTTTTGTACTGAGACAGGTTGCATTTCTTTGTAATTTGCTTGTTGTATAAATATTATACTTAAAGTTTAAAAGCATGTCTTTTTCTGGAGATACAGTGAAATCACTTTCAGGTCATATCTGATATAATGTCAAATAAAAAAAAAAAAAAACATAAAAAACTACTGGAATGCAACCCACAAAATTGATAATTATACCCCCGGCATACAAAGTATGCTGAAGGGGTATATAGTTTTCATCAGTTCCATTCGTCCGTCCATCTTTCCGTCCGTCTTTCCATCTGTCCGTGATTCTGTACGTAAACACCTGCTATAACCAAGTTTTACTTCAAAGTTTTTTGATTATGTATATCTCTGAAGCCACTTATCAGAAACTATTCATATTTGGTATGGCGATACCTGGGAGGGTTGTCTTCCATTCCACATCCATTCTACATCTATGGATCCCTGGGTCATGCCCCAGGGTGGGGCTAGAAGTAAAAATCTAGGATGTCTTAATAAAGTAGTATATTGCAGTTTGTTTATGCAAACAACTTCTGAATAAAGAAGGACGGGCATTAGACAGGTTTATCACATCAACATTCAGTGTAAAAAGGTCAAGGTCATTGTGACCTTATTTTCATGCTCCAGCGATTTTGCCTTATATTTTGAAGACTATTTCATGGATTAATCTGATACTTTGGATATTGGTTCTGTGTGAACCATGATTGACATCATAATAAATGGTCCAGTGATTTTGGCCTTATATCTTGATCGTTACTTGATGTATTAACATCATTATTTGAGATTATGAATCAGTATGATTGGACAGTTGGCCTGAAAGTACGAGGGCGTATCAATAAATAACCAGCATATCCCATTTCTGATGGACCGAGATGGTCACGATTTTCATGCTTTGTTTCAATATATGTTTTATACATGGGTACAAAATTGCAAACGTATCGAGTCATTCTTTAATAAGATATTGAATGTCAAACATGGCTAGTGATGCAAAGGCATGCTTTTCATCTAAAGTTGAGTACCGTGCTGTAATTCGGTACTTGTATTTAAAAGGTAAAACAGACAAGGAAATACAGGGTGAGTTAGCCGATGTTTATGGGTCTTCTGCACCATCTTATGCTCGGGTTAAATTCTGGGTAGGGGAATTCAAACACGGTAGAACGTCTTTAGAAGATGAAGCCAGGTCTGGACGCCCACTGGATGCCACGGACGAAATAAATGTGTAAGAAAGTTCACATGGTAGCGTTTCAACAATCTTACATGATCGTATAGGTATGCACAAGCTAACAGCCCATTGGGTCCCCAAATCCTTCAGCGATGAGCAAATGGCAACCAGACCATCAGTATGCAGTGCCTTGTTGAAGCATTTTAGGTCAAAAGATGATTTTCTTTTGCGTCTGGTGACTGTAGATGAGACTTGGGTTCATTATTATGAGCCAGAGAATAAAGTTCAGAGTCGTCAGTGGGTAGGGCCTGGGTCCCCGAGGCCAAAGAAGTTCAAGATGCAACCATCTGCTGGCAAGGTGATGGCCATAGTATTTTGGGACTCAAAAGGTGTTATTATGTTGGACTTTTTACCCAAGAGAAGTACAATAACTGGAGTGTACTATGCAAATTTGTTAGACCAGCTGAGAACCGCCATCCATGAAAAATGCCAAGGTAAACTCTCTAAAGGTGTTTTGCTGCAACAGGACAACACGAGAAGTCAACACAAAGTTGCAATGGATGCTGTAGAGCGAAACGGGTATGAATTAATACCACATCCTGCCTATTCGCCTGACCTAGCGCCTAGCGAATTCTTCCTATTCCCAAACTTGAAAAAGGATATCCGTGGACTTCATTTCTGGTCTGATGTAGAAGTCGTGATGGCAGTTGAGGATTGGGTCAATGGAAAGGACCCTGACTTTTTCATTTCTGGGCTGATGGCATTTGAACACCGTTGGTCTAAGTGCATCACACTAGAGGGCAATTACATCAAAAAAGAAGAGGTGGATCTCAACCGGAAATAAGTTAGGCTGGTTACTTATTGACTCACCCTCGTAAATGTAGGTCACTGTGACCTATATTTCATACTCCAGTTATTTTATGTTACATCTTGAAGACAACTTGATGTATGAATCAAAGTTTGGGATTCTGTGACCTATATTTCATAGCCCTGTGAGTTTGTCTTATATCTTAGACCATTTCATGCCTTAGTGTCATATTCACATATAATGATACAGTGTGACCCAAACTTTGACCTCAAAGTAAAAATAAATCAGCATGACCTATATTTCATCGTCTAGTGATTTTTGCTTAATATCTTCTTGATTATTCAATGGATTAACAGGATAGTTGGTATAATGGATCATTGTGACACATCAGATTGACCTCTCGAGTACATGTAGGTCAATGACCTTTATTTTATGGTCCAGCTATTTTGCTTCATGTCTTGAAGACTATTTACTCCAGAAAAGTTGTTCTTGGGATGATAGATCAGTGTCACTCAGAGACTGACCTTGTACACTATGTGTGGGTCAATGACCTATATTTTATGGTCCATTGATTTCTACCTTATATCATTATCGTTGACTTAAAAATATTTTTTATGATTAAGAAGTGGCGCCGGCCAGGGCTTTTCGTGACCCTCTGGGCTCTTGCTCTAGTTATTATTTTTAATACTAAGAGGCCAACACGTGCGACAACATATTCAGGGAGTTCTTATGATAAAATAGACAACATAAGGTATTGTGCAGTCTTGTCATATGCTACCTGGGTCCCAAAGGCTTAAATCCACAAGGGTAGGGTGGTTCCTGTAGGGGAGGATAGTATCACTTCATATACCATGGTGAGGAAATTACTTGCCATGTTTAACCATGCTAAGGAATGTCTTGAAGTTGAGCTCCATTTTCTGACCATTGCAATGATTCATGGTATGATGGCAGACAGAAGTAACAGTAATATTGCCACTGAGATCACATACCTGCAGCCATCCATGACCTCCAAATTTCCAAGATGTCCCTGTTAGAGTCCAAAAATCTTTGATCAGAAATGGAATCAGCACAGCATATCAAGGGAAAATGTGGCTACTTCCAATCAGATGCAGACAGTTTTCTATGGCGATTTGTGATCATGTATCATGGGTACAGGATCTGTCACTTTCAACAAGAGATGAAGTAGCAATTGAAGCATTGGAAACACCCAGTGTTTGTATATCCCAAGTTAATAAAATATTCTTAAAAGGGCCATAAAACCAAAATCAAAATAAGCAAGGACAGTGATGCCTGCAGGCAGTGTGAGGCCTTCATTTAAGTTTGCCTTTGGAAACAAAGAACACTTAAGACTTTATAACTAGTGCTGCTGGCCGACTAACTACACACAGTGACCTGCTGTGCTATTCTTCTGAGAAGGGTATAGCAGTGTTCAAGCTAGGCTGCGCCATTGCACCAATGGCGCATGTTTTCATATTTTGGCGCAGAAAAAAATAAGTTCTTGCGCCATTGTGGCGCAGAAAATAATATAAAAAAAAAAATGAAGTTGAAAAATCGCCAATTCCGCCGGAGTTCGGCAAACTACGTCGTTGTTGGTTTTTATACTGCACTGTGTATTTATACTTGCACCGGCAGAAGTGTTCCGGATAGCGACTACCAATTATATAATGCCTTCTGATTGGATACGGAGATCCAATCAGCGTTCGTGTTTTATGTATTGAAAGCACATGGTCTGATGCGCAATATTGTTGATACATTGTCATGGCTGAACGCAAAAGGAAAGAATGATCAATACTGAGCTTTTTCCCCAAGGGATCTAAGGGGGAAACCACAGAATCTTCGACTAAACTAGGTGAAGAAAGGCCCCTCCCAATCGACAAGCTATCAATCTGACCCTTCACCCCTAGCTGAAAGCGAACGTGACAAACCAAAAACAAGTGAAAAAATCAAAGGACTGATAGTCCTAAGAGTCTGCTAGCTTGTAAAGTATTGATGGAGTGCTGTGTATCTTCTATGCAAACACAATACATGCAAAGAAGATAGGTGGCATTCCAATGCTACCAATACTACACCATAAGATGGAGCTCTATGGAATATATCAAGCATCTGGGCATTGTACTTCCTGAAAAGAAGACTTTCTTTAAAAATTCTATTAAATGTACGTTAAGCGAAGACTGCATATGGGTTGAATGAGAAAGTCATAGCGAGTGTTGTCTCTAAATCAGGGAAAGGATACTCCACTGAGGATATGATATTTTTTATTCACATTCCAGTGATAATGCTGGTTGTCAAGTGAAAAATAAGATGGCAAATCACATGGCTCTAAATAGTCATGATATGTCTTGGAATTCTTTTTTGCATACTTGTATAATTCATCTCCTGCAAACAGTATTTCATTCATGTTGTTAACATTCCACATGTTGGTACGGATCCTTTTCTGTACAGCTTTCACCAAAAATACTAGACAACATGGTAGGCATTGACGCCCTCTTGAATCAGGACTAAATATTTCATCTCCTTGATGGATACTTCCTTGCAATAATACAGATGCATTTTCTTGTAGATTTACATGATTTGATGGACCTGGATTTTGCTCTATATCCATATTTTCACACTTGCTTACAACCAGTAGCTTCATCCAATATTAAATTTACATTCAGAGACAAGGCTTTGTGAGAAAATTTACTATTCCTTGAAAAACAACCAACATGAACACTCTGTACTACATACTCTTCACTATCAATTTCTCAAAATCAGTCGGATGGAAATGCATTCTACTTGTTTTAATGTATACATAAGAATGGGTCTTTACTGAGGCATCTGTGTGAAACAGATATACATAAATAATTAACCATGTACTGAAAAACTAAATACAATTATTTCTCTTCTGTTTTGTTTCTTTCTTCATAAAAAAAAAACATTTTATTATATGTATATATATAGGCCAATGCAGTGATTGAAGTAATGAACCTCTTTATTTTCCAATGAAGTTTATCACCTGATTATTCCAAATGAGTGTATCTCCAGCAGCAATTTCCAATTTCTAGAATTATTAAAGTTCAACTCTAGATATGCTCCAGTTCATACAAATTCAACACCTGATGTAGCTCCACGATTATTCTAGTGCAATTTTATAAATTTACTCTATCTTTATCAACTTATTATTAAAACAAAAGCAGATTAAATAAATGTTCAGCCCAGATTAGCTGTAATAACTGATTGTCATTTGCTAGTGCTTCATCTAAGCATCAACAGATTAGTCCGACCAGCTATGACTACCCTTTTCAAGAGATTTTCAGATGTCCAAAAAAGAAGGGTCATAAACCTATAAATGGGCCAGCAGTCCGTGTCACTGAGGTGTGAATAAAGTTATTTCATGTAGAAGGAATGAATAAAGTGCCTGATTTCTTGCTATATTCAATATCGAATAAGTAGATTCTGATTATGTAAATACTGATACCTTTCTTTTCGTTCAGCTTCCGTTGCTAAGCACAACATCAAAGATGGCGAGTGGTCCTACTAATCACCCCATGGCACCCCATGGCATCAAACTATATGGCTATTTATCATAAAATATATTACAGATGGACAAGTATACTTTTGCAATACTCGTCTTCATCTTAATAAACAGAGATTTATATTGATGATGATGACTTGTGTTTGATTTAAAATATTATGTCTAAAACTCTCGTAATTTTTTGCACCCCATGGCATCAAAATATATGTATATTTACCATAAAATATGTGTTTTAGATGGCCAGTTAAAGTTTTGTAATACTTGTCTCTATCTAAATAAACAGAGTATTTATACTGATGACTTGTGTTTGAACTTGAATATAAAATGTAATTTTAAGTTAAAACTTATTTTTGATAGACTATCAACTTACACCATTGGTCTCTTTGCTATATTTTAGCGTCAGTTTGAATCTTGGTGTTTAGGCGCCCCGAGATAATCGCTTGAAGTAAGGTTAATGTCTTAAACTATCACAAAAACAAATTTGGATACATAAAAAACTACTACCCTGGTGTAATTTCAGCATTCAGTTAATAAATACGATGAAATAATCTAGTGCATTGGGATGCCGTGGGGTGTCATGGGGTGATTAGTAGGACCCCGTGCCCAGTTAAAGCCTTGACAAAAGTAGCGCGTGTATTATAACACCGAATTTTGAAGTCTATGTTTCAAATTGCATTATCTAAATCGATTTCAGTTACAGTTATGTTAACGAAATAAAAAAAGCGATACAAAATTCCGCTGCTTCACATTCAGTTCACCGTAATAGTGCCTCATTGCGTCTAATTAAGAAGTAGTGCGCGTATAAATAAACGCATAAATAGCTGTGATGAGAATCCGCTCGTAAAACCCCATGCGATTGCAAAGAGCCTGCTAGCTGTCGCTAGCAGACTAAAGAAAGTAGTCAAATAAATTGTGGCTTTCAAGAACTGTGATTACGATTGTTCCCATGGCTTGTATATGATAAGGAAGATAAAATCATGAGATGTTCGCTTTGTGTCAAACACAAAAAGAAAAAATTGGGTTGTCCCCAGATTTTTCAGTTGTCCCCAACTTTTTGGAGGGTAGGGGCCCTTGGGCCCCAAAACTGAAATTCCTGGCTTGAACACTGGTATAGATAAATTAAAGCAGATTCCCCATGAAAAGATTACAAGGAGTGCTCAATCATCAGCTAGCACAAACATCCACAGTGGCTATCACTGCTTTTCAGAAATGTGGATTCAAACTTGACTTTCCCATTTTCGATATGTTTTGTGGGTGTGTTCATTGCCTGCTAGGGTAATTCCTTTTAGAATCTAATCGTCAAACACTCACCTTATGACCTAGATTTGGCACCTTCTGATTACTTCCTCTTAAATTCAAAAAAGCAAATCCAGTGGCTTACATTATACCACACCATTTTATAGTTTGGGGGTATTATAATTTCCCCTCTGTGTCTGTCCATCTATCCATCAGTCCATGATTTTTATGCCCCTAACTTCAAAGAAGTTGGAGGGGCATATTGCTTCTGGGTTGGCTGTCCGTTCGTCACGCTTTTTGATGCATAGCATAACTTTAGAACCGTAAATGCTGCTGTTTTGAAATTTCTTGTATGGATTCCTTATGAAAAAATAGCTGACACCTATTTTTTTCTTGACAGGATTATGCCCCTTTTCTGAGTTATGGCCCTTTGAAAAAATATGGATGCAATCTTGTCAGCAAAATATCTCAAAAACTATTGATGCTAGAGCCTTGAAACTTGATGAATAGACTGGTAGTGATGAGTAGACAACTTTTGAAGAAATTCTGAAAAATACTTCTTGAATTATGGCCCTTTGTAATTTTGGGCATTTTTACCTTGTCAGCAAAATATCTCAAAAATTGTTATAGCTAGAGCCTTGAAACTCGGCAAATGGATTTGTAATGATGGGTAGATGATCTGATTAACTTTTGAAGAAATTCTGAAAAATACTTCATGAGTTATGGCCCTTTGTAATTTTGGGCATTTTTACCTTGTCAGCAAATATCTCAAAAACCGTTGGAGCTAGAGCCTTGAAACTTGATGAATAGACTGGTAGTGATGAGTAGATATTCTTATTAACATTTGAAGAAATTTTGAAAAATACTTCTTGAGTTATGGTCCTTTGTAATTTTGGGCATTTTTACATTGTCAGCAAAATATTTCAAAAATTGTTAAAGCTAGAGCTTTGAAACTTAGTAAATGGATTTGTAGTGATGAGTAAATGACCGGATTAACTTTTGAGGAAATTCTGAAAAATACTTAATGAGTTATGGCCCTTTGTAATTTTGAGCATTTTTATACCCCTGGCATACAAAATATGCAATGGGGGTATATAGTTTTTTATGCCCCCAACTTCAAAGAAGTTGGAGGGGCATATTGCTTCTGGGTTGTTCGTCCGTCCGTCCGTCCGTCCGTTCGTCCGTTCGTCACGCTTTTTGATGCATAGCATAACTTTAAAACCGTGAATGCTACTTTTTTGAAATTTCATATATGGATTCCTCATGAAAAAATAGCTGACACGTATTTTTTTTCTTGACAGGATTATGCCCCTTTTCTGAGTTATGGCCCTTTGAAAAAATATGGATGCAATCTTGTCAGCAAAATATCTCAAAAACTATTATAGCTAGAGCCTTGAAACTTGATGAATAGACTGGTAGTGATGAGTAGACAACCTGATTAACTTTTGAAGAAATTTTGAAAAATACTTCTTGAGCTATGGCCCTTTGTAATTTTGGGCAATTTTACCTTGTCAGCAAAATATCTCAAAAACTGTTAGAGTTAGAGCCTTGAAACTTAGTAAATGGATTTGTAGTGATGAGTAGATGACCTGATTAACTTTTGAAGAAATTCTGAAAAATACTTCATGAGTTATGGCCCTTTGTAATTTTGGGCATTTTTATCTTGTCAGCAAAATATCTCAAAAACCGTTGGAGCTAGAGCCTTGAAACTTAATGAATAGACTGGTAGTGATGAGTAGACAACCTGATTAACTTTTGAAGAAATTTTGAAAAATGCCTTTTGAGTTATGGCCTTTTGTAATTTTGGGCATTTTTACCTTGTCAGCAAAATATCTCAAAAACTGTTAGAGCTTGAGCCTTGAAACTTAGTAAATGGATTTGTAGTGATGTGTAGATGACCTGATTAACTTTTGAAGAAATTCTGAAAAACACTTCATGAGTTATGGCCCTTTGTAATTTAGGGCATTTTTAACTTGTCAGCAAAATATCTCAAAAACTATTGAAGCTAGAGCCTTGAAACTTGATGAATAGACTGGTAGTGATGAGTAGACAACCTGATAAACTTTTGAAGAAATTTTGAAATATACTTCTTGAGTTATGCTCCTTTGTAATTTTAGGCATTTTTATCTTGTCAGCAAAATATCTCAAAAACTGTTAGAGCTAGAGCCTTGAAACTTAGTAAATGGATTTGTAGTGACGAGTAGATGACCTGATTAATTTTTGAAGAAATTCTGAAAAATACTTCATGAGTTATGGCCCTTTGTAATTTTGGGCAATTTTACCTTGTCAGCAAAATATCTCAAAAACTGTTGGAACTAGAGCCTTGACACTTGATGAATAGACTGGTAGTGATGAGTAGACAACCTGATTAACTTTTGAAGAAATTTTGAAATATACTTCTTGAGTTATGCCCCTTTGTTATTTTGGGCATTTTTATCTTGTCAGCAAAATATCTCAAAAACTATTAGAGCTAGAGACTTGAAACTTGGTGAATTGATTGGTAATGATGAGTAGATGACCTGATTAATTTTTTTGTAAATTCTGAAAAATATTTCATAAGTAATGGCCCTTTGTAAATTTGGGCATGTTTCCCTTGTGAACAAAATATCTCAAAAACTGTTGAAGCTGGAGCCTTGAAACTTGATGAATAGATTGGTAGCGATGAGTAGATGACCTGATTATGCCCCCAGTTTCGAATGAAATTGATGGGGCATATTATTCTGCCTTCATTTGTCCATCCGACTGTTTGTCCGTTCATCAAGCTTTTTTTGTGCATGCCATATCTTAAGAACCCTGCACGCTAGGGTTTTGAAATTTTATATTTGGGTTCCCAATGAAAAAATAGCCGACCCGTATTTTGTTTCTTGTCTAGCATGTTTATTTAAAGTTATGCCCCTTTGAAAAAAATCAGAATTAAATCTTGTGAGCAAGATATCTTGAAAAGTATTTAAGCTGGGTTCTTGAAATTCGATACAGTGAGGGGGAATGATGTTTACATTACCCGATTATATTTTGAGAGAATTCCATGAAAATATTGATAAAGTTACGGCCCTTTGCAGTTCTGCTCATTTTGACCTTGTCAGCAAGATTTCTCGAAAAGCACTTAAGCTAGGGTCTTGAAATATTATATGCTGATTGGGGATGATGTGGACATTACCTGGTTTGTTTTTTAGGGAATTCCATGAAAAATTGATGTAGTTATGGCCCTTTGTAGTTCTAGGCATTTTGACTTTTTCAGCAAGATATCTCAAAAAGTATTTAAGCTAGAGCCATGATATTTGGTATACTGATTGGGATTGAGGAGGAGATCACCTGAATAAATTTTGAACCAATTAAATGAAATGTTGGAGTTATGGCCCTTCACAATTTCGGGCCATTTAATGTCGTTGGTTTATTGTGTATAGCATAAGTTTAGAACCATGTATGCTAATGTTTTGAAATTTCATGTTCTGATTCCTCATGAAAAAATAGGTGATCCGTATTTTTTTCTTATCCCAATCATCTCCTATTTTAGAGTTATTTCCCTTTGATAAAATAACATTGAAATCATATATTTGTACTGTTGTTACCGTCATGGCTAAGCAGTGTTGGAGTCAAACAGTGTTAGAGTCAGGCAGTTGGGGGCATAGTGTTTTACAAACACCAGCTCTAGTTGTCTTCTGTGTGTCTGTCAGTCTGTCTGTCAGTCAGTGTGTCTATCAGTCAGTCTGTTAATATTTATTTTGTGTCAAAGATATCTCAGGAACTACTTTACCTAGAAACTTGAAATTTTTTACACATGACAAGTATGACTAGTTGTATTGTGGGAAAGAAAATAAGGGTCATGGGGCCAGGTCCCTTAGAGTTATTGCCCTTTGTTGTTCTGGCTATACTGATGGCCATGGCATTTATTTGTGTCAAAGATATCTCAGGAACTACTTTACCTAGAAACTTGAAATTTTGTACACATGACAAGTATGACTAGTTGTATTGTGGGAAAGAAAATAAGGGCCATGGGGCCATGTCCCTTAGAGTTATTTCCCTTTGTTGTTCTGGCTATACTGATGGCCATGGCATTTATTTGTGTCAAAGATATCTCAGGAACTACTTTACCTACAAACTTGAAATTTTGTACACATGACAAGTATGACTAGTTGTATTGTGGGAAAGAAAATAAGGGCCATAGAGCCAGGTCCTTAGAGTTATTTCCCTTTGTTGTTCCAGCTTTACTGATGGCCATGGCCGGGGGTATTAGTGAGCATATGCTCACTTCATGATCTAGTTACCTTGTCAGCAAAATATCTCAAAATTTGTTGAAGCTAGAGCCTTGAAACATAGTAAATGGATTTGTAGTGATGAGTAGATGACCTGGTTAACGTTTAAAGAAATTCTGAAAATACTTCATGAGTTATGGCCCTTTGTTATTTTGGGCATTTTTACCTTGTCAGCAAAATCAAAAACTGTTTAAGCTGGAGCCTTGAAACTTGATGAATAGACTGATAGTAATGAGTAGACAACCTGATTGACTTTTGAAGAAATTTTGAAATATACTTCGTGA
Organism: Anodontia alba; assembly: GCA_964016985.1. NCBI lineage: Eukaryota > Metazoa > Mollusca > Bivalvia > Lucinida > Lucinidae > Anodontia > Anodontia alba. Next base: position 26,578,409 of record OZ024822.1, on the reverse strand, counting down.
GTTATGGCCCTTTGTAATTTTGGGAATTTTTACTTTGTCACTTTGTCAGCAAAATATCTCAAAAACTGTTAGAGCTAGCGCCTTGAAACTTAGTAAATGGATTTGTAGTGATAAGTAGATGACCTTTTTACTTTGTCACTTTGTCAGCAAAATATCTCAAAAACTGTTAGAGCTAGCGCCTTGAAACTTAGTAAATGGATTTGTAGTGATAAGTAGATGACCTGATTAACTTTTAAAGAAATTCTGAAAAATACTTCTTGAGTTATGGCCCTTTGTAATTTTGGGCATTTTTACCTTGTCAGCAAAATATCTCAAAAACTGTTGGAGCTAGAGCCTTGAAACTTGATGAATAGACTGGTAGTGATGAGTAGACAACCTGAATAACTTTTGAAGAAATTTAGAAAAGTACTTCTTGAGTTATGGCCCTTTGTGATTTTTTACCTTGTCAGCAAAATATCTCAAAAATGTTAAAGCTAGAGCAAAGAAATTTGTTGAATCGATTTGTAATGATGAGTAGACAATCTGATTAACTTTTGAAGAAATTTTGAAAAATGCTTAATGAGTTATGGCCCTTTGTAATTTTGGGCATTTTTTATCTTGTCAGCAAAATATCTCAAAAATTGTTAAAGCTAGAGACTTGAAACTTGGTGAATTGATTGGTAATGATGAGTAGATGACCTAATTAACTTTTGTGCAAATTCTGAAAAATATTTCGTAAGTAATGGCCCTTTGTAAATTTGGGCATGTTTCCCTTGTCAGCAAAATATTTCAAAAACTATTGAAGCTGGAGCCTTGAAACGATGAATAGATTGGTAGCAATGAGTAGATGACCTGATTATGCCCCCAGTTTCGAATAAAATTGATGGGGCATATTATTTTGCCTTTGTATGTCTGTTCCTCAAGCTTTTTTGTGCATGCCATATCTTAAGAACCCTGCATCCTAGGGTTTTAAAATTTTGTATTTGGGTTTCCAATGAAAAAATAGCTGACCCCTAAGTTTTTTTCTTGTCCGGCATGTTTGTTAAGAGTTATGCCCCTTCGAAAAAAATCAGAATTAAATCTTGTGAGCAAGATATCTCAAAAGTATTTAAGCTGGGTTCTTGAAATTCAATATAGTGAGTGGGAATGACGTGAAGATTACCTGCTTATATTTTGAGAGAATTCCGTGAAAAAATTGATAAAGTTATGGCCCTTTGCGGTTCTGCGCATTTTGACCTTGTCAACAAGATGTCTCGAAAAGTACTTAAGCTAGGTCTTGAAATATTATATGCTGATTGGGATGATGTGGAGATTACCTGATTTTTTTTTTTAGGGAATTCCATGAAAAATTGACAGTTATGGCCCTTTGTAGTTCTAGGCATTTTGGCCTTGTCAGCAAGATATCTCAAAAATTATTTAAACTAGAGCCTTGATATTTGGTATACTGATTGGGATTGAGGAGGAGATCACCGGATTAAATTTTGAACCAATTAAATGAAATTCCCAATTTCTGGTTGAGTGTTATTTCCCTTTTGATAAAATAACATTGAAATCTTGTATATTTGTACTGTTGTTACCATCAAGGGCAAGCAGTGTTGGAGTCAAGCAGTGTTAGAGTTAGGCAGTTGGGAGTATAGTGTTTTACAAACACCAGCTCTAGTTACTCTCTAACTTGAACAGCTTTTGATGGTTTTATTCAAAGTTTACATATACATTTATATTGATGGTGAGTGGTTTAGGACTGTTAAAAGGCAAAATCTTGTAATTTTTATGCTCCCTAACGGGAGAGCATATAGTCACTGCTTTGTCAGTCAGTCTGTTCATCACACTTTTGTCCAGAGCATATCTCTTAAAGTGTTAAAGGTATTTAAATGGAACTTGATACACTGATAGAGGGCTATGAGGGAAATTGCAGATTGCAAGAACCATAACCCTATCACCAGTATTTACGAAGTTACTTCCCTTCTTAATTTTTGCAAAAAAAGGCTTGTCCAGAGCATATCTCTGAAAGAATATAGAAGGGAATTAAATGAAACTTGGTACATTGATAGACAGCCATCAGAGAAAGTGCAGAATGCAAGAACCTTAACTCTGTTGCAAGTAATTACAGAGCTATTTCTCTTTCTAATTTTTGCTACAGTAAGCTTGTCCGGAGCATATCTCTAAAAGTATTGAAGATAAATGAACAAAACTTGATACCCTGATAAGAGGGCTATAAGGGGAATTGTAGAATGCAAGAACCATAACTCTGTCACCAGTATACTTCCCTTCTTAATTTTTACTATAAAAAGCTTATCCAGAGCATATCTGAAAGGACAGAAAGGAATTAAATGAAACTTGATACATTGGTAGTATCGGGGCGTCCAACTGATATTGGCTTACAGTTGGGCAAGGCCTGCTATCCTTGTAGCAGGTAAGGGTAGAGGGGGAATGTTTTTATTTCTTCTGTTTCTTCACTTTCATTCCTGTTCCTCTTTCTTCTCTATTCCTCTCTTTCATCTCTTCTACTATCTCTTCTGTCTCTCTTCTCCCTTTCTCTGGGAGATGACACAAAATGACCCACAAGGGTTGATGTGTCATTAAACCCCAACTCAATCAATCAAATCAGAGATTGTGCAGAGTGGAAGAACTGTAACTTTGTTACAAATAATTATTGAGTTACTTCTCGTCTTCATTTTTGCAATAATAAGCTTGTCCGTAGCGTGTCTCTTAAGTATTTTACTCCTTCACTAACATAACCCTCCCAGTACTGCGCATTTTCGGGGAGCATCATTCAGTTTCACTGATTCTCTTGTTGACAAAAGGCAAAATCCTGTATTTGACATTTACTGCCCTTGCTTAGCAACAAAGAATGATTTCAACTCAGTATTATATAACATATTTATGCATTTGGCTGACACTTCATATCAAATGATATTGACAATATCTTTCATCAGATTTTTATACCACACCATTTTATAGTGTGGGGGTATTATAATTTCCTCTCTATGTCTGTCCATCTATCCATCAGTGATTTTTGCTCTCTAACTAGAACAGCTTTTGATGGGTTTTATTCAAAGTTTTCATATACATTTATATTGATGGTGAGTGGCTTAGGATTGTTAAAAGGCAAAATCCTGTAATTTTTATGCTCCCTAAAGGGAGAGAATATAGTCGCCGCTTTGTCCATTCCCCCGACCATCCCTCCGTCACACTTTTGTCTGGAGCATATCTCTAAAAGTATTGAAGGTAATTTAACAAAATTTTTGCAATAGCAAGCTTGTCCGGAGCATATCTCTAAAAGTATTGAAGATAAATAAATGAAACTTAATACAGTGATAGAGGGCTATGAGGGAAAGTGCAGAATGCAAGAACCATAACCTATCATCAGTATTTATGGAGTTATATCCCTTCCTAATTTTTGCAATATTAAATGTCTGGTGCATATCTCTGAAAGTATAAAAGAGAATCAAATGAAACGATACATTGAGAGATGGCCATCAGAGATAGGGCAGAGTGCAAGAACTGTAACTCTGTTACAAGTAATTACTGAGTTATTTCCAGTCTTAATTTTTGCAAAAATAAGCTTGTCCGTAGCATGTCTCCTAAAGTATTTTACTCTTTCACTAACATAACCCTCCCACTACTGCGCATCTTCAGGGAGCACCCTTCGCTTTTACCGATTCTCTTGTTTTCATCAATTTTCAACACAGTAACTGCCCTTTGTTACTGACAAACAGTGGGTTTTTGTATCTTAAGAAAGAATTGATGGATTTGGATAGATTTATAAATCAAATGATATTGACAATATCTTGCTTGACATTCTTTTGTTACTTACTTATGGCTTTTTGTTATATATCATGAGAAACAAAGAATGGATTTTGGACAGAACTTCATATTTTTTGTAGGGTTATTGCTTGGCATTTTCCGTCAATTTTTTAACTCAGTTACTGTCCCTGCTTAGTGACAAAAAATTTTTTGTTCATTACCATGAGAATAAATTAATAGATTTGGATGAAACTTCATATATTGAAATATTTCGTTTTGCAGATAAAATTGTTTTCTCTGGTTGATTCAACAAACAGTATTTGTGGTTTAGGCATAAAATATATGACTATTACCCCATGAAACATTCCCATCTTCATTCCATGTTTGTTTCTGCACTGTGGCAGGGTATTAAGTAGTGTCTTTGATGCTTTTATTTTTCCTCATTGATGATGTAAGAAATGCTGTGAATCAGATCTTGAGGCCCTAGGATAACACCATCGACACAAAAGGGATCTGTCTGCTCCTTGAATTCTGGAATAAGTGTTAATGTAGGAGTAAGAACTATGTTTAAAAATGGCTGTCTGGTGTCCCGACATTGCCATCTTCTACCTTGGACAACACAAACTTGTCAATCATCTCTCATATGTGCCTATGTATTCACACAGAGACAGAGAGAGAGAGAGAGATATAGAGACAGAGGTTTTAAAAAAGAGAAAAGAATGTGTAAAGAGTCCATTTAATTGACTGTTATATATAACTTCCGACTTGTTAAATGCAGCTTTGTTTCACAGTATATGAAATATGTTCAAATGAATTGTTATAGGTGGATGCCTACTTTACAGTGCAGCCTCACACATTCATGAGACAGCATGTTGACCATAGTCATTGGTATGACAGGAATAAACTAACATTAAAAGACATCCACAACACTCAGTATGTTGCCTGTATGAATCCTACAGCTGGCAGTTTCACCATTGACCCTAGGCTTCAGGTAAGTCAAATAATGTACTCCCATCTTGATAATGCATCCTCATACCCTGCCACACTATAGTGGCAGGGTATTATGGTTTTTCAGGCTGGTCATTCAGATGTCCGTGCATCATACGTCAGTCTGTGTTTTCATTTCGCATGATAACTTGAGTGAATTATGTTAATGGATTATTACCAAACTTGGTATTTGCATTGTTATTGCAGAGATCTGTTTGGGATTGCTAATGGGCAAATTTCGACAATTTTTGACAGTTATCTGCACGCAACTCATCTGATTTTTTATTTCTGGATGATAACTTTAGTAAATGTCAGTGGATTCATTGGATTTTCACCAAACTTGGTGTGTGCATTGATAATGTAGAGATTTAATTTTGCTTCATAGAAATATAAAGCATCATCAGACAACGTGCAGAACACAAAAACCCAAACTCTTGTCTGTACAATTTTGTAGTTGTTCCGCTTTGAAATTTGACAGTGTCCGCTCTATATCTTGAAAACCCTTTAAGATATTTTCATGAAACTTATAAGAAATATAAAGCATCATCAGACAATCTGCACAACACTAGAATCATAACTCTTGTTTTTACATTTTTGATGTTATTATGTCCCCCCCTACCAAAGGGGGAGGTGGGGGACATATTGTTTTCGGGACGGATCCTGTTGGTGTCGGCGTCAGCGTAAAACTTCTTGTCCACTCTGAAACTTGAATACCCTTTGGAATATTTTGATGATACTTGGTAGAAATGTAGAACAGACCCAGATGACATGTCGCATACAAGAATGACAACTCTGCCTTTCTTAATTTTGGAATTATCACCCTTTGTTTTATTTGAAAAAGATTTCGTGTCTGCTTTGTAACTCCCAATACCCTTTGGAATATTTCGATGGTACTTGGCAGAACTGTAGAACAGGACCAGACGATGTGTTGCATACAAGAATGACAACTCTGCCTTTCTTACTTTTGGTGTGATCTCCCTTTGTTATATTTGACAGTGATAATCCATTGATTTTGTGTCCGCTCTGTAAGTCAAAGACCCTTTAGAATATTTTTATGATACTTGGTAGAAAAATACAGGACCAGATGACGTGTCCCGTACAAGAATGACAACTCTGCCTTTCTTACTTTTGACGTTATCTTCCTTTGTTATGTCTCATTGATTATCCATTGGTTTCGTGTCCGCTTTGTAAGTCAAAGACCCTATGGAATATTTTTATGATACTTGGTAGAAATGTAGAACAGAACCAGATGACATGTCATGTACAAGAGTGACAACTCTTCCTTTCTTACTTTTGGCATTATCTCCCTTTGTTATGTCTGACAGTGATTATGCATTGATTTCGTGTCTGCTCTGCAAGTCAAAGACCCTTTGGAATATTTTTATGATACTTGGTAGAAATGTAGAACAGGACCAGACGACATGTCGCGTACAAGAATGACAACTCTGCCTTTCTTACTTTTGGCATTATCTCCCTTTCGTATATTTGACAGAGATTATCCATTGATATTGTGTCCGCTTTGTAAGCCAAAGACCCTTTGGAATATTTTTATGATACTTGGTAGAAATGTAGAACAGGACCAGATGACGTGTCGCATACAAGAATGACAACTCTGGCTTTCTTACTTTTAGAGTTATCTCTCTTTGTTTTGTTTGAAATAGATTTCTTGTCTGCTCTGTAACTGGTATATCCTTTGGAATATTTCGATGGTACTTGGCAGAAATGTAAAACAGGACCAGATGATGTGTCGGGTGCAAGAATGACAACTCTGCCTTTCTTACTTTTGGCGTTATCTCCCTTTGTTATATTTGACAGTGATAATCCTTTGATTTTGTGTCCGCTTTGTAAGTTTGTAAGTCAGAGACACTTTGGACTATTTTTATGATACCTTGTAAAATTGTAGAACAGGCCCACACCACATGTCGCCTGCAAGAACGACAATTTTGCCTTTCTTATTTTTGGCGTTATCTCCCTTTGTTATGTCTGACAGTGATTATCCATTGATTTTGTGTCCCCTCTGTAAGTCAAAGACCCTTCGGGATATTTTTATGATACTTGGTAGAAATGTAGAACTGGACCAGACAACGTGTCACATACAAAATGACATTTCTGCCTTTCTTACTTTTGGCGTTATCTCCCTTTCTTATGTCTGACAATGATTATCCATTGGTTTCATGTCTGCTCTGTAAGTCAAAAACCCTTGGGAATATTATTATGATACTTGGTAGAAATGTAGAACAGGACCAGACGACATGTCGCGTACAAGAATGACAACTCTGGCTTTCTTACTTTTGGAGACAAGATGACGTGTTCCTTTCAAGAATGAAAACTCTGCCTTCTTTACTTTTTCCGTTATCTCCCTTAGTTATATTTGACATTGATTATGCATTGTTTTATTGTCTGCTATGTAAGTCGAACACTCTTTGGAATATTTTGATAATACTTGGTAGTAAAAAAGAACAGGACCAGATGACATGTCACATACAGGAATGACAATTTTGGCTTTTATACTTTTGGAGTTATCTCCCCTTCTTGTGTTTAAATTTGATTTCTTATCTCTGCTCTGTAACAGGAATACCCTACGAAATATTTTGATGATGCATTGTACAAATGTAGAACAGGACGAGATGCGAGATGACGTGTTGCATTTAAGAAGTCAAAGTCAAAAAATTTATTCAGTGTCATTCCTTGACAAAGAATCATGACTGAAGAGAACATGACAAACACAAAAATAGAACTATCACTACAAATTTTAGAAATATACTGAAACAAAGAAATGTAATCAGTTCGTCTCTGGTAGGACTAAAATACATCTTGATTATCTCCCAGAGGACTGGCGGATCTGCAAGCATATTTCAATAAAGTGCATTAATAGCATTAACACTTCAGTGTCACTTGTAGACATTAGGAATAAGAACTGTTCTTGACTTGTGTATGATTTAAAAGGCACAATAATTGCATTTAGTTTTGTAAAAAAAATCATTTCTTTCAGCTTGGTATGCTTTACATGTCATTAAAAAGTGAAATTCATCCTCCACACAGCCATTTCCATTACAGACTTTGCATAATCTCTGATCAATTTCTTTCTTTTTGTATTGACTGGCCTCTATGTATGGTTTGAAATCCATAATTTAGCCAGATTAAAAATTAAGTGTTTATCTACCTTCATACAGATGTAATTTTCCATCTTGTAGTTGTTTTTAAATATCTTAAAAATTCTAAGCTTATCTAATGTTCTGCCTTTAACAGTGGCTCTACCAGTTATTACTTCTTTGAAGAATAAGTTGTATCTTCCAATCAATTTCCTTTCTATAGCGTTAATTAGCTTTCTCTTTGAAAAAGTTCCTTCATTTTGCCAAACATGGTCAAACCCAATAGCCTTGAGAAATTTCTTAATTTGGTCTCCAAAACTTGATTTTATTTCGTCTTCATTCGTCTTCATTCGATAAGCTTTGAAAAATGAATTTATCATGTGCTTTGGGGTTTTCATCATTTATATGCAGCCAATACTTGAATGAAAGCAATGAAGCAGATATTGCTAAGGGATATCTTCCAAGTTCACTTTTACAAGCAAGATTTGATGAATATTTGTTTACGCCTGGTAGAAACTTACAAAATTTTGTGTGAATTCTCCTTTGAGAAATCTTCGTATGGTTCTTCAAGGTTGTAATTATTTACTTTTGATGCTAATTTCACAAAATTTAGGCTGTATGGACTCCAAATCTCTGTACAATATAATAGTATTGGTTTGACACATGTATCAAATAGTCTGCACTGAAGTGTTGGGAAAATGAATGAAGACTGAAATTTTTTTCTGATCATAATAGTACTTTAAGAGCTTTATTGCTTAATTCTGATATTCCTTTGGTGAAAATTCCAGAAGCCTTAATTATTATCCCCAGGTACTTGAATTCTTGGACTATTTCTAATGCTTCACTTTCAAATACAAAATGATGTTTTTTTATTAACCTGCCACTTTTTTTTGAATATTAAAATCTTTGTTTTGTCAGTGTTAACTTTTAGCTTCTATTTTTTGCAGTAGATATGCAAATCATCTAGACATTTCTGCAACCCCTCCTTTGAGACTGACATTAAAACAAGATCATCAGCATACATCAATACATTAGTCCTATATTTACCAATTGCAACAGGATCATGATTTCTACTGAAAGAAAAAGGCAGATCATTAACATACAAATTAAACAATAATGGGCTCAACTCACAGCCCTGTTTCAGCCCTGTGCTGGATGAGACAGAATCAGTAAGACCATTAGGTAGCTTAATGGAATAATTTACCTCAGAATACATATTTTCCAGAATTCTAAGTATTTTACCTTGTATGCCCATAAATTCTAGTTTCTTAAATAATGCATCTCTCCAAACTGTATCAAAAGCTTTTTCAAAATCAACAAAGCATGTAAAGAGATACGAGCCTTTTTAGAACAGTTTCTCAATTATTGATTTTAATGTTAAAATGTGGTCTACATTCTGTACTGTTTCCTAAAACCTGTTTGATTTTCATTCATGATACTGAAATGTTTTTTGATCCTTTTGTGCAAAATTTTAGCGAACAATTTGCTTAGACAGCTTGAGATTACAATACCCCTGTAATTTCTGGGGTCTGTATCATTTCCTTTTTTATGTATGGGCTTCAAAAGGTTTTCTCGCCATTGAAATGGATATTTTTTATTGTTTAGAATTATATTGAATAGCTTGCATAAGCATTCTTGCAGTCTAGGCATTGATTGTTTTAGCATTTCGTTACTGATTCTGTCTAGTCCAGAACTGGTATGTTTTTCAGAGTTTTCATTGCAGACTGAAACTCACATGTTCCGATTTGATAATCTGTTATGTTAGTGCAACTGAAATGTAAAAATTCACAATCATCTAATGTAAAATCTACTTTACTATTATTTAACAACCTACCAAAATAGTTTGTCCAGTCTTCAGGGGAGATCTTTCCTGACTTCTCACTCGGATTTCCACCATCATTTTTAAATCTATCAATAAGTTTCCAGAATTCTCTAGGATTTGTTTTTTCCATATCAACAAGATTATTCAATATCTTAGCTTTATATTGTCTATGTTTTTTACGAATAAGGGTTTTATACCTCTTCTTTTCAGTATAATAATGTTTTATCAGCTCGTTATTTGTTTGCTTATTGGAGATTCAACTTGCTAAGTCACGGATTGATCTTTTTAAGGCCGAACAATCTCTGTCAAACCATGGTTTGTTATTCTTTTCTTTGAGTTATTGTTATTCTTGGCCAACTATGTCAACTATGTCTGAATCAAGGTATTTTATGATATCTGGAGCTTTTAATTTGCTATAGCTTTCATTATTCAACCTATAAAAAAGCCCATGGGCATTCCATGAACTAACTGGGGGCGCGGGGGAGGGGGGGAACATTTTTTTTTTTTTTTTTTTTTTTTTTCTAAAAAACTTATTTTAGTTAGGGGGTAGGGGGGGTAGCATCAGCTCCTGAGTTTATGAAATTTCAACCCTCGCCCTCAATGCCAGTGCAGTATAACATAATAACAATAACAAATTGATCCACATGGAGGCTTCCTATCTCAACAGTGACTCATAACAACAAAATACATAGCAAAATGACTATATATAGATTAAGACAATCATGAATCAGGATTGAGGACTTAATAACAATCCGATGTCAGAGCAGAAGAAAACCATCAGTTAGATCACAGAGGGTTGAACAAGACTGAATAAGATCAGCTAGACTACGGTAGACTTCCTTTTACTTCGAACACTCTAATAATCTAATTATTTTTTTTGTATCGGTAAGATACCTTTAGTTTAAGTATTTAATGACCACCTGCACAATTGTCCGGGATAGCAACAAGGACATTGTACTTTATAACCTGTGTGAAATACAGAGACCCAAATCAGCCTGCGCTTAAAAAAATGCAATTCTTATTTGATTTTGGGCTCTTCGGAATCAGCTTTACAAATTACATAGATCCTCAATTGACTGCGAGGATGCGTCTGCCCGGGGCGTCGGTCACTGTTTTGATCAGTCGCATAAGCGACAAGGTACTTTTGTTGGTAAAGTAAATGGTGTCCTCTCAGGCTAATATAAAAGCGCTAAGCAAAAAAATGTGGCAGACAGCATTTTGAATCTTTTTATTTATTACTATTTATTTTTCAGAGAAATAAGTGATGACATTTCACGTGAAACAGATGATTCACATGAAATGTCAAGACTGTTCTCTGAAAAAAAAAAAAATAAAAAATAATATTAAATAAATAAAAGTTTTTTTTTTTTTTTTGTTTTTTTTTTTGCTGCAGTTGTGATTGATGCTTTAAGGGTTAATCCTTTATTGGTCACAAGGTAGATTAATGAAAAAAAAACAAAAACAACAAATGACAGCTATTTAGTGCTCTGAAAATAGTCAAAAGGCAAAATACTGATGACAACTTTTGGTAAAACGGAATGTGTAAATCGGCGAGTGTGCGGTCATAGCTCACAATTTTTTGACCCTGAGTTCCATGGAAATAGGGCAAAACTTTCATAGACAAATTATCAAAATGACTGTTGCATCACAATATTAAAAAATTGTGACTCAAATGCCCAGGGACTGTAGGTTCCTTATTGATTTTTTTATCATGTCTTGTTAAGACAGTTTTTATCGGAGATTTTCTGCAATTTCAAATAGTTCGAACAGTGCTTTTTTTCTGCAATTGATTTTCTAAAAATTCTAACACCCAGATCAATATTTATTTTTTACCTGCTTGAACCAAAAGGAAATCTACCGTACTACTAATATTAGCTACAGTACAAGATCATCTGCATTTTTAACTATATTCTTGTAATCTGGTGAGACAAAGGTAATAATGTTCTTTGGGGCTATATTGAGGGAAATTGCAAAAAGATATACACAAATAAATAATTCACTTTTAGAATATTTAGGGAATAAAAACAGTATTATATTACTATAAATTTTTATTGAATATTTTTAGTCCAAAATGTACAACATATTCTGGGGGTTATTAACCTTTTCAGCCTGACAACTTCCACAATGTAGATCAGATGAAACAGTTTTAAGATCTCTTGTCATGATCTGCCATTAATAACCCACAGTGATGCAACAGTGGTGCCTAAGCAAACAGTGTAGACCAAGATTAGACTGCTCCAAAAAGAGATCTGATTAGGGTCTACACTATTTGCCATTCTGCCTGCACTTTTTGACACATCTTTGGAATGTAAAATGAACTTTTTCAAATGTTAAGATAATTATGGTAATAGGTTAAGGTGTCCAAATATTTGGAGTATTTATAGTATATTGGATGCCTTTGAAATTCCCAATTTCTAGTCTTATGTTTCTAATTTTTGTTTAATACCCTTTCTTCAGACAATGGACTCTTCCTTTTTGACAGTTCACTTCATTAACTCTGGTGAAAGGATTAAGCAGTTGCTTGTGCTTTGAAAATCATTGCACAAACTGAGTTACAGCAAAAAATGCAGCTGAGCACACTGACTTTCAAAACACGTGGGGAGTATGGGCTTGCAGTGATGATAAACAATTAGTATAGGTAAACTTTCTATATGTGAGTGACAGCTTGGGGAGACATATGTTTTGTTGGGTTTTTTTTACCTCACCTGAGCACAAAGTGCTCAAGGTGAGCTTTTGTGATTGGTCAGTGTCCGTCGTGCGGCATCCGTGCGGCATCAACAATTTGCTTTAAAAGCCTACTCCTCCTACACCCCTGGGCCAATTGACTTAAAACCTGGTAGGAAGCATCGGGGTGACTTGTAGATAAAAAATAGCTAAAATATTTCTGATCAGAAATCCAAGACGGCGGCCATCTTGAAAATCTATTTTTCGCTTCTCCTCCTGAACCAAAAGGCCAATTGACTTTAAACTTGATGGCAGCAAACTTGAAAATCTATTTTTTGCTTCTTCTCCTGAACCAAAAAGCCAATTGACTCGAAACTTGGTTGGAAGCATTGGGGTGACTTGTAGATCAAAAATAGCTAAAATCGTTCCGATCTGAAATCCAAGATGGGGGCCGTGTTGAAAATCTATTTTTTGCTTCTTTTCCTGAACCGATAGGCCAACTGACTTGAAACTTGGTAGAAAGCATTGAGGTGACTTGCAGATCAAAAATAGCTAAAATCATTCCTATCCAAAAGCCAAGATGGCCGCCATGGCGGCTATCTTGAAAATCTATTTTTCACTTCTTCTCCTGAACCAAAAGGCCAGTTAATTTGAAACTTGGTAGGAAGCATTGCTGTGACTTGTAGATAAAAAATAGCTATAATTGTTTAAATCGGAAATCCTAGATGGCCACTATGGCGGCTATCTTGAAAATCTTTTTTTCGCTTCTTCTCCTAAACCTAAGGGCTAATTTAATTGATTTGTAACTTGTTAGGAAGCATTAAGGGGACTTGTAGATCAAAACTAGCTAAAACCATTCCGATTGGAAATTCAAGATGGCCGCCATGGTGGCCATCTTGAAAATTTATTTTTTTCGCTTCTTCTCCTGGACCAAAAGGCCAATTGACTTGAAACTTGGTAGGGAGCATCAAGGTTAATTGTAGATCAGAAATAGCTAAAATCGTTCTGATCTGAAATCCAAGATGGCCAACGTGGAGGCCATTTTGAAAATCTATTTTTCACTTCTCCTAAACCAAAAAGCCAATTGACTTGAAACTTGGTAGGAAGCATTGAGGCAACTATAGCTAAAATGGTTCCTATCGGAAATTCAAGATGGCCACCATGGCTGCCATCTTAAAAATCTATTTTTCCCTTCTTCTCCTGAACCGAAAGGCCAAGTGACTTGAAACTTGGTAGGAAACATCAAAGTGTCTTGTAGAACAAAAATAGCTAAAAGTGTTCTGATCAAAAATCCAAGATGGCGGCCATCTTGAAAATCTATTCGTTTCTCCTGAACAAAAGGCCAACTGACTTGAAACTTAGTAGGAAGCATCGGGGTGACTTGTAGATAAAAAAAAAAAGCTAAAATCTTTTCGATCTGGAATGCAAGATGGGCACCATAGCGGCCATCTTGAAAGGCTAATTGACTTGAAACTTTGTAGGAAGCATAGCGTTGATTTGTAGATTAAAAATAGCTAAAATCGTTCCTATCGGAAATCCAAAATATCCACAGTAGTAGACTAATTGACTTGAAACTTGGTAAGAAGCATCAGGGTGACTTGTAGATCAAAATAGCTAAAATTGTTCCAATCGGAATCTTGAAAATCTGTTTTTTTCTGCAAAAGGCCAGTTGACTTGAAACTTGGTAGGGGGCATCAGGGTGACTTGTACATCAAAAATAGCTAAAAAAATTTTAGATAGGAAATCCAAGAAGGCCGCCATGTTTAAAATCTATTTTTAGCTTCTTCTCCTGAATTGAAAGGTCAGTTGACATGAAACTTGGTAGGAAGCATCAGGGTAACTTGTAGATAAAAATAGCTAAAATTGTTTTGTTGGGAAGTCCAAGATGGCCACCATGGCTGCCATCTTGAAAATCTATTTTTCGCTTCTTCTCCTGAAACAAAAGGCGGATTGTCTTGAAACTCAATAGGAAGCATCAGTGTGACTAGTAGATCAAATCAGCTAAATTCATTCTGATTGGAACGGAAATCCAAGATGGCCGCAATGGCTGCCATCTTAAAAAATCTATTTTTTGCTTCTTCTCCTGAACCAAAAGACCAACTGACTCCAAACTTGGTAGGAAGCATCAGGGTGTCTTGTAGATAAAAAAAAAGAGCTAAAATCGTTCCGATCAGAAATCCAGGATGGCGCCATGGCAGCTATCTTGGAAATCCATTTTGTACTTCTTCTGAACCGAAAGGCCAATTTATCTGGTAATCGTGTGAGCGATACAGGGCCATCTTAGCCCTCTTGTTGTTAAAAACAGCTCTAGTTGTTGTTGTTATTATTTTTACAGAGACATTTCTGTGTGTTTGCCATCAATTTTCCCAATCAGGAAGCTTTGACAACCATTTACACCAGTATCCTAGCTCAGCATCTAGCTATCAACAACTTCATTGGAAATGTGCAGAAATATGCCAGTACCTTAATTGGTGGGGCTTTATCCTTGCACACAAAGGTTACTGCTACATTCCTCCCAACAGCGATTAGGTTCCATTACATCTTCAATTTGAGAGATCTTTCAAACATATTCCAGGTAGGTTGAATCTTATCATTTCAATTTTTGTATGCCTTTATGAAAAAAAAGAGTGCTTATATATTATACATGCGCATGAAATGCCAGTGATATGCATGTAGTATTTACCAACCATGTAGTATTCAGCAACCTCAAGACCTAGTATCTCAAAACTTGGGCTATAATTATATCTAGGGCAGAGCAGCTAAAACTGATTATAACACATTTCTTTCTTAACCATTTCAACACTCTGTGTGTGTGTGTGTGTATGTGTGTGTGTGTGTGTATGTGTGTGTGTGTGTGTGTGTGTGTGTGTGTACTGCACCCAGCTACTGAATTTTTATTCTCAGTAAAATAGATATGGGTGTCCATTAACAATGGCTGATTTTGCATAAATTAGTCAAAAATATATACACTGCAGCGCCGTTACAGCGCTGTCGTCAGGATCCATGAACGCCGACTGCGACTTATGCGGTCCGCGCTCTACCGATCTCGACAACCACCACCCACTATTTTGCATGCATGATAGCCGTTTCCTCCTGTAATTATGAGATGTTACGTATTGCACGTATTTTATAAGTTATATTGCATGTTGTTTATGTTTGTTTATTGTTGAAACTTTGTGCATGTACCTTGCTTGATATCCACTTCATTGTTTTTATCCAGTGAATAATAAATTTGTAAACTTCAAAATGTTTGTTGCTCTTTTATGACCAATCAAGCACAACTAATCAAGGGAACTAACTGCAACAGTCTTGCGGTATGGATAGCTTCAGCTGTACCGCTAGACCGAACAGTGAAAATGGCCAATAAATAAAAACAAATAAATAAATTGATAAATAAATAAATGGTGGAAGAGATCTTCAAACATGATGCGCAGGCTTGATTTTTTAAACCGCGCTGTCTGCATATGTTCGTTTTTAGCTCACCTGAGCTGAAAGCTCAAGGTGAGGTTTTGTGATCACTCACCATCCATCGTCGTCGTCGTCCGTATGTCCGTCCGTCCGTCCACAATCTTTAAACAACATCTCCTCCTAAACCACTGATTGGATTTTGACCAAACTTCACAGAATTGATCCTGGGTTGGTCCTCTTCCAAAGTTGTTCAAATGGTTCCGGTCCGTTGCATATCTAGGTCACAGGAGCTAAAAATAGATTTTTTAACTAAAAACTTAAAAAATCTTCTTGTCAGAAACCACTGGACTGATTTCAATATAATTTTGCAGAAATGTTCCTTTGGTGATCCTCTACCAAGATTGTTCAAGCCATTCGGATTCGTCAAAAAACATGGCCGCCAGGGGGCGGGGCTTATTTTCCCTATATATCTATATAGAAAACTTTAAAAATCTTCTTGTCAGAAACCACTGGACAGATTTCAATATAATTTTGCAGAAATGTTCCTTTGGTGATCCTCTACCAAGATTGTTCAAGCCATTTGTATTCGTCAAAAAACATGGCCACCAGGGGGCGGGGCTTATTTTCCCTATATATCTATATAGAAAACTTTAAAAATCTTGTCCGAAACCACTTGACCGATTTCAATATAATTTTGCAGAAATGTTCCTTTGGTGATCCTCTACCAAGATTGTTCAAGCCATTTGGATTCGTCAAAAAACATGGCCGCCAGGGGGCGGGGCTTATTTTCCCTATATAATCTATATAGAAAACTTTTAAAATCTTCTTGTCCGAAACCACTGGACCGATTTCAATATAATTTTGCAAAAATGTTCCTTTGGTGATCCTCTACCAAGATTGTTCAAGACATTTGGATTCGTCAGAAAACATGGCCGCCAGGGGTCGGGGCTTATTTTCCCCAAATATCTGTATAGAAAACTTTAAAAATCTTCTTGTCAGAAACCACTGGACCGATTTCAATATAATTTTGCAGAAATGTTCCTTTGGTGATCCTCTACCAAGATTGTTCAAGCCATTTGGATTCGTCAAAAAACATGGCCACCAGGGGGCGGGGCTTATTTTCCCTATATATCTATATAGAAAACTTTAAAAATCTTGTCCGAAACCACTTGACCGATTTCAATATAATTTTGCAGAAATGTTCCTTTGGTGATCCTCTACCAAGATTGTTCAAGCCATTTGGATTCGTCAAAAAACATGGCCGCCAGGGGGCGGGGCTTATTTTCCCTATATAATCTATATAGAAAACTTTTAAAATCTTCTTGTCCGAAACCACTGGACCGATTTCAATATAATTTTGCAAAAATGTTCCTTTGGTGATCCTCTACCAAGATTGTTCAAGACATTTGGATTCGTCAGAAAACATGGCCGCCAGGGGTCGGGGCTTATTTTCCCTATATAATCTATATAGAAAACTTTTAAAAATCTTCTTGTCCACAACCACTGGACCGATTTCAATATAATTTTGCAAAAATGTTCCTTTGGTGATCCTCTACCAAGATTGTTCAAGCCATTTGGATTCGTCAAAAAACATGGCCGCCAGGGGGCGGGCTTATTTTCCCTGTATATCTATATAGAAAACTTTAAAAATCTTCTTATCCGAAACCACTAGACCGATTTCAATATAATTTTGCAGAAATGTTCCTTTGGTGATCCTGTTGCAAGATTGTTCAAGCCATTTGGATTCGTCAAAAAACATGGCCGCCAGGGGGGGGGGGGGGGGGGGCGGGGCTTATTTCCCTATATATCTATATAGAAAAGTTTAAAAATCTTCTTGTCCGAAACCACTGGACCGATTTCCATATAATTTTGCAAAATTGTTCCTTTGGTGGTCCTGTTGCAAGATTGTTCAAGCCATTTGGATTCGTCAAAAAACATGGACGCCAGGGGGCGGGGCTTATTTTCCCTATATAATCTATATAGAAAACTTTAAAAATCTTCTTGTCCAAACCACTGGACTGATTTCAATATAATTTTGCAAAAATGTTCCTTTGGTGATCCTGTTGCAAGATTGTTCAAGCCATATCGATTCGTCAAAAAACATGGCCACCAGGGGGCGGGGCTTATTTTCCCTATATATCTATATAGAAAACTTTAAAAATCTTCTTGTCCGAAACCACTGGACCGATTTCAATGTTTCTTTGGTGACCCTCTACAAAGATTGTTCAAGCCGTCATGATTCATCAAAAAACATAGCCGCTAGGGGGCGGGGCTTATTTTCCCTATACATCTATATAGAAAACTTTAAAAATCTTCTCGTAAGAAACAGTTGGATCGAGTTCAATGTAACTTGGCAGGAATGTTGCTTTGGTGACCTTCTACCAAGATTGTTCAAGCCTTCATGATATGTCAAAAACCATGGCCCCCAGGGGGGCGGGGCTTATTTTTCGTCTATATCTGCATAGAAAATTTTAAAATTCTTATTTTCACATACCCCATGACCGATTTCAATATTACTTGGCTGGAATGTTGCTTTGGTGAACCTCTATCAAGATTGTACAAGCAGTCATGATTCGTCAAAAAACATGGCTGCCATGGGGTGGGGCTTATTTTCTCTATATATCTAAATAGAAAACTTTAAAAATCTTCTTGTCAGAAACCACTGAACAGATTTCAATATAACTTGGCAGGAATGTTCCTTTGGTGACCCTCTACCAAGTTTGTTCAAGCTTTCATGATTCGTCAAAAAACATGGCCGTTAGGGCGTAGGACTTTATAGCTATATAAAACTTTTTAAACCACTGGACCAATTTCAATATAACTTGGCAGAAATGTTCCTTTGGTGACCCTCTTTTAAGATTCAGTTCAAGTCGTCAAGATTTGTAAAAAAAACATGGCCAGGGGTGTGGTGGAGGGGGGTGGGGGTGGTTAGTGCTATAAAGTTTATACAGAAATCCTAGAACAGTGAACTTGGCTGAAACTTCAACAGTAACTATGCAAATCTGTTTGGTCAGGTGAGCAATATAGGACCATCATGGTCCTCTTGTTTGTGTTTTTAGCTCACCTGAGCTGAAAGCTCAAGGTGAGCTTTTGTGATCACTCACCATCCGTCGTCGTCGTCGTCCGTATGTCCGTCCGTCCGTCCACAATCTTTAAACAACATCTCCTCCTAAACCACTGATTGGATTTTGACCAAACTTCACAGGAATGATCCTTGATTGGTCCTCTTTCAAAGTTGTTCAAATGGTTCCAGTCCATTGCATATCTAGGTCACAGGAGCTAAAAATAGATTTTTTAACTAAAAACTTAAAAAATCTTCCTGTCAGAAACCACTGGACCGATTTCAAAATAATTTTGCAGAACTGTTCCTTTGGTGATCCTCTACCAAGATTGTTCAAGCCATTCGGATTCGTCAAAAAACATGGCCGCCAGGGGGCGGGGCTTATTTTCCGTATGTATCTATATAGAAAACTTTAAAAATCTTCTTGTCAGAAACCACTGGACCGATTTCAATATAATTTTGCAGAAATGTTCCTTTGGTGATCCTCTACCAAGATTGTTCAAGCCATTTGGATTCCTCAAAAAACATGGCCGCTAGGGGGCGGAGCTTATTTTCCCTATATATCTATATAGAAAAATTTAAAAATCTTCTTGTCAGAAACCGCTGGACTGATTTCCATATAATTTTGCAGAAATGCTCCTTTGGTGATCCTCTACCAAGATTGTTCAGGCCATTTGGATTCGTCAAAAAACATGGCCGCCAGGGGGCGGGGCTTATTTTCCCTATGTATCTGTATAGAAAAATTTTAAAAATCTTCTTGTCCAAAACCACTGGACCGATTTCAATATAAATTTGCACAAATGTTCCTTTAGTGATTCTCTACCTAGCCACCAGGGAGCGGGGCTTATTTTCCCTATATATCTATATAGAAAACTTTAAAAATCTTCTTGTCAGAACCCCTGGACCGATTTCCATATTTGTAGAAATGTTCATTTAGTGATCCTCTACCAAGATTAGTTTAACTTTTATTTTATTTGTATACATATAACATTACCGTTTACAACGTGACATGACAAAACATCAATACATACAAATGGGATCCAGAAGAAAGTCGTTTGACTTTTTTAAATCTGTATCCCAGACCATAGTACATATCAGTACAACTAATTTGTGATTTGAGACGATCTGACAAACGTCAACAAAAAAGTATGTGGTATCAATAAGTTATATGAAAAGTAGTGAATGTAAACTATTTCAACAAAATGTCAAGAAATAGATATGAAACTATGATATATTATTGTCTCCACGGGGGAAGAGGTGGAGGAAGATATACAATGTACTATATAAATACTAGGTCCTATCGCGACAAATTAATCTAGCTAGCCGTCAATATCAAATATAAATGTATTGATTTGTTTGATTTGGGATATTTATTTGAAAGTAGCAAGGAACCTTATAGATTAATATTCGTTTATTGAAAACGTTTCGACTTCAGTATGAAATCATGTACCGCTAAGAAAATAGCTTTATTTTCTTCTAATGATAGAGAAAGATCTCCATACAACAATACATCTAGAGTAGGGTTGCATTTTTTCGACACGGTAGTCAATAATTCCCGCCTAAGGTCTGTATACTGATCACATACTAACAAGAAATGGTGATTGTCTTCCACAGAACCGCATGCGCATCTTGGGCTGTCTATAAGATTTTTAGAAAACAAGTGTTGGCGAAGAGAGCTGCATTTAGTTCTAAGTCTGGCGTGATAAATCTGACCAATTCTTTTGCCTGTGAAATAGTAAGAAGGTGGTAGGTTAATATTGCTGTTTATCCTGGTTTTAAATATGTTGAGACTAGATGAATTACGTGTTTGTTCCGGGAGTTCATTCCATTCGCGAACAGCAGACGGCAAAAATGAGTTGTAATAAAGTTGTGAATTTGCATATATGATTTGAAGATCATTGGCATTACGCAAAGGGTAAGATGATGTACTTCCTACGGTAGGAGGTACAAGTGAGCAGAGGTAATCCGGAGAAAGATCATTTTGCATTTTGTAGAAAAAAATCAGTTTGTGTTTATTCCTCCTTGAAAACAAAGTTTCCCAGCCTGTTTCCAACAAAAGTGAATTTATTGAGACTAATTTTGTTGCCCCTGTGACAATACGTGCGGCTTCATTCTGGATTTTTTCTAGTTCATTCGATTCGTATTGTGCACAATTATTCCATACAACATCAGCGTATTCTAACAAAGGACGAATAAAAGAAAAGTATATAGTCTGGAGAGATCTCCTATCTAATTTGAACTTCAATTTACGCATAACATTTATTCGATTCCATGCCTTTGTCTTAATATGTTCAATATGATTGTGCCAACTGCAGTCGTTTGAAAAAATAACACCTAAATGCTTATGTGACGTAACTTCATTAATTTGAGTTTCATCCATCGAAACTGGAGGGTGGTACGGTTTGTTAAGTTTTCTTGAAAATAGTATAGATTCTGACTTTGCAGGATTAAATGTTACTAACCATTGTTGGGCCCAACGACTAATTTTTTCTAGGTCTGAGTTAAGTGTTTCGGCTGCCTGAATAGCGTCGTCGACTATGATATACAGACTGGTATCATCTGCAAAGAGCCTTATGGAAGAATTAATATCTTCGACAATATCATTTATATATAAAAGAAACAATAGAGGACCAAGAATAGAGCCTTGAGGAACACCCGCTTTTATTGGTGTCCATGCAGAAGAACCACCTGGCAGTACAACTCTTTGGAGTCTGTCATTGAGATAATCAGTAAACCAAGATAAAAGAGACCCAGATATACCTGCTGTTTCGAGTTTGTAAAGCAATCCTTTATGCCATACTCTGTCAAATGCTTTGCTTATATCACAGAATATGGCACGGATTTCTTTAACCTCATCAAGAGCCTTACAAAAAGTATTATATATGTCGACCAATTGGTTAGCTGTAGAATCCCCAGGGACAAAACCTGATTGTAGAGTTGTAATGACATGATGCGGGTTAAGGAAGTTGAATAAATGTTTATGAACAATTTTTTCAAGAACTTTGCCCACTGTACTTAGGAGGGAGATAGGTCTATAATTGGAGACATCGGATGGGTCATTTTTCTTGTGTATGGGTGAGACGTTCGCTTGTTTCCAAATTTTTGGTACTAGTCCATGATTTAATGAAAAGTTAAACAAATTACTGAGAGGAAGAGAGAGAGGCTGTGCAAGTTCTTTGAGAAGTCGGTTATTTATCAAGTCAGGACCAGATGCTTTTCCAAGCGGAAGTGATTTTAGAGTTGATTCAACTTCCTGGGGTGTGGTAATAATAGAGTCTAGCTTGTGGGCGGGTAAAGGTTTCGTTTGTGGAAGAGTTGCTTGACTATCGTCTAAAAGCGTCTGGTCTCTAAAAAAATCATTGAAAATACTGGCTTTATCATTATCATCTGAATAAAATTTATCATCCTTACTCAAGGGTGGTATTGAATTTGTCAAATCAGGCTTTATAAAACCTTTTAAAGTTTTCCACCAATCCTTCTGTCCAGTTTCTGAATTAACTAACCTTTCTGATAATTTGTCAATTTGATTCTGTTTTGACTTGCGTAGTTCACTAGTGACATGATTTCTAAAGCGTTTATAAATATC
Organism: Anodontia alba; assembly: GCA_964016985.1. NCBI lineage: Eukaryota > Metazoa > Mollusca > Bivalvia > Lucinida > Lucinidae > Anodontia > Anodontia alba. Next base: position 26,556,063 of record OZ024822.1, on the reverse strand, counting down.
CCAATGACTAGGGTTGTTAGATTTTTTATATTTGTCGTACAGCCTTTTTTTTCTTCCGTAGAAGTTTCTTAATATTATTTGTTAGCCAAGGTGGATCAGTTTTACGAACTGTAATCATTTTGTTCGGGATATGTTTATTGGTTAGAAAGGTAATCCGGTCTGTTATATTCTCCGCGTATGTATCAATATCATCACTTTTCAGTGAGTTCCAGTCCGTGTCCATGAGGTCGTTTGAAAAAGTTTGATAATCACCCATGTCAAATAAATAGATTTTTCGTTTAAAACAAGGACTTACTGGTTTAATGAAATTTAAAACACAATAAATAGGACAATGGTATCTTACGTTTTGTTCAAGGAAAGGTTCTCCAACACCACTAAGTATAATATTATTTTATTAGAAGTAAGAATCAAGTCGATTGTAGATGAAGAGTTTTCAGTGAAGTGTGTTGGTTCGTTGATCAATTGCTCAAGGTTAAATTGTCGACACAAATCATGTATTTTTCTGTATGAAGTTTCCTTCAAAGTATCAAAGTTGAAATCACCTGTTAGTAAAATATTTTGTATGTTAGTGTCTAAAGCCAGACTGACCGAGTCTTCAATAGATGACAGAATTGCATTCGGTGAATTTGGAGGTCTGTAAAACGTACCTATCAAATGTTTTTTATTGCTAAGTGAAACTTCCACCCAAATGCACTCAATATTCGGCAACTCCAGATCATCCCTTCGTTTAGAAAATATATTACTACGAATATAGACGCAAATACCACCATGGTGATCACCTGGTCTATCACGCCGAAATAATTTGAAGTTGTCAATACGTATATCTTCGTCTGACGTTCGGTCGTCTAGCCACGTTTCACTTATACAAATGACGTCGAAACGGCAAAGTTCTGATTCAATAAGATCTGTTTTGTTCCCTAAACTCTGAACATTATAATGCACTATTGAAAATTTGTCTACGATCAATTGTTCCTTATTTGTATGACTGGGGTTAGAGCTTACAGAAGACTCAGACGCAGGACCAGGATTACGTTCTACTCCTGCTATCAAGAGTAATGACATGATTATCAACAGTTCAAAATAATTAAGATGCTTAATACCTTTAATTTTAGCTTGACGGCTATAATTCAGTCCAATCCGTATCCGGTAAATCTCAATTGCAATCATTATTAAGTAATATTGTCAATCAACGCCTGAAAAAGACTGGACGATACGGATATGGACATGGGACTAAGAGATCGACTAAAATAAAAACATGTTCCCCCGTGGATAAACAAAGACATACAAAAACAATACATATAAACAGCAAAACACATCACAAACGGCAATGAGAAATTGGAATAATGAACAATTTCGTATCTGAATTAAACAGAAACAGAGAATGTATATATTACTCAGCGCGAATTTACAATATTTTCCCTCTGAAATGTCGACTCATAAGCAAGGTGGACATCGTCATGAGAAAACACGTTCTGATAAGCATACACGTAATAGCCCAATATAAACCCCCCGTCAGGGGGTAAAATACTGTATTTATAAGCTTCAGTAGTCATATACAGACACCGAAAGCACAGGCACTCATAAGGACTATATAACATGATATGCATCTATTCCACAATTACATAATAAGATAGGCACTCTCATGACGCTATTCATATTGCATTATGGTCGGTGTACCGATCTGTACAAATAAAATTACTATAGACAGGGATCACAGTGACCGAATGTTTAGCTCTTCAGTTCCCCTTGTCGAAACTGCAACTAACAAGAGAATCGGCAAAAACCAAAGAATGATCCCCGAAGAATGATCCCCGAAGATACGAAGTAGTGGGAAAGTTATTTTAATGAAATAATAAATACTTTAGAAATATACTACGGACAAACTTATTGCAAAACTTAAAATGGGAAATAATTCAGTAATTACTTGTAACAGAGTTACAATTCTTGCTTTCTGCACTATCTCTGATGGCCGTCTCTAAATGTATCAAGTTTCATTCAATTATCTTTTATACTTTCAGAGATATGCATCAACTAAATTTAATATTGCAAAAATTAGAAATGAGAATAACTCCGTAAATACTAATAATAAGGTTCTGTTCTTCTCCTCAAGGCCCTCTATCACTATTTCAAGTTACATTTATTTATCTTCAATACTTTCAGAGATATGCTTCGGACAAACTTACTATTACAAAAGTTAGGAAGGGCAACAACTCTGTAATTATTTGTGATAGAGTTACGGTTCGTACACTCTGCACTTCCTAAAATGGCCGTTTATCAATGTATCAAGTTTCATTTAATTCCCTTCTACGCTTTCAGAAATATGCTCCGGACGAGCTTTTTATTGCAAAAAGTTAGAATGGAAATAACTTCGTAAATACTGGTGACATGGTTATGGCTCTTACATTCTGCAGTTTCCCACATGGCCCTCTATCACTGGCAGTGTATGTAGCAACATTATATTGCCTTCAATACTTTAAAATATGCTCTCGACAAAATGTGACGGACAGACATACATAATTTTGTTATTACTTGAGACAGAGTTATAGTTCTTGCACTCTGCACTTCCTTTGATGGCCGTCTATCACATCAATATATCAAGTTTAATTTAATTTCCTTCTATACTTTCTGAGATATGATCCGGATAAACTTTTTATTGCAAAAATTGAGAGGGGAGATAAGTCCGTAAATACTGGTGACTGGGTTATGATTTTTTTTGCACTCTGCAAATTTCACTTATGGCCCTCTATCACTGTAGTCAAGTTTCATTAATATACCTTCAATACTTATAGAGATGCTCCAGACAAAAATGTGACGGACAGTCGGACAGACGGACAAAGCGGCGACTATATGATTTCCCTTTGTGAGGCATAAAGCAAATAAATCGTTCATCGGTTAACAATAATTACTGAGTTACAACAGAGTATATACTTAATTGTTTAGCAACAGCGATTCTCCCACAGTTCAGTCCGCGACAAAAAGGTGTGACAACTGTACGTTCCGACCTATTCAAATGAGGATTAAATTGAATAACAACGACTGAAGATCCAGTACTATTGTTTGTAGCAAATTGCATCTGTGTACTTATACAAGCGAGTCTAACCTGAGCGCCCTTAGTTATACAATTAAATTTGAGAGAATGCATGCCTCTGTATTGACAAAGGAATATTTTGTTTTCAATATTACTGTTTTCTAAAGTTGAGTAAGATCTCATTTTTTTTTTTTTCATAACTACTTTATACTGATCAATAGCCTATGCTAAACTGATTTCAATATCCAATGAGATAATCTATGTTTTAGTTATCACACTATGCGCATTTAACCAAAACAAATACTATTTCTCACTATCAATACATTCAATGTCACATGATCCTTGTGTTCCCGTGATCTACTGACCTAGACCACGTCCAACGTACTCATACACAATAACGCGTATGAGGCATGAAGTATGGTACACAACAACCTTGTAATCATGCTAATAAAACAGCAAAGGCGCCGATCTGACTGCGCGTATGCAAAGATTAATTTGCACCTTGTTGTTCGCACATGACATTTGTGGGCTTATACCCTACAGGGTCTAATTATGACATAAAGGGCATGCTAAGCAGCCAACACACAAAGCCCGAACATCGCTGGGTCAACGTCGATGTGATATCATCAATCCTGAACCAACGCTGCCTCAGCGACGCGTGCTTGCTGTGTTAAGACTATCTCAGCACTGCTGACAGACTGATAATTTTACTGGTCGTAAAGAACAGGCTGACCAACACTGTTGTACAGTCTATGGATCATGGCTGATGGACTGGAAAAATACAAATATGCAACATGCATACTAATTGACTCGCTGGCAAGCCTCATATATAGTGAACAAACATTTTTGTTTAGAACATAAACATTTGGGAAAATATGATAAAATAATTATTATGTTTACACCATGACTGATAAGAAAGACTGAAAAATGAAAATTTGGATAACTGACACTGGTAAAGCAAGTTCAAAGTACATATATAAAATGGCAATGAAAAATATTGAAATGTGCGCATTTAAACAGGCAAATTTTCAAAACTCGTATCTGAATCATAACTGACATACTAATGAACGCATCTGTATTTAATCAATGACTAAAAACTGGCAAAAGACCTTTTGTTTTAATCATGACTGGTGGACTGGTAAAATATGCAATAATGACTTGTAAGAATCGGCAAAGCACTTTTGTATCATTACTGACAATCTGACAAACATATATATGTATGTAAGGAATAACTGATAGACTGGCGAAACCATGTGTTTCTATTAAGACTGGTGGACTTGCAAAATTTGCGATTTGCATAGATATTACTATTATTATTATATGGACAAAATATCTCAAACATTAACACATTATTATATATAAAATGTGGCTGATAGACTGTTAAACTTTAAAATGTATGATAACTAAAAAATAGACAATATACATACTAACTGGCGAAAGTCTTCTGTGAAACATGCTGACAAGCTACCAACATGTATGTTTAGATCAAACTGACAAAAACTTCTGATTAAAATAATGATAGACTGACTGGACAGAATCATTAATATGCACAATAGCTGTCTAACTAGTGAAGCTCTTATCTATAACATTACTGACATTCGAACACTATTACAGTCGACTCTCGTTATCTCGAATTCCAAGGGACTCTCTGAAATACTTCGACATATCCGTAGTTCGACATATCAGGTTTGCAGAATTGTGGAAAAAATAATTTGATTAACCACATTTAACAAACTGATAGGTAATTTGACTCCTGAAGTTAGAAATATATATATTAAAGATTGTTCGAGCCATTTGGATTCGTCAAAAAACATGGCCGCCAGGGGGCGGGGCTTATTTTCCCTATATATAGAAAAATGTAAAAATTATCTTGTCCCAAACCACGGGACCGATTTCCATATAATTTTGCAGTTCTTTTGGTGATCCTCTACCAAGATTGTTCAAGCCGTTTGGATTCGTCAAAAAACATGGCCGCCAGGGGGCAGGGCTTATTTTCCCTATATATGTATCTATATAGAAAACTTTAAAAATCTTCTTGTCAGAAACCAATGGACCGATTTCAATATAACTTGGAAGGAATGTGTCTTTGGTCATCAAGCCATCATGATTTGTCAAAAAAATATGGCTGCAAGGGGGTGGGGCTTATTTTCCCTATATATCTATATAGAAAACTTGAAAAAAAATCTTCTTGTCCGAAACCACTGGACCGATTTCAGTATAACTTGGCAGAAATGTTTCCTTGGTGACCCTTTACCAAGATTGTTCAGGCCGTCATGATTTGTCAAAAAACATGGCTGCTAGGGGGTGGGGCTTATTTTCCCACGATATCTATATAGAAAACTTGAAAAAATCTTCTTGTCAGAAACTACTGGACTGATTTCAATATAACTTGGCAGACATGTTACCTTGGTGACCCTTTACCAAGATTGTTCATGTAATCGTGATTTGTCAAAAAACATGGCCGCTAGTGGGTGGGGCTTATTTTCCCTATATATCTATATAGAAAACTTTAATAATCTTCTTGTCAGAAACCACTGGACGAATTTCAATATAACCTAGCAGGAATATTTCTTTACCAAGGTTGTTCAAGCTGTCATGATTCGTCAAAAAACATGGCCGCTATGTGGGCGGGGCTTATTTTCCCTATATATCTATATAAAAAACTTTAAAAATCTTTTTGTAAGAAACCGTTATACTGAATTCAATGTAACTTGACAGGAATGGTGACCTTCTACCAAGATTGTTCAAGCTTTTATGAAACGTCAAAAACTTTGAAATTCTTCTTGTCAAATACCCCTGACCGATTTCAATGTTGCTTTGGTGACCCTCTACCAAGAATGTTCAAGCAATCCTGATTTGTCAAAAACACATGGCTGTTAGGGGTGGGGCTTATTTTCCCTATATATCTAGATAGAAAACTTTGAAAATCTTCTTGTCAGAAACCACTGAACAGATTTCAATTTAACTTGGTTTAACTTGGTAAACAGATTGTTCCTTTGGTGACCCTGAACCAAGTTTTTTCAAGGTGTCATGATTCGTCAAAAAGAAAAAAATGGCTGTTAGGGGGTAGGGCTTTATAGCAATATAAAACACTTTAAAAATCTTTTTGTCAGAAACCACTGGACCAATTTCAATATAACTTGGCAGAAATGTTCCTTTGGTGACCCTCTTTCAAGATTTAGTTGTCATGATGCGTTAAAAAGAAAAAAACAAGGCTGCTGTGGGGGGTTGGTGGGGCTATAAAATTTAGAGCAGTGAACTTGGCTGAAACTTCAACACTAATATAAGTATACAAATCTGTTTGCTCAGGTGAGCGATATTGGACCATCATGGTCCTCTTGTTTGTTTTTTTGTGTTTTTAGCTCACCTGAGCTGAAGGCTCAAGGTGAGCTTTTGTGATCACTCACCGTCCGTCGTAGTCGTCGTCCGTATGTCCGTCCATCCGTCCGTCCGTCCACAATCTTTAAACAACATCTCCTCCTAAACAACTGGTTGGATTTTGACCAAACTTCACAGGAATGATCCTTGGTTGGTCCTCTTTCAAAGTTGTTCAAATGGTTCCGGTCCGTTGCATATACAGGAGCTAAAAATAGATTTTTTAACTAAAAACTTAAAAAATCTTCTTGTTAGAAACCACTGGACCGATTTCAATATAATTTTGCAGAAATGTTTCTTTGGTGATCCTCTACCAAGATTGTTCAAGCCATTTGGATTCGTCAAAAAACATGGCCGCCAGGGGGCGGGGCTTATTTTCCCAATATATCTATATAGAAAACTTTAAAAATCTTCTTGTCAGAAACCACTGGACAGATTTCAATATAATTTTGCAGAAATGTTCCTTTGGTGATCCTCTACTAAGATTGTTCAAGCCATTTGGATTCGTCAAAAAACATGGCCGCCAGGGGGCGGGGCTTATTTTCCCCATATATCTATATAGAAAACTTTAAAAATCTTCTTGTCCGAAACCACTGGACCGATTTCAATATAATTTTGCAGAAATGTTCCTTTGGTGATCCTCTACCAAGATTGTTCAAGCCATTTGGATTCGTCAAAAAACGTGGCCACCAGGGGGTGGGGCTTATTTTCCCTATATATCTATATAGAAAACTTTAAAAATCTTCTTGTCCGAAACCACTGGACTGATTTCCATATAATTTTGCAGAAATGTTCCTTTGGTGATCCTCTACCAAGATTGTTCAAGCCATTTGGATTCGTCAAAAAACATGGCCGCCAGGGGGCAGGGCTTATTTTCCATATATATCTATATAGAAAACTTTAAAAATCTTCTTGTCGGAAACCACTGGACTGATTTCAGTATACTTTTGCAGAAATGTTCCTTTGGTGATCCTCTACCAAGATTGTTCAAGACATTTGGATTTGTCAAAAAACATGGCCGCCAGGGGTCGGGGCTTATTTTCCCTATATAATCTATATAGAAAACTTTAAAAATCCTCTTGTCCGAAACCACTGGACCGATTTCAATATAATTTTGCAGAAATGTTCCTTTGGTGATCCTCTACGAAGATTGTTCAAGCCATTTGGATTTGTCAAAAAACATGGCCACCAGGCGGCGGAGCTTATTTTCCGTGTGTATCTATATAGAAAACTTTAAAAATCTTCTTGTCCGAAACCACTGGACTGATTTCCATATAATTTTGCAGAACTGTTCCTTTGGTGATCCTGTACCAAGATTGTTCAAGCCATTTGGATTTGTTAAAAAAACATGGCCGCCAGGGGGCGGGGCTTATTTTCACTGTATATCTGTATAGAAAACTTTAAAAATCTTCTTGTCAGAAACCACTGGACCGATTTCCATATGATTTTGCAGAAATGTTCCTTTGGTGATCCTGTTGCAAGATTGTTCAAGCCGCCATGATTCGTTAAAAAAACATGGCCGCTAGGGGGCGGGGTTAATTTTCCCTATATATCTATATAGAAAACTTTAAAAATCTTCTTGTCATAAACGACTGGACCGATTTCAATATAACTTCGCAGAAATGTTTCCTTAATGACCCTCTATCAAGATTGTTCAAGCCGACATGATTTGTCAAAAAACATGGTAGCTAGGGGTTGCGGGGCTTATTTTCGATATAATTCTATATAGAAAACTTGAAAAAATCTTGTCGTCAGAAACCACAGGACTGATTTCAATATAACTTCGCAGAAATGTTTCCTTGGTGACCCTTTACCAAGATTGTTCAAGCCGTTATGATTTGTCAAAAAACATAGCCGCTAGGGGGCGGGGCTTATTTTCCTATATAATTTATCTATATAGAAAATTTTAATAGTCTTTTCAGAAAGCACTTGACCGATTTCAATGTAACTTTGCAGGAATGTTTCTTATGTAACCCTCTATCAAGATTGTTCAAGCCGTCATGATTCGTCAAAAAGCATGGCCGCCAGGAGTCAGGGCTTATTTTTCCTTATATATCTATATAGAAAACTTTAAAACTCTTCTTGTTAGAAACCACTGAACCAATTTCATTAATACTGCAGAAATTTTTCCTTGGTGACCCTCTACTAAGATTGTTCAAGTAATCATGATTCGTCAAAAAACATGGCTGCCGGGGGCAGGTCTTATTTTCCCTATATATCTATATTTAAAACTTTAAAAATCTTCTTTTCAGAAACCAATGGACCGATTCCAATACAACATGGCAGGAATGTTTCTTTGGTGACCCTTTACAAAGATTGTTCAGGCCGTCATGATTCATCAAAAAACATGGCCACTAGGGGGCGGGGCTTATTTTCCCTATATATCTATATAGAAAACTTTAAAAATCTTCTCGTAAGAAACAGTTGGACCGAGTTCAATGTAACTTGGCAGGAATGTTGCTTTGGTGATCTTCTACCAAGATTGTTCAAGCCTTCATGATACGTCAAAAACCATGGCCCCCAGGGGAGTTGGGGGGGGGGGGGGGGGGGGCTTATTTTTCATATATATCTGCATAGAAAATTTTAAAATTCTTCTTGTCACATACCCCATGACGGATTTCAATATTACTTGGCTGGAATGTTGCTTTGGTGAACCTCTATCAAGATTGTACAAGCAATCATGATTCGTTAAAAAACATCGCTGCCATGGGGTGGGGCTTGTTTTCCCTATATATCTAAATAGAAAACTTTAAAAGTCTTCTTGTCAGAAACCACTGAACAGATTTCAATATAACTTGGTAGGAATGTTCCTTTGGTGACCCTCTACCAAGTTTGTTCAAGCTGTCATGATTCGTCAAAAAACATGACCGTTAGGGCATAGGGCTTTATAGCTATATAAAACTTTTTAAACCACTGGACCAATTTCAATATAACTTGGCAGAAATGTTCCTTTGGTGACCCTCTTTTAAGATTCAGTTCAAGTCGTCAAGATTTGTAAAAAAACATGGCCAGGGGTGTGGTGGAGGGGGGTGGGGGTGGTTAGTGCTATAAAGTTTATACAAAAATCCTAGAGCAGTGAACTTGGCTGAAACTTTAACAGTAAATATGCAAATCTGTTTGGTCAGGTGAGCGATATAGGACCATCATGGTCCTCTTGTTTTTTCCTGCTTCAACTCGTTTTTGTTGATGTCCGCTGATAAAGAAGTTTGTTGTAACTTTCCTCTGAAGTGCTTTTCTACGTGCCTGCTGATCTTCCTGAGGTTCCTGACCTTAGTTGCTCTTTCGCACTCGTCCGAAAAAACAAACAAATAAATGATGGAAGAGAACTTCAAACTTACGATGATGTGCAGGTTGATTTCCGAACCGCGTTGGCTGCATATGTTCGAAGGGCTCAACCCATTTAGATTTTTAGCTCACCTGAGCCAAAGGCTCATAGTGAGCTATTGTGATCACTCACCGTCCATCGTCGTCGTTGTTGTCGTTGTTGTCGTCGTCGTCGTCGTCCGGATGTCCGTCTGTCCACAATCTTTAAACAACATCTCCTCCTAAACCACTGGTGGGAATTTGACCAAACTTCACAGGAATGATCCTTGGTTGGTCCTCTTTCAAAGTTGTTCAAATTTCCGGTTCATTGCATATCTAGGTCACATGAGCTAAAAATAGATTTTTTTATTAAAACTTAAAAAATTTTCTTGTCCAAAGCCACTGGACCGATTTCAATATAATTTTGCAAAAATGTTTCTTTGGTGATCCTCTACCAAGATTATTCAAGCCATCTGGATTCATCAAAAAACATGGCCGCCAGGGGGCGGGGCTTATTTTCCGTATATATCTGTATAGAAAACTTTAAAAATCTTCTTGTCCGAAACCACTGGACCAAATTCAGTATAATTTTGCAAAAATGTTTCTTTGGTGATCCTCTACCAAGATTGTTCAAGCTATTTGGATTCGTCAAAAAACATGGCTGCCAGTGGGCGGGGCTTATTTTCCCTATATAGCTACATAGAAAACTTAAAAAATCTTCTTGTCAGAAACCACTGGACAGATTTCCATATAATTTTGCAAAAATGTTCCTATGGTGATCCTCTACCAAGATTGTTCAAGCCATTTGGATTCGTCAAAACACATAGCTGCCAGGGGGGACAGGGCTTATTTTCCCTATATATCTATATAGAAAACTTAAAAAATCTTCTTGTCAGAAACCACTGGAACGATTGCAATATAATGTGGCAGAAATGTTCCTTTGGTGATCCTCTACCAAGATTGTTCAAGCCATTTGGATTCGTCAAAAAACATGGCCGCCAGGGGGCGGGGCTTATTTTCCCTATATATCTATATAGAAAAACTTGAAAAATCTTCTTGTCAGAAACCACTGGACCGATTTCATTATAATTTGGCAAAAATGTTTCCTTGGTGCCCTCTACCAAGATTGTTCAAGTAATCATGATTTGTCAAAAAACATGGCCGCTAGGGGGTGGAGCTTATTTTCCCTATATATCTATATAGAAAACTTGAAAAAATCTTCTTGTCAGAAACCACTGGGCCGATTTCAATATACCTTGGCAGAAATGTTTCCTTGGTAACCCTTTACCAAGATTGTTCAAGCTGTCATGATTTGTCAAAAAACATGGCTGGTAGGGGCGGGGCTTATTTTCCCTCTATATATCTATATAAAAAACTTGAAAAAATCTTCTTGTCAGAAACCACTGGATCGATTTTGAATATAACTTGGCAGATATGTTTCCTTGGTGACCCTTACCAAGATTTTTTTCAAGCTATCATGATTTGTCAAAAAACATGGTTGGTAGGGGGGCGTGGCTTATTTTCCCCGTATATCTACATAGAAAACTTTAATGATCTTCTTGTCAGAAACCACTGGACTGATTTCAATTTAACATTGCAGAAATGTTTCTTTTGTAACCCTCTATCAAGGTTATGCAAGCCGTCATGATTCATCAAAAAACAGGGCCGCCAGGAGGCGGGGCTTATTTTCCCTATATAACTATATAGAAAAACTTTAAAAGTCTTCTTTTCAGAAACCACAGGACCGATTTCATTACAACTTGGCAAAATGTTTACTTGGTGACCCTCTACCAAGATTGTTCAAGTAATCATGATTTGTCAAGAAACATGGCTGCTAGTGGGTGGGGCTTATTTTCCCTATATATCTATATAGAAAACTAAAAAATCTTCTTGTCAGAAACCAATGGACTGATTTCAGTATAACTTGGCAGGAATGTTTCTTTGGTGACCTTCTACCAAGGTTGTTCAAGCTGTCATGATCATCAAAAAACATGGCCGCTAGGGGGAGGGGTTTATTTTTCCCTATATGTCTATATAAAAAACTTTAAAAATCTTCTCGTAAGAAACATTGGACTGAGCTCAATGTAGCTTGGCAAGAATGTTGCTTTTGTGATCCTCTACCAGGATGATTCAAGCCTTCATGATAAGTCAAAAAACATAGCCTCCAGGGGGCGGGGCTTATTTTCAGTATATATCTGTATAGAAAACTTTAAAATGCTTCTTGTCAAATACCTCCTGACCAATTTCAATAATGCTTTGGTGACCCTCTACCAAGAATGTTCAAGCAATCCTGATTTGTCAAAAACATGCCTGCTAGGGGGTGGGTCTTATTTTCCCTCTATATCTAAATAGAAAACTTTAAAAATCTTCTTTTGTTAGAAACCACTGAACCGATTTCAGTTTAACTTGGCAGGAATGTTCCTTTGGTTACCCTCTACCAAGTTTGTTCAAGCTGTCATGATTCGTCATGGTTATAAAATTTATAAATAAATCTTAGAGCAGTGAACTTGCCTGAAACTTCAACATTAAGTATGCAAATCTGTTTGCTCAGATGAGCGATATAGGACCATCATGGTCCTCTTGTTTTTTTATTTCAGCAGCTCATCTATATGAATCGCCAATCACAACTGCAGCAGACAACAATTTTTGACTATTTTTTTTTTTTATTTTATTTGCCACAGAAAACAAGTCCTGGCATTTCATGTGAATCATCTTGGCAGACAATTCACATGAAATATCAACACTTGTTTTCTCTGAAAATAGGGAAAATAAATTAATATTGTCATCTACCACAAATTTTGCTTGGCACTTTATGGGTCAAATGTGTTCATAAACTAGGATAACATCAAAGGATTTTTCTGCTCAGGTTTCACTCATAAATGACACAAGGTCATTAATTTTATTGTTACTGCAGGCAAGATCAAAGAACTGATTGACAGCTACCGTTTAAACTAACCTTTAAAGCGCTAAGCAAAAAATTGTAGCAGACAACTTTTTGAATTTTTTATTTATTACCATTTATTTTTCAGAGCATCATTCAAGTCATGACGTTTCATGTGAATCGTCTACTTGGCAGATGACTCACCTGAAATGTCAAGACTTTATTCTCTGAAAAAAAAATAAAATAAAATAATAAATAAAAATAAAATTTTTTCTGCTGCAGTTGTGACTGGCACTTTAAGGGTTAAACTTTTATCGGTCACCAGGTAGATGAATGAAAGATATGACACCTGTTTTGTGTCTGAAATAGCCAAAAGGCAAAATACCGATGACAACTTTGGTAAAACAGAATGTGTAAATCCGCGAGACTAACGATCTTTTTGACTGCTGAGTTCCGCGGAAAACTTTCAAAATTGGGGAAAAAACTGCACAAAAAATGGGAGCCACAGACCAACCGCGTTATAACGGTTTCCGCATTATAAGGGACCGCGTAATAATGACATTGCAGTGTATAAAACTTTTAGCAGATCTATTATTCATTTTTTTTTTTTTTTTTTTTTCTGTAAGCAGATATATATTTTGTGTTTATTTCTCCCAAAAAATCATATCAAAAACCCCAATCCAAAAAATGGTTCACCCTTTCTACCTGGCCCAAATTCTTGGTATTATTTGTTGTAATCTGATATAATTAGTACATAAATTAAAATACCTTTCTGCTCATATACAATTCATTTTATATCCAGAAACTCATATACACATTGCTAAAATGCTGTTTTATTATAAATATGTATCAATTTCAAATGGCTGACAATTTAATTGTTAATTAACCTAGTCTGGCTGAATGTGGATATACCCTGACTTTGCAAACAGTGTAGATCCAGATGAGTTGGCTTCTGAAGATCTGGATCTGCACTGTTTGCCATTAAGTATGTATATTTGTATCAAACTCTTGGATCAAGTAATCTAATTGGCTGAAAATTAGATGTTAGCATAGCATCTTAATTTATTCAGCAGGACTAGGGTTAAGAAATTCAGCATTGATTTTTGATGTCATGAAAATCCCCTGTCTTTTATAATCCAAACTTACTGATCTTTTTTGCCACCAAAGAAGTTGGGCTCCATGGCACAGTAGGTAGCATGTCTGACCGCAGATCCTAGGGTCGCAAGTTTAAATCCCAGCTTGGTCACATAACTTTGTTGGAAAATGATTATGAAATAATTTCTGTAGCCATTCTCTATCTTCTTCTGATTCAAGAAGGGCAGTTGTCAGTAACAGGCGAAAGTATGTGCAGAAAGTATTGGTTAACTGCTCATATGACTAAGCCTTTCCAGGAAAGGTCTGAGTAGGTTAAAATTAAACAAGCTTGACAAGACCTTGAAGTGTTGACTAGGCTGTAAAACTCCAAATAAAAAAAATATACGATTGAAAACAAGAATTTACTCCAATGATACCCAGGAAATGCCACAATCATGAAGCACAACATGTTGCCGGTGATAAAGGGGCTCTTACACGGTATAGGAAATTTACATTGGTTTCTGCCCACGCTTGGAATTGGATGAAATTCTGCACAATGGTTGCCTAGGGTATAACACTGATGATTATGAGGCATTGGCTTTTAAATGTAGTTCCATTGTAAATTTATGGTGTTTTGTACGCGGCCACTACCAAATCAGGGGGTGCCCTAATATTAACCTTCGTACAGTAAACAGGATTTCATTTTTCAGATGCTGGAATGTTTTATTAATTAAGGCCATCATTAGTACATGTTTTGATACTATGGATGGCTTCATGTACTTAGCAATAGTGTTGGAGCAATAACGTAAGTTGAACGGTAGCCCCATATTTCAGCTGCAGGTTGTGTATTCATCCAGATATTATCTGCAATTTTACCATGTTCCGATTCTTGTCAAGACACCATTTCAGCATAAAAAATTTCCATATGTATTAGAAATAAACACATGAAATTTCATAAAAATTGAAAACCGGTAACATGTTGTTTGAACAGCCTGAATACATATAGTCCTGAGTCGGTAAAATATGAAATTACCCAATACTCATATATAAGTAGTATCGTGTAAAGTCAACTTATCAATAGCTTTCAATTTGGATTACCATGATATAGTATGATTTGTATAAGAAGTTGATACCATAATTGTACATATTCATTTATAACCTGTTGACTGATTTGCACCTTGTTGAACACCATGTCCAAAAAAAAAAAAAAAAAAAAAAGAAAAAATACTTTTCGTTTACATGATCTGGACCATGCAGACGCTAAGTCCAAGTTCTCTGTATCTGTATACGTATATAGGATTCCACTTCAAATACTATACTGTGGAAGTATTTATAAGATAATAAAAAGCAGATAACAGTCTTGTAAATGATGATGATGATTATGAAACCTGGGTCTAGCTTTAAAGTTACTCGTTCAGGCAGATAGGCATAGTGGGCACAACTTGCTTACCAAGAATTTAAGTATAAGAACTAAAACAAAACTTGAATACTAAAAGCCTCCTTTCAAAACGTATTACAACACAAAAAACAGAGACAAGGTGAAAATAGAATTAATTAAATACCATAGAACTGCCAGCAACCAAATGAATGAAAACTGTTCAAAACCTCTTCAATACATCCTTTAGATTCACATTAAGACCACACAAGTTAGCTGTTTTAAACTCCTGTGTTAATTAACATATGGCGGAGTTTCAAACTAATATGGAAGTCCTTAGGCAAATGACTAAAATATGAATGTCATACAACCTTTGGAAAAATCTTAAAGCTTTAACATGAAGAACTACAGAACACCAATTTGTTGTTTAAGTCAAACTATGTGGACTAGAATAGAACTTATGCAGAACAGAAACAATTTCATATATGCTTACTGTAAGGAAGAAAGGATAGATCTGCTTTTCTGATAGCAAAAGTTAAGACCACATAAACAGTATTCTGTGCTGCTGTCATCAAAGATAACTGTTGAAACAAAGAGAAAAACTCCAGTGTCAGTGTCGGTTCCATCGCAGGAAATACCGATTGAAGTGACACATTTGAAAATGTTACAGGATAAGAAATCCAGTGTTCATAATTTCAAAATACAATATAGGCTTGCAAGCAAGCTATAGATATATCAGAAGTTAAGTATATAGGTATTATTTTCATTTCAAGCGTTCTTAGTTTGGTTAGAGTTCACCAGTCCAGAAGCAAATCTCCAAAAATCCTAAAATCTGTTGATGGGGATGCAAATCCTTCTTCAAAACAAGCAAACAAACAAACAAGCAACAACTACTTGCAATAGTACGTTTGCACAGCTTCTTAATATGACAGTGGGGATTATGGATCTCCCTGTTTTATGCCTTTTTCTTTTGTAATGGTGAGAATGGATACCCATGTTTTACACCTATTTTAGTTTTATGCCTTTTGGGAAGTAATTATACAAAATGCTCAGTGATTTGCTGACATGAATTAAAGTGTAAGATTTTGTTAAAAAAAAAGGTAAGAGAAAAGTCGAGGGAGTGCCACAATCACAAACCGCAGCCCTTCCCAGACCCCAAGATGAAGAGGAAACCGACAAATCCAAACAAGCACAAATCGAACAAATGTACGAAAAGCACTAAGATTAGCTCTCTTTTCCCCAAGTGAGGTAATCGCATACTAAAAGGACTGAAAAATACAAGAACAAAATGACACACGGAAAGACATACAACAAATCGCCTCGTAGAATAAACCACAAAGCAACAAAGAGTAAGACTAACACCGGGACCACCGCCTTAGAATGGTCAGTAGAGTAAATCACCGGGGGGTTTAAAGCACTTTTACAGCTAGCTAACTTCACCCTGGGTCCCGATGCTACTCTTAATACAGAAACACATAAAAATTTGGTTCGCATAAAGGCTCCCAACTCAGTCAATGCATCAAAGCGAAAACATAAAAATCAAATTAATCACTATAATAAACAAAGACGAGTACTCATGGCTAATTCTACTGTATGCCAGAGTAAATGAAAACCAACAGTTGAACCACGGCGGGCCAAGCCAAAGACATATCGTCAAGCCCCAACCCACTGGGTAAAGTTTTACGAAGAGGCCGTCATTGGGTCTGAGGCCCGAACCGCCGTCGTGCAATTAAAGAGTGAAGCATAGCCATCAACAATGATTGGGTTGACAATTAGGCATGCAGTCTGCCGCATAATATCCAGGCTATAGCCAATTCTTTTATAACGGTTATTAGGTTTTCTGAATTGCTCTGAAAAGTTAGATTTACCTACAATTTTTCTAAATCTGTACACTAAGTCACCGTAAAATTCTGGTTCCGATATACCTTGTTGCAGAACTGTTTTCAGACTGACGCTATATTTTTCTAACAAGGCACTGTGTCTGCGATAAAATTTCGAAAACGCCTTACGAAGTTTAAAATAATGATAGCCCTGCCTAAGAAGTTTGGCAGTAAGGGCTTTATTACGGTAGTTAAAGTCATTAAGATTTGAAGAAGCTCTGGCGAATCTAATAAGTTGAGATATGTATACCCCATATGAGGTACGCCGGGGGACATCGCCATCCAGAAAAGGGAAATTGACTATATCAAAATCAAAATCGTCCCGTTTATCATAAATTTTGGTGGAAACCGTACCATTAGAAATACATAGATTCAAATCCAAAAAAGGTGCCTCGGTATCGGAAGAATTTGCTCAATTTAATTGGAGTTCTGTAGGGTATATCCGGTCCATCATTTGGTCAAAGTAAATATTGTCAATATTTAATAAATCATCAAGGTATCTTGAAGTTGAATTGAAAGCCTCAATAATGTCAGCCTGATTTTCACGTGAGAGAGACTTCATGAAATCTCTCTCATAACAAAAAAGAAACAAATCTGCAACAAGAGGAGCACAATTAGTTCCCATCGGAATACCAATAGTTTGCCTATAAAGTTTAGTTCCAAATCTAATAAAAATATTATCCAAAAGATAAACAAGGGCATCACAGACTTTTTGACACGACCATAAATTGTGATTATTATATACATCAGAAGTGAAAAAAGCACATTCTTCGTTGCAAGCCAAATATTGGGTATTCTCCCGAATAAACGTTCGGTTAATTAAATCAATAAGTTTATCTTTTATAAGATGATGAGGTAACGTAGTATACAGTGTAGAAAAATCATATGTAGACAATTTAGAAGCCTGAAAGTCTTTAGATTTAAATTTATTGAGAATGTCATTAGAATTTTTTTAAGCCTAATTTGTTAATTAGAATTTCTTTAGATTCAATTTGTTATGCTGTCTACATTTGTAATAGTTGGTTAGTCAGAGTCCATATAAATAGAAGGCAAGTAATAGAAAGTCATGAAAATTTAATGGGTAGCTCAAGAGATATTCATTCCGAGTTGTCTAAACTCTCTTTGATTTGTTAAGTGTTAGAAGTGTTTGATAACACTGCCTTTCTCTACTGTTTTTTATCAATGTAACAAAATAGTCAATTTTGTAAAAATCGACCTATATCCATTCAAGGCCTAAAATGACAATGTTACCGGTTTTGATTTTTTATGAAATTTGGCACAGCTATAGAGGATATATAAAGTAAATTTTCCTGGTAGTATGAAATCTTGACAAAGACTATAACATATTAATTTTGAAAGTTTAATTTTGATGCTTTTTTCATTTTTTGGTAAAAAATTCAGATTTTTTATAATCAATTTATCAGAAAATGTTAACTTTAATTAAATATAAATGTTTTGTGGTACCAACAGAATTACTATGGTGTTCACCATTCAGCACAGCGCAAAAATCTTAAAACTAAATTAAACTTAAGATGTATGACATACTTATTTGGAGACAGGTATCAGCTCATGGGGGGAGTGAGTCAAGGTTGCATCCTGAGTCCAACTTTTTATTATATAATTTAATAAGCACATTTTCATAGGTTGCATATGCCTAGTTATTATTAGACAAAGTTTCAGAAAAATCCATGCGTGGGCAGAAATGAAAGATGCCCTTTTGACAAGTTTCGGCATATGTGACAGGGAAATATGTACACTGTACTTACTGAAACTAAATGGTCACAGTTCTCAATTTATAAACAACAAACGAAAAGATGGAATTATTCACTTCATTTATTTAATACATAACAAACATAAATGCAATATTTATTTGGCTCTTTCTTTGGGGGTTACTCACCCGATGATTGTAAACACTGAATGTTTAATTGTTTACCTGATTTACCTTCTTACATCCCCTTAAAACAAAACATACAGAGGTCTTATAGTCTGATTCCACCCTTGCATTTCATGAATGAAGACTGAGCCCGATGAGCTCAGCTTTGGAATTGGACCAAGTAAAATAGTTGATCTGCCAGAAGTGGATTGTTACTTCCTCTGTTTGCAGCAATAGATTGGATCAACTGATCCTCAGAAAGGCAAATGATTTAGATTGATCTACAACCAAGCAGGCTGGAGATTCTCATAATAACAGACGTAAGCTTGGTAAACAGTGCAGACCTAGTGAATAGTTTTTGGGGGATTTAAGAAGGCCAAATGAATTTGATGGAATCAAATGAGGCCCCAAAAACTGTGAGCCATGAGATATGTGTTAACTTCCTTAGTATCATCTTTTGTTTTTTATTATTACTTGGGGCTGTCCAACCCATCCTTGTGGAAAGTGATTAGATTTCGGTGACCTTTATCTCATTTTCAAGGTCACACCTGCACTTTGAAACTCAGATTTTGATAGAAAAAAGCTTGTGTACTCACTATATCTTAAACCAATGGCTGGAATTTTACCAAACTAGCAGATACATCGTTAGGACATGGGAAAGAAGTGGTTAGTTTTTTGTGACCTTGACCTCATTTTCAAGGTCACTATTATAAAGACTCTAAAAATGACCCTAGTGTGCACCCTATCTCATGAATCATTTGGTGGAATTTGTTCAAGCTAGCACAGATACTTCATTGGGATGAGGGAAAGAAGTGATTAGATTTTGGTGACCTGGACCTCATTTTCAAGGTCACACTTTGAAACTCAAATTTTGATAGAAAAACGCTTATGTGACACATCAATAAAGTGTACCTACATAAGAGAAAGTAAGGGCTAGGGGCCCATTCTCTTGGAGTTATTGCCCTTTGTAAAATTTCTTAATGCGGTAAAAAGTTTGTGTGCACACTATCTGTTTAACAAATGGCTGATATGTGACCAAACTAGCATAGATACGGTAAATGTCCTAAAATTTCGAACACTCTAAAATTTCGAACACCTAATATTTTTGCCCAAAATAATTTCTGGAAATGTCCTAAAATCTCGAACAGTAGCAGTTTTGCAAAAAGGGGATTTCTAAAATTTCGAACACAGCTTTCTTCAAGTAATTTTTTATCAGCACATTCTAATTTCGGTAACGTTTTTTTTTTTTCGTTACGGAACCGGGAACTAAAGTAGCAATGTTGAAAGCCACCGCAAAAACGTAAATGCACACAGCAGTACGAATTTTATGTACATAAATGGCATGGGAACCGTATTTTAATTTTATACAAGCCCAGGAGATACTGACTGAAAATTCACAAGAAAAAAAAAAAAAAAAAAAAAGACTTCCATCACAATGTTAGCCATTTCCACGCGACAGTCATGTGGATATCCGCATGCTAAGGGTTAGATTATGCGCAGATGATCTAGAACTGTTGTTACCTTGTGGCAGACATGATAAATATTCCGGTTGAAAAACGAAGGCCAGGATAAATCTATGGATCCTCGCTATACGATCTGACTATTTGCTGTTTGTTCGTGTATGTCACCACCACTTCGTATGTCTTATTGCTATACGTACGTGGATTTTCATGGGTCTGCTCTGATACGCCACCGGACGACGAAACGCAGTTCTAGGACAGTCTCATTTCCAGTATAATATATATGTGAAAATACAGAAAATGCAACAGTCACATTCCCTTGCCCCGCATGAAGAAACCGCGTGCTCGAACGGTAACGTCACGAGAAATCGTGGCGGAAACCGCTTAGAGGGAAAACACACACTTATGTTCGTTAAATAGAGCATTTATTCGTCAGAAATGCATATGAAACTGGCAGGTATTAAAATAGAACCTAAGTATTGGGACAGATAGGCCTGTGCAAACTGTAGACTCAGATCAGATGCCGCAGAGAAAGAGGGAATGAAACTAATTAGGGAGAAGAGGGAACATGGAAAATACTTTTAGGACAATAAGACGTGCGACCAGTGAAGACTCAGATCATCTTCCCATGCAACGGCAGTCAGATTTTGCCGTTTGTGGTAGCAAACAGGCATGTAAACTCCAGTTCTTGGAGAGATTACAAATCTTTGGTTAAATATATCAGTTTCAGTGAAGGTTTAAATGCGTTTTGCGGCGTGTGATCTGGGTCTACACTGTTTGCTCAGGCCTGTCTGTCCGAATACGTAGAGTAAGTACGGAAATTCGATCAAATCGAATCCCTTCAGAAATCATCCTGGATCCGCCCCTTATTCAAAAAAAAAAAAAAAAAAAAAAAAAAAAAAATGCTGGGTCGACTCGTAAAATTCATCATCAAGGCATATGCAATTAGCTCCCTTTAAACAGTAAAACCTAAAGAGTGAGGACCTTACTCCGCATTTACCAGGGTATAAATAAATATAAGTACTATTATTCTTTTACATTATGTATGTATATATTGAGAACATTATAATTATTAAAATACCCAGAAAATGAACAGTCACAAAGCAACATTTCCCTTGCCTCGCATTAAGAAACCACGTGCTCGTAGCGGTACGTCACGTGAAATCGTGGCGGAAACCTTTTCGGGAAAAAAACAAAACTTATTTTATAGAGCCTTTTCTCGTCAGAAATGCATACGAAACTGGCACGTATTAAAAATTTAAAGAACCTAAATATTGGAACAGATAGGCCTATGCAACAGCGTAGACCCAGATCAGACGCCGCAGAGAACAAGGGAATGAAACTAATTTGGGGGAATAGGGGAATCGGCTTCTGGACTTTTCAAGATTGTCCTCCGAGTATATTCGTTTCTTAATTAAAGCCAGTATTGGTGTCTTCACATGTATTCTTGTATTTTTCACGGGTATTCCTGTATTTCGGTAGTATTCCGGTATTTGGGTAAGTCGTGTGACCGCTATACCAGAATTCCTAAGTTGATCTGATCATTTCTGCAAAGCGTGACGCACATGCGATAGTAAGAAAGCGCTACACGCGAAATGGTAAATTAGCATGTGCATTCGCGCATTCTGATCTGGGTCGTTCCTGCTTGTCTGTATGCTGTGTCCTTTGATAATATCTGCCGCTAATATTTAAGTTTAGCGTGCTAAAGGTTTCAATAAGCACGCCGAAAACGTTTTCGTTGTGGTGATTAACGCCTCCAGCAAAATATTTCCTGTCTGACCGCGTGATTGTCATTATGCTCAGTGCATCCTATTTGAACAGGTAATGGTCCCAACAGAGATGATAGGTCCCGACAAGCCAAAATGAACCTAATCATTTGTTACAAATGTGATCAGTCTGTGCACTTGCTTGACACTGCGATTCATGCATTACAGTGTTTTATACCAATGACCTAATCAGCGATTTGAGTGGACACCATCCTGCACTAGACTGCATCTCGCACTCTGATCTGACTTACACAAATGCACAAAGGGACATTTTCGCCTGAACAGGGATCTAATTGATGACATAATTTTTGCAATAAGTTCCGTTACCGAATTTTAAACGACAATACATTTTTCTTAAAGAAAGAAATATTGCTAAAAACGATAATGGCAGTTCACAGGTTTGGCATATGTAGTTCAGTTTGGTGTAGAGCTAAAATCTTTGATCTTGATCAGGCTGCATTCAGATCTGGTTGTCCGCACTGTTCGTTTATGTATGAGTCCTTTCCAATAGAAACGACATTTGAGACCAGCATAGACAAGATCAACATGCGCATCCGCGCAGTCTATGTATCGGGGCGGTCTGATCTGGGTCTACGCATATCGCCAACAGAATGCAGTGTGAATACTGCGCTTCAAAACGGCAGAGATTCTAATCAGTCTGCGCTTTTCACATTTAAACTCCGTACACTTCACCTTTGAGGAAAGGGACTTTTATGTTTCTGTAGTGGCTCAAACAAGAAGAAACGTGCGGTAACCTTTTGAAGTATTTTTTGGTCAGTGCGGTAAAGTGAAGAGGGTTGTTACGTAAGAAGACAGTGGACTAAGCCAGCCTATTTTAAGAAAGTGGCACATTCCCGGAGTGCCGAACAAACGTATCTGGCAATTAATTAGTGTACCGGATAATTAATTGTTTTGTTATGAGAAACATTATTCGACATAGAATTAATCGGATGGAATTGAAGACAAACATCAGTGTGGTAATTATTTATTTGTTCATACAATTTCACATTCCAGTTTACCAATCACACATATCAAATTAGAAAACCCTTTCGTCGTGTTGGTCCTTTTTTGTTGTTTTGGGCGTCCGATAGCCAGGTCAATTTTGGCTGTAAATGAATCTGTCCTAAAATTTCGAACAGTAAATTTTTTCGCAAATCATAATTTCTAAAATTTTGAACAGCAAAAACTATAAATTATTTAATTTTATTCGAAATTTTAGGACATTTACCGTACATCATCAGGACCTTGACCTTATTTTCAAAGTCACTACACTATAAATACTCAAAAAGTGAGCCTTGTGTGCACTCTGTCTTTTTTCCTGCACATCTTGATTAGTATTATTAGGAATCTTAACACATTTTGCATAAATGTTCATATTCATTAGATGCTGCTGCTACAGAAAAAGAAGGCTCAGGGGATCAATACTGTTATAGTTATTCCCCCTTGCAATTTTTATTGTCCATAACACTTTTGTTTTTCCTGTGCGTCTTGCTTAATAATTTTAGGAATCTTGTTTTATTTGAGTTTGGTGACCTTGACTTTATTTTCAAGGTCACGCCGGCACTTTGAAACTTAAATTTTGATAAAAAAAAAAGTTTTATGATTTATGGAGGGGTGGGGGGAGGGGAATTGACAATTAATTGACAATTTTCATTTTCACTTATTATTTTGGTCACATTTCATACTATCTTTGATACTCTTAGGGGTATTTTGATAATATTTGGTAGGGATAAAGAGAAGGATTAGTAGGCATGTCTAGTGCAAGAGAGACAACTCTAAATTTCTTTGTTATGTACTTATCTCCCCTGAAGTCGAATTGTTGTATAGGCCATAAGTCCCATACTGTTTGAGATTATTTGATATAATTTAGCAGGGACATATATCAGGTCAAGAAGGAGTGTCATATATCAGGTCAAGAAGGAGTGTCGAAAGCATAAAGGACAACTCTTGCTTTGTTCTTTTTCTAATTAGGTCCCCTGAACAAATTTCTTGGCCAAATTCTTGTGCACTCCATAACTTCTTAATGGTTTGAAATATTTTGATGATATTTGGTAGAAGCAAAGATAAGGACAGTAAGTATGTCGCATGCAAGATAGACAACTCTAACTTTCTTTTTTTATGTTCTTTACTCCCCTGAAGACGAAATTTTGTACAGGCCGTAACTACCATACTGTTTTAGATGATTTGATATTATTTGGCAGAGACATATATCAGGTAAAGAAGGAATGTCACAAGCAAGAAGGACAACTTTTTTTGTTCTTTTTCTAGTTATCTCCCTTGATCATATTTCTTAGTCAAATCCTTGTGCACTCTATAACTTCTTAATGGCTTGAAATATTTTGATAGTACGAGGGCGTGTCAATAAATAATCAGCCTATCCCATTTCCAATGGAGTGAGACGGTCACAATTTTCATGCTTTGTTTCAATTTATGTTTTATACATGGGTACAAAATTGCACACATATCAAGTCATTCTTTAATAAGATATTGAATGTCAAACATGGCTAGTGATGCAAAGGCATGCTTTTCATCTAAAGTTGAGTACCGTGCTGTAATTCGGTACTTGTATTTAAATGGTAAAACAGGCAAGGGAAAACACGGCCAGTTAGCCGATGTTTCTGGGTCTTCTGCACCATCTTATGCTCGGGTTAAATTCTGGGTAGGGGAATTCAAACGCGGTAGAACGTCTTAAGAAGATGAAGCCAGGTCTGGACGCCCGCTGGATACCACCGACGAAGAAATGTGTAAGAAAGTTCGGGATCTGGCATACTCTGATAGGCGAATTCAGGTGGAAGAAATAGCGCAGGCATTAGGCATTTCACATGGTAGCATTTCAACAGTCTTACATGATCCTTTAGGTATGCACAAGCTAACAGTCAGTTGGGTCCCCAAATCCCTTAGCGATGAGCAAATGGCAACCAGAACATCAGTATGCAGCGCCTTGTTGAAGCGTTTTAGGTCAAAAGATGATTTTCTTTTGCGTCTGGTGACTGTAGATGAGATTTGGGTTCATTATTATGAGCCAGAGAATAAAGCTCAGAGTCATCAGTGGGTAGTGCCTGGGTCCCCGAGGCCAAAGAAGTTCAAGACGCAACCATCTGCTGGCAAGGTGATGGCCACAGTATTTTGGGACGCAAAAGGCATTATTATGTTGGACTTTTTACCCAAGAGAAGTACAATAACTGGAGCGTACTATACAAACCATTTAGACCAGCTGAGAACCGCCATCTATGAAAAATGCCGAGGTAAACTCTCTAAAGGTGTTTTGCTGCAACAGGACACCTTGGAGAGTCCACACTTGCAAAGTTGCAATGAATGCTGTGGAAAATTTGGGAGCCCTGGCTGATTCGCGATATACTGGATTTCTGGAAATAACAGACTGCGATATATTGGATCTTTACTGTATATAGAAAACTTTAATGATCTTCTTTCAATATAACATTGCAGGAATGTTTCTTTTGTAACCCTCTACCAAGATTGTTCAAGTCGTCATGATTCATCAAAAAACATGGCCGCCAGGGGGCAAGACATTTTCCCTATATATCTATATAGAAAACTTCAAAAATCTTCTTGTCTGAAACCACTGGACCAATTTCATTATAACTTAGCAGAAATGTTTCCTTGTTGACCCTCTACCAAGATTGTTCAAGTTATCATGATTCGTAAAAAAACATGGCTGCCACGGGGCGGGGCTTATTTTTCCCTATATATCTATATAGAAAAGTTAAAAAATCTTCTTGTTAGAAACCAATCAACCGATTTCAATATAACTTGGCAGGAATGTTTCTTTGGTGACCCTCTACCAAGATTGTTCAAGCCGTCATGATTCATGGCCGCTAGGGGTGGGGCATATTTTTCCTATATATCTATATAGAAATCTTCTCGTAAGAAACCGTTGGATCGAATTCAATGTAACTTGGCAGGAATATTGCTTTGGTGACCTTCTACCAAGATTGTTCAAGCCCTCATGATAAAACATGGCCACCAGGGTGCGGGGCTTCTTTTCCGTATATATCTGTATAGAAAAGTTTAAAATTCTTCTTGTCAGAAACCACCTGACCGCTTTCAATATTACTTGGCAGGAATGTTGCTTTGGTGACCCTCTACCAAGATTGTTCAAGCAATCATGATTCGTCAAAAAACATGGCTGCTAGGGGTGGGGCTTATTTTCCCTATATATCTAAATAGAAAACTTTAAAAATCTTCTTTTCTGAAACCACTGAACCGATTTCAATATAACTTGGCAGGAATGTTCCTTTTGTGACTTTCTACCAAGTTTGTTCAAGCTGTCATGATTTGTCAAAAAACAGCCATTTGGGGGCGGGATTTATTTTCCCTGTATAGCTATATATAAAACTCTTTAAAAATCTTTTTGTCAGAAACCACTGGACCAATTTCAATATAACTTGGCAGAATTGTTCCTTTGGTGACCCTATTTCAAGATTCAGTTCAAGGTATCATGATGCATGAAAAAAAACATGGCCGCTGGGGAGCAGGGCTATAAAATTTATACAAAAATCTTAGAGCATTGAACTTGACTGAAACTTCAACAGTAAGTACACAAAGCTGTTTGCTCAGGTGAGCGATATAGGACCATCATGGTCCTCTTATTTTATGCCCCTGCCATTCGAAGAATGTTGGAAAGGTCATATAGTGTTACCTCTGTCCATCAGTCAATCCATCCATCTCCCTCCATGTCAGAGATGGCATTTGCAATTTTCCTCTAAGTTTTCTAAATTGACCATAACTACTACAGCTTTCATTTAAAGCTTTCATATTTGATGAACACGTTCCAAGGGGTGAAGCCTTACCATTGCTTAGTCCTCACCCTTGGTTTGACTAATCATTTAAGGTAATACTTAATGCAGGTTGGCATTAGCAATTTGCGTTTAAATTTTCTTAATTGATCATAATAACTAAATCTTTTCAGTTACAACTTTCATATTTGGTCAACATCATCCTTGGAGTAAGTCTTTTCATTGCGTGTTCCCCACCAATCAGTTTGACCTTTTAGGTAGATCAAGGTCATAATTAGCAATTTGCATTTAGAATTTGTAATTGATCATAAGTAATACATATTTTCAGTTACAGCTTTCATATTTGGTCAGTTCCATTGCCTATTTCACATCAATAAGTTTGACCTTTTAGGTAGGTCTAGGTCATAGTTAGTTACCAATTTGCATTTATCTTTTTGCAATACATCATAACTAATACAGTGGAACCTCCACTAACGGTCACTCCGATGAGCGGTCACCTCCCATTAATGGCCATTTTGATTCCCCCGAGGTTTTTTCCTATATATTTTACCTCTGATAAATGGTCACCTCCTTCCTTCGGTCAGCGGCCATGATAACTTATGATTTTATGGCCAAAATCCCTCCGTTAAATGACAATTGACAGAGCATTGGAAAAACTGGTGACATTGAAGTCAAAAGTAGGAAAACAAAAATTCATGGAAATCACATCTTGCATAAAAAAAAGACAAAAATAGAGAAATACATTTTTGTTTACTGACAAAAAATACAATAAAAAGTTAATTTATACAAAACATAAGAATATGGCGGTTCCATGTTTATTATATAACATAAAAAATTTATAAAAATATTTGGCTCTTTTCTTGGGGGCTACTCACTTGACCTTCGTGAATGATTAAGTAATGTCAGGCTGCTCGACTTCCTAACTCCCCAACAATATGGCACACGGATTGATAACAGACAGCAGTCCTGCAAGGTGGTCTGATCCCACACATGAAGTTAACTGAGAGATAGATGCCAAAATTGTGTTCCATATTTCAGACAGTGTGAATCCAGTTTTTTGGGGGGAGTCAAAGAGTCAATGCCATTTGGGGGGAGTCAAGAAGGCCGTTTGGGTAGACTGGTCTCAGTGAACAACCCCATTGTAATAAGATTAATTACATATATATTGACATAATTTATACATTATATTAAAATTGGCTACAACAGCATAAATAAATAATGTGGTGCTGCCGGGGATGGTGGGTGGGATGAGCTCTCCAGCATTGCACTAATGTTTGCTTCTCCTTATCAAAAGAAATTAGCTGGACTGCAGCTTCTCTGTGCATTGACCAAATGATTGACAGTGTGCCTTGACCAATCAGTGAGGGTCCAGCCACCTGTGGTTTGACCTGCAAGCTTGTCTAATACACAAAGTACACAGCTGCCCATCAACAACCCAGACAATACCATATATATTATCTTATAATATTTGAACTCACTCAGTTATAAGAATAAAATAGTAAAACCTGTCTATAATGAAGCAGTATTATAGAATAAAAGTTTTGCATAAACTACAATTACAAAATAGTCATTTTATACAAAACATAAGAATATGGCAGTTCCATGTTTATTATATAACATAAAAAATTTATAAAAATATTTGGCTCTTTTCCTGGGGGCTGCTCACTTGACCTTCGTGAATGATTAAGTAATGTCAGGCTGCTCAACTTCCTAACTCCCCAACAATATGGCACACGGATTGATAACAGACAGCAGTCCTGCAAGGTGATCTGATCCCACACATGAAGTTAACTGAGAGATAGATGCCCATCACGAAAACATGCCTATATAATTTTGACCCCCTTAAACCCCACTTTTGTATAGTAAAACTGGGGTTTACAGGGGTATACATTATTTTTCTTAATTCTGCTCAAAACATAGATTGTGGGTACTCGTTACAACCGCCTCAGTGAGGCGGTTCTAACGAGTACCCACAGTCTATGTTTTGAGCAGAAATATGAAAAATATCAAAAAATTTTATCTGAAAATTTTCATTTTTTGGTGGTAAAATTTTCAATATATTTGAATAGGCATGTTTTCGTAATGCAAAATTGTGTTCCATATTTCAGACAGTGTGAATCCAGTTTTTTGGGGGGAGTCAAAAAGGCCATACGAATTTGATATTATCAAATGAGGCCCCCAAAAAAACAGAGCCTAGGGTAAATGTTGATTAGGTAACATTAAACTAAAAGTTCACTGACCCATATAAACATCATGAATAAAACAGTTTGCTAATATGTGAGAACTGAATCTTACTGCACTTTTATATCATACTACACACAAATCTACATAATTTTAGGCAGTGAATGTGCAAGGACAGCACAGAGAATAATTACCACAGGAGTATCAAATAGTCAAATAAGAGCATACATACATCCAAGTTTCTATCACAATATTCATATTTACAACATGTTAGAAATATTTGTATATCCTATTTTTCTGCTATAAATGCTACAGAAATATATATTCCCTCATTTTTAGTATACCAGCCAGTCACGAAAACCAGAGATAAAAAACCCGTTGGGAAAAAACGCTGAAACGTGCGTCGAAGCCATGCACAGTATACCTAGAGGGTGGATTTCAACCTCATCCAAACTAGCGTGATTTCATTTTATATCATTAGTTTATAATATTTGTATATAGAAATTCTTTCTGTGATACATACACAGAAAATAATAACATTTCTTACATATACAAAATGTAAAAGTTAAAGTGTATGTTGACAATGCTTCACAAGAAATGATCACTGCCAACAAACTTGGTGTGAAAAAAGACAATCCTGTGATACTCAAGCTGATCTGCTAACAGCATGATGTTGATTCCTAACATGAAAAGAAAAGTCTCTCAATATACTGTGAAAAGCATGAAATGACAATGTATTATTATTCACAGGAGAAAAGACAAAACTGTTAATACAGAGATTCAAGAAGGGCAGTTGTCAGTTTCTGGCAAAAGAATGTGCACAATACTGGTTAACCGCTTAGAGGACTAAGCCTGCCCAGTAAACATGTGGTTAGGTAAACTGACCGCGCTCGATATGACCCCATTGGGTTGACTGGGCCGTAAAACCTCAACACAAACAAACAAACAGACCAGAAACATCTGCATTACAATTGCTATAAGTAAGGATAACCCAAGGTGCCTTCCTATAATCCTGGTTGACACTTCATGGATGATGTTTCATGATCTGTTGAGTGCAAAAATTAGCAGAATGGTGGCTCATTGTCTTCACGAGAATAGTGGCCAAAGATGGATATTCATGGTCTGACAGTTTTTACCTGTTTATATACATCTTATGAGTTGACGAGCTGTTCTGGTGGTCGTGGCCTAGCCTTACTACATTCATTTAATATCAAATGAGGTGTATAGTCTCATCCTCCTGAGTAAGATACTTTACCTGGAAATGGATGATCTCATATTGCATATATCGTCTGATACTGAATTAAAAACTACTGAAACTGGTGAGGATGATCTCAGCCTTGTTGTCTGATAATGATTACCTTTTATCTTAGTCCTATGGCTTGGATGCCTAGTTGTGATTTGCCTCATCTGCTACTTTTATATATGTACATTGAGTGTGAATGATCTCACTGCCTGAATAATATGGTTTACTGTATTGGATGCAGATGATCAGCCTCCATTGTCGGACATATGATCAGAGGAGTGACCTGAAATTGATGATCACAGCCTCATGCTCTGTCATGAATGTAGAAATCACAGAATGGGATAACTGATGTTGGTGCTATATGATACTTGACTTACCAGAAGTGGATGATCTCAGCTTCATGGTCTGATGCTGGTTAACCTGAGTAGCTACTTCCTAGAATTTGATGGCTGTGCTTCATGATTGTGTCCTTACAAACCACAAGAGAATGGGGTGAATGATCTCAGTCTTATTGATCAGAAACTGAATAATCTTCGCCCCATAGAATAGTCTAACAATTAAGACAAATTAGCACAGAAAAATGGACTGAATGATCTAGACACCACATGATAAGACAACATATGAAAAGATTATTGCATTGAGATGAATGATCACCACCTCATGCCATGTTGATGATGTCTAAATAGCAGAATAGGAGGGATGATCTGGACCCTATATGATTAGATAGATGACATTCATGATATAGATGATCACAGCCTCATCTTCATGCAGCTGATGATGTCAAAATCGCAAAATGGAATGGATGATTTTTTTTTTTTTTTTTTTTCTTCTTCTTCTATTGTGTTGAAAAGAAATAACATAGGCTCTCTCTATAGGCTACTCAATACTGTGATATACATTTCCTGTAAAATGTCCAGAGGAAGATTTAGCCATGTTGTCCGATAAAAAGTATGTAACTACAGGAATGGGTTTGACGATACCAGCCCTATATTTTGGACACACAGCTAACATCATGTGTATATGATCACGGCCCCACAGACACAAGGAGGATGATTACAGCCTTGGTATAAATGACTAGTCTGCTGATGCATAGGGTAGATGATCTTGGTCAAATAGAATGAGAAACACAACCAGCAAGGTGGATGACCATGGGGTTATGGTTTGAGAGAGATGATAAATGAAACGTAAGGGTGGATGGTCTCAGCCCCAAGAGAGATGATGAATGTCAGTAGATATAGATGTGGCATTGAATGATTAGTCATCCCATGCATGGAACGGATGATTCCAGCTCCATAGACTGAGATACACAACCAGCAAGGTGGATGATCACGGCCTTGTGGTCTGATAAAGCTTATCAGTGGAACGTTTAGGTGGGCCCCAAGAGAGATGGTGAGTGTCAGCCTCGTGGTCTGATGATAAGTGTGTAACCACGGAAATGGGTAGATAATCTCAGCCCCATATCGTGGATACACAGCTGACACGAGGTGGATTATCACGGCCTCGTGTTATGAATGAATAGTGAATGTAGAGATGGGGTGGATGATCGCAGCCCCACAAATACGAGGTGGATGATCGAGGCCTCGTGGTATGAATAATTAGTCAGCCGATGCATGGGGTGGATGATCTCGACCCCATAGAAAGATACACAACCAGCATGGTGGATGATCACAGCCTTGTGGTCTGATAGAAATTATAAATGAAACATTTGGGGTGGATGATCTCGGCCCCAAGAGAGATGATGAACGTCACTCGATATAGACATGGAATTGAATAATTAGTCTGCAGATGCGTGGAGCAGATGATTTCGGCCCCATTGAATAAGAAACACAACCAGCAAGGTGGATGATCACGGCCTTGTGGTCTGATAGAAATTATAAATGAAATGTTTGGGGTGGATGATCTCGGCCCCAAGAGAGATGATGAACGTCACTAGATATAGACATGGAATTGAATAATTAGTCCGCAGATGCATGATGATTTCAGCCCCATTGAATAAGATACACAACCAGCAAGGTGGATGATCACGGCCTTGTGGTCTGATCGAAATTATAAATGAAATATTTGGGGTGGATGATCTCGGCCCCAAGAGATATGATGAACGTCACTAGATATAGACATGGAACTGAATAATTAGTCCTCGGATGCATGGAGCAGATGATTTCAGCCCCATTGAATAAGATACACAACCAGCAAGGTGGATGATCACGGCCTTGTGGTCTGATCGAAATTATAAATGAAATATTTGGGGTGGATGATCTCGGCCCCAAGAGATATGATGAACGTCACTAGATATAGACATGGAACTGAATAATTAGTCCTCGGATGCATGGAGCAGATGATTTCGGCCCCATTGAATAAGATACACAACCAGCAAGGTGGATGATCACGGCCTTGTGGTCTGATCGAAATTATAAATGAAATATTTGGGGTGGATGATCTCGGCCCCAAGAAATATGATGAACGTCACTAGATATAGACATGGAACTGAATAATTAGTCCTCGGATGCATGGAGCAGATGATTTCGGCCCCATTGAATAAGATACACAACCAGCAAGGTGGATGATCACGGCCTTGTGGTCTGATAACGATAAATGAAATGTTTGGGGTGGATGATCTCGGCCCCAAGAGAGATGATGAGTGTCAGTCCATGATCTGATGATAAGTGTGTAACGTCAGAAATGGGGTGGATGATCACGGTCCCATATTGTGGATACACAGCTGACACGAGGTGGATGATCACGGTCTTGTGTTATGTATGATAAGTCAATGGAAGTGTGGGGGCTGATTATAATGGCCCTACAGACACCAGGTGGATGATCGCAGCCTCATGGTTGAATGACTAAGTGGATGCATTGGGTGAATGATCTCGGGCCCCATGGAATGAGATACTCCCGAGATCCCCATGGAATGAGATACTTAGACAGCAAGGTGGAATGATCACAGCTTTGTGATCTGATACGGACAATCAATGAAATGTTTGCGGTGGATGATTTTGGGCCTAAGAAAGATGATGAACATCAGATATAAAGCAGAATGAAATGATTAGTCAGCGGATGAATGGAGTGGATGATTTCTGCCTCCAACAATTCACAAACACCAAGGTGAATGATCAAGGACTTGTGGTCAGATAAAAATTACAAATGAAATGCTTGGGTGGATGAACTGGTACCCCACTGGCCCCAAAAGAGATGATGAATGTTCGTAAATAGAGACATTGCATGAATAATTAGTCAGCAGATGCATGGAGTGTATGATCTCAGCTCCATAGAAGGATACTTAGCCAGCAAGATGGATAATCCTTTCCTCATGATCTGATGGTGATAAATGAAACATTTGGGATGGATGATCTTGACCCCAAGAGAATGATGGATGTCAGTAGATATATATAGCTAACCTGTACTTCAGATATGTGTAGAATGTCTCTTCCCGTATCGTAGTATAACAGTCTGGATGTATGTAGTAGGGACTAGGGATCCTAGCCCTGAAGAATTAATTATTTTACACACATATATACATATAAACTATATGTATCCCAATTTGGCGGCCTAAAAAAGCCAAGTGAATCTGATATGATTCAGATGAACCTCTAAGGAGGTAACTGATTGCATCTACATGTAAACAATGTGATTTGTCATTCTGAGATCTAGCTTACTTACCATTGTAATCATGGCTGAATTTACCTGTACTATGTTGTGTCAAAGAATATATTAGCTATTAATTTTTTTTTTTTTTTTTTTTGCACTTGACTGTAATCTTACCAATGATAGTTAAATAGTTATGGAAATATCAACTGACTGTGTAACAGGGTCCTCTGTTTGGCCAAAGAATCCATATTAAGAACATGCAAGTGATAACTTGCTTCAAATTTCAGCAACATTTTCCTGTAAAAGAAACAACCCTCATCTTTTTCCCTAAGTATTAGGACAGACAAACCTGAGCAAACCTGGTAGAACAGATCGGACCCTGCAGAACATGGCGTCAGATCAGGGTTTGCTTCACTTGTCAGACATGCATTCGTCTTATGCACATTAACAACTAGCAAACTGGAATCTATACTACAGACATACATAGATTATGACAAATTTATTGTTCTCAAATCTGAGCGACTTTACCTGCAAAGAATAAGACAACTACCCGATCTACAGAGTTCTCACTAGGATTTTGAAAGCAGGAGTTTAAGAATCCATCTTTGAGAAAAGTTGGAGTTAAAATTGAAAAATAGGAGTTTGACCTAGAAAACTTGGAGTTTTTGGCTAAATATGAAAACTTAATATTTAAGGACATTGTCTGGACAACTTCATTTTTCAACATAGTTAACCTTGACCACTGAGTGTCTGGTAAGGATCCAAAAGCTTTTGGGGCTTAGGAAATAGTGACAGGACTTCCATTAACTTCCAGACTCGGGAAGTCCCAGACTTCCTACCCCTCAAATGTGGAAGTCCCACAGGAAAATCTAGGAAGTCCCACTTTTTTCCCAGCTGCGGCAGTCTGCCCTTTCTTTAGTAGAACAGAGGTTCTTAATTCAGTGTCACACAGAATCATCATGATATACACTTCTCTTAGATGTGTTTTAAACATATCCTTATCGCTTATTAAAATTCGAGCGCATTTTTTTGGAAAGTCTGTACTTGTATGTCGGACCTTATAGAAAGCACCAAAATTGGTCCAACTTCGCGTTCGTTTCAAAGCCCAGAGAAAGAAAAAAAAAAGAAAAGAAAATACTTAAGAGAAAACACCCAAAACATGTTTTCTTTAAAACAAACTATGCTGAAATTATTTTGTAGAAATGTATTTAATGAAGTATTTGCTCGGATTGAAGCTGATCAACACGAGCGAGCGAGTTGCTTACTTCACAAAAATTGCGGGAAAACGGCGCCGACTCGTGCAACAACAAACAAATAAAAGGCAGCTCTCGATGAGTTACCAACAGCAATACGTTCGTTCGCGGAGAATAGCAAGCAAAACCATCGCAATTCGCCTGTATTTAGACTTACTTTGCGTCTTTTCCGCGCTGGTAAACAGCGCAGCCGGAACAAGGCTACGAATTTAGAAACGGGTTTTCCGAAAATTTTGACGAAAAATATGTTTTCTTCTCATTTGAAAAATTGCTTTTGTTGTCATGACAAACATAAGCTTCTAAATTCGAATAGATTTAAATTTGCGTTCTGTGCATAACTGTTATTTATTTATTCAATTTCACTCGGTAACTCCCGGAAGTGTTGAGGTGTTTTCAGACGACACACGTTCTTAGCAAAATAATAATTTAAGATTTTAAGACGTGAATATTTAAAAATAATAATGACTTCATATAATTTCACCGAAAATTTTCGGGTGTCGCAGAAGAAAGTTTAATTATACAAATATCAATTAATCAACTCAGTACGCGTGACAAATACATCACGCGGCCATCAAAAGGATGCCGCGACGCTTGACACCGATGTCAATAAAACTCCTGAAAGCGGGAAGTGGGACATCCTTAAAGCTCAGTCAACACAGGTAGCGAATTTCCAATAAGTAGGCGGGGCAAACATCATACAACTAGTTAAAAGTGGGCGGGCTTTTTGACAATTTTTGGACATCTCGGGTATCGATTTCGACGGACAAAAGAAATTTTGGAAGTCCGCGGTACGTCTTTGAAGTTCAGTTTGGACGTCCGGCGGCAATAGAGCGTAAATGAGAATCCTCGGAAGGAAATTTTACGCGTACAAAAGCAAAAATAGGCGTAAAAATACGCCGGATTCGGCGTTTCCGAGAACTCTGATCTATCCCAAGTATCAGGACAGACAGTCCTGAGCAAGCATTGTAGACCCAAATCAGGGGCTGCAAAGCAGTCCCTGATCATGGTCTGCTCCACTCATCAAGCATCAAGCGACAGTACATGCATATGATAGATGGTTTCAGATCTGAGCGACATTTATCCTGTATAAGAATAAGTGAAATACCATATTTATCCCAAGTATTAGGCCGGCGCAAACTTGTAGACCCAGATCAGACACCTATGAAAACAGCATCTGATCAGGATCCACTCTGCTTGTCAATCATCCAGCCATCTTAAAGCACATTGACAAGTAGCAAACTGTAATCCATACTAAGGACATATACACATGACTACATGTGTAATGGTTTTTAAATTTGAGTAGCTTTAACCTGTAAAAGAATACAACTACCGCATCTACCCCAAGGATTTGAAAGATACACCGGCCTGAGCAAACATTGTAGATCCAGATGAGAGGCTACAAAAGCAGCGTCTGATCAGGGTCAGCTCTGCTTGTCAAGCATTAGCCGTCTTCATGCACGGCAACATCTAGCAAGCTGACTTGTTGGGTTTTTCTGGAGAAGATTTATGTTCGGTACCATTAGTATGGTGTGCTGCTTATTGAAATGTAGAATGTCATTATTATTCCAACTTGTCTCACTACATCTGGGCTTTAACATTTCTAGAAGACAGTTTTGAGTAGTGGTAAACATACCCAAGTATGACAACATTTAAGTGTTAAGTTATACTCATGACTTGATGGAGCTCATATTTAAGATATTTCTCCGACTGCGTCTGGATAGGAAACTTTAAATGTAAGAGAATATTCATTCCATCTTAAAAAACAAACAAAACTGATCTGAAGCACTGTATACTGTGATGTACAACTACTATTAATGATATTAATATGGTCCATCCGAGAAATATCAGGACAAGTATCAGATACAGTTTTGGGCCCCTGAGAAGTATTCCAACAACAGATTCCAGTTGTCAATTTTATCTAAGACTTATATACTGTTATACTGACAGTGCATTTCATTCTGTTGTACTGTAGTACAAATTCTCTTTAGTGACTCACAAATAATACCATCCAATGAGTATGTATGATTAGGAAAGTTTTGGGTTTTTAACATACCATACTTGAATTTTTTCAAGTGTTTCGTCCTATATCCATTCTTAATCCTGAATTATAAACACAGCTGAATTCTTTACTGAATACAGAAGCTGAACACTTACTTTGTGCAGAATGCATAGGATTATTTACTGAACTGTGGTGTAAATCTGTAGCATATCCCCATGGTTGCCTCTTAGGAAAACACACAATCAGTGCACCTTGACCTTCAAACAGTTTATTAGCATCCGAGAATTTCTTTAAACACTGTCATATTATAGTCTCATTCTTCATTCACAATAGAAAGTCTATGATGGATATACTTTGAATGAACCTAAATATCCATATATTCCACTTTGTCAATATTGAGATTAGGTTTTCTAACCATTTAAAACTTGTATACAGAATGTTGTCCGTGACCCCCAGTGTATAGAATATGACATCGCAAGGCGGCAGCTAGCTGTAAAATCCCCAAATGATACAAGCTTTTTCTCTAAGGTGAGGAATATTCTAGACCTGTATTCTCTTCCCACAGCATATTCTGTGGTTGAAACCCCCCCTACTAGAGAACAGTGGAAAAAATGTGTAAAATCAGGTATTCACCAATATACCGAAACCCTATGGAGAGAAGACATTGAAAGTAAGTCAACCCTAAGGTACCTTAACCCAGATTCTGTTAAGGTGGGCAGAGTTCATCAAGTTTATGCCTACGTAAATAATAGTACTTTTGATATCAGG
This sequence comes from Anodontia alba, assembly GCA_964016985.1. NCBI lineage: Eukaryota > Metazoa > Mollusca > Bivalvia > Lucinida > Lucinidae > Anodontia > Anodontia alba. Next base: position 26,518,262 of record OZ024822.1, on the reverse strand, counting down.
AGGGCTGAGATGAAGGCTAGACTGCTGACAGGTACATATACACTACAGGCCACTAGGGCGATGTTTAATCAGTTTTGTGTAAACCCTCAGTGCCCCTTGTGTAAACAAGAATCTGAAAATAGGGTGCATTTTCTCGTCATTTGTCAGACGTTGAAGGATATTAGATCTCCCTATATTAAGAAAATAAGAGACTTATTTGATTGTTCCAGAAATATCGACCACGTCTTGAGGAATCCAGAGTTGTGTACACAGCTTCTTCTAGACTCAAGTCATCCGAGTGTTGCTCTACATTTGGACATAACAGAAAGGCAGACGGAGATTTTAGAATTGCGCAGCCGTGAACTTATTTATGAGTTACATTTGAATCGTGCTAGGTTACTGAACACTGAATAGAGAGATATACCAGAGAGCATAGTGTTAAGTTAAGACCACAATTGAACTCTGACTTTCATATAAGTTAACTGTGCATTTTGTCTACTCCACGATAAGAGTGGAGGTGCCACGTAAAATAACCGTGGGAACACTACGAGAAAAGAAGAAGAATGCTTAGAAATATGTACTGAATTATGGCGTACAATCTATAGCATATTTCTATAGTTTCCTCCCAGGAAAACACATCGTCAGTGAACCTTAATCTTCTATGAACAGCTTATTAGTACCTGAAAACTGCTTTAGAGCACTGTCATTTTTTAGTCCAATTCCTCATCCACAACAGAAAACCATAAATATACTGAGAATGAACTGAAACATCCATAAATTCTGCTTTGACAAATTATATTGCGATGTAGCTGCTCTTAACATTGAAATTTCCTAGAAAAGATGATATATACAGCAGCAGATGCAAACCAGAAGTGCAATCCTAAAGAGCTCAGTAAATAAATAAGACTTTGGTTCCGAATTCCTTATCACCCAACCAATTCAGATGCAAGAATATATAAGAATATGATTAATAAATATGGCAATTTCATAAATAAACAAAATAAATAAATAATAATAATGAGCTCTCCAGCATTGCACTAATGTTTGCTTCTCTTTATCAAAAGAAATTAGCTGGACTGCAGCTTCTCTGTGTATTGACCAAATGATTGACAGTGTGCCTTGACCAATCAGTGAGGGTCCAGCCACCTGTGGTTTGACCTGCAAGCTTGTCTAATACACAAAGTACACAGCTGCCCATCAACAACCCAGACAATACCATATATATTATCTTATAATATTTGAACTCACTCAGTTATAAGAATAAAATAGTAAAACCTGTCTATAATGAAGCAGTATTATAGAATAAAAGTTTTGCATAAACTACAATTACAAAATTGTCATTTATTTTGATCTGTACATTTTTTTTTTTTTTTTTTTCAAAAAAATATGTAATAAGCAAAATAATTCGATCCTAATTCCCTTTTTTCAAGTACCACAAAACATTGACCTTCAAAGGCCAGCATGTGATCAACCAGTGTCAGTTACACCGCATGGCTTGTGTTTATCGAACAATTAAAGACTGATTAATTAATTAAAGAATTATTGATGATTGACCATTGATGTTTACGCCTACAGGTAATTGTGATAGTCAAATCACTGAATGGGAATTGCTCAAAATGATTATTGACACCTGTGTCTTTCGAGTAAATAAACAACACTGCTTTCAGTTTCACTATTCCTATTCAGTTGACTCGCATGGCTTCTAAAACTTGTAAAGTGCTGACTAGACAAACGTGTTAAAGCAATTAAGCTGGTAGAATCAGGAAAAAGCTCCAGAAAAGTCGTGGAAAAGTTTGGTGTGGGTCATACATAATTCGAAGAAACGTTGAAATATTGCAAACAGTGAAGACCTTGATCAGATGCTGCATTCTGCATCTGATCTGAGTCTACACTGTTTGCAAAGGCCTATCTATCCAAATACTTAGTGTTATGGTATAGTAATTAACCTGCTTTTGAATACTTCTTGAGCAAACAGTGATTTTTATGATAAAAATTGATCAGAATAAACAATATATATTTGTCATTTTGGACAACTTGGCATGTTACATGCAATAAATAAATAAATATAGATAGATACCATTATGCTGAAGGAGTATCATAATCATATTGTGTATTTTATTAACAGCCCACCAGTTGGGCTATATCAGTCCTCCAATTGTCTCGAAATTGCCTGTGAGTGAGTAACACTGCTGAGCAGCCACCTCTTTAAGCAGCCAAAATTGGCCTTTCCCCTGGGTGGCTGCTTAATACAGGTTCCACTGTACATCTTTTGAGGTACAGGGTGTAAAGGCTTACCATTGCTTAGTCCTTACCCTTGGTTTGACTATTCATTTAAGGTCATACTTAATGCAGGTTGGCATTAGCAATTTGCGTTTAAGTTTACTTTATTAATCATAACTAATAAATCTTTTCAGTGACAATTATCATAGTTCAACATCTTCCTTTGGGGTAAAGCCTTTCCATCACCTATTCCCCATAGGGCATAATAGTGTTACCCATCCATCTCCATCCGTGTCCGAGATGGTGATTAGTAATTTGCGTTTAAGTTTTCTTAATTATGCCCCAACCATTTGAAGAATAGTGGAAAGGGCATATAGTGTTACCCCTGTCTATCCCTCAGTTCACGTCTGAGATGGCATTGGCAATTTGCGTTTGAGTTTTCAGGCGTTAGCAGTTTGCATTTAAGTTTTTCAGGTAGGGGTATCCATGTCTTTTGAACACATTTCTAGTCTTTGTTTTAGCTCACCAGAGCCAAAGTCTCAGAATGAGCTATTGTGATCACTTGCTGTCCATCATTCGTTCGTTGTACCGTCCGTCCATAAACACCTTTGAAGGATTTCTCCTCTGAAACCCCTGGGCCAATTTTCTTCAAACTGCACGTGGAGCCTTCTGTTGAAGGAGGATTGGAAATTTGTACAAATGGTCACGGTCCATTAATCAAGGTGGCTGCCATGCCCATATATGGTAAAAACACTTAAAAATCTTCTTCTCCAGAACAAAGAAAGCTTCAAGGCTGAATTTTGGTATATAGCATCATGGACTCAAGGCAGTGCTGTAGATAAGGTTTTAGTACAATGAGTTCTTTACCCCTTGCTTAAAAGCTTAATACTTAAATGCCCTTTTGGAATGCTTAAAGCACCAAGCATAAATGTAACATACAAATGTCTTTTTTTTTTCAGAGAAAATAAAGCTTGGTATTTCATGTGAGTTGTCTGCTTAGCAGACAATTCACATGAAATACCAAGCTTTATTTTCTCTGAAAAACAACAACAGCAAAACAACCTAGAATGCATAAATTTGGCATGGCTGCTATGAGGGTTACCCTTTCTGATCTATACTGCTACTGCTCACAAAAGAATAAATGTGGAGTAAATTGCTTTATGTAAAAGATGTAAAGGTCACTAAAAATTCTTACCTCCTAAATTTGATTTCAATGCTGAAATACAAAATTTCAATTAGTTTTACCCCTTCAACTTAAATTTCAATGCTGATTTTCAAAAATTCAATGCTGAAATACCCTTTACTGCTTCTTATCTAGAGAGCACAGCAAGGTCAAATTTGCATCCCCATGCATTTGTATGGGAAAAATGTTGAAAAGTCGTTTCTCAAAATGTATTAAAGACTAATGGCTGAAACTTACAATGAATGATTAAAATAGTAAAACATTTTAGTTATAATCAAAATTTTGTCCCCTGGGGGTTATCTGCCCTTGCCTTTGGGCAGGCTTTCAAGTAGTCCTACTTTTTCCTACTTTTCCTATTTTTGTTAGCTCACCTGAGCTCAAAGCTCAAGGTGAGCTTTTGTGATCACCCACCGTCCGTCGTCGTCGTCGTCCGTATGTCCGTCCGTCCGTCCATCCACAATCTTTAAACAACATCTCCTAAACCACTGATTGGATTTTGACCAAACTTCACAGGAATGATCCTTGGTTGGTCCTCTTTCAAAGTTGTTCAAATGGTTCCAGTCCATTGCATATCTAGGTCACAGGAGCTAAAAATAGATTTTTTAACTAAAAACTTAAAAAATCTTCTTGTCAGAAACCACTGGACCGATTTGAATATAATTTTACAGAAATGTTCCTTTGGTGATCCTCTACTCAGATTGTTCAAGCCATTCGGATTCGTCAAAAAACATGGCCGCCAGGGGGCGGGGCTTATTTTCCCTATGTATCTATATAGAAAACTTAAAAAATCTTCTTGTCAGAAACCACTGGACTAATTTCAATGTAATTTTGCAGAAATGTTTCTTTGGTGATCCTCTACCAAGATTGTTCAAGCCATTTGGATTCGTCAAAAAACATGGCCGCCAGGGGGCGGGGCTTATTTTCCCTATAAATCTATATAGAAAACTTTAAAAATCTTCTTGTCCGAAACCACTGGAACGATTTCAATATAATTTTGCAAAAATGTTCCTTTAGTGATCCTCTACCAAGATTGTTCAAGCCATTTGGATTCATAAAAAAACATGGCCGCCAGGGGGCGGGGCTTAATTTCCCTATATATCTATATAGAAAACTTTAAAAATCTTCTTGTCAGAAACCACTGGACCGATTTCCATATAATTTTGCAGAAATGTTTCTTTGGTGATCCTCTACCAAGATTGTTTGAGCCATTTCGATTAGTCAAAAAACATGGCCGCCAGGGGGCGGGGCTTATTTTCCCTATATATCTATATAGAAAATTTAAAAAATCTTCTTGTGAGAAACCACTGGACCGATTTCAATGTAATTTTGCAGAAATGTTCCTTTGGTGATCCTCTACCAAGATTGTTCAAGCCATTTGGATTTGTCAAAAAACATGGCCGCTAGGGGGGCGGGGCTTATTTTCCCTATATATCTATATAGAAAACTTTAAAAATCTTCTTATCCAAAACCACTGGACCGACTTCAATATAATTTTGCAAAAATGTTCCTTTGGTGATCCTCTACCAAGATTGTTCAAGCCATTTGGATTCGTCAAAAAACATGGCCGCCAGGGGGCGGGGCTTATTTTCCCTATATATCTATATAGAAAATTTAAAAAATCTTCTTGTGAGAAACCACTGGACCGATTTCAATGTAATTTTGCAGAAATGTTCCTTTGGTGATCCTCTACCAAGGTTGTTCAAGCCATTTGGATTCGTCAAAAAACATGGCCGCTAGGGGGCGGGGCTTATTTTCCCTATATATCTATATAGAAAACTTTAAAAATCTTCTTGTCAGAATCCGCAGGACTGATTTCCATATAATTTTGCAGAAATGTTTCTTTGGTGATCCTCTACCAAGATTGTTCGAGCCATTTGGATTCGTCAAAAAACATGGCCGCCAGGGGGCGGGGCTTGTTTTCCCTATATATCTATATAGAAAACTTTAAAAATCTTCTTGTCAGAACCACTGTACTGATTTCCATATAATTTTGTAGAAATGTTCCTTCGGTGATCCTCTACCAAGATTGTTGGAGTCATTTGGATTTGTCAAAAAACATGGCCACCAGGGGGCGGGGCTTATTTTCCCTATATATAGAAAAATGTAAAAAATCATCTTGTCCCAAACCACTTGACGCATTTCCATAATTATAAATTTGCAGAAATGTTCTTTTTGGTGATCCTCTACCAAGATTGTTCAAGCCGTTTGGATTTGTCAAAAAATATGGCCGCCAGGGGGCAGGGCTTATTTTCCCTATATATGTATCTATGTAGAAAACTTTAAAAATCTTCTTGGCAGAAACCACTGGACCGATTTCAATATAACTTGGAAGGAATGTGTCTTTGGTCACCCTCTTCCAAGGTTGTTCAAGCCATCATGATTCGTCAAAAAATACGGCTGCAAGGGGGTGGGGCTTATTTTCCCTATATATCTATATAGAAAACTTGAAAAAAAATCTTCTTGTTTTCCCTATATATCTAAATAGAAAACTTTAAAAATCTTCTTGACAGAAACCACTGAACAGATTTCAATATAACTTGGCAGGAATGTTCCTTTGGTGACCCTCTACCAAGTTTGTTAGCTGTCATGATTCGTCAAAAAACATGGCCGTTAGGGCGTAGAGCTTTATAGCTATATAAAACTTTTTAAACCACTGGACCAATTTCAATATAACTTGGCAGAAATGTTCCTTTGGTGACCCTCTTTTAAGATTCAGTTCAAGTTGTCAAGATTTGTAAAAAAAACATGGCTGGGGGTGTGGTGGAGGGGGGTGGGGGTGGTTAGTGCTATAAAGTTTATACAAAAATCCTAGAGCAGTGAACTTGGCTGAAACTTCAACAGTAAATATGCAAATCTGTTTGGTCAGGTGAGCAATATAGGACTATCATGGTCCTCTTTTTACTACTTTTTTTCTATTTTTTCCAGAAATACTCCTACTCCTCCTACTTTTTTGCTTGGATCAAAAACAAAGTTCATGAATAAATAAATAAAACATTAAAAATTACGTATAACATATGTTTCAGTCTATTTGTAGAATGAATTGTTATATGTTAAGTGGACTGATAGCTTTGAAAGAAACTCTTGACATATTGCTGTTGACCGCTTATGTATGCCAGAACCTGTTCACTGCTGAGTCTGATGCAAAGTTAGCTGTTTGGTGTTGGCACATAATAAGTGAAATGACAAACATTTTAACATCGGTCAGCTATTAGTTGCGGTTGTTGTTGTCACTCTATAACTTCTTTTGTCAGTGACATGCAAACTGAGGGAAATAATGAGTGAACAGAAATGACAGATTGTATTTTGGTAACCATGATGTATGTGCACATGCAATATTTTTGTAATCCCATATGTTATGTGCTGCCAGAGCTGGAGGCCTGGATCTTAGTAAATTATTTGTTGTGTTTGTTTTTTTGTTTGTATTTGTTCAAGATACAACTCATAAAGATTTTAAGTTGTTGTCTGCACTGGATTGACTTTAGTGATCTAAGTTTCACAGGAAGTTGGCTTTAGTGATGTGATTTTCACGGACATTTCAAAGTGCATTCTAATCGTCCTGTACACTCAAACACAGTGCGACCCCAGTTCAAGAGATACAAGTTGTAGTCATCTAACACAATCAATATTTTCAACATATAATTTCAAGCTCTCTGGCTACTTATCTTTTTTACTGAGCCAGGCACTTACTAATTTGAATATGGTTGAGGTTGCAAAACACTGCAGTGACCAACTAGAGTTCTTTCTTGCTGAGCATGTAGGAATTTGTTGCTGCAGTGCCATGATGCCTTAACCTGGCTAGTTTGTGGCTGATGCTTCTTCCAAATGTAAATGTTCATTTATTAGTCAATATATACATGTTTATATTTTAGAACTTGACATTTGTTTTCCATAAAATGTACTCTGTTCTTTGTCCCCCGCCTTTTCGAAGAAAAAGTGAGGGTCATAGTATTCAGCTTTTTTTTAATTCCGTCTGAAACTAAGTACCTCATGGATGCAGCTCCTAAAGTTGTGGATGGCTCCTTTTGAAACATTGCAGATTTTCTGTCATGACCTAAAGATATGCATGTTAAAGATATGCATGTACTTTTTGTGTATTCATGAAACTATTTTTGTCACTTTTTCTGAGTTTTGAACTTAGTCATTTTTCGAGTTCAAACAGTATAGCTAGTGGGTACCTTGTGGACACAACTCCTCCTGCAGTTGTGAAATGTTCTTTTTGAAACTTTGCAGGTGTTTTTGTCACGGTCTCAAGATATGCATGTGCTTTTGGTGTTTTTCTGAAATTATTTTTGTTAGTTTTTCTTTGCTTTCAATTTAGTCATTTTTCAAGCTCGAATAGTATAGATAGTGGGTACATTGTTTGTGCAACTCCTCTTACAGTTGTTGGTGTATTTTTTTGAAACTTTGCAGGCATTTTCTACATGTCTGAAAATGTGCATATCCTTTGGCCATAAACCTTAGATTAATTTTTGTCACTATTTTATGTTGAACTTGAATAGCCATTTTTTGCCTCAGTGGTATGCATAGAGTAGGTGTCTTGTGTGCCCAACTCCTCCAGCAGGGTTCAGCCAATCTATTTGAAACTTTGTAGGCATTTTTTAAAGACATTTGCGGGTAATTGCCTTTGTGTAATCCTCAAAAATGAAAGTTGAGCCAGAGTAAAAACGTTGCTGTTATTTGGTACAAAACTGAGTAAATTTAGTAAATAAGGAATTGATTTTTCCTGTTTTTAGCACTGAGTTTGTCAAAGGGCTAGATTCACAAATTCTTGTATACTGCCCTGTTAATTCTCATTTTAGCAAACTGTAAAATATGCTTCAGTTTGTAAGTTTTTATATTATATAATATTTCGTCTTTACAACTATGTATGAAATATTTGGCAAAATCGCTTTGAATCTTTAAGAGCACTACCAAATCGGACCCCCTAAAGCACCAAACGAGACATTTTTTCACATTTTTTTGTGTAAAAGGCAGCTGAAAAAATATGAAGCCCCATATTCGACACCATGATTTTTCGTGCAACGTTTCATAAACGAATGAAGAATATTTGGTAAAAAAATCAAGGTGTCGAAATTGTGGCTTCATGTTCAAATAAAATAAAATATAATTGAAGAGATCTCGATAAGACTCTTCATTGTATTCTGTTTGCGCTACTAAATTTTTCTGCTTTTTGAAAAAAAGATAATCAAATAAAATTAATTTCGTCCAGAAAAAAGAAGAAATAATCATAGGTAAGCAATAAGTACGACATTTCATCCAGAAAGCCAATAAAACCATTGTTTTTCGACAGCAAGAGACCCGGCTTCCGAAATTACGTTACATGCGAAATTTGCGTTTTTACAAGGGACGCCACTCCAGTAACCGCTGAGGGATGACAGTTCTGCGTTATTGACAACGGTGGTTTTACAATTAAAAATCGGTGTTTTGCGTTCGTTTATTCTACATTGGAGTTTTCTATATTTTTTCTCTCGAATGAAAATTCCAATGTCCAAAATTCGAGGTTTCAATGGAAATAAAAACGACTTCATTCATGCGTTGCGGGCGTTTTTTTTTTTTTTTTTTTTCTAATGCTGTCTGTAAACGATAAAACCGAGCATTTGAAAGGAAATGTGATGTACATATAACAAAATGTTACACAAAAATAAAATTTTTTTACGGGAAAATTATTATAATCGGCTTGTGCATTGAAAAATCCAACCTATTAGCATTGTAATTTTGATCACTTTCATTACGTCATCTGTGGTGTAGTGGATAAGATGTTCGTTTAGTATTCTGTGGGTTCCGAGTTCAAAACCTGGAAGTGGCATTTTTTTTTTTTACTTTTTCATTTATTTTTCAGATAAAATGTCTTGACATTTCATGCAATTTGCAGACAATTCACATGAAATGTCAAGACATTTTTATAAAAATTAAAAGAAACATGAAATTGTTATCTTTCTTTTATTTTGAAGAGAAAATAAGATGACATTTCCTATGAACTGTCCCAAGCAGACGGTTTACATGAAATGTCAAGACTATCCCCCTTCCCCACCAAAAAAAAATCAAATTGTCGTGTGCTTCAATTTTTCATGGCGCTTGGAAGAGCTGATATTACAACAGGAGAGAGATTACTGAGCTTGTACAGAAGTTTGGATTTTAATTTGCTTTTCTTTGCAAGACAGTTCCATGCATGTATATGGTAATCACTGGCTGTACATAACCTAATTAGACTGCAGCAAACATTAGAATTTGCGAAGCGGCCGTGTGGCGGAGTGGTTAGTGCTCCCGACTTTAGATCACAATGTCTCGGTTTCGAATCGATTGGAGGCGGAATTCATCGAGCTAATACTCAGGCCAGTTTGCAAATACTATGGCGTCTGATCACAATCTTCGCATTGCAGTCTATGCTGAAGTAAAGACCCAAAGTTTCTTCCTACAGACAACGAAGACTGAATATGCTGTGCAGATGCATAAGCTGATCTGAGTCTTTGCTACGTACATGTGTCAGTTCTCAGGAATACCTGTGCTAAGGTTCCTAGCGGGCACATGACGAATGACATTGCATCACCTTTACTGCGACATTGTAGTCATGTCCTGCTGGACTTACATTTGTTCACAATAGGGTGTACCAGCTGGCCTTGGTTTCGTAAGGACAGATAGTTAAACACTACTAAATGGCTGCTATCAGTGTTGAACCTAATATTTAAGATGTTTCTATTTGCATACATATTTGCACTTGTATGTACAAAGATGACGTTTGTTATATTATGTCCAGCAGGTTTATTGTGCTCTACTAAACTGTATCTTTAGAATGAATCCGGAGCTTTTATTTTCCCAGTCTGTTCAGTGTCTAGATATGTTCGATGTTTATTTTTGCATACTTGCACTACACATAGCAATATATTTTGCATGTCAACTATGGAAACCAGAGGACCAACAGTCCTGTAGCTCAACTGAGACCTCCTGTCCTGGGCGGGGACAGACAATCTATGGGTGACAGATCTTTGTGTCGATAGAAACCTTTTGCCATTACGACCACTTGATATAAGTTTCAAATAAATCCTTTGAACTGAGATTTTATACATTTTTTTTCAGGATTTTATACATGTACATAGCCCCAAAGCAGCGGCAGATAACCCCTAGGGAACATAATTTTTATGTCAAATGAATTCTTTTGTCACTATGGCCAACTGATGCAAGTTTGAAAGAAATCTCTTTGAAATGTGATTTTATACATATTTTTTTATACATGTTGGTAGCCTTAGGACAGGGGCAGATCACCTTTTTGGGACAGTTTTGATGTCGGATGAAACCTCTTGTCACTGTGGCCAACTGGTGCAAGTTTCGAAAACAAATCTGATTGAACTGTGATTTTTTACATGTACATAACCCTGGAGCACGGGCAGATAAGCCCTTGGGGACAGAGTTTTGATGTTGAATGAAAGCTTTTGCCATGATGGCCAACTGGTGGAAGTTTATAATCAAAATCTCAGTGAACTGTGATCTTGTACATTTTGTTTTCATGATTACATACCTGTACATAGCACAGGGGCATATCAACCCTGGGGATTGAATTTTTATGTCAAATTAAATTTTTTCTCACTATGGCCAGCTGGTGCAAGTTTCATAAAAATAATTTTGAACTGTGATTTGTGATTTTATATACAATTTTTCCTTGATTTGATACATGTACATAGACAAGGAGCAGGAGCAGATCACCACCGGGGGCAGAGTTTTAATGTCAAATGAAACATTTTGTAACTATGACCAAATATTGCAAATTTAAAAGTCTCTTTGACCTGTGATTTTATACATGTCTTCCAATGGGATCAAATATGACATTGCCATAAAATAGATTAATGATGACTGGCTGATCTGCGTCTTCACTGGCTCACATGTAATTTTGTAGCAGTCGGTATGCCGCGGCTCAGTTATCAGTACTAGCATGCCAATTAATGACATTCATGCCAAATGTTATGTGATAAATTTGTTGTTGGGGATACATAACTTTTGGTGACATGATACTTAACATTTTAACTGTATGCTGCAAACTGTGACAAACAAAAATATGCAGTAATGATACCAATACAGCAAAAAAAAAACAAAACAAAAAACAAAAAAAAAAAAAAAAAAAAAAAAACCATCAATCACTGAATATGGTCAAGCAAAAACAACATATTCTTATAAGATAAATGTACCATTTTGTTTCCATGGCAACAGAAAGTTAAGTGATGCGAATGCCACTTTTTACGCACAGTCAAATACTTTAGAACACATTTAAATCAATGAAATAAAACACACTTTACATTTCATGATTCAAATCAGTCAAAACCACATATTATTTGGCTGAAGTAAATGGTTTTACAGTTTTGTTTCCATGGCAACAGAAACTTTAGTCTAATGTTTTTCTTTTCTTTTTAATGTGTCTCCCATTACTGATAATCAAAGTTTTATACTGTATGTAGTGATATAGATAGAATCGCATAGTAAACAGAATAAATTAAGTAAAACTGCGTGCTTTTTTGTAATAAATTTGACATATTTGTTGTCATGGTAACAGAAATTTCTGTGTTATGGTGATTTTTATTCATAACTTTGTGCTACAGTATTTGACAAATATGAAACTAACAAATGGGAATGCTTTTAGTGGCATTGCTCCTAAATTTCAGCTATGAAATTGATTAAAACAAACGGTTTTACAGTACACCATGTAGTGTGTTGTTCTTACCATAGCAACCATAATGATTGGTTTTCAAACTTGTTATTGTTGTTTTTGAAGCTGTCCCATGCTGACTTATATTTACAAGCATTTTGATCAATATTTTGAATAGGGCAGATTTTGGTCATTCGTGAACCAAGCCCTTTGGCTTCAGATTTGAGGAAAATAATGAAAAGTACATGTTTGGATTTTTTTAAACGTTTTGCCTTTATTCAAGATCTGATAAAGCTGAATTGGTTCAGCCTTTCTTAAATGATTTATTTCAATGTACAGTATCCCCTGTGTTTGTATACAAGTAGAATCCGCCATATCAACAAAGGATAATTCATCCTTTTGGGGGGATTTTATGTATATTTTAGTTCCTGAATTTATATGGGGGTAGGGGTAAGTTTTTTCCCATAAAAATGAAATTAGCACGATAACCCACACTTTTCTTTTAATTTTCTGTTGTATATTACCTCCCCCACTCCCCCCCCCCCCCCCCCCCCCACCCCCACCCCAAAGAATAAACCTTATTTATTGAAATTTCCGGTGTAGCAATTTTCTGTAAGGTCCATAATATGGAAGAAATGGATTTATTTTAACAATTTTTAGGAAGTGTCGAAAATTGGCATTGCAGATTCCTGTCTCGTCTTGACAAATGAGCAGCAGATGTGTATCAGTATCATTTCCTGTATGATTCTGCTCAAAATGATAAAATTAAAAGTAAGGTGAATGCTATTTTTGTCATACAATCAACTAACAGAATTATTTGCACATATATTCGGGAAAACTGTTGAGGGTGGCGTCATTCCAGGTCAGATTGTAAAAGACTTAGCACGATGACGTATCATTTTTATTTTAAAAATAGTGAGCCAGTATATGAAACTGAATATATGCAAAGTCTTAAGCAGTTTGCAGAGCAGGAAGTATTTCCCACATATGTCCTTAAAGATTTAAAGATTTGCACATTGTTTAGACATAAAATTCAGATCAGTTTTTGTTACTATTTCCACATTGTGAACTTAGTCATTTTTGTCTCATTAGTATATATGTAGAGTGAGTGTCTCCTATAGGTTTGTGACCAGTCTTTTTGAAACTTTGCATGCATTTTCTACATGGTCTGAAGATGTGCATATGGTTTGAATATAATCCTCAGATTAGTTTTTATGCTCCCGCCATTTTCAATGGGTGAGGGGTGCATATAGTATCACCGCTGTCCGTACGTACGTCGTCCCATCTGTCCATCCCTTATGTAACACTTTTGGTTTCTGTGCGATATCCTCGGGGGTGGTCGGGTGGTGCGAAGGTGCTGTGTAACTTACATCACTGGGGTGTCCAGCTGATATTGGCGTACAGTTGGGCAAGGCCTGCTATCCTTGTAGCGGGTAAGGGTAGAGGGGGAATGTTTTTATTTCTTCTGTTTCTTCACTTTCATTCCTGTTCCTCTTTCTTCCCTGTCCCTCTTTCATCTCCTCTACTGTCTCTTCTATCTCTTTTCTCCCTTTCTCTGGGAGACGACACAAAATGACCCTCAAGGGTTGACGTGTCGTTAAACCCCAACACAATCAATGTGCGATATCTTTTGAAAGGATTGAAATTGGGTTGAAATTTTATACACATATATATAATCATAAAATGTAGGCCAAGTTCGATTTAGGGTAAAATCCTACAATTATTTTGGGTGTTATGGCCCTTTTCAACTTTGAAAAATGGTTTATGTATGATATCTTTTGAAAGGATTAATGTATTGGATTGAAATTTTGTACACAGGTATATAATCATAAAATGTAGGTCAAGTTCAATTGAGTTTAAAATCCATCTATCATTTTGGGAGTTATGGCCCTTTTTCAACTTTGAAAAATGATTTACATTACATAACTTTTGAAAAGATTAGTGTATTGGATTCATATTTTATATACACAAGCATATAATTCTAAAATATAGGTCAAGTTCTATTTAGGGTAAAATCCACCAATTATTTTTGGAGTTACAGCCCTTTATCAGTGTTGAAAAATAGTTGAAAAAATGGTTTCCGTTTGATATCTTTTGAAAAGATTAGTATATTGGATTCAAATTTTATAGACAGGTATATAATTATAAAATATAGGTCAAGTACGATTTAGGGTAAAATCCACCAATTATTTTTGGAGTTATGGCCCTTTTTCAACATTGAAAAATGGTTTCCGTTCCATAACATTTGAAAAGGTAAGTGAATTGGATTCATATTTTATACACAAGCATATAATTATAAGAGATAGGTCAAGTTCGATTTAGGGTAAAATCCACCAATTATTTTTGGAGTTACTGCCCTTTATCAATGTTGAAAAATGGTTTCTGTTCGATATCTTTTGAAAAGATTAATGTATTGGATTCAAATTTTATACACAGGTATATAATCATAAAATGTATGTCAAGTTGGATTTAGGGTAAAATCCACCAATTATTTTTGGAGTTATGGCCCTTTTTCAACTTTGAAAAATGGTTTCTGTTCCATACCATTTGAAAAAATTAGTGAATTGGATTCATATTTTATACACAAGCATATAATTATAAAATATAGGTCAGGTTTGATTTAGGGTAAAATCCACCAGTTATTTTGAGTTACGGCCATTTATCAATGTTGAAAAATGGTTTCCGTTTGATATTTTTTGAAAAGATTAGTTTATTGGATTCAAATTTTATACACAGGTATATAATATATAATGTATGTCAAGTTGGATTTAGGATAAAATCCACCAATTATTTTTGGAGTTATGGCCCTTTTTCAAACTTTGAGAAATGGTTTCCATTCCATAACTTTTGAAAAGATTATTATATTATATAAATATAGGTCAAGTTTGATTTAGGGTAAAATCCACCAATTATATTTGGAGTTACAGACCTTTTTCAACGTTGAAAAAAGTTTCAGTTTGATATCTTTTGAAAACATCAGTGTATTGAATTCAAATTTAACACACAGGTATATAATCATAAAATAGAGGTCAAGGTCCAAGTAGGGTAAAATCAAAGCCTTATTATGGGAGTTATGGCCCTTTTTCACCATAAAAAGATGTTTTCCTTCTGATATTTTTTTAAAAAAGATTGATTTGTGTATTGGATTTATATTTTATACCCAGGTATATAATCATAAAATATGGTCAAGTTCGATTTAGGGTAAAATCTGCCAATTATTATGAGAGTTATGGCCCTTTTTTCAACTCCATTTTTTGCAAAAAACCTGCGTGTGGTTGAGGATGGCCCCGGGCGGGTGCATCTGTGTCATACTGACACATTTTAGTTTCAATATGTATTTAAGACTAATGGCTGAAACTTACCATGTATGATTAAAGTAGTAAAACATTTTAGTTAGAATCAGAATTTTGCCCCCAGGGGTTATCTGCCCTTGCCCTTGCCCTTGTCCCTGTGCTATATACAGGATAAAACCATGAAATCTTTAAACATTTTTTTCTCTGAAACCAATTCTTGACCAATTATCACCAGATTTCACATGGGGCCTTCTGTCGAAGGGATGTTGACAGTTAGTTCAAATGGTTCTGCATCATTGAACAAGATGGTAGAAACACTTTAAAATCTTCTTCTCTAGTACTAAGAAAGCTTTTAGGCTGTATCTTGGTATACAGCACTGGGGACTCAAGATATACCAAGTTTGTTAAAATGATGAAACTTGGATGACCTTTAATTTTTTGATGGTATGGTCAAATTTGTGCCCCAGTTGCTGTGGCAGTACTGGAAGTGTTGCATGGCATTTGCAAATATGCAGGTGAGCGAATTGTGGCCCATGGGCCTCTTGTTTTCATATCAAATGGTTGATACTTAAAGCAGGCAACACATCGGATTCTTGGAATTCTGGTTTCTTATATGAGAAAGTTTTTGTTAGTGCCTTCAACATTTTGCTTTTTCAAATCATTAAATAATACAGAATATTTTTTTTCTTATTTCAGGGTGTTTTGTTTGCTCTTCCTGATTGTGCCAAAGCTCCAGTAGATCTAGTGCGATTGTGGAGGCATGAGTCAGAACGTGTGTATAAAGACAAACTTGTAGACAATGCTGACATGGAGTTGTATGAACGACTGTCAAAGGATGTCATTAAAAAGACATTTGAGGTATAATAGATACAATGACTTTGTCTCTTAATTACGAGGAAGTACATGAGTATTACAAGTTGGCATTATTTTGGAAACATTTAAGAGTACTTTTTAGCTCACCTAAGCCTTGAGGCTCATAGGTGAGCTGATAGTATAGGCAGGCTGGGCTGTCTGTCCATCCATTCATAGTCTGTCCATTTATCCACACTCTGTAAACGTCTTCTCAAAAACCACTGGGCCAATCAAAGCCAAATTTCATATGGAACATCTATGGGCTGGGGGAACAAATGCTTGGCTGCCACATCTGGGTCACATGATCAAGATAACCACCACACCCATATATGGTAAAAAGCCTTTTAAAATCTTCTTCGGATTCAAAAGGGCCTATGGCCTTGGGGCTTGGTATGCAGCATTGGGGACATTGGACCAATAAAGTTTGAAAAAATGATGACCTTTGGTTGACCTTGACCTTTTTTTTTACAGAAAAGTCAAATGTTTCTACATAGACTTGTGTTACATACAAAGACTTCTGCATGCTTCTACATAGACTTCTGGTATCTTTGAAAACAGAGTTCTGCTCATGTATACACTAGAGGGTGTAAGCACACATACTTCTACATAGACTTCTACTCAGACTTGTGATAACTTGGAAAGTGGAGTTCTGTGTATGTATACGCTAGAGGGCGTAAGCAGTGTTGCAAACTTCATTACTGCTTACAAAGAGTCTCATTAAAACCAAGATTCCCATTTTCTATCTGTAATGTGTTCTTTGTTTCCAAAGGCAATTTTTTAGCCTTTTATTCTATAGGCCGAACTTTAAAAATTGTTTTGTCTGAAACTAGAAGGCTGAGGCCTTTGATTTTTGGTGTGTAGCTTTATCTATATTATTTAAATTATAGCCCTGGGGTCAAAAATGGCCCTGAACCAGGTGTTGTTTGTTTTCATACACTCGTATAAGGAAAAGGTTTCAAATGTCTTCTCAAAAACCACTGGGCCAATCAAAGCAATATTTCACATGGAGCCTCAATGGGTTGGAGAAAAGAAAGTTTGTTGCCACATCGGTGTCACTTGACTAAGATGGCTGCCACACTCACCTGTGGTAAAAAGCCTTTGAAAATTTTCCTCTCCTGAAGCAAAGGGCCAATGGCCCTGGAGCTTGGTATGCAGCATTGGGGCCATGGGTCCAATAAAGTTTGAAAAAAATTATAACCTTCAGCTAACCTTGACCTTTTTTATGGAAAGGTCAAATGTTTTTACATTATTATCCTATAGGCAAAACTTAAAAGATCTTGTGGCCTTTGTTATTTGGTATGTAGCTTGATCTTGTGAACCTCTACCAAAATTGTTTAAATTACAGCCCTGGGGTAAAAAGTTGCTCTGCCCCAGGGGTCACTTGTTAGCTCACCTGAGCTATGCTCAGGATGAGCTATAGTGATCACTTTTTGTGCATCGTCAGTCGTTTAACATTTTCAAACACCTTCTTCTCTAAAGCCGTTGAGCCAGTTTTGCTCAAATTTCATATGGAGAATCTTAGGTTGAGGGAACGAAAGCTTGCTAAAATGGTTGCATTCCATTGACTAAGATGCCCGCCATGCCCATATATGGTTAAAACTTTTAAAAATTTTCTTCTCAGAATTGAGGATGCCTTGGGGCTGAATGCTTGCACAAATCATCGAGGATGGGAGGATCGAGGACGGGAGGTCGACCAAAGTTGTTAAAATGATGGTCATACATTGACGTTTGACTTTTTTACGGCAAGGTCAATTTTGCTTCCCTATGTATTTGTATGGGCCCCATACATTTGTATGGGAAAAATGTTGAGAATTTCAAACAACTCCTCTGAAGCCTCATGGCCAATGTTGCTCAAATTTCAAGTGGAGCCTCCTTCGGTCAGGGGAACAAAAAATTGCAAAAATGGTTGCGGTCTGTTTACCAAGATGACTGCCATGCCCATATATGGTAAAACCTTTAAAAATCTTCTTCTCCAGAACCAAATAAGCCCCGGGGCCTAATATTTGCACAAATCATTGAGGATTGGAGGTCAACCAAAATTACTAAAATGATAGTCCTACATTGATATTTGACCTTTTTATGGCAAGGTCTAATTTGCTACCCCATGCATTTGTATAGGCCCTTATACATTTATATGGGAAAATGTTGAGAATTCATATTTTGGACATCTCCTCTAAAGACTATGATCCAACTGAGTTGAAGCTTGATCCGGTGCATCTGGGCGCCTTGTAGACACAGAATACGTCTTGAAAATCAGTTTTTGACATCTCTTCCCAAACCTTTGGTCGATTTGAGCTAAAACTTGCTCTGTAGCAACAGGACTTCTGAATCGAAATGAGCTAAAATTGTTTCAATCCGAAATCCAAGATGGCCACCACAACTGCCATCTTGAAAGTCTGTTTTGAACATCTTGCAAACCACAAGGCGAATTTAGTTGAAACAACAGGTTCGCATGTAGATGAAAAAATAGCTAATATCATGCTGATTTGAAATCCAAAATGGCCACTATAGCCACCACCTTGAAACCAGTTTTTGACCTCTCCTTCCAACTCTTTGGGCGATTTGAGTTGAAACACACTGTAGCAACAGAATGACCTCTAGATTAAAAATAGCTAATCTTGTTTTTAAATGTCTTCTTCTCTGAAACCGCTTCTTTTGTTTGGTTGGCATGGTAAATTTTTAAAGTAGGAAATTTGTGAAGCACCAGCAGGGAAAGAAGACCCTGTGGGATACCAGCAAGGAAAATTTAAGACCCTGTGAAGCACCAGCAGGGAAAGAAGATCCTTTTGCATACCAGCAGGAAAAGAAGACCCCAGTTGCACACCAGCAGGGAGAGGAGACCCTGTTACTTACCAGCAGGGAAAGAAGACCCTTTTGAGCTTCACATAGGATGTGTAGCATAAGTGGGAGTGGCAACATGCAATTGAAATATATCTTCTCTTATTAGCTCACTTCAGCACGAAGTGCTCATGGTGAGCTACTGTGGTCAGTCAATGTCCGTTGTGCGTCGTCCGTTGTGCGGCGTCAACAATTGCTTTAAAAGCCTACTCCTCCTACACCCCTGGGCCAATTGACTCAATACTTAGTAGGAAGCATCAGGTTGACCTGTAGATCAAAAATAGCTAAAATCGTGCCGATCGGAAATCCAAGATGGCCGCCATCTTGAAAATCTATTTTTCGCTTCTTCTCCTGAACCGAAAGGCCAGTTGACTCCAAACTTGCTAGGAAGCATCAGGGTGACTTTTAGATCAAAAATAGCTAAAATCATGCCGATCGGAAATCCAAGATGGCCGCCATGGCTGCCATCTTGAAAATCTATTTTTCGCTTCTTCTCCTGAACCGAAAGGCCAATTGACTCCAAACTTGCTAGGAAGCATCGGGGTGACTTGTAGATCAAAAATACCTAAAATCATGCCGATGGAAAATCCAAGATGGCCACCATGCCACCATCTTGAAAATCTATTTTTCGCTTCTTCTGAACTGAAAGGCCAATTGACTCCAAACTTGCTAGGAAGCATTGGGGTGACTTGTAGATCAAAAATAACTAAAATCATGCCGATCGGAAATCCAAGATGGCCGCCATTGCAACCATCTTGAAAATCTGTTTTTCGCTTCTTCTCCTGGACCCAAAAGCCAGTTGACTCCAAACCTGGTAGGAAGCATTGGGGTGACTTGTAGATCAAAAATAGCTACAATCATGCCGATCGGAAATCCAAGATGGCTGGCATGGCCGTCATCTTGAAAATCTATTTTTCGCTTCTTCTCCTGAACAGAAAAGCCAATTGACTCCAGAAGATCCTTTTGCTAGGAAGCATTTGGGTGACTTGTAGATCAAAAATAGCTAAAATCGTGCTGATTGGAAATCCAAGATGGCTGTCATCTATTTTTTGCCTCTTCTCCTGAACCGAAAGGCTAATTGTCTCCAAATTTGCTAGGAAGCATCGGGGTGACTTGTAGATAAAAAATAACTATAAAATCATGCTGATCGGAAATCCAAGATGGCCGCCATCTTGAAAATCTGTTTTTCACTTCTTCTCCCGAACCGAAAGGCCAATTGACTCCAGACTTGCTAGGAAACATTGGGGTGACTTGTAGATCAAAAATAACTAAAATCATGCCGATCGGAAATCCAAGGTGGCCGCCATTGCAGCCATCTTGAAAATCTGTTTTTCCCTTCTTCTCCTGGACCCAAAAGCCAATTGACTTCAAACCTGGTAGGAAGCATTGGGGTGACTTGTATATCAAAAATAGCTAAAATCCTGCCGATCGGAAAGCCAAGATGGCTGCCATGGCTGTCATCTTGAAAATCTATTTTTCGCTTCTTCTCCTGAACAGAAAAGCCAGTTGACTCCAGACTTGCTTGGAAGCATTGGGGTGACTTGTAGATCAAAAATAGCTAAAATTGTGCCGATTGGAAATCCAAGATGGCCGCCATGGCAGCCATCTTGAAAATCTATTTTTTGCTTCTTCTCCTGAACCGAAAGGCCAATTGACTCCAAACTTGCTAGGAAGCATTGGGGTGACTTGTAGATCAAAAATAGCTAAAATCATGCGGATCGGAAATCCAAGATGGCCGCCATGGCAGCCATCTTGAAAATTTATTTTTCGCTTCTTCTCCTGAACCCAAAAGCCAATTGACTCCAAACCTGGTAGGAAGCATTGGGGTGACTTGTGGATCAAAAATAGCTAAAATTGTTCCAATCAGAAATCCAAGATGGCTGCCATGGCAGCCATCTTGAAAATCTATTTTTTGCTTCTTCTCCTGAACCGAAAGTCCAATTGACTCCAAACTTGCTAGGAAGCATAGGTGTGACATGTAGGTCTAAATTAGCTAATATTCTGCCGTTCCTAAATCCAAGATGGCTGCCATGGTGGCCATCTTGAAAATCTATTTTTCGCTTCTTCTCCTAACCCAAAATGCCAGTTGACTTGAAACTTGGTAGGAAGCATTGGGGTGACTTGCAGATCAAAAGTAGCTAAAATCGTTCCATTCGGAAATCCAGGATGGCTGCCATGGTCGCCATCTTGAAAATCTATTTTTCTCTTCTTTTCCTGAGCCAAAAGGCCTATTGACTCCAAACTTGGTAGGACGCATCAGGGTAACTTGTAGATCAAAAGTAGCTAAAATCATGCTGATTGGAAATCCAAGATGGCTGCCATGGTGGCCATCTTGAAAATCTTTTTTTTCGCTTCTTCTCCTAAACCCAAAAGCCAATTGACTTGAAACTTGGTAGGAAGTATCGGGGTGACATAGATTGAAATTGGCTAAAATCATTCCGATTGGGAATCCAGGATGGCCGCCATGGCAGCCATCTTGAAAATCTGTTTTTCACTTCTTCTCCTGAACCAAAAGGCTTATTGACTTTAAACTAGGTAGGAAGCACCAGAGTGACCTGTAGATCAAGCTAAAATCATCCCTATCAGGAATCCAAGATGGCCGCCATGACAGCCCTCTTGAATATCTATTTTTCGCTTCTTCTCCTGAACTGAAAAGCCATTTGATTCGAAACTTGGTAGGAAGCATTTGGGTGACTTGTAGATCTAAAATAGCTTAAATTGTTTGGATCGGAAATCCAAGATGGCCATCATGGCGGCCATCTTGAAACTCTTTTTTTCGCTTATTTTCCTGAACCAAAGGGCCAGTTGATTTGAAAATTGGTAGGAAGGTTTGGGATGACTTGTAGATATAAAAATAGCTAAAATTGTTCCAATCGGAAATCCAAGATGGCGGCCATCTTGAAAATCTATTTTTCCCTTCTTCTTCTGAACTGAAAGGCCAATTGACTCGAAACTTGATAGGAAGCATCGGGGTGACTTGTAGATGAAAAATAGCTCAAACGTTGCGATAGGGAATCCCAAATTGCGGCTGTGATGGCCATCTTGAAAATCTTGTTTTGAACTTTTTCTCCTGAACCAACTCAAAGTTCATTGAAAGTATCGAGGTGACTTGTAGATCAACAGTAGTTAAAATCATTTTGATTGGAAATCCAAGATGGCTGCCATCTTGTTTATGTTTATTATATTTCCCTGTATAAAATCATGATTCTTCTGAAACCAATTAGCCAATTGCCACCAAATTTCACATTGATCCTACTGTTGAAATGTGATTGAGAGTTTGTTCAAATGATCATGCTCCATTGACTGTCATGCCATATATAATATTCTTCTTCAAAATTAAGAACTGCTTAAAGGTTGATCTTTTCATTAGCTGCGATGACAGGACTGGAAAAATGTTGCATAACATCTGCCATTTGGCTATGTCACTTGGGTGAGTGGCCCGTGGGCCTCTTGTCATTTCCTTACTTATTTAATGAAGGTGAGTGCTTGGCAAGTCCCTGCTTTGTGGCCAAGATAAATAGATTATAAAAAGAATGACCCTTGAGAGCAATGATCACACACAAAACGGCAAAAATAGCTAAAGTGTCTTAAACTTACAATATATGATTGAAGTTGCAAAGCTTTAAGTTACAATCAAAATTTTATTCTGGGAGAGTTACATGTATCTTCCTTTGACCCTATGCTGTATACATGTATAAAATCATGATATTGTTAAACACTTTCTCTTCAGAAATCTGTTGGCCGATGTCCACCGAGTTTCATATTGATCCTACTGTTGTAATGGGATTGACAGTTTGTTCAAATGTTCATGGTCCATTGATTGTCATGCCCATATATGGTAATTATGTTAATAAAAAAAACACATTCTATATCTTCAAAACCAAGAACTGCTCAAATGATGATCCTTTCATTAGTTGCAGTGACAGGATTGGAAAAATTTTGCATAACGTCGGCATATCTGCAGTGCAGGGCCCCTAGGGGAACCTTTAAAACCTTTAGAAACATTTAATTTTGTTGAAATCCTTTAAAACCTTTAATTTGGCTGAAAAACCCATAAGAACCTAAATTTTGATGAGAAAACCTTTATATTTGGCAATTTGTAAATGCAAGAAAAGGACGGAGTAAATATGTAGCATTTTGTAACAACAAATTATAGTTCTGTTACTTAAATTCATATATTTCTAAACAGAAATGCACGTTAATATTGTCATTACCATTTAAAGATGGAAATATCAGATTTTCTCTACAATTTTGCTCCCTATTTTGCTTGAGAGGCGATGACGCAGAGTTCTTTTGCTTGGAATCTGCCAAGAAGTTTAACCATTAAATGCTTTTTATTTTGTACAAAATGTACCCTGAAAAACTTTTAGTTGGCCAAAATAGCCTTGTAAAAAGCCTTTATTTTTAAGAGACTGCTTGAGGGCCTGGCAGTGGCTATTTCACTCAGGTGAGTGAGTTGTGGCTCATGGGCCCATTATTTGCTCACCTAAGCACAAAAAGCCCCAGTGGTCATTTTTTAGCTCATCTGAGCACGAAGTGCTTAAGGTGAACTATTGTGATCACCCTGTGTCCGCCATAAATGCCTTTTGTTGTGCATCATCATCATTTATATTGTTCACCCTCTGGAAGTGATATCTTGGTCAAGTTTGAATATGAGTGGTGTCAGCTTAAAAACTAGGTCACTACGTCAAGTTTCTGTAAAACCTTGTTCACCCTCTAGAGGCCAGTTTTACTTCAGTCTTCCTACACCAGAATGTTTGTCTTAATGATTTCTAGGATAAGTTTGAAACTGAGTAACTTGAAATCAAAAACTAGGTCACCAGGCCAAATCAAAGGAAAACCTTGTTAGCACTCCAGAGGTAAGATTTTTGAAGTAATCATTGTAAATATTGCTGAAAATGTTTGTCTTGATGATTTCTAGGTCATTTTCAAAACTGGGTCATTTGGGGTCAAAAACTTTGTCACCTGAGCAAATCAAAGAAAACATTGCTAACACACTGGAGGTCACATTTTTTAAGTTATCATAATGAATCTTGCTCAAAATGTTTGTGTTGATGCTATCTGGTCAGGTTTGAAACTTGGTCACTTGGGGTAAAAAAACTAGGTCACTGGACCAAATCAAAGGAAGTCCTTGTTAACAACCTAGAGTAATCATTATGTATCTTGCTCAGAATGTTAGTCTTCATGTTCTTTAGGTCTACTTTGAAACCAGGTCACTTGGGGTAGAAAAACTAGGTCACCAGGCCAAAGCCAAGGAAAACCTTGTTAACACTCTAGATTTCACCTGTTTGAAGTTATCACCATGAATCTTGCTTAAAATGTTTGTCTTGATGATTTCTAGGTCAAGGATGGAACTGGGTCACTTTTGGCCTATATTTCAAGGTCCAGTGACTTTCTTTAGTTTTTCTGTTTAGGTCAGTTTTTCAGTAAATATTAGTTCTACAGCAGTGATACTTGACGCTTGCATACATCTTAGCATGGCCTTTTGAATGCAGTCATCCATATTTGACCTTGGCCTATATTTCATGGTCCACTGATTTTGTTAAGATTTTGCATTTAGGTCGGTTTCTCAGTATTTATTAGCTCATCTGAGCCGAAGGCTCGTGAGGTATTAGTATAGCAAGGTTTCGTCGTCCATCTGTCCGTCGTCGTCCATTGTCCACACTTTCAAATGACATCTCCTCTGAAGCCACTGGGCCGATTGGGCTCAAATTTTATCTGTAGCATCCTTGGGCAGGGGGAGCAAAATTTTATGTTTTTTATGAAAATTGGCTTTTTAGTTTGGTTGCTATGGCAGCCGTATGTTTCTATTGACATAATAGGGAAAATGGAAAAATTGCATTATCTGCCAAACAGTTGTAGTTAGTTTGACTAAACTGTTATACAATGTTCCTATTAATATTCTTCTTATAGTCATATGCTTTTATGCCACTGCTTCTTTTTATTGGTTGCCATGGTAACCAAAATGCAAAAAAAATTAAAAATACATTCAAAAATCTTCTTCGTCAGAACCACTGGACCGATTAGGCTCAAATTTTATATGTAGCATCCTTGGGCTTAGGGAATGAAAATTTTTGTTTTTTATGAAAATCAGTTTATTAGTTTGGTTGCTATGGCAACTTAAAGTTTCCATTGACTTATAATGGAGAAAACTGAAAAATGGCATTTACTGCCAAGCAGTTGAAGATATTTTGACCAAACTTTTTTAAAAATGTTTCTTTTAATATTCTTCTAATAGCCATATGCTTTTATGCCACTACTTATCATTATTGGTTGCCATGGTAACCAAAATGCAAAAAAAATAACTAAAAATACCTTCAAAAATCTTCTTCTCTGGAACCACTGGTCCGATGGGGCTCAAATTTTACCTGTAACATCCTTGGGCTTAGGGAATGAAAGTTTGTTTTTTTATGAAAATCGGCCTATTAGTCTGGTTGCTATGGCAAAGTTTCCATTGACTTTTAATGGAGAAAACCGAAAAATGGCATTTACTGCCAAACAGTTGAAGATATTTTGACCAAAACTTTATAGAAATGTTCCTTTTATTTATGAAAACCAGCTTATCAGTTAAGTTGCTTTTGCCTACTTTCACTTTCCATGTACTCATAATGGGAAAATTGAAAAATTTCAATTAGTGACTAACTGTTGCAGATATTTTGACAAGCAAAATGATCCTCTCTTCCACAACCACTGAAGGAATTCATACCAAATTTTGCATAAAAACTGAGAAAACTATGATCATCATACTTGGGGTTACAAATGTCCTGACTGCAGGCTATGGACTTGGGCAAAAATGCAAGTTGTGAGGAATGATCAAATATACAATTTTTTATGAAAAAACGTGTTTAAGGGCATGTATGCTCCTCGCCTAAGCCATATACATGTGGAAAAAACCATGCTTTCAGATAAAACCTCTAATACCACTGGGCCCTTTGGGTCCGTATTTCATATTTAACATGTTGGCAAAAGGGAACAACAAGTTAAGCATTTTTTATGCAAATCCATAGCTCAGAATGGCTGCCATGGCTAAAAATAGACTTTAAGCAAAAATCTTCACCAAATCAGCTGAACCCATGGCTAAAAATAGACTACACAAAAAAAAACTTCTCCAAATTAGGACCAAATTTGGGATGAAGCACTAGGGAATTACCTTTCATGCTTTCATTTCTTTTTTCCATCATCAATTTCTAACAATTCTCCATTAGCACAATTGGCAGGTGAGTGAATTGTGGCCCTTCGGCCTCTTGTTGATCTTACTTAGCACATGCATACATCTTAGCATTGCCTCTTGAGTGCAGTCATCCATATTTGACCCTGACCTATATTTCACGCTCCATTAGGCATGCTACATTGTCAGGAATCTTGGTCAGAATGTTTGCCTTGATCATTTCCAGGTCATGTTGTCCAAGTGCTATGATATTTACTATGATATTTAGGTGAACGATACAGGGCCATCATGGCCCTCTTGTTTTTCATAGACTTACATAGGGAAAACACGTCAAAACATCTTCTCCTCATAGACAAAGAGCTAGAAATTGCGAAAATTGTTTCTCACAATACCCTCCACATAATTTGTTTTATGCATGGATATCATCTATGGGTTCCTCTCAAACATTTCTAGGCATGTTGTCACCCCGTGGGGTGGTGCATAAGGTTGCTATGCAACAAAATGTGGAGGTACCCCTAAGAATCGATAGGGACACACATTTGTACATTCTACGTTTTATATTAGATGATTAATAAATAAAAAGGACTAAATAAGTAAGTCTATATTATTATTCCATATCTTTTTCAATCATTTTAAGTATGCTGGGACTGCTTTGAATGCAACAAGTTATAATACGAGGGATGTTCGAAATGAATTGCTTATTTCTATCTGGAGACTTCAAATTTCAAGTTAGCCCAAAAGTACTCATTTCATGCCCTCGAAGTCCTCCCCGTGGCTAGAAATGCAAAGTTTCAGCCGATGTATCCACTTCTTGAAGGCGTCACGGTACGCTGATTTGGGCACAGTAATAAGGTACTGATGAATGGCAGATCCAAGTGCCTGTCGGGACTGGTATTTCCGCCCAGCAAGGAATGCTTTCAATTTCGGAAACAAAAAGAAATCACATGGGGCAAGGTCTGGGGAATACAGGGGTAGAGGCAAAACAGTTACTTTTTCTTTCTTCAAAAACGCCGTAACTATTGCGGAGGTATGAGCTGGGGCATTGTCATGTAGAAGACGGACATGTTTAAAACCAGTGGCAGGGCGTCGTTTCTGATAATACTTTTTCAGTTTCTTCAGTACTACGTCTTTGTAGTACCTTCCGGTGATGCTTTTGCCCTTTTTCACTGGCACTTTTATTGCGACTCCTTCACCAGAGAAGAAGATTGCATACAAAACCTTCTTTGTACTCAAAGAACGTTTGGCAATTATTGGGCGTTTGCTGTGTTTAGTGGCCCAGATCTTATTGCCTACCTTTCTGACAGGCTCAAAATAATGGACCCAGGTTTCATCACCTGTGACGATTGGCAAACTGCTTTTTGTCATATTTTGGAAACATTTGAAGCAACTTTTTGGCCACTTTAACCGTTGCCTCTTTTGCTCGTCAGTCAACAGATGTGGCACCCATCTAGCAGAAATCTTTCTGACTTTCAAATGCTTCTTCAAAATAAGGTGAACCGTTGATAGTGATATGCCTACCTTTCGTGCAATATCACGAACCGTAAATCTGGCATCTCCTTCAATGATTTCCTTTATTTTGGAAACGGTTTCTTTACGAGATGCAGATTTTGGCCTACCTGATTTCGGTGCATTTTTGATGGACACTACACCAGACTCAAATTTCTTTTTCCACCGCCGAACTGTGTCATAAGACACACAAGAAGGTCCAAAAGCAGTAGAAATTTCAGTCATCAGCTTCTTCAAAGAACAACCAAGTTTTGAGCAAGCTTTGATGTAAGCCCGTATTTCATCTTTTTTGTCGACGCTTCTACCAGCCATTTTTACTGCAGTGGTCAATGACTACGTGTATTCAAATGGCAAATTTTATGCCTTACACTTAGTCTAACATGTACATTTATACACCATTGTGTAGATATTGAATAGCCCTATATAGGTATGTATTGGTTTTTATCATTCCCCACATGGATATCGAGCTAGAGGATAATAAGCAGAGAACAATAAGTAATTTATTTCGAACATCCCTTGAATCAGTGGAAACAGGCACCTGCCCAGTGAAAGACAAGAGGAAACTGGTCATATCTGTTGCCATACTCGCTTGCCTAGTATCCCATTAGTGTAAGCTTTATGGACATTCTCTATATGTTCCTATAATACATTTTAAACATGCTGTTATCCCCATGAAATAGTGCGTAAAATTACTACTTGAAAATATTAAGGGGTACCCCTAATAATAAGCGTAACTCTTGGCTATAGAATAAACATTTCAGAGAAGATTCAGAGCCTGGGTAATGCCGAATAATTGTAATGTTTGCCCTATAATCCAAATGCAGTACTTTGTATTTGCAAAGCTTTGTTTTTTGTTTGTTTGGGTTTTATAACTGCACTGTTCTAGAGCAGATGTAGACCTTCTTACACAGTAGGCCTTTGCAAAATTGGTTTTGCACAACACCCTCCAAATAATTTTGTTTTAAATTATACCTTTCATTTTAGAACATATTACCAGGGGTAATTAAAGTACTAATTACTTTAATTAAAGTATTAATTACTTTAATTAATGTAATTAAACTTCATAATATTTTATTTAGAATTTATTTAAATTTTTATTTTTGAATATCAGCAGTCTGAAAGAATAATTTAATTAATATCCGTATTGCTATGCAGTGGTCATATCAAATTACTCTGAGAATGGCTAACTTGGAGGCCCTGGAATGTGTTTTGCAAGTGGAAGCTGTGATCAAGCAGCAGCATGACAGCCTCTTTCTGATTATTGTTATCAGTAGGGTCTCCCATATTAGGCAAACTCTTGGGGTAAATATCAGTTACACAGCTTCTAGGGTTTGTAAGAAAGATTGTAATTGGTAGTTTTGAAAGTGGCTGGAGCATCATGAGAATGAAAGAAGGCATGATGGGAGAAATGGTTTGAAAGGGATATTTTGATTGGTTAGCAAAAGAAAGGAGGGAAAGAGAGTGGTTAACAAAAGAAAAGAGGGAAAGAGAGCTTGATGGGAAAGTAGCAAGACTGCAGGAAGTTGAGATTTTGATTTTGGATGATAAGAACTGCTTCATGATGAGGAGAGTTTAAATAAGTTTAGGCACCAAAATGTGACAGAATATAGAGAAAGTAAAATAAAGTCATTTAAATATGTTTGTAAACAGTTACTGCCAGGTGGAAACATTGAGAATAGAGAAAAGGAGAAAAGACATTAAATAAATAAAAATAAAGTTTTTATAAGTAGAACATATTTTAACTAGCAATACTTAACCTATAGATAAAGCAGGCTGTCAACTGATTCCTATATTTTCCTATATTTTTCAGAATTTTCCTATATTTTTTAAACCCTCCTATATTTCCTATATTTTCCTATAATTTGAACATTTTTCCTATATTTTTCTCCAAAACTGCTGCTGGTATATGTAGAACACTAATGTTTTTTGTTTTTTTTACTGCCTCTAGATATTTCATTTACAGATTACAGTCGTTTTTGACATCTAAAGCATCCCCACTTTGCAGAAGTGCTGCTATACACTGTGGCTCAGCCATGTGGACACCTTGATGATGAATGTGCCAAACTTCAAGCCATAAAAGGTGTCCATATTGGTTTTAACACTATTTAATTTGTATAACTGACAAACATGTACAGAGTTTAAGACCTGGAAAAAAAAGACAAGGATATACAAAAGGAATTCAGAAGAAAGTGTGATGACTTTTGTAGATATTTATCCCGTGTTTCAATTAGAATGAAGATTTCAAAAATGTGTTTTGTTACGTCAGTCTTAAAAATAATGCCTTTTAGTGAAAGAAAAGAAGTTAGAAAATATTTAAGATTACAAAGAAACAGAAAATACACTATTAGATACATAAGTAGAGGAGATAAAAATATTTTTTTAAGATTGTGGAGTTCTTTAAACTCTGCAGTCTGTCTTTGTGCTGGGAAATTCTACCATGAACCAAGTTGGAGATATTTATTTATAACACATTTTGTAAAGCACTGGATGATGGCAAAGACGCCTGTGCTATATTTTGTGATATTAGCAAGGCTTTTGTTACATAAGATATAGAGTCTGATATATAAATCGCAGAAAGTTGTCATTAGTGGAATCCTGTTAAACTGGCTACCTTAAAAACAGACATTAAAGAGTCATGTTATGGGGAGCCACTTCCAAGTATGCTTTAGTTAAAGCAGGTGTCCCTCAAGGCTCAGTTCTTAGTTTATATAAATGATATTGTGGAAATCCTACCATCAGGCTTTTGCAGATGACATAGTCTTCACCTTATAATTGACAACCCAACTGAAGCAGCTGATAAGCTCAATGTAGACCTCCTCTCTAAAATTTATGGGCATATAGATGGTTAGTGACTTTTAATCCTTCAAAATCAGAAACTCTGCTTTTATCAAGAAAAATAAACAAATCATATCGCCCACCTGTTTTCATAAACAATCAACCAATTTCTGTGGTTAACAACCTAAAATATTTTGGGTTGACTTTTTCTCATGACTGCTCTTGGCATGAACACATTGAAACTGTTAAATCAAAAGCCTGGTTCTGAGTGAATATAATGTGAAAGCTGAAGTTCTCATTAGATAGGAACTTTTAAAAACTGCATATTTCTCCTTTATTTGTCCCTCATTGGAGTATGCAGATATGGTATGAGACAACTGTACCCAATATGAGGCAGATGAAATAGAAAAAAAAACCAAAACAGGGTTGCACGGATAGAAACTGGCACCACCAAAACTTGTTTTAATTAAAAAAAAAAACAAAAAAATACGTGTCCATATTGATGTCCAGGGAGTCTTGCTGCATGGATACTTGCCTTGGTGGAGATGCTTTGTGAATGAATGTTTGGTTAAGTAAATTCAAGTTTAATGATTTTATCCAGTTGACAAGTAAGTACATTGTCACGGGCCCCCGTAGCCTAGTGGATAAGAGAGTTGACTCTTAATCCATTAGGTTTCTCACCGCTGTGGTTCGAGCCTCGCTCGGGTCATATGTGGGAAAGCCAAGTTCTGCTTATGGATGGTCAGGTGGTTTTTCTCCGGGTTCTCCGGTTTTCGCCCACCTTCGATGAACGATCGGCTCGATATAAGTGAAATATTCTTGAAAGGGCCGTAAAACCCAAATCAAAAAAAAAAAAAAAAAAAAAAAAAAAAAAAAAAAAAAAAAGTACATTGTCTCTTGAGTGTTTTGTTATGAAGACTTTTCTATCAGTAAAATTCCTACATTTTGTCCCAAAAAGTACTTTAAACTCCTGTATTTTTTGGGGAAAAATCCTATTTGTTTCCTTTTTTTTTATCAAAACTTGGTTGACAGCCTGACAGTGTGCTATTCTATTCTGTATTTCAAACCTTCCACAGAAAAAAATGACAGTTCAAAAAGTCTTAGTCCAGAAGGTTCCTTAGGCAGTTACCTGTGTGACTTTACTCTTCCCACTCTTTTGATCACATGTCAGTTTCTTTGAAAGATAACTCAATATAACTGAGTTACTCAGGGAAGGCAGGAGGTATTCTCTTATTTATAGGTTAAGTATTGGTAGTTAAAGTATGTTTTACTTATAGAAACTTCATTTTAACTGCACAATACATTAACCTATAGATAATATGCTTGAATTTGCAGATTAGGAGGGAGGTGCTCCTCTAATTCTTACACACACACACACACACACATATATATATATATATATATATATATATATATATATATATATATATATATATATATATATATATATATTCCCTCAACTTCAGGATTAAGACTCAGGAAACTCTAAAGGAATCAGATACATTCTATAATATATGCTAACAATTCGAATGATCTAGATTCACTTATAACATATCTCTAAGGTGTTAATACCTTATATGTTAATGATGGACTCTGGAGGCTGCTAGTTTTCTCAAGCATCAGAGGCCTGAATTCCTGCACACACACCCCCCCTCCCCACCTTCTTCCTCCTTCCCCCCTTTCTTTTTTGGTAACAACAGTTGGTCCCAAAAAAAAGAATTGATAAGTTATTGAGAAATAACCTTCAAGATTTGCACTTTTCAAGACTACTGTTTGATGATGTATTTGAGCAGAGCCTTATTAAACAAATGTCCAGAAAAGATAGCTGTCTATCTTTGTGAGGTTTAATTATTTAATAAGGAAATGTCTTCTCGGATGAGTTTCCTATAGATAACCTACATCTCTCGAGATATTAATATAAATCCTAGAGATATAATGATTATCTTAATTAGTAAGTAGTCTAGACGATTTAGTTAATATAATTAAGATCTGGGTAATTGGACAGATCTGATTCTTTGCCAAATATCCAGTTCATAATTTCTAATTAACTATTAGATTTTACAAATTATTCCCCTTTGCATTTTCGAGCTAAATAGGAATAATAATAATAATCTGGGTAAATGGACCAATCTAATTCTTGCCAAATACCCAGTTTATCAACCAGTGTATGATGGTTTTATGTGATTTATCTATTGCCAGGTTGACTTCGGTAATGTATCTTAGTCATGGCAATAGATACTAGAAAAGGTTGTTTACTTCACCACATGAAGATGGACAACCTCAAGAAATTTTTACATGGAACTTTTACCAGAGGAGAATTAGGAAATGTTTCTTAGCCTTGGCAAAAGTTAACCAAGGGAAAGGCTGCTAACTTCATCACATAGAGTTTGACAGTTTCTAATAAGAGGAAAGGCTGATAACGTACAAAAAGCCTCATAGTTTTAAAAACTCTTTAAAAGGAGATCTTCCAATGTCGATTAAAGATCTAATTGAAACAACTGGCTAGAATCGATTCTGTTACCAGATCTAAAGTATTACACATCATGGATCTAATTCCTAGATGATATTGATTAGCCTTCTTTGTCAAAATCCAAAGGTATATGGATAATTTTGACTTGACGGAAAGAGAAGTCATTACCAAATCAACCTTCGTCTTTCAATGACATATCTACAATATTAGTAAAATTTTGACTCTTCTAAATGTTTAATGACTTGCCCCATGAGACGAGAATTGGGGAGTTTATTATAAAAACTTCTGCTAACGATAGTTGAGTTTATGTAGTATATATGTCGAGTCGGAATAATACTGATTTTAATGTCTCTGATAACCAATGGCATAGAGGTTCAGAGATGTAAGATTAAGTATTCTACACATGTATTACTGGAATTAGTGAGAATAGATGATATTATCATTTATAATAAAAAAAAGGTAAGAGAAAAGTCCAGGGAGTGCCACAATCACAAACCGCAGCCCTTCCCAGACCCCAAGAGGAAGAGGAAACCGACAAATCTAAACAAGCACAAACCGAACAAACGTACGAAAAGCACTAAGATTAGCTCTCTCTTCCCCAAGCGAGGTAATCGCAATACTAAAAGGACTGAAAAACACAAGAACAAAATGACACACGGAAAGACATACAACAAATCACCTTGTAGAATAAACTACAAAGCAACAAAGAGTAAGACTAACACCAGGACCACCGCCTTAGAATGGTCGATAGAGCAAACCACTAGGGGGTTTAAAGCACTTTTACAGCTAGCTAACTTCACCCTGGTGTTCATGTATATGAATGACCATAGAATATTCCAGTTAAGGATAAATCGTTTATCATCAGGCTGGATTATCCAAACTGGATAGATAATTGTTATACATGTATATGACGTGTCAAATCATAAATAACCTATAAAATGTTCGAGTTTATGAATAAATCATTTATCATGATGGTTAGGTTCTCCAAAAGAAACTGGTTAGAAATATAATATAACTTTAGGGATTGTATAAAATCGTAAACAATCCACATTGTTATATTAATATAGAATTTAGTCTTGAACGTTTTAACTAATTTCAAGACAATTTTTCTTTTTTTAGTCATAACCCACTGAAATATAACGATTTTCGAGACTTGCATCGCATTTCAGGAAGAAAAGGGACTGCCATAGTTCTATGTGTAGATTGGGAGAATTATTATCAAATAATTCAATAATATATTAAACCACTGTTGTCTTGTCGATAATTCTTAAACACAAGAGTGAATGATCTGTTGTATGGCATTTTATTTGTCAAATTTCTGTGCCGTACGCGTGTAAATGTAGATGTGGGAGTGATCTTTCCTTCAGAAAATCTAAAGGATAAGACTCATTATTCCTCTGTCCGAAGATAGAAAATGAGTACCTTATTAAGAATGATTGTATCAATGATAAATAAACCAGTGATTGGGACTAATGGATGTATTCTCCTTAAGACGAAGTGATTGGAGTGTATCCATTGACATAAACTGGAAGATTGTCAGTATTGAGACTTGACAATCCCAATAACTTAGAGAGATTTCTAGGTGACCAATCAGACATAATCAATTTGAAACTGAAATCTGTGTCCATTATAAATGTTGAATTCTCTTAAGAGTATCAATACTCTTAAAGTACTTCAATGGATATATATATATATATGTATATACTAGATTTTTCAACCTATAAAATGAACCATGAATAGGTAAAAATCTAACATTTAATTTTTTGGAATCAACTAAACATAACATGATTTAGCACAATTTGATGATAGATATTGTAGTACCGCATATAATATCTCTTATTATAGTCTAATAATTTTTTGATGGCCCTTAAACATAAACTCATAGCGATAACGGCCATGTTTATAATATGTATCAGTGTAGGAATTAAGATACATTCCGAAAATGGTGCAATGAAAATAGGAAGATCCGATTGTTAAACGTACGTAAGGAACTTCATTTATATGGAAGACTTAGTCGTCAAAGAAGACCCATTATAATTTTAGAGACAATCCAGTCTTATTACAATATCGATTACGACTGACTTGGTTGTCTTCTTATATATTAAATGGAAATATCCGTCATTGGATATCATTCTGTTAAGGTAAAAAACAACTGGAAGAAAGATTGTGACATTTCGGATTTCTACCCTTTCCATTACCCGTTAACAGAGACATTCTTATTCTCCTAATAATGAGAAGGAAACTGACCCATATTTGTTGGAATGTACAACAGATGAGGAAGCGAATTGTATTTAGTCCTGAAATATTCTTGAATATTATAAAAGACTTTATTTTCCTCATTATTTAGTAAATATACCAGTCTACTCCCATTGGGATATCTGTTGAAGTGTTAAGATAGACAGTGGAAGAATTGGTTTTATGACTTGTAAATATCATTCATGTTAAGAGGAGGTAGAACTACTCGTTACGTTAATACTCCTCTTAGAAAAAATTCCTTTTGTATCAGACTTAAGGATATTAATTAAATCCTAGACCTATACAATACGTCTGTTTAGGTCTGGAAATTCTGTCGGCTGTATAGGTTTCTAAACCATCCTGTAGCGGAATATGTTAATTTGTTATTCTCTGAAGAAGCCAAATTCTATACTATTGTTCTTCGCATCTAGATTTTGTAGTTTTTAGCTCACCTGAGCACGAAGTGCTCATGGTGAGCTATTGTGGTCAGTCAATGTCCGTCGTGCGTCATGCGTCTTGCGGCGTCAACAATTGCTTTAAAAGCCTACTCCTCCTACACCCCTGGGCCAATTAACTTGATACTTGGTAGGAAGCATCGGGGTGACTTGTAGATCAAAAATAGCTAAAATCGTTCTGATCGGAAATCCAAGATGGCTGCCATGGCCGCCATCTTGAAAATCTATTTTTCGCTTCTTCTCCTGAACCGAAAGGCCAATTGACTCCAAACTTGCTTGGAACCATCAGGGTGACTTGTAGATCAAAAATAGCTAAAATCGTGCCGATCGGAAATCCAAGATGGCCGCCATGGCCGCCATCTTGAAAATCTATTTTTCGCTTCTTCTCCTGAACCGAAAGGCCAGTTGACTCCAAACTTGCTAGGAAGCATCAGGGTGACTTGTAAATCAAAAATAACTCAAATCGTGCCGATCGGAAATCCAAGATGGCCGCCATGGCTGCCATCTTGAAAATCTATTTTTCGCTTCTTCTCCTGAACCGAAAGGCCAATTGACTCCAAACTTGCTAGGAAGCATCAGGGTGACTTGTAGATCAAAAGTAGATAAATTTGTGCAGATCGGAAATCCAAGATGGCCGCCATGGCGGCCATCTTGAAAATCTATTTTTTGCTTTTTCTCCTGAACCGAAAGGCCAATTGACTCTAAACTTGCTAGGAAGCATCAGGATGACTTGTAGATCAAAAATAGCTAAAATCGTGCCAGTCGGAAATCCAAGATGGCCGCCATGGCCGCCATCTTGAAAATCTATTTTTCGTTCTACTCCTAAACCCAAAAGCCAATTGATTCCAAACTTGGTAGGAGGCATTGGGGTGACTTATAGATCGAAAATAGCTAAAATCGTGCCTATCGGAAATCCAAGATGGCCGCCATGGCAGCCATCTTGAAAATCAATTTTTCGCTTCTTCTCCTGGACCGAAAGGCCAGTTGACTCCAAACTTGGTAGGAAGCATCGGGGTGACTTGTAGATCAAAAATAGCTAAAATCATGCCGATCATAAAACCAGGATGGGCGCCATGGCAGCCATCTTGAAAATCTATTTTTCGCTTCTTCTCCTGAACCGAAAGGCCAGTTGACTCGAAACTTGGTAGGAAGCATTTGGGTGACTTGTAGATCAAAAATAGCTAAAATCATGCCGATCGTAAATCCAAGATGGCCGCCATGGCCGCCATCTTGAAAATCTATTTTTCGCTTCTTCTCCTAAACCCAAAAGTCACTTGACTTGAAACTTAGTAGGAAGCATCAGGGTGACTTGTATATCAAATATAGCTAAAATCGTTCTGATCAGAAATCCCAGATGGCCACTATGGCCGCCATCTTGAAAATCTATATTTAGCTTCTTCTCCTGCACCGAAAGGCCAATTGACTCAAAACTTCGTAGGAGACATTGGGGTGACTTGTAGATCAAAAATAGCTAAAATCGTGCCAATCGGATATCCAAGATGTCCGCCATGGCAGCCATCTTGAAAATCTATTTTTCTGCACATCTGCATATCTGCAGTGGCTATGTCACTCAGGTGAGTGACCCGTGGCCCGTGGGCCTCTTGTTTTAGATCTGGACCTCATTCTGAAGGAGAGAAGGCTTCATTAGTATGGACTTGTGGAATGCTCCAATGGTGCAGTCAAGACAGCCTTTGACCTACGTTGATGGAGAGCATGGGCCTGGGAGGCCAAAGATGACATGGAAGCAGCTGACAGAGAGGGATTGCAGAGAGTGGAAGCTCTCGGCTATCGACCCTCATGATAGACATACCTGGAGATCTGGTGTGAGATCTGCCATACGTCTCACAGATGAAGGCTGGCAAAGCAGCGGGCCCATCAGGCATAGTGGTGGAGATGATATGAGCCGCCAGTGACATGGGCGCCTCCATGATCCGTGACCTTGCAGTTGCAATCATTCATGATGGCAAGGTACCCTCTGTCTGGGAGCAGAGTTTCATTGTCTGCCTCTACAAGGGAAAAGGGGACGCCTTGGAAAGGGGCAACTACCGTGGTCTCAAGCTGACAGAGCAGGTCATGAAAACCCTGGAGAGGATTGTGGACGGCTTCGTCAGACAGTTGGTGTCAATCGACGATTCCTAGTTTGGCTTCGTCCCAGGCAGAGGCACTACAGACGCAATCTTTGTTGTCAGGCAGCTGCAAGAGAAGTATCTAGCTGCCAATAAGAGACAATACATGGCTTTCATAGACCTGGAGAAGGCGTTTGGTCGAGTACCTCGGAAAGTCATCTGGTGGGCGCTGAGAAAACTTGGTAAGGAGGAGTGGATTGTGCGACTGGTGCAGGGGATGTATGCAAATGCACGGAGCCGTGTCTGTGTTGGTGAGGGGTACAGTGAAGAGTTTGAAGTGAAGGTTGGTGTTCACCAAGGATCAGTACTCAGCCCGCTGCTCTTCATCATTGTGCTTGAAGCCTTATCACGAGAGTTCCGCTTTGGGATCCCCTGGGAAGAACTTTGCCGATGGCCTTGTTATCATCGCTGAATTGCTTGAGGAATGTGTCAGGAGGCTCTTGACTTGGAAAGAAGCAATGGAGAAGAAAGGACTGAGAGTAAATGCAGGAAAGACAAAGATCATGATCTGCTGTACGGGACTGGATCTCCAACAGGGTTCAGGTGAGTTCCCATGTGCTGTCTGTCGCACTGGAGTGGGCAGCAACAGCATCTTCTGCAATGGCTGCAAGCACTGGGTGCACAAGAAATGCAGTGGGCTCAAGCGCTTGAAAAAGGACCCTGACTACAGATGTACACGGTGCCAGGGAACTGCACGCCCCTTCGATGGCAGACCACAGAAGGACTTCCAGGTCGGACCTGACAAGCTTGAGGTGGTAGCTTCCTTTTGCTACCTAGGAGACATGCTCTCAGCAGCAGGTGGCTGTGAACTTTCAACTACAACGCGTGTGAAAACCGCCTGGAAGAAGTTCAAGGATCTGCTACCAGTCCTCTCTTCACGCCACCTCTCTTTCAAAACACGTGGTTGTGTGTACAGCTCTTGTGTGTGGAGCGCAATGCTCCATGCCAGCGAGACTTGGCCATTGACAAAGCCGAACCGCCAGCATCTGCAGCGAAATGACAGGGCAATGATCAGACAGATCTGCAATGTCAGGCCCCAAGACATTGTCACCACCAGGTCCAATGAGCTACTTGTGCAGCTTGGCATTGAGGATCTGGACCTCATTCTGAAGAAGAGAAGACTCCGATGGTATGGACATGTGGAACGCTCCAGTGGTGCAGTCAAGACAGCCTTTGACATACAGGTTGATCGAAAGCGTGGGCCTGGGAGGCCCAAAATGACATGGAAGCAGCTGACAGAGAGGGATTGCAGAGAGTGGAAGCTCTCGGCTATCAGCCCTCATGATAGACGTACCTGGAGATCAGGTGTGAGATCTGTCATGCGTGCAGCAAGCCAGCTATCTGGAAGGGGGCCCACTGATGTGGATGTTGCCCCTGTACCTGCACGTCAATCAAAAATCTGATTATGATATATGATGATATGTGAAGCAAACCAGCTACCTGGAAGGCGGCCCACTGATGTGGATGTTGCCCCTGTACCTGCATGTTAATCAAAAATCTGTTGATGATGATGAGCTTCTTGATCTAAAATAGAATTAATTGGAACATTTCTCTTCTAGACTAAAGTGATCCAAATTAATTTGGATAAGGCAATAATAAGAATGTATCGAATTTATTAATGCCCTAATATATATATATATATATATATATATATATATATATATATATATATATATCAATATATCTGATTGATTATTTACCTTCTCCAAGAGTCTGGA
Source organism: Anodontia alba (assembly GCA_964016985.1). Taxonomy (NCBI): domain Eukaryota; kingdom Metazoa; phylum Mollusca; class Bivalvia; order Lucinida; family Lucinidae; genus Anodontia; species Anodontia alba. The sequence continues at coordinate 26,478,812 of OZ024822.1, read as the reverse complement.
CCAGACATGACCTGACATGGACTCTTGTTACAGGTATTAATAACTGTCGACGAAATAAATTAATATGGGAACTAATATATAGTAATAACCTAAATAGCTGGCTGTTTCCCATATAATATGTAAAAGAATAGTTACCTCTACTAGACGTTCTGCGTGAATAATAAGAATCTAGAGAGGATATATGATTAAAATAATTTATTTGCGTAACTTATAAAAGTAAAAAATTGACACTTGATATGTATGTTTAAACAAGTTTGTCACTTATATTTCTGTATATACATGATAGTATTTCTATTGTTTTAGATAGGAAAGAACTAATAAGGAAGTTTAACGCGACCCATAAATAGTTCAGTTCCTGACAGAAATTAATAGGGAGTATGATCTTCCGAAGTTTTTTGAAACATCTCTGGTTAATTTTGGAAGATTTCGTAATTACCATAAAAATTCTAATTAACGCCCATGCTCTAATAAACGCCCATCCCCCCAATTTCAACTAAAAAAATGGCGGATTTTTGGTCCATTTCCGAGAAAGTTGGTGCCTCTATTAAACGCCCATTACAGACAAATGCGGGACAAAAGGCAAAAATCCTACCTTGTGCGGTCAGTTTGCGTATCTGTTTTTTTTTATCACAGAACGAACGTGAACCTTTTTCTCTCTTAGCCCAAATAAACGGTATGTGCATGGAATTTCAAGCCCACCACCTTGTACAAATGTTCCTTCTTCTGCTGATCGTGGTTCCCCGGTTATAACACACTCAATGTCCACAATATTTCCGTCCTGGAATAACTGTGTCAGAGGCTGACATAGACCTTCGGGAATATGACCAACGGTAATGTTCCCTTTTTTCACAATAATGGGGCTGTCACTATGTTCATTCTCAGGCTCCAAATTACACACAAGTTCTGTGCCCGATGGGTAAGATACCCTATAATACACGTGATATCCTTTGATAACAGACTTCACTGAAACGAGCATGCACACAGCCATGTTAGATTTCTTTTGAAGCGAGGCCGCAATGAGATCAAAAGATAGCGCCAAACTATTTCCGGTCATACGAGGGGCGATCAATAATTATTGTACCTCAAAACTTAAAGGAAAAAAAAAACAAAAAAAAACAGACTCGTCATTCCAATTCCTGGTGACAATAAAACCTAAGAGAAATGATGGACGCTTTTTATAGCGACTATAACAGGGACTGACCAAAATTAAATGAAAACAACAGCGGCACTTTTGTACTTCCTGAATAATTCATTGACCATAAAATTGTTGAGTAATCCTTGCAATCAACGAGTACAATTAAATGGAATTTGGCACCAATGGGGAGGATGAGCAAACAGACGACTCGTATGCCACAGACAATGAGTGATTAATGAAGAAAAAAGAGAGAAAACCCGATGACATTTTCTGTGACTCTTTTATTTCTAAGCCCTACTCATGCAATTCTATTGATTTGTTTCCATTTGCGTTTCCAGTTTTTAAAAGCCGAAAAACATGATGGACGATAAGTAAACATAAACAAAGAGTTTAAATAGTGTCTGGTGCCCTTTGTGGTGCGCGGTATTTGATACTGTAAAACGTCTTGTCCTTCTGTTGAGACATATTTCTACCTTCATGTCTCTGCTCTAAACGTAGATTGCAGGTGATCCGGAGAACGTTCGCCCAGAAATAAGAAAAAAAAGTAATGCCGTCCAATGCATTTCTAACCTTCTCACATAAAAGTGGGATTATCGGGAGCGTTTGCACCCTGTAATCTCAACATGAGCATCAGCTACCTATTTATAAGGTTGATAAAAAGAAAACAGAACATGTTAAATCGTAGCGTTTTATTTCAAAGCCATGAACATATTTATCATGATCAATGTGAGTATATACATCGTTTTAAGTGTTAACAATTGATTATAATCCATGATACCCGGTATACTATGACGTCATTCAATAATAGGTAGTTCTACCGGACACGGAGGAACTTGAGACACGGAGGTTGTAATACTAGTCCTCGTTGAGAAGATGGCGGTGCACTTCCGAGAAAATATGGTCTCTTGCTATTCCCATGAAACTGCAGCCTCCAATAAGCGCCCATCCCCTTCTCTCAGACTGGCCATGATTCTAATAAACGCCCAGGGCGTTAATTAGAATTTTTACGGTATATTATCAGGGGATCAGGTGTCTATTTCAGAGACTGATCCTGAACCAATTGAAAGATATTTATTAAATTTGGATCAAATGTTCGCCTTAGTTAGATGATGTGCAGAACCCATAACTCAACAATACAGACTCAAGGTCAAGGTCACAGATGAAGGCCACCAGTTTGAGCCTTGAATTTTGAGGCCACTCCATTGTCATTCTGTGGCCGGGGATATAGCTGTCCTTCAGACTGCCTTGTTGGCTTTTTGTAATGTTCCATCCTTGTGAACAAGCGAAAATAGGATGGATGATAATTCGTAACTGAACTATTCTTTCAGATCAAAAGATCTTGACTTGACAGCGATTATCAGTCTCCCAAATAGTTCTCAATCAGCTGAAATGCTGTTCACTTTCTCGTCAGCTGTATTTAACTTTCTCTGTTTTGACAGACTGCTAAAGGCAATATATTTAACTGAGTGATACTGTCCCAAAACTTCTTTTCTTTAGTCTCCAGTCTTGATGTAGCAAATTCCTCCATGTGACATTTACCTATATCTTTAGCCTTTAGGGAGTGCTCTGTGAGTTGCTTTGGAGCTACAACACTGGTTGCAAAGTGAGTCAGTTCCTGTGGATTGTCACTTTCTTCCAGCAGACTCTCAAACCTGAACAGACATGGCCATGAGGTCAGAATGAAACACAGACAGTATTTTACCAACATCCTCTTCTTTCCTTTTTATCTGGCTGCTAGAACAGTCCTTATGGACTGGTGCCCCTTCAGAGTCATCAAGGTCACACATGATTTGCAGGGCTGTGGTTACAGCTGCCCTTTCATGGGACATCAAAGACCACCTCTATACTGTGCCCTGCTGTTTACTGATATTGGTTACCACACCCCCCCCCCCCCCCCCCACCCCTTTGCTCCTTGCTTTTTATATCTAAGTTTACTGATTGCTTCAAGGCCATATCTGTCCAGACCTGTGCAAAAGCCTGTCTGGATTGGCTAACCGTATGGTTGCCTTCTACAAACTGCTCATAGACAGACGGGTAAGGAGTTCATGTCTGCGAAGTAAACAGGTAACCAGTACGAGTAATTCATCCTATGCATTGCAAAAAAGAATGGCAACAGTTATTCTATAGCCAAGAGTTACACTTATTATAAGGGGTACCCCTTAATATTTTCAAGTAGTAATTTTATGCACTACTTCATAGGGGTGACAGCATGTTAAAAATGTTTGCGAAAAAGAATGGCAACGGTTATTCTATAGCCAAGAGTTACACTTATTATTAGGGGTACCCCTTAATGTTTTCAAGTAGTAATTTAATGCACTACTTCATGGGGGTGACAGCATGTTTAAAATGTTTTATAGGAACATATAGAGTGTAGCCATAAAGCTTACACTGATGGGATACTGGTTGTAAGTGAGTATGGCAACAGATATGACTAGTTTCCTCATATGTCTTTCGCTGGGCAGTTGCCTGTTAACATTATTATATTTTCCGCTGATGTTTCACTTGTTGCATTTTCAAAACAGTTCCAGCATACTTGAAAATAATTGAAAAAGATAAGGACTAATAATAAAGTCATAGACTTACTTATTTGGTTCTATTTATTTTATAATTCATCAAATACGAAACTTGGAATGTACAACTGATTCTTAGGGGTACCTCCACATTTTGTTGCATAGCAACCTTATGCACCACCCCACAGGGTGACAACGTGCCTAGATATATTTGAGAAAAGCTGATTGAAGATATCCAGGCATTAAACACATTATGTGGAGGGTGTTGTATGAACTTCCTAATTCATGCTTCTACTGAAAACAACTCTTTGTCTATCAGAAACCACTGGGCCAAACAAAGCCGAATTCCAAATGGAGCCTTAATGGGAAGGAGGAAGGAAAGTTTATTGGCCCCAGCTGGGTAACATGACCAAGATGGCTGCTATGCAGAATTATCGTAAAAACCCTTTATTTTTTATTTTATTTTTTTGCTCCAGAACCAAAGGGCCAAAGGGCCTGTGGCTTGGTATGCGGCATTGGGGACTTGGGCTTAACAAAGTTTTAAAAAGTGATAATCTTGGGTTGACTTTGACCGTTTTAGCCCACTTGAACACAAAGTACTCAAAGAGAGTTATTATGATCGTTTTGTGTCTGTTGTACCTGCCTCTTGTCAGTCATCAAATTAACCTTGTTTACCCTCTAGAGGCCACATTTTCCTCAGTCTTCATGAAACTTCACCAGAATGTTTGTCTGGATGGTATCTTGGTCAAATTTCTTTAAAACCTTCTTCACGCACTAGAGGCCACAGTTTTGCTTCAGTCTACATGAAAATTCACCAGAATGTTTGTCTTGATAATTCCTTGGTCAAGTTTGAACATGGGTCATGTCGGAAAAAAAAACTAGGTCACTAGGTTAGATTTGTTCAAAACCTTGTTTGCCCACTGTTTTGCTTCAATCTTTATAATTTACCAGCTGGTATTCATGGTGATATCTCGTCAAGTTTGAACATGGGTCATGTTGGGTCAAAAACTAGGTCACTAGGTTAAATTTCTTTAAAACATTGTTTACCCTCAAGAGGCCACAGTTTTGCTTTAGACTTCATTGAACTTTATCAGTTTTGATGATATCTTAGTCAAATTTGAATATGGGTCATGTTGGGTCAAAAGGTAGGTCACTAGGACAGATTTGTTTAAAACCTTGTTTACCCTCTAGCAGCCTTAGCTTTGCTTCAATCTTGATAATTTTTTACCAGAATGTTTCTCTTGATAATATCTTGGTCAAGTTTGAATAAGGGTCATGTTGGGTCAAAAACTAGGTCACTAGGTTGAATTTCTTTAAAACTTTGTTCACCTTTTTGAGGCCACAGTTTTTCTTCAGTGTTCATGGAAGTTTACCAGAATATTTGACTTGATAATATCTCGGTCAAGTTTAAATACGGATTATGTCTGATCAAAAACCTAGGTCACTGTGTTAAATTTCTTTTAAACCATATTCACCCTGTAGAGGCCAGAGTTTTGCTTTTATCTTCAAAGAACTTTACCAGAATATTTGCCTTGATGATATCTTGGTCAGGTCATAATATGGGTTGTGTTGGGTCAAAAACTAGGTCACTAGGTCACTTTTCTAACATTGTTTACCCTCTAGAGACCACAGTTTTTGCTTCAGTCTTCATGAAACTTTATTGGAGAGGTTTTTTTTTTGTTTTTTTGTTTGTTTTTTTTTAATGATATTTTGGTCAAGTTTAAATATGGATCATTTTGGGCCAAAAACTAGGTCACTAGATTAGATCTTTAAAACCTTTATACCCTCTGGAGCAGGGCTCGGGAAAACCGGAAAAATAGCCGGTCTGGACCGAAATTAAGAATTCTGGACCGGTTTCAAACACCCCAAAACGCTAATAAATCGGTCCAACAGGTTTGTCGTGAACCCCATTTATCTCCAACCAACCAATTTTCAGGAATCAATGATGTCTACAAACGGTCAAGTCTTCCCAAACTGACAACGTCCGCGCACCTTTTAAATGCAATATTATGGTAGTTAAAAGGCTCTAAACGGTCATTTGACATGTACATTGGAGAGACAGCTGAATAACGGCAACCTACCGCAGCACAAATTAATTACGTCATTATCCAAACATTGTCAAAAAATCAACACTTCACTGACCTTTGTGCGGTAAACAAGCGATTAACACGAATCATCAGTAACGGTAGTCTGATAATTAATCCGTTTGGTGACACGTGTGAATACACTGAGACTGCAAAACATCCAGGTGCAGTCGGCGTGTCCAAAAAGATCAAAGGTCACTTTACTGAGAGTGATAAAAGAATGCACCGTTTGAACGCACCCGTTTTCTTCCTCTTCTTTTTTGTTTTGATCAACACGGTTTGTCGGTCCCAGATTCGATAAATGAATTCCCAAACCGTGTACGTCCTGATCAGATGTCGCATACAACGGCGTCTGATCTGGGTATTATTGATTGCTTCTTTTTTTTTTTTTTTTTTTTTGTTGATTGCCGTCGTAACACGCGAGTATAATTCAAGGTAGATTTCACGGTAAAAATAAGTAATGCACCACTTGCGCTAGACAAGATTGATCAGTGCTTCAAATTTAAGCAGCCTGATCAAATCTTGAAACATTGAAAACTGCAAAACCGCCCGTGGCGCAGGCCTTTTTATTAGACCTAATTAGGTCCATGAAAGTCATTTCGTTCCGTCTCTCCTGTTTCCCGCCGTCTTCGCGCTTATACAAGACGGGAATCAGTTGTTTATAAATAGTTTAGGAAAGCCCTGGGGAGGTGGAAATAAAATAAAACCGTTTTTTTTTTTCTTTTTTTTTTTTTTCTTTCTTTTTACATACCTGACTGTATTTATTGATGACGCCAGCTTTAATCATGCTCGTTATACCCGGACTTCCGTCATATAACGGAGCTGAGGTGTATTATTTAAAAGGAGTTATAAGACTGCCAATTGTCATTAGTTTTCGTGACAGGTGATATATACATATTTTCTTTTTTGGAAATGGGCTCATTGATGACGTCATCGTCATCGGCTGGACCGATTAAGATTGCAAAATTTCCAGAGCCCTGCTCTGGAGTTCACAGTTTTTAGCTCACCTGTGCATGAAGTGCTCAAGGTGAGCTATAGGGGTCAGTCAATGTCCCTCGTCTGGCGTTCATTTTCCGACGTGCAGCATCAACAATTGTTTTAAAAGCCTACTCCTACTACACCCCTGGGCCAATTGACTCGAAACTGGGTAGGAAGCATCGGGGTGACTTGTAGATCAAAAGCAGCTAAAATTGTTCCGATCAAAACCAAGATAATGGCAATGATGGCCATCTTGAAAAACTATTTTTCGCTTCTTCTCCTGAACCGAAAGGCCAATTGACTCGAAACTTGGTAGGAAGCATTGGGTTGACTTGTAGATCAAAAATAGCTAAAATCATTCCAATCGAAAATCCAAGCTAGCCATCATGGCCACCATCTTGAAATTCTATTTTTCGCTTCTTCTCCAGAACTGAATGGCCAGTTGACTGGAAACTTGGTTAAAAGCATCAGGGTGACTTGTAGATCAAAAATAGCTCAAATCGTTCCAATCACAAATCCAAGATGGCCACCATGGCCGCCATCTTGAAAATCAATTCGCTTCTTCTCCAGAATCAAAAAGCCAATTGACTCGAAATTTGGTAGGAAGCATCAGGGTGACTTGTAGATCAAAAATAGCTAAAATAGTTCCGATCGGAAATCCAAGATGGCCACCATGGCGGCCATCATGAAAATCTATTTTTCACTTCTACTCCTGAACTGAAAAGCCAATTGACTCCAAACTTAGTAGGAAGCATTGGGTTGACATGTAGATCAAAAATAGCTAAAATCATTCCAATTGGAAATCCAAGATGGCCTTCATGGTCGCCATTTCGAAAATCTATTTTTCGCTTCTTCTCCTGAATTGAAAGGCCAATTAACTCGAAACTTGGTAGAAAGCATCAGAGTGTCTTGGAAATCAAAATTAGCTAAAATCATTCCGATCTGAAATCCAAGATGGCTGCCATGGCAGCCTTCATGAAAATCTATTTTTCCCATCTTCTCCAGAACCAAAAGGCCAATTGACTTGAAATTTGGTTGGAAGCATTGGGGTCACTTGCAGACTTGCAGATCAAAAATGGCCAATTGACTTGAAATTTGGTTGGAAGCATTGGGGTCACTTGCAGACTTGCAGATCAAAAATAGGGGGTGGTCGGGTGGTGCGAAGGTGCTGTGTATCTTAGATCACCGGGGCGTCCAACTGATATTGGCTTACAGTTGGGCTAGGCCTGCTATCCTTGTAGTGGGTAAGGGTAGAGGGGGAATGTTTTTATTTCTTCTGTTTCTTCACTTTCATTCCTGTTCCTCTTTCTTCCCTGTCCCTCTCTTTCATCTCCTCTACTGTCTCTTCTATCTCTTTTCTCCCTTTCTCTGGGAGACGACACAAAATGACCCTCAAGGGTTGACATGTCGTTAAACCCCAACACAATCAATCAGATCAAAAATAGCTAAAATATCGGAATCGGAAATTCAAGATGGCTGCCATGGCGGCCATTGTGAAAATTTATTTTTCGCTTCTTCTCCTGAACCCAAAGGCCAGTTGACTGAAAACTTGGTAGGAAGCATTGGGTTGACTTGTAGATCAAAAATAGCTAAAATCATTCCAATCTGAAATCCAAGATGGCCACCATGACCGCCATCTTGAAATTCTATTTGCTTCTTCTCCTGAGCCGAAAGGCCAATTGACTCGAAACTTGTTAGAAAGCATCGGGGTGACTTGTAGATCAAAAATAGCTAAAATCTTTCTGGTCAGAAATCTAAGATGGCTGCCATGGTGGCCATCTTAAAAATCTATTTTTTCACTTCTTCTCCTGAACCGAAAGGCTAATTGACTCGAAACTGGGTAGGAAGCATTAGGGTTACTTGTAGATCAAAAATAGCTAAAGTCAATTGGATCAGATATCCAAGATGGCCGCCATCTTGAAAATCTAATTTTTGCTTTTTCTCCTGAACCAAAAAGACCAATTCACTCGAAACTTGTTAGGAAGCATTGGGTAGACTTGTACATCCAAAATAGCTACAGTTGTTCTGGCCAGAAATCCAAGGGGCGGCAATTCTGTCCATCTTGAAAATCTATTTTTCCCTTCTTCTCCTTAACCGAAAGGCTAATGTACTTGAAACTTGGTAGGAAGCATCAGGGTGACTTTTAGATGAAAAAAAGCTAAAATAGTTTGGATTGGTAATCCAAGATGGAGGCAGTGGTGACCATCTTGAAAATCTATTTTTCACTGCTTCTCCCGAACCAAAAGGCTAATGGACTTGAAACTTGGTAGGAAGCATCAGGGTGACTTGTAGATCAAAAATAGCTAATATAGTTCCTACAGGAAGTCCATGATGGTAGCCATGGGAGCCGTCTTGAAAATATATTTGTCGCTTCTTCTCCTGAACAGAAAGGCCAATTGACTCAAAACCTTGGTTGGAAGCATCAGGGTGACTTGTAGATCAAAAAAAAAAAAGTAAAATCTTTTGGGTCAAAAATCCAAGATGGCTTCCATGATGGCCATCTTGAAAATCTATTTTTTGCTTCTTCTCCTGAACCGAAAGGCCACTTGACTCAAAACTTGGTAGGAAGCATTGGGTTGACTTGTAGATCAAAAATAGCTAAAATCATTCCGATCAGAAATCCAAGATGGCCACCATGACCCCCATCAGAAAATCTGTTTGCTTCTTCTCCTGAATGGAAAGGCTAATTGACTCGAAACTTGTTAGAAAGTATGGGGGTGACCTATAGATCAAAAATAGCTAAAATCGTTCTGATCCAAGATGACCGCCATGAAGGCCATGCATCTTAAAAATCAATTTTTTCATTTCTTCTCCTGAACCGAAAGGCTAATTGACTTGAAACTTGGTAGGAAGCATCAGGGTTACTTGTAGATCAAAAATAGCTAAAATCATTTGGATCGGATATCCAAGATGGCCACCATCTTGAAAATTTATTTTTTGCTTCTCCTGTACTGAAAGGCTAATTCACTTGAAACTTGGTAGGAAGCATTGGGGTGACTTGTACATTAAAAATAGCTAAAATCGTTCAGATCAGAAATCAAGTTGGCGGTAATTGCTGCCATCTTGAAGATCTATTTTTCGCTTCTTCTCCTTAACCGAAAGGCTAATGGACTTGAAACTTGGTAGGAAGCGTCAGGGTGATTTTTAGATTAAAAATAGCTAATATAGTTCCTATAGGAAATCCAAGATGGTTGGCATGGTACCCATCTTGAAAATCTGTTTTTTACGTCTTCTCCTGAACTGAAAGGCCAATTGACTTGAAACTTGGTAGGAGTTATCGGTGTGACTTGTAGATCAAAAATAGATAAAATCGTTCCAATAGGAAATCCAAGATGCCCACTCATTTTTCGCTTCTTCTCTTGACCAAGGCCAATTGACTCAAAACTTGATTTGAAGCGTCAGGATAACTTATAGATCAAAAAAAAAAAAAAAGTAAAATCGTTCCGGTCAGAAGTCCAAGATGGCTGCCATGGTGACCATCTTGAAAAGCTGTTTTTTCACTTCTTTTCTTAACCAGAAAGGCCAGCTGACTCGAATTGGGTAGGAAGCTTTGGGGTGACTTAATCAAAAATGGCTAAAATTATTCCGATCTGAAATCCATTGCGGCCATCTTGAAAATCTATTTTTTGCATCTTCTCCAGAATCGAAAGACCAGTTGACTCAAAACTTAGTAGGAAGCATAGGGGTGACTGGTGGATCAAAAAATGTCTAAAATTGTTCCGATCAGAAATCCAAGATGGCCACCATGGTGACCATCTTGAAAATGTAGTTCACTTCTTCTCCAGAACCGAAAGGCCAATTGACTTGAAACTTGGTAAGAATCATCTAGTTGACTTGTAGATCAAAAATAGCTAAAAACATTCCGATTGGAAATACAAATGGCCACCACAGGGTGACTTGAAGATTAAAAAGAGCTAAAATCATTCTGATCAGATATCCAAGATGGTTGCCCTAGCAGCCATGTTGAAAATCTATTTTGAACTTTTTCTCCTGAACCAAAAGGGCAATTGACTCAAACTTCATTGGAAGTATGGATGTGACTTGCAGAACAAAAGTAGCTAAAATCGTTCTGATTGGAAATCCAAGATGGCTGCCATCTTGAAAATCAATATTGAACTTCTTCTCTTGGACCGAAAGGCCAGTTGACTCAAACTTGTCTGGTAATCAGGTGAGTGATGCAGGGCCATCTTGGCCCTCTTCATGAAACTTTACTAGAATGTTTGCCTTTAAGATATCTTAGCCAAGTTTGACTATGGATTATGTTGGATCAGGAACTAGGTCATTAGGTCATATTGCTTTGAAATCTTGTTCAGCCTTTAGAGTCTACAGCTTTGCTCCAATCTTAATGAAACTTTATCAGAATGTTGAACTTGATGATATCTAGGTCATTCGAACATGGGTTTTGTTGGATCAAAAATAGGTCAGATTAGTTTAAAACATTTTCACCCTCTAGAGGCTACAGTTTTGCTTCAGTCTTCATGAAACTTTACCAGAATGTTTGATTTGATATCTCAGTTAAGTTAGAACATGTCATGTTGTGTCAAATGAACTAGGCCAATAGGTCAGATTTTTTAAAACCTTGTTCATCCTCTGGAGACTACAGTTCTTCATGAGGCTTTACCAGAATGTTTGCCTTGATAATATCTTGGTCGTTTGAATAAGGGTCATATCCTGTCCGAAACTAGGTCACTGTCAAATTTCTTTATAACCTTGTCTACACTCTAGAGGCCACAGTTTTGCTTCAATCTTCAGGAAAGTTTACCAGAATGTTTGTCTTGATAATATATTGGTTAAGTTGGAATATGGGTCATGTTGGTGAAAAACTAGGTCCTTTTGTCAAATTTCTTTATAGCCTTGTTTACACTTTAGAGGCTACAGTTTTGCTTCAGTCTTCATGAAACATTACCAGAATGTTTGTCTTGATGATATGATTCTTGAAAAAGATGTTAAACCTCTTCTTGTGGTGTTGTTTTGGATGTGACTGTGGAGACAGAATCATCTTCTAGCACTATCACTGTAGTATTGCATTGCTTTTGCCTTGTACTGCAACACATTTGCTGTCTGACTGCAGATCCACACTTTGCTACTGAGAAATGCAGCTTGGCCAGATATTTTCAAGGAAAGTTGTCATGAAATAATATCTAGGGTCATACCCTCTCTTCCCCCAATTTAAGAAAAAAAATTGTCATTTACTGCCCTGAAGCTTAATTCCCAAGGCAGTTGCAGCCTTCTACCTAAATTTCTACAATGTGTACAATTTGAACAATGACATTCTGAAACTCAGGTGAGCAATTCAGTGCCCTTTTGACCCTCTTGTTCATGGAAAGGTCGAATTTTTATGCTCCCGCCATTCAAAGAATGGTGGAAAGGGCATATAGTGTTACCCCTGTCCATCCCTCCGTCGCCGTCTGCCTGTCTGTCCACGTCCGGCGTTAGCAATTTGCATTTAAGTTTTTCAGGCAGGGGCATCCGTGTCTTTTTGATAAATTTCTAGGTTTACTTAGGCAAAACATCTAAAACTTTTCTTGTCTGAAACTAGAAGGCCCAGACCTTTCATATTTGGTATGTAGCTTCATTAATGCCATATTTTATGTGAAGTGTGTGTTTCACCAAATTAATTAAAGCTAAATTTCATACAAAGTTACAATAGGATACAGAGACAAAAAGCTTTTCAGTCTGTGCCAGCTACTATACCCAAATAGTCTCAGGTGAGCTACAGGAACATTGGTCTTCTGCTTTTAGCTCACCTGAGCACATAGTGCTCAAGGTGAGTTATTGTGATCAGTCAATGTCCGTCGTCTGTCATGCCGCGTCAACAATTTGATTTAATATAATAGCCTTCTCCTCCTCCTACACCCCTAGGCCAGTTGACTTGAAACTTTATAGGAAGCATCAGGGTTACTTGTAGCTCAAATGGTTTGGATCAGAAATCCAAGATGGCCTCCATCTTGAAAATCTATTTTGCGCTTCTCTTCCAGAACCGAAAGGCTAATTGACTTGAAACTTGGTAGAAAGTATCTAAGGGCAACTTGCAGGTCAAAAATAAATATGTTCCAATCCGAAATCCAAGATGGCCACCATCTTGAAAGTCTATTTTGCGCTTCTCCTGAACCAAAAGGCCAATTAACTCGAAACTTGGTAGGAAGTATCGGGGCAGCTTGTACATGAAAGATAGCTAAAATTGTTCTGATAAGAAATCCAAGATGGCCGCTATCTTGAAAACCTATTTTGGGTTTTTCTCCAGAGCTGAAGGGCCAATTAACTCAAAACAATAGGAAGTATCAGGGCAGCTTGTGGATCAAAGATAGCTAAAATCATTCAGATCAGAAATCCAAGATGGCAGCCATGGCTGCCATCTTGAAAATCTATTTTGAGCTTCTCCTGAACTGAAAGGTCAATTGACTTGAAACAGTAGAAAGTATCAGGGCATCTTATAGATAAAAGATAACTAAATTTGTTCAGATTGGAAATCCAAAATGGCAGTCATCTTAAAAGTCTATATTGTGCTTCTTCTTCTAAACCAAAAAGCCAGTTGACCAGAAACCTGGTAGGAAGTATCGGGACAGCTTGTAGATCAAAGAATAAACTAAAATCATTCAGATTGGATATACAAGATGGCAGCTGTGACAGCTCTTCTCTTGAACCGAAACGCCAACTGACTGGAAACTTGGTAGGAAGTATTGAGGCAATTTGTAGATAAAAAAATAGCAAAAATCGTTCAGATGAGTAATCAGAGATGGCCGCCATTGCTGTATTCTTGAAAATCTAATTTGCGCTTCTTCCACTGAACCGAAAACCCAATTGACTCCAAATTTGGTAGGAAGAATTGGGGCAACTTGCTGATAAAAAATAGCAAAAATCTTTCCAGTCAGAAATTCAAGATGGCTGGCATCTTGAAAATGTATCTTTTACTTCTCCTGAACCAAAATGCCAATTGCCTGGAAACTTGGTAGGAAGTATTAGGGCAATTTGTAGATCAAAAATAGCTAAAATCTTTTTGATCAGAAATCCATGATGGCCACCATCTTGAAAATCTTTTTTGTGCATATTCTCCTGAACTTAAGAGCCACTTGACTCGAGATTTGGTAGGAAATATCAGGACAAATTGTAAATCAAAAATAGCTAAAATAGTTCTGATTGAAAATCCAAGATGGCCACCACTGTTGCCATCATGAAAATGTATTTCGAATCTCTACTCCTGAACCAAAAGGCTAATTGGAAGTATCAAGTTGACTTGTTCAAATTACAGCCCTGGGGTAAAAAAATGGTCCCACCCAAGGGTCACTTGTCTGGTACACAGGTGAGTGATACAGGGCCATCTTGGCCCTCTCATTCCAGTGGCAGTTTTTAATATTTCATAATTCTACCAAAATACGTAGAATTTACCTCTGTAGCATATATCAGACTGATACAGCCTTTGCTTTATACACAAAGCAAGGTACTGTGTCAGTGTATATGATCTTGGATATAAAAGTTAATGAAGCTGGTTTCTTGAAAACTGGAAAGCATTTTCGAGATTATTGCATATTAGATAAACAAGCATAGCTGATGTATTGGATTTGCAACACTCAAAGGGAAGTTTCTTGTTTCTTGTCAGAAAGGAGATGCTGTCCTCAAAAAATACATGCGGAGGTTGGAAGGCACATTTGAATTTTAGGAGCCACCTACCCATGCATATTTAATGTTAGCATGAACCACCAATAGAACACTTCTTTTACTAGCTCAGGTGAGCTAAATATCTACTTGAGTTTCACTATCATTTCTTTTGAATTCTGATAACTACATGTATTTCTGCATGAGTAGACATATTGGGAAAATGAGCCTAACCCATTGTTGTCTTTTTTGGAGTGAAAGGGGATGGGTAAAGTCAGTAGGGGTAGCAATCTTCTTTATTGTAGATATTTTGTTTAAGTGTGAAATAGCGGCAGTGCCTGGTTCCTGTAAAATTGTGTCAAGTGCTGGGAATTATTTCTGTAGGAAAAGGTTTTTATATTTTCTACATAGATACATAGGGTAAATCAGCCTGTCAATGGCTGCAATAATTTTTGCTGAGGCAGTTCATTTTAATTATGCTAGTTATGGGTCATCTAGTGAAGAATCCAATAGAAGTGATTCAAATTCTGTGGCTTCTACAGGGTCCACAAAGTGTAAGGTAATATATAAAGGCACATAGTGAAAACTGGCCACACCCTCAAGCTACTATGTTTTTCAGAATCAGAATGGCTTGAAATTAGGTTTTACAGTCATCTAAGGAAGAGTCATTTGAAGTTATTTGTAATAACAAAATGATTTTATTTTTTATTATTTTTTTGTTTTGTTTTGTTTTTTAGCTCACCTGAGCCAAAGGCTCAGGATGAGCTATTGTGATCACTCTCTGCCCGTCGTCTGTATGTCCGTCTGTCCGTCCGTCCACACCTTTGAACAACTTCTCCTCTGAAACCCCTGGGCCAAATTTCTTCAAACTTTATTTGGAGGCTTGTGTTAAAGGGGGATTGAATAGTATTTACAAATTGTCATCGTCCGTAAATCTAGATGGCCGTCATGCCTATTTATAGCTTCCATAGACTTATAATGGGAAAAGCTTAAACAATCTTCTTCTCTGAAACCATGAGGCCCATGGCTTCTATGATACGCCCGTTTGAAAAACGGGACATGTGTTACGGGATATGGCGTCCGTCCATCGGTCCGTAAACTTTTTCGTTTCCAGCTAACTTCTCCTACAGTTTACTTCCGATCAAGCTGAAACTTGGTATATAGATAGACCATGATGTGGCACAGCGCATTTTGTTTTGGGGTTACAGTCCAACAAATATTTGCAGAGTTATGCCCCTTAGAAAATTTCTGTAAACTTTTCATTTCCGGTTAACTCCTACATTTTACATCCAATCAAGCTGAAACTTCATATATAGTTAGACCATGATGTGGAGCAGGGCATATTGTTTCGAGGTACAGTCCACCAAATATTAGCAGAGTTATGCCCCTTTGAAAATTTCAGTTGACTTTTCGTTTCCGGCTAACTCCTCCTACAGTTTACATCCGATCAAGCTGAAACTTGATTTGTAGTTAGACCATGATGTGGAGCAGCGCATACTGTTTCGAGGTTACAGTCCACCAAATATTAGCAGAGTTATAACCCTTTGAAGATTTCTATTAATTTTTTGTTTCTGGTTAAATCCTCCTACAGTTTACATCCAATCAAGCTGAAACTTCATGTACAGTTAGACCATGATGTGGAACAGCGCATATTGTTTTGCGGTTACAGTCCACCAAATATTAGCAGAGTAGTCCCTTTGAAAATTTCAGTAAACTTTTTGTTTCCAGCTAAATCCTCCTACAGTTTACATCCTATCAAGCTGAAATTTTATTTGTAGTTAGACCATGATGTGGAGTAGCGCATATTGTTTCAAGGTTACAGTCTACCAAATATTAGCAGAGTTAAACCCCGTTGAAAGTTTCTATTAGTTTCTATTATTTTTTTGTTTCCGGCTAAATCCTTCTATAGTTTACATCTATTATTAGATTTGCAAGGAAAGGTTGCCATTATTAAATCTTTATGAATTCATAATTCTTTTTGGATTTTTTTTTTTTTTTTTTTTAATACTCTTCTGATTTGGCTCCCAGCATATTGTTTAGAGGTAACAGTGTGTAAATTTTATTTTATAATAGGTACATTTTTTGCAAATAACTAAAGTTTTGGTCATATGGGCAAGATATTGATTTTTTTTTTTTTTTTTTTTCTTTGTCTTCTTTTATTAGATTTGCAAGGAAAGGTCGCCATTATTAAATCTTTATGAATTCATAATTCTTTTGGATTTTTTTTTTTTTTTTTTTTTTTAATACTCTTCTGATTTGGCTCCCTTGAAGAACAAAAATAAAATCAGTATTAAACAAGTTAAAGTTTACAAAATTTCTTGCAGCATTTTTTTTTTTTTTTTTTTTTTTTTTTTGTTGTTTATTTTTGTTTTGTTATTGTTTGGTCCGATATTGAAGTATAGGAAAAACAAATCAGCCAAAGGCTCATATGAGTTTATAATATAGTCATCCTTCTGTGGTGTGTCCTCCGTCAGAAAGCACTTCTCCCTAGAAGCAGCAAACTTCTTCCTATTTTCCCAAGAGGGAGAAGTCACTTTTTCTTTAATTCCTGGGCCAGCTTGGTCGCTTAGGTTACAGTTCACCAAATATCAGCAGAGATGTGCCCCAATGAAATTTATTTTATAATTGGTATATTTTTTGTAAATAACTAAAGTTTTGGTCATAATTTTTTTTTTTTTTTTTTTTTTTTTTTTTTTTTTTTTTTGTAATTTCACATACAGTTTATATCTGGAGCACTGAATTATACAGGAGCCAGTTTTTGTGCTACATCTTTTTACTTGCCTTTGGCGTATAATGCCCCGCTTGGCGGAGCTCTTGTATTTTGTATGTAGCAGTGTTTAGTGGTCCCCTACATAAATCCTGCCAATCAAGCCCCTGGGGTCCAAACTGGCAATGCCTCAGGAGGTCGTGAACTCCCACAGACTTATAATTGGAAAATTTTTTTAAAAATCGTCTTCTCGGAAACCATGAGGTCCAGAGCTTATATATTTAGTACGTAGTAATGTTTAATGGTCCCCTACATAAATCCTGTGAATCAAGCCCCTGGGATCCAAACTGGCCACGTCCGGCGGGGTCATTAGCTTCCATAGACTTATAATGGAAAAACCTTAAAAAATCTTCTTCTCTGAAACCATGAGGCCCACAGCTTACATATTTAGTATGTAGCAATGTTTAGTGGTCCCCTACATAAATCCTGCCAATCAAGCCCCTTGGGCCCAAACTTGCTACGCCCCGGGGGTCATATGTTTATATAGAGCTATATAGCTAAAGAACCTTCAAAAATCTTCTTCTCTGAAACCATGAGGCCTAGAGCTAATAGATTAAGTATGAAGTGATGTTAAGTGGTCTCCTACATAAATCCTGCCAACCATGCTCGTGGGGTCCAAATTGGCTACACCCCCGGGGTCATTAGCGCCCATATATTTATAATGGGAAAAACTTTAAAAAAATCTTCTCTGAAACCATGAGGCCCACAGCTTACATATTTAGTATGTAGCAATGTTTAGTGGACCCCTACATAAATCCTGCCAATCAAGCCCTTGGGGGCCAAACTGGCCATGCCCCAGGGGTCATTAGCTCCCATAGAATTAAAATGGGAAAAACTTACAAAATCTTCATCTCTGAAATGATGAGGCCCTGATCTTATATATTTTGTATGTAGCAATGTGTAGTGGTCCCCTATATAAATTCTGCCAATCAAGCCCCTGGAGTCCAAATTGGCCACGTCCCAGGGGTCGTATGTTTATATAGAGCTTTTTAGCTAAAGAACATTCAAAAATCTTCTTCACTGAAACCATGAGGCCAAAAGCCAATAGATTAAACAGACCCACAGCTTACATATTTAGTTTGTAGCAATGTCTAGTGGTCCACTACATAAATCCTGCCAATCAAGCTCCTGGGGTCCAAACTTGCCATGCCCCGGGTACCATTACCCCCCGTAGATTTATAATGGGAAAAACTTAAAAAATCTTCTTCTCTGAAACCATGAGGTTCACAGCTTATATATTGAGTATGTAGCAATGTTTAGTGATCCCCAACATAAATCCTGCCAATCAAGCCCCTGGGTGCTGAACTGGCCACACCCAGGGTGTCATATGTATATAGAGCTATATAGCTAAAGGACCTTCAAAAATCTTCTTCTCTGAAACCATGAGGCAGGGAGCTTACAGTTTAAGTATGTAGCAGTGTTAAGTGGTCTCCTACACAATGAAGCCCCTAAAGTCTAAACCGGGCATGCCTCAGGGGTCATTAGCTCCCATAGAGTTATTATGGGAAAAAAAATTTTTCTTCTCTGAAACCATGAGGCCAAGAGCTAAAACATTATGTAGCAATGTTTAGTGGTCCCCTACATAATCAAGCCAAACAAGCCCCTGGGGTCCAAACTGGCCATGCCCCAGGGGTCATTAGCTCCCGTAGACTTACAATGGAAAAAAAAAATTAAAAAATTTCTTCTCTGAAATCATGAGGCCCACAGCTTACATATGTAGTATGTAGCAATATTTAGTAGTCTCCTACATAAATCCTGCCAGTAAGGCCCTGCCGGCCCAAACTGGCCATGCCTGGGGGTCATTAGCTCCAATAGACTTGTAATGGGAAAAAAATTACAAAATCTTCTCTGAAACTATTAGGCCCAGAGCTTATATATTTAGTATGTAGCAATGTGTAGTGGTCCCCTATATAAATCCTGCCAGTCAAGCCCCTGGGGCCCAAACTGGCCATGCCCCGGGGGTCATATGCTTCTACAGAACTATGTTGCTAAAGAACCTTCAAAAATCTTCTTCTTAGTGGTCCCCTAGATAAATCCTGCCATCAAGCCCCAGGGGTCTGAACTGGCCAAACCCCAGGGCCATTAGTTCCCATAGACTTATAATGGAAAAACCATAAAAAGTCTTCTTTTCTGAAACCTTGAGGCCCACAGCTTATATATTTAGTGTATAGCAATGTTTAGTGGTTCCCTACATAAATCCGGCTAATCCCTGAACTCTAAACTGGCCACACTCCAGGGGGTCATATGTTTATAAAGAGCTATATAGCTAAAGATTCAAAAATCTTCTCTGAAACCATGAGGCCCTCTCCTACATAAATCCTGCCAACCATGCCCCTCAGGTCCAACTTGGCTATGCCACGGCAGTCATTAGATCCAATAGACTTAAAATGGGAAAAACCTAAAAAGTCTTCTTCTCAGAATCCATGAAGCCCACAGCTTATATATTTAGTATGTAGCAATGTATAGTGGTCCCCTACTTAAATCCTGCCAATCAAGCCCTTGTGGTTCAAACTGGCCACACCCCAGGGGTCATATGTTTCTATAGAACAATGTTGCTAAAGAACCTTCAGAAATCTTCTCTGAAACCTTGAGGCCCAGAGCTAACTGATTTAGTATGTAGCAATGTTTGGTGGTCTTCTACATAAATTCTTCCAACCATGCCCCTGGGCATCCAAATTGGCCACTTCTCAGTGGGTCATTTGCTCCCATAGACTTATAGTGGAAAATAAAAATTAAAAGAATTTTTTTCTCTGAAACTATGAGGCCCATGGCTTATTTAAATATTTAGTATGTAGCAATTTTTAGTGGTCCCTTACATAAATCCTGCCAGTGAAGCCCCCGGGGTCTAAATTGGCCATGCTCTGGGGGTCATTAGCTCCAATAGACTTATAATGGGAAAAAAAAAATCTTCTCTGAAACCATGAGGCCCACTGCTCATATATTTAGTATGTAGCAATGTTTAGTGGTCCCCTACATAAATCCTGCCAACCATGCCCCTGGGGTCCAAACTGGCTACACCCCAGGGGGTTATTTACTCCTACAGATTTATAATGGGAAAACTTAAAAGCTCTTCTTCTCTGAAACCATCAGGCCTACAGCTTGTATATTTAGTATGTAGCAATGTTTAGTGGTCCCCTACATAAATTCTGCCAATCAAGCCCTTTGAAAATTTAAGCATTTTAACCTTGTAAGCAAGATATCTCAAAACCTGTTTAAGCCATTGCCTTTAAACTTGATGGGCTAATAGGGAATGATGGGTAAATGACCTGATTAACTTACCGTTAACTCAGGTGAGTGTTGTGGCCCATGGACCTCTTGTTTATACATACACATGCAAAAAGTTATGCTAGCCCCTGGCAGCCATGTTTTTTTTTTTTTTTTTTTTTTTCACAAATGGGCTCAGCTTGAACAACTTTTACAGAGAGCCACCCACAGTGGAGTGACCCAAATGACATTCATGAAAGTTATTTGAAAATCCAGCTGTTGGTTTTTGACAGGAAGACTTGTTAAATTTTCATTTAAAGCATATAAGGATGATAGGGCCCAGCCCTGTTGGTGGCCATGTTCTTTTAATGAATTTAAACAGTTTGAACAATTTTTACAAAATGTCACCAAAGCAGTATTTCTGTGAAGTTATTTGAAAATCTAGTAGTTGCTTTTGTCAAAGAGATTATTAGAGCTTTCCTTGTAAACATATAGGAAAAATCAACCCACTACCCTGGCTCATTTTTAGCTCACCTGAGCCAAAGGCTCAGGATGAGCTATTGTGATCACTCTCCGTCCATCGTCCGTCCATCTGTTCACACCTTTGAACAACTTCTCCTCTGAAACCCCTGGGCCAAACTTCTTCAAACTTCATGTGGAGCCTTGTGTTAAAAGGGGGATTGAAAATTTGTAAAAATGGTCACGGTTCATCAATCAAGATGGTCGCCATGCCGCATTATAGCTCCCATAGACTTATATGGGGGAAACTTAAAAAATCTTCTTCTCTAAAACCATGAAGCCCATGGCTTATATATTTTGTATGTGGCAATTTTTAGCGGTTCCTTACATAAATCCTGCCAATCAAGCCCCTAGGGTCCAAAGTGGCCACATCCCAGAAGGTCCTGAACTCCTTCAGACATAATGGGAAAAACTTAAAAAAAATTTTTTTCTCTGAAACCATGAGATCCAGAACTTATATATTTAGTATGTAGCAATGTTTAGTGGTCCCCTATATAAATCTTGCCAATCAAGACCCTGGGGTCCAAACTGGCCATGCCCAGGGGGTCATTTGCTCCCATAGACTTATAAAGGAAAAAAAAATCTTCTCCTCTGAAACCATAAAGCCGACAGCTTACATGTTTAGTATGTAGCAATGTTTAGTGGTCCCCTATGTAAATCCTGCCAATCAAGCCCCGGGGGTCATTAGACTATTAATGAGAAAAACTTAAAAACATCTTCTTTTCTGAACATGAGGCCCACAGCTTATATATTTAGTATGTAGCAATGTCTAGTGGTCCCCTACAATCAAGCCCCTGGGGTTCAAACTGGCTATGCCCCAGGGGTCATAAGCTTCCATAGACTTATAATGGAAAAACTTAAAAACTCTTTTTCTCTGAAACCATGAGGCCCACAGCTTACATATTTAGTATGTAGCAATGTTTAGTGGTCCCCTACAAGCCCCAGGGGTCAACACTGGCCACGCCCTTGGGGTCATTAGCTCCCATAGACTTATAAAGGGAAAAAATTTAAAAATCTTCTTCTCTGAAACCATAAAGCCCAGAGCTTATATATTTGTAAGTAGCAATGTTTAGTGGTCCCCTACATAAATCCTGCCAATCAAGCCACTGGGGTCCAAACTTGTCACACCCCAGGGGTCATATGTATATATAGAGCTATATAGCTAATAACCTTCAAAAATCTTTCTACTGAAACCATGAGGCAGAATACTAACAGATTAAGTATGTAGCTGTGTTTAGTGGTCTCCTACATAAATCCTGCCAATCAAGCCCCTTGGGTCCAAACTGTCCACACCCCTGGTGTCATTAGCTCCCATAGATTTATAACGGACAAAAAAAAACAAAACAGAAATTCTTCTTCTCTGATACCATGAGGCCTACAGCTTACATATTTAGTATGTAGTAATATCTAATGGTCCCCTACATAAATCCTGCCAATCAAGCCCCTGGGGTCCAAATTGGCCACACCCCAGGGGTCATATGCTTATATAGGGCTATTTTGCTAAAGAACCTTCAATAATCTTCTTCTCTGTGACCATAAGGCCGAGAGCTAATAGATTAAGTATGAAGAGATGTTAAGTGGTCTCCAACATAAATCCTGCCAACTATGCCCCTGGGGTCCAAATTGGCCTTACCCCGAAGGTCATTAGCTCCCATAATCTTATAATGGGAAAATCTTCTCTGAAACCATAGGCCCAGACCTTGTATATTTAGCTCACCTGAACAGAAGGCTCAGGATGAGCTATTGTGATCACTCTCTGTCTGTCGTCTGTCTGTTTGGCTGTCCTTTCACACCTTTGAACGCTTTCTCTGAAACCGCTGGGCCAAATTTCTTGGAGCTTTGTGTTAAAGGGGGATTGAAAATTTCTATAAATGGTCACGGTCCTTAAATCAAGATGGCCACCATGCCCATATATATTGCTCCCATAGAATTAGAATGGGAAAAACTTAAAAGATCTTCTTCTCTGAAACCATAAGGTCCAGAGCTTAGATATTTATTATGTAGCAACGTTTAGTGGTCTCCTACATAAATCCTGCCAATCATGCCCCTGGGGTCCAAATTGGCCAGGCCCCGGGGCTCATTAGCTCCCATGGACTTATAATGGAAAAACTTCAAAAATCTTCTTCTCTGAAACTAGAGCTTAGATATTTAGTATGTAGCATCGTTAAGTGGTCACCTACATAAATCCTGCCAACCATCCCTATAGGATCCAAATTGGCCATGCCCCGTGGCTCTTTATCTCCCTTAGACTTATAATGGAGAAAAAATAAAAAATCTTCTTCTCTGAAACCATAAGGCCCAGAGCTTAGATATTTAGTATGTAGTAATGTTAAGTGGTCACTTACATAAATCCTATCAACCATGTCCCTGGGGTCCAAATTGGCCACACCCTGGGGCTCATTAACTCCCATAGACTTATAATGGGAAAAACTTCAAAAATCTTCTTCTCTGAAACCATAAGGCCCGGAGCTTAGATATTAAGTATGTAGCAATGTTAAGTGGTCACCTACATAAATCCTGCCAACCATGCCCCTTGGGTCCAAATTGGCCATGCCCAGGGGCTCATTAGCTCCCATAGATTTTAATGGAAAAACTTCATAAATTTTCTTTTCTGAAACCATATGGCCCAGAGACCATATGGCCCAGAGCTTAGATACTTAGTATGTAGCAACATTAAGTGGTCACCTACATAAATCCTGCCAATTATGCCCCTAGAGTCCAAATTGCCTATGCACTGGAGCTCATTAGCTCCCATAGACTTTTAATGGAAAAAAAAACATAAAAAATCTTCTATCTGAAACCATAAGACCCTGAGCTTAGATATTTAGTATGTAGCAACATTAAATAGTCACATACATAAATCCTGCCAACTATGCCCCAGGGGTCCAAATTGGCCAGGCCCCCGGGCTCATTAGCTCACATGGACTTATAATGGGAAAAACTTAAAAAATCTTTTTCTCTGAAACCATGAGGCCCACAGCTTACATATTTAGTATGTAGCAATGTTTAGTGGTCCCCTACAAGCCCCAGGGGTCAACACTGGCCACGCCCTGGGGGTCATTAGCTCCCGTAGACTTATAACGGGAAAAAAATCTTATAAATATGTCTAATATAATGGGAAAAACTTTAAAAATCTTCTTCTCTGAAACCATAAGGCCCAGAGCTTAGATATTTAGTATGTAACAACAGTAAGTGGTATCCTACATAAATCCTGCCAATCATGCCCCTGGGGTCCAAATTGGCCACGCCCTGATTCTCATTATCTCCCATAGACTTATGATGGGAAAAACTTCAAAAATCTTCTTCTCTGAAGCCATAAGGCCCAGAGGTTAGATATTTAGTATCTAGCAATGTTGTGGGCACCTACATAAATCCTTCCAACCATGCCCCTAGGGTCCAAATTGACCATGTCCCAGGCTCATTAGCTCCCATAGATAATATAATGGAAAAAAAAAATCTTCTTCTCTGAAACCATAAGGCACAGAGCTTAGATATTTAGTATGTAGCAGTGTTTAATGGTCCTCTACATAAATCCTGCCAACCATACCCCTAGGGTTTAAATTGGCCACTCCCCTAGGTTCATTAGCTCCCAGACTTATAAAGGGAAAAACTTCAAAAATCATCTTCTCTGAAACCATGAGGCCCGCGGCTTACATATTTAGTCTGTAGCAGTGTTGAGTGGTTCCCTACATAAATCCTGCCGATCAAGACCCTGGGGTTCAAACTGGTCACACCCAGGGGTTCATTTTTTCACATAGCACTCTATAGCTAAAGAACCTTCAAAACTCTTCTTCTCTGAAAAGATGAGGCCCAGAGGTAAGATATTTAGTATGTAGCTATGTTTAGTGGTTTCCTACACAAATCCTGTCAACCATAACCCTAGGGTCCAAACTGGCCACGTGCCCAGGCTCATTAGCTCCCACAGAATTATAAAGGGAAAAAACTTCAAAAATCTTCTTTGAAACCAGGAGGCACATGGTTTACATATTTACTATGTAGCAATGTTTAGTGGTCTCCTACATAATTCCTGCCAATCAAGCCCCTGGGGTCGAAACTGACCACACCCCAGGGGGTCATTTGTTTATATAGAGCTATATAGCTAATGAATCTTCAAAAATCTTCTTCTCTGAAACCATGAGGCCCAGAGCTTACATATTTAGCATGTAGCAATATTTATTGGTCCCCTACATAAATCCTGCCAATCAAGCCCCTGGGGTCCAAACTGACCACACCCCTGGGGGTCATTTGTTTATATAGAGCTACATAGCTAAAGACCCTTCTAAAATCTTCTTCTCTGAAACCATGAGGCCCAGAGGTAACATACTTAGTATGAAGCAATGTGGTCTCCTACATAAATCCTGTCAATCACGTCCCTCGGGTCCAAATTGGCCATGCCCGGGGTGGTGGTTTGTGGCGGTATGGGAGGAGGGGTGTAAAGCAGAGTCATGCTCCACCCCTTCACTTCATAAAGATCTAATATCTAGGAAATCCTTCAGATCCCCACCACTAAACCATGTATATCCTTGTTCCATATGATAAGACACATCCATTGACACCAACCTGTGGTCTCCTGACATTATGCCCCACCCCTCCAATTCATGTAAGGCTTAATATCTCAGAAACCGTTCAGAACCCACCACTAAACCATATATAATGTTGTTCCTTATGATAAGATGCATTCAGTAACACAGACTTTATGCTCTCCAGGGATATGCCCAATCCCCTTCACTTCATAAAAGGCTTTTTATCTCAGAAACCATTCAGCTCTCCACCTCTAAACCATATATATTTTTGTTCTTTATGGTAAGACGCATCCAGTTGAAAAAGGGAGATATTAGTAAATTGAATTACCTTAGTGGGTAGCATAAATTATCAGGTGCAATTAAAGGATTCCATTAGCATGTTTAGTAGTCAAGTCTGTGAGTTGTTAAAACTTTAAGTTTCTCAGGTGAGTGGTTTAGGCTTATTGAGCCTCTTATTTAACAAGTCAGCTTTGTTTGAACAAATTTAACAGAGGGGGTCACCTGAGGAAGTCTAGCATGTAATGGCGTGTAAAGCAAGTAATGCTTTTTTCCCTTCCGAAAAGCATAGAAATTATACTTTTTATGGTCAGGAACAGAAGTAATGCTTTTTGCACTTCCGAAAAGCATAGAAATTATACTATATGGTCATGTCAGAAAGTCTGAAGCTCTCACCTTTCTACTTGACAAAATTTATATAAGATTTGATACTAAGCAATTTACATAAATTGTGGATATTATGATGGGTACAAATTGCGCACCGCTTCTGGCTGATTTGTTCTTGCTCTGTTATGAAAGAGACTTCATAATGTCTCTCTGAAGAAAAGCAATCTGAAGTTATTGACGCTTGATGACTAGCTATTAGGATGATTTATTAAATATTGACAATAACTGCTTTGATGGTTTGATCAGTCAAATTTATCCTTCAGAGCTTCAATTAAATGGTTGGGGGGATATAGCGATCAGCATGGCGTCTGTCCATCCATCCGTACATCCGTAGATGCATCCTTGTGCGCTCCATAACTTTGATACCCTTAGACATATTTCGATAATATCTGGTAGGAATGTAGGCTTGTCCTTTGCAAGAGACAACTCTCACTGTCTTTGTTATGTAGTTATCTCCCTTGAAGCCAAATCTTGTGCAGGCCATAACTCCCATATACTATTTGAGATAATTTAATAATATTTAGTAGGGATAAAGAGGAGGACCAGTAGGTGTGTCACATGCAAGAGAGACAACTCTCACATCGTTTGTTATGTAGTTATCTCCCCTGAAGCAGAAATTGTAGACTCATTCTTGTGCACTCCATAACTTTGATACCCTTAGACATATTTTGGTAATATTTAGTGGGAATGAAGAGGAGGACCAGTAGGCATATCATTTGCAAGAGAGACAACTCTCACTGTCTTCGTTATGTATTATATTTCCCAGAAGCCGAAATCTTGTGCAGGCCATAACTCCCATACTGTTTGAGATAATTTGATAATATTTCGTAGGGATGAATAGGAGGACCAGTAGGCGTGTCGCATGCAAGAGAGACAACTCTCACTTTATTTGTTATGTAGTTATCTTCCCTGAATCAGAAATTGTACTCATCCTTGTGCATTCCATAACTTTGATATCCTTAGACATATGTTGGTAATATTTGGTAGGAATGAAGAGGAGGACCAGTAGGCATGTTACATGGAAGAGAGACTGTTCTCAATTTCTTTATGAAGTAGTTATCTCCCCTTAAGCTGAACTCTTGTGCAGGCAATAACTCTAATACTGTTTGAGGTAATATGATAATATTTGATAGAAATAAAGAGGTGGACCAGTAGGCATGTCATCTGCAGAAGAGACAACTCTCACTTTCTTTGTTATGTTGTTATCTACCCTGAAGCAAAAATCTTGTGTGCTGCATAACTTTGATACCCTTAGACATATTTTGATAATGTTGGTAGAAATGAAGAGGACCAGTAGGCATGTCGTGTGCAAGAGAGACAACTCTCACTTTCTTCGTTGTGTAGTTATCTCCCCTAAAGCCAAAATCTTGTGCAAGCCGAAACTCCCATACTATTTGAGATAATATGATAATATTTGGTAGAAATGAAGAAGAGGACCAGTAGGCATGTCACAAGCAAGAGAGACAACTCTCACTTTCTTCTTCATTATGTAGTTATCTCCCCTGAAGCCAAAATCTTGTGTGCTCCATAACTTTGATACCCTTAGACATATTTTGATAATGTTCGGTAGAGGCATTGGTAACGACCAGTAGGTGTGACACATGCAAGAGACAACCTCTGCTGTGGTTGTTTTCTAGTTACCTCCCCTGAATGAATTTCTAAGCCAAATTCTTGTGTATGTGGTTTGAAATACTTTGTTAATCTTTGGTAGAGGCATAGATAAGGACCAGTAGGCATGTCATGTTCAAGTGTACTTTCACTTTCTCCATTATGTACTTTTCTCCCCAGATGCCGAAATCTTGTGCAGGCCATAACTCCTATACTGTTTGAGATAACTTGATAATTTTTGGTAGGGACATATATCAGGTCAAGAAGGTGTGTAGCATGCAAGAAGAACAAATTCTACTCTGTTTATTTTTTACCCCAATAAACATACAGCAAGTTCCTTTACCTTTACAAAGCATTTATTTTTGCTATTATTTCTGAATATGTACACTCACAAATTCAAAGTATTTGCAAATATTGTGTACCCTGTACAAGTTATCACATCAGAAGTAACTATTAGATGATTTTGACAAAACTAAAAAAAAAATAAAAGAACAGGCAAAAATAAAATCATTAGCAGTACACCTATTATTGTTTTCACTTATTATTTTGGTCACATTTCATACTATTTTTGCACCTTTTTACTTTGCCCTCTTTCAATATTTCCATGATATCAGTTAAAATACACTAAATTTAGAAATGGCGGGCTGGTCGGGGGATTTGCCATCTCCTCTGATGGCTGTTTTTGGATTTGCTTTTGTCTATTTTAGATGTTTTTTTTTATTTCATGCAAAATTTATGATAAATGCGATGATTTTAATTTTGAGATTTTTAACTTTCCATACTTAGATGTGGATGTTCCTTGTTGTCGATCCTACTGTGTTTATATATTGCAACTAATTCAATTTGCTAGAGTGTTTAGGCATGTTACTGACCTCATCATCCGAAATAAATGGATTGGAAAATGATGAAATTATAAATCATCAAAATTTAACCCTGGAATATTTTTATGTTGTGGAAAGGTCATGCAAATCCAAAAATATTTTGAAAAAAAAACAACAAAAAAAAAAGACAGTGTCTTTTGTCAAAAAATGGCTTCACAGGTAAGCTGAAAGTTGTCATGTTATCAACCCATAATATTATACAAACAGATCTAATGAATTTTGTTTGTAAGTTATATTAGTTGCTTTTTGGATAGGAACTATTCATGACAGCTTTCTGCAGGCCTGTAAATACACATAGTAACAAGAAAAAAAAAAAACAAAAACAACAACAACAGAAACAGATTCTAAAACCTTGCAGGAAAAAAAGCACTATTGGTCATAAAAGTAAGATGAAAAAAAAAATCAAAACATGACCTACTGTAGGAAGGATGCAGGGAGAGAGAATGGTTAATCTTATTGTTAAATAGTTCTTGTATATGTATAATATGTACTTTACAGTTAAATAAAGTTACCAACAAAAAACAAAACAAAAACAAAGACTGGCATAGTTTCACGGTGAAAAAATATGATTGTGTTATACAGAAGCAAAGTTTTTGTTTGCCAAGTGGGGTACTTTCAAGTTTTTAATATAAAGCGATGGCCAACAGTGAAATATTCATGGGCCAGATAGTCAAAAGTTATGAATTTTTACAAAAATCAAAGGTTGATTAGTCACTTTACTGTGACATTGCCATGGAAACCAAGAAAGAAGCATCAATATTTTGTTTATGTGTGGCCCTGAACATTTCCTGAAAGTATGAAGAAAATCCGTGACTATTCGTGCCAGGCCCTGTTTAAATTTTTTCTGGTGGTTACAGAGAATGATTGATAACACACTGTGAGAGAGAGTTTATATACTGTGTACACAGCTCAAGTCAGAAAACTGTCGTCATAACTGAATATTGGGAGTATGGAACTTGGGTTATGAACACTATAGTTTCCACTGAGTCATCTGAAACTTTGCTTGTTTATAACTGACCAATAAATGTTTGCATTTATTTGTCAGTGTATGCATTTATAAATGTATCTCTTAATTAATGTTGTCAAAATTAATTCAGAGATATGATAAAAAATCGTTTCATTTTTGATCCAGTTCAAGAACGAGAGACTAACTAAAATTTTACAGGCTGTCATGTGCAACATTTTATGATTGTATTAATACCATATATCTCAATTTATTAAATCTTTCTTGGATAATAAAATGTCTGTTTTTTTGAGGAATATGGAGCCTTTAAGCCATCATATTTTTCTTACTGTCACAATTTCTAAGATAGTCAAATGATTGTGTTGAAGTTCAGATATATGAAAGTTGGCTATATGGGTTTCCACAATAATTAAAAGCTACTGTATTTAATTCTTGCCATGCTGAATAAATTAAGATACCATGCCCACCTCTAATTTTGGCCAATCAGATTACATGATCCAAGTTGTTGATACAAATTCACATACTTAATGCCAAGCAGTGTAGATTCAGATCATTTGGCTTTTTCAGAAGCCAACTGATCTGGAACTACACTGTTTGCCAAGGCAGGGCATTATGCAAGTTCAGCAGGACAAGGGTTAATTGACCATCTTACTACCATTTAATTCTGTAATACAGTGGAACTTCATTAACGTTCATCTTTACCTTCCTCCCTATAGTTAACAGTCACTTTTCTGATCCTCTGAATGCCATTTTGCTATTAGTTTAACCTCTCTTTAACAGCCATTTTATAACAGGCAGGTTTATATTTAACAAATATTGACATTGTAGAGTGATACACTGTATTTTTTCAGGACCTTGATGAGAATGCTCTCAACAAAGAACCACTGATCTACTGTCATTTTGCTGAAGGTGTTGGTGATCCTAAATACATGCCAGTTGATAACTGGGAAGGTCTGAATAAAATCCTTGTGGAAGCTTTAGACAGCTATAATGAACTAAACGCTGCTATGAACTTGGTCCTGTTTGAGGATGCTATGTATCATATCTGTCGAATCAACAGAATTCTGGAATCTCCAAGAGGCAATGCTTTATTGATTGGTGTTGGTGGCAGTGGTAAACAGAGTTTGTCAAGACTGGCTGCATCAATTAGCAGCTTAGATGTTTTTCAGATTCAGCTGAGGAAAGGCTACTCAATTACTGACCTTAGAACAGAGCTTGCAACCCTGTATATGAAAGCTGGTCTTAAAAATATGGGCATAGTTTTCCTTATGACTGATGCCCAAGTTTCAGATGAGAAATTCCTTGTTTTGATTAATGACCTGTTAGCATCAGGTGAAATTCCTGATCTGTTTCCAGATGATGAATTTGAGAATATAATCAATGGAGTGAGAAATGAAGTAAAGGGTCTAGGATTGGAGGACAGTCGTGACAATTGCTGGTCATACTTCATAGATAAAGTTAGGAGAACTCTAAAGGTTGATTAATATTTGATTTTCTTTTTAATTTTAGTTCAGATCTTATATACAAATATATAGCCATATCAGCGAGAAATCAAGATAGCAAAAATTTCTTATTTTTGAAGTATGTCACAGTTCAAAAAGAGCTGGGCTCCATAGAGGAATCTGTAACATGTCTTACTGCAGATCCAGGGGTTGGGAGTTTAATCCTCAGCCTGGCCACATAGCTTTGGTAGCATATAATAATGAAATATTTTTCTATGGCCATTCTCCCCCTTCTGCTGATCAAGAAAGGTTGTTGTCAGTTACTGAGGAAAGTATTTACACAAGTACTGGTTAATCGCTTAGAAGACTAAGCCTGTCTAGGAAAAGTGTGCATAGGTAAACTGACAGTGCTTGACATGATCTTGACTGACCTGTAAAACTTCAAACGAATAGTTTAAAAGAATCATTTTGGTAACACCTTGCAAATACTGTTTAACTGACTGATACTGTTTAATTCTCTTAGCTTTGTGTTTTATTTGTGGAAAAGTAATTCCAGCTAAACAAATTGTTTTTATGCCCCCGCCATTTTCAATGGGGGGGCATATAGTATCACCACTGTCCATACTTCCGTCCCATACGTAACACTTTTGGTTTCCGTGCGATATCTTTTGAAAGGATTGGTGTATTGGATTGAAATTTTATACACAGGTATATAATCATAAAATGTAGGTCAAGTTTGATTTAAGGTAAAATCCGCCAATTATTTTGGGAGTTATGGCCCTTTTTAACTTTGAAAAATTTTCAACTTTGAAAAATGGTTTCTGTGCGA
Organism: Anodontia alba; assembly: GCA_964016985.1. Taxonomy (NCBI): domain Eukaryota; kingdom Metazoa; phylum Mollusca; class Bivalvia; order Lucinida; family Lucinidae; genus Anodontia; species Anodontia alba. The sequence goes on along the minus strand of OZ024822.1, from coordinate 26,447,112 downwards.
TATCTTTTGAAAAAGGGTAGGTGTATTGGATTGAAATTTTGTACACAGGTATATAATCATAAAATGTAGGTCAAGTTGGATTTAGAGTAAAATCCATGTATTATTTTGGGAGTTATGGCCTTTTTTCAACTTTGAAAAATGGTTTCCGTTCTGGCCCTTTATTAATGTTGAAAAATAGTTGAAAAATGGTTTCCGTTCGATATCTTTTGAAAAGATTAGTGTATTGGATTCAAATTTTATACACAGGTATATAATCATAAAATGTAGGTCAAGTGTGATTTAGGGTAAACTCCACCAATTATTTTTGGAGTTATGGCCCTTTTTCAACTTAGAAAAATGGTTTCTGTTCCATAACATTTTAAAAGATTAGTGAATTGGATTCATATTTTATAAACAAGCATATAATTATAAAATATAGGTCAAGTTTGATTTAGGGTAAAATCCACCAATTATTTTTGGAGTTATGGCCCTTTATCAATGTTGAAAAATATTTGAAAAAATGGTTTCCGTTCGATATCTTTTGAAAAGATTAGTGTATTGGATTCAAATTTTATACACAGGTATATAGTCATAAAATGTATGTCAAATTGGATTTAGGGTAAAATCCACCAATTTTTTTTTTGTGTTATGGCCCTTTTTCAGCTTTGAAAAATGGTTTCCATTCCATAACTTTTAAAAAGATAATTGAATTGGATTTATATTTTATACACAAGCATATAATTATGAAATATAGGTCAAGATTGATTTAGGGTTAAATCCACCAATTATATTTGGAGATACAGCCCTTTTTCAACTTTGAAAAATAGTTTAGTTTGATATCATTTGAAAACATTAGTGTATTGAATTCATATTTAACACACAGGTATGTAATCATAAAATAGAGGTCAGGTTCCAATACGGGTAAAATCAACCCATTATTATGGGAGTTATGGACCTTTTTCACCTTCAAAAGATATTTTCCTTGTGATATTTTTTTAAAAAAGATTATGTGTATTGGATTCATATTTTATACCCAGGTAATATAATCATAAAATATGGTCAAGTTAGATTTATTGTAAAATCTGCCAATTATTATGAGAGTTATGGTCCTTTTTTCAACTTCATGTTTTGCAAAATACCTGTGTGGGGGTGAGGATGGCCCTGGGCGGGGGCATTTGTGTCATACTGACACATTTCTAGTTTATCCAAAAAAAAAAAAAAGAAAAAAAGAGCATTACATGTCACCTTTTTATGCCCCCAACTTAGAAGAAATTGGAGGGGCATATTGCTTTTTGTTGGTTTGTCCTTTGGTTGACATCTGAACAAGATATGTCAAAAGATCTTAAGGTAGAGCCTTGAAATTCAATATACTGATTGGGAAAAATAAGTTAAAGACCTAATTAACAAATATAAAAAAAAAAACATTTTGCCAGATATGAAGAATCTTTAAACAACATCTTTTAGCCAGTGGTTTGATTTTAATATAATTTCACAGAAATGCTTCTCTTATGCCCCTATTCTAAAATTGCTAAAATGGTTCCGCTCAACTAAAAGATGGCCACCAGAGCTAAAATAGTTTTTATCCCCGACCAATAGGTTTGTGGATATAATGATCAGCATGGCATCCATCCTTGTGCGCTCCATAACTTTGATACCCTTAGACATATTTTAATAATATTTGGTAGAAATGAAGAGGAGGACCAGTAGGTGTGTTATGTGCAAAAGAGACAACTTTCACTTATCTTCTTTATGTAGTTACCTCCCCTGAAGCTAAATTCTTGTGCAGGCCATAACTCCCACACTGTTTGAGATAATTTTATAATATTTGGTGGTGATGAAGAAGAGGACCAGTAGGCATGTAGCATGCAAGAGAGACAACTCTGACTTTCTTCATTATGTAATTATCTCCCCTAAAGCAGAAATCTATAGACACATCCTTGTGCACTTCATAACTTTGATACTCTTAGACATGTTTGATAATACTTAGTAGGAATGATGAGGAGGACCAGTAGGCATATTGCGTGCAAGAGAGACAACTCTCAACTTCTTTGTTATGTAGTTATCTCCCCAGAAGCCGAAATCTTGTGCAAGCTATAACTCCCATACTGTTTGAGATAATTTTATAATATTTGGTAGGGATGAAGAGGAGGACCAGTACTCATGTCACATTTAAGAGACACATTTCTCGCTTTCTTATCTCCCCTGAAAGAGAAATCCGAGAGGCATCCTTGTGTGCTCCATAACTTTGATACCCTTAGAAATATTTTGATAATATTTGTAGTAGTGAAGAGGAGGACCAATAGGCATATTGCATCAACTCCCACTGTTTTCATTATGTAGCTATCTCCCCTGAAGCAGAATTTTGTGTTGGCCACAACTCCTATACAGTTTGAGGTAAATTGGTAATATATGGTAGGGGCATATATCAGGTCAAGTAGGAGTGTCACATGCAAGAAGGATAACTCTTGCTCTGTTCTTTTTCTAGTCATCTCCCCTGAACAAATTTCTAAGCTAAATTATTGTGCACTTCGTAACTTCTTAATAGTTTGAAATATTCTGATAATATTTGGTAAAGGCATAAATAAAGTTCAGCAGGGGTGTCACGTGTAAGAGAAACAACTCTCACTTCGTTATATAGTTATCTCCCATGAAACAGAACTCTTAGGCAGGCTATAACTCCCATACTTTTTGGGATAATTTGATAATATTCGAGAGGGACGTATAGCAGGTCAAGTAGGAGTGTTGCATGCAAGAAAGACAATTGCTTCTTTTTTCTAGTTATCTCCCCTGAACAAATTTCTAAGCCAAATTCTTGTGCACTCCATAACGTCTTAATTGTTTGAACTATTTTGGTAAGATTTGGTACAGACATAGATTATAACCAGTAGGCTTGTCACATTCTAGTTATCTCACCAGAATAAATTTCTAAGCCCAATTCTTGTGCATTTTATAACTTCTTAATGGTTTGAAGTATTTTGATAATATTTGATAGACGCATAGATAAGGACTAGTAGGCATGTCATGTGCAAGACAGATAACTCTCACTTTTTGTTATTTACTTACCTCCCCTGGATCTGAAATCTTGTGCAGGCAATAACTCGCATACTGTCTGAGATAATTTGATAATATTTTGGTGGGATATATATCAGGTCAAGTAGAAGTGTCACATGCAAGAAGGACAGACAATTGTTTTGTTTTTGTTTTTTTCTTGTACACTCCACTGAGTAAATTTCTGAGCCAAATTCTTAGTGCTCAATAATATTTTGTAGAGGCATAGGTAAGGACCAGTAGGCATGTCGGATGCAGCAAGGACAACCTCTGCTGTGGTTGTTTTCTAGTTACCTCCCCAGAATGAATTTCTAAGCCAAATTCTTGAGTATGTGGTCTGAAATATTTTGATTTGGTAGAGGCATAGATAAGGCACTTTGTGTTCAAGAGTACTCTCACTTTCTCCTTAATGTACTTATCTCCACTGATGCCAAAATCTTTTGCATGCCATAACTCCTATACTGTTTGAGATAACTTCATAATTTTTGGTAGGAACATATATCAGGTCAAGTAGGTGTGTAGCATGCAAGAGGAACACCTTTTACTCTGTTGATATTTTACCACAATATACATACAGCAAGTTCCTTTATCTTTATCTACACTCTCAAATCCAAAGTATTTGCATATATTGTGTATCCTGTATAAATGATCACAGCAGAAGTCACTATTAGATGATTTTGACAAAAATAAAAAAAGATAAAAGAACATGCAAAAATGAAATCATTAACATTACACCTATTATCAGTTTCACTTAATTATTTTGGTCACATTTCATACTATCTTTGCATCTTTTTACTTTACTCTGTTTCAATATTTCCATGATAATACACCAAATTTAGAAAAGGCTGTTTGGTCAGGGAATTTGCCATCTCTTCTGAAGGCTATTTTTTTTTAAATGGCATCACCTCCTAGGCCAGTGGCTCAATTTCAAAATAATTTCACAGAAATGTTCCTCTAATGCCCCTTTACAAAAAATGCTTTGCTGAACAAAATGGTTGCAAGAGCTAAAAATAGAAAAACTTTAAACAACATCTCCTTCTAGACCAGTGGCCAGATTTCGAAATAAATTCATAGAAATGCCCTTTTTCCAAAATTGCTAAAATGGTTCCACTTGGCTGAACGAAATGCAGCTAAACATAGAAAAGCAGAGCTAAAAAAAGAAAAACTTTAAACAACATCTCCTTCTAGACCAGTGGCCAGATTTCGAAATAAATTCATAGAAATGCCCTTTTTCCAAAATTGCTAAAATGGTTCCACTTGGCTGAACAAAATGCAGCTAAACATAGAAAAGCCTTTAAACAACATCTCCTCGTAGGCCGGTGGCTGAATTTGAAAATAATTTTGTAGAATTGTTCCTTCTATGCTCCTATACCAAATTTGCTAAAATGGTTCTGCTCCACTAAACAAAATTGCTGCTAGAGCTAAATACCGAAAAATCTATAAATGACTTCTCCTCCTAGGCAATTATCCCAATTCCAAAATAATTTCAAAGAAATGTTCCTCTTATGTTCCTATACCAAAATTGCTGAAATGGTTTCCTTTTGCTGAAGAAGATGACCACCAGAACTAAAAATAGAAAAAAAATCTTTTAAATGACATCTCCTAGACCAATGGTCTGATTTCAAAAACTGGAATACCATGGCCTGTCACATGCGACCAAGGGCTGGAACCCACAGTGGTGAGAGACCTGATGTTTAAGTCAGGGCTCCTAGCCACTAGGATAGGCCTGTCCTAAGGTCTCTACACCACTGTCATTAGTTTTGTACATTTATGAAAAAAGACTCAAAGCAAAACTAGATCAACCAACAAATAGAAATCAAAACTACAGCCAAAATAAAGATATAAAACGTTTGAACCCCATCATATGAAAGGTATCTTCAGGCAGTTGAACCAAAAACATTTTGTTAGCCTGTGTACCCAAGTAGCAGTATTAAGCTCTTTCCCTGCTTGCATATTAAGGTGCCTGTTCAAAACATAAGGTACCAGTTCAAAAAGTTGTTTTAGCTCACCAGAGCCAAATGCTGTGGGGACCAGAGCTAAAAATAGAAAAACCTTTAATTGATATATCTCAAGCAAGTAACACCATCTCTCCGACAAGCTATCTGGAGCTCAGATGAGCAATCCAGGGTCATCATGACCCTCTTGTGTTTCAGCTCACCTAAGCCGAAGGCTCACAGGGAGCTTATAGGATGGTAGGCCATCTGTCCTCCGTCTATCGTCCGTAAGCACCTTTAATCAGTCGTATCTCCAGTCTGCAGGCTGATCTCAATTATTTCTCATATATAGCATGCCTCTGATGGGGTATTGATGACATAAGCTTGTAATGGAAACCCAACTAAAACCTTAGTTGCTGTGTTTGTCATCACCATAACTCCTATGTTCCTGAAACTTGCAGGGAAGGCGGACATGGATGAATTCTAGGGCAGTTACAAAAACTGACCAGATTGGATCATTAATCTTAGAATTGAATTACATCCCCTTGATTGCTGAAAAAGCCTCTGTTTGACTTCGTCATAAGCGTAACTCATTCAGTTTTAAGCAGATATTCTTGAAACTTGCAGATAAGGTGAACATGAATAAAATCTTATACGAGGGTCCTGCAAAAAGTTTTGTCACTGGGTTCGGATTACTTCAGTGCTACGTTTTATCAAACATAATTTTATTACAAACCTTCAAAGTATTCCCCCTTTACTGAAACACATTTTTGTAACCTTTTTACCCAGTCGCGAAAAGCAAATAAATAGTCTTCTTTTGGTATCTGTTGGAGACACTGATAAATAGCGCTGCCAAGAGAACTTCTAGACGTATACTTATTTCCAGAAAGCATTTTCTTAAGCCTTGGAAATAAAAAGAAGTCACAGGGACTCAGTCAGTTGAATAAGGTGGATGGTTTAAAACTTTCATCTTTTCAGAAGCAAAAAAAGACTTAACAACCTCACATTTCTGAGAGGAGACGTTGTCATGTAAAAGGTGGACTCCTGACCATCCTTTGCTTGGTCGTTTCTTATTGTAAAACTCTCTCACTTTCTTCAGTACAGAATTCTTGTAGAATCGGCCAGTGACTGTATGACCAGGTGGACAAGGCACTTGAACGACTTGAATTACAGAAAATTGCGTACAACATCTTTTTCGAACTTATGGTTCACTTGGCAATACATGGGCGTTTTTGACCTTTTCGCTTCTATTGCTTATTATCAGCCCTTCTTTGTGACTCAAACATGTGCACCCAGGTTTCATCACCTGTTAGCAAGTTAGAAATAACCTGACTATTACAGCCTTTGTATGTTTTCAAAAGTTCCCAGGCACATTTAAGGCGTTGTGTCTTTTGCTCCTCAGTCAGCAAATGAGGTGCCCACCTAATGCAAACCTTTCTCAGGTCCAAACGCTTTTTCAGAATTGTTTGCATACTGCCTTCTGATATTCCAGTACAACTAGCTATATCTTTGACAGACAATCACGCATCCTGTTTGACCACAATCTTTACAGCAGCGATGTTAGCCTTGGTAGCAGAGGTTTTAGGCCTTCCAGGATGGGTATCATCTTCAGCAGAAAATTTCCCAGCTTTAAAAGCTTTAACACACCTAAAAACTGTGCATGAAATGGTCTGAGGTCCATATATACCACACAATTCATTAAATATCTGCTTTGAATCTATATTAAGCCTAATGCGGCATTTAATATAGCTACGGATTTCAGTCTTCTGGTCCAATGTAACAAGTAAATCAGTCAGTGTATATGACTGCATCTATTTCAATTTGAAATAACTCGGTCAGTTGGAAAGCAATTTGCATGAAATAAACGTGTGTCATTAGCTATTCAACACGCCATTCAAGTGCAGTGAAGCATTTTAAAATATACCTGGGATAAAACTAAGTAAGCCTATTAGTGACAGAACTTTTGAAGGACCCTCACACAAGTTCAAAACTGGCCAGAACAGATCATTAATCTTAGAGTTATGTCCCCTTGCTTGCCAAAAAAGCCTGTGTTTGACTTTGTCATCAGCATAAGTCATTCAGTTTTGATTGGCTCTTCCTGAAACTTGCAGATAACGTGGATAAATTCTTGCTCAAGTTTGAAAACTGTCCAGATAGGATCATTAATCTTAGGGTTATGTCCCTTAATTGCTGAAAAAGCCTCTGTTTGATTTGTCAACCAAGTAACTAGTTGAGTTTGAATCGGATGTTCCTGAAACTTCCGGATAAGGTGAACATGAGAGTAAAGTCCTCCCTTGATTGCTGAAAAATCTCTGCTTGACTTTATCATTAGCATAACTCATTCAGTTTTGATCAGATCTTTCTGAAACTTGCAGATAAGGTGGATATGATTATCTCAGACAAATTTAAAATCTAGCCAGATTGGATCATTAATCTTTGACAGTGTAGCGAACTCACATGGCTATTTGATACAGTTCACGGCATTTGTTTAATAAACACGTACAATTCAGGTATGGTTTTTCCCTTATTATGCCCCCAACTTCAAAGAAGTTGGAGGGGCATATTGCTTCTGGGTTGTTCGTCCGTCCGTCCGTCCGTCCGTCCGTCTGTCCTTCCGTCCGTCCGTTCGTCACGCTTTTTGATGCATAGCATAACTTTAAAACCATGAATGCTACTGTTTTGAAATTTCATATATGGATTCCTCATGAAAAAATAGCTGACACGTATTTTTTTTCTTGACAGGATTATGCCCCTTTTCTGAGTTATGGCCCTTTGAAAAAATATGGATGCAATCTTGTCAGCAAAATATCTCAAAAACTATTAAAGCTAGAGCCTTGAAACTTGATGAATAGACTGGTAGTGATGAGTAGACAACCTGATTAACTTTTGAAGAAATTTTGAAAAATACTTCTTGAGTTATGGCCCTTTGTAATTTTGGGCAATTTTACCTTGTCAGCAAAATATCTCAAAAACTGTTAGAGCTAGAGCCTTGAAACTTAGTAAATGGATTTGTAGTGATGAGTAGATGACCTGATTAACTTTTGAAGAAATTCTGAAAAATACTTCATGAGTTATGGCCCTTTGTAATTTTGGGCATTTTTATCTTGTCAGCAAAATATCTCAAAAACCGTTGGAGCTAGAGCCTTGAAACTTAATGAATAGACTGGTAGTGATGAATAGACAACCTGATTAACTTTTGAAGAAATTTTGAAAAATGCCTTTTGAGTTATGGCCCTTTGTTATTTTGGGCATTTTTACCTTGTCAGCAAAATATCTCAAAAACTGTTAGAGCTTGAGCCTTGAAACTTAGTAAATGGATTTGTAGTGATGTGTAGATGACCTGATTAACTTTTGAAGAAATTCTGAAAAACACTTCATGAGTTATGGCCCTTTGTAATTTAGGGCATTTTTAACTTGTCAGCAAAATATCTCAAAAACTATTGAAGCTAGAGCCTTGAAACTTGATGAATAGACTGGTAGTGATGAGTAGACAACCTGATAAACTTTGGAAGAAATTTTGAAATATACTTCTTGAGTTATGCCCCTTTGTAATTTTAGGCATTTTTATCTTGTCAGCAAAATATCTCAAAAACTGTTAGAGCTAGAGCCTTGAAACTTAGTAAATGGATTTGTAGTGATGAGTAGATGACCTGATTAATTTTTGAAGAAATTCTGAAAAATACTTCATGAGTTATGGCCCTTTGTAATTTTGGGCAATTTTACCTTGTCAGCAAAATATCTCAAAAACTGTTGGAACTAGAGCCTTGACACTTGATGAATAGACTGGTAGTGATGAGTAGACAACCTGATTAACTTTTGAAGAAATTTTGAAATATTCTTCTTGAGTTATGCCCCTTTGTTATTTTGGGCATTTTTATCTTGTCAGCAAAATATCTCAAAAACTATTAGAGCTAGAGACTTGAAACTTGGTGAATTGATTGGTAATGATGAGTAGATGACCTGATTAATTTTTTTGTAAATTCTGAAAAATATTTCATAAGTAATGGCCCTTTGTAAATTTGGGCATGTTTCCCTTGTGAACAAAATATCTCAAAAACTATTGAAGCTGGAGCCTTGAAACTTGATGAATAGATTGGTAGCGATGAGTAGATGACCTGATTATGCCCCCAGTTTCGAATGAAATTGATGGGGCATATTATTTTGTCTTCATTTGTCCATCCGACTGTTTGTCCGTTCATCAATCTTTTTTTGTGCATGCCATATCTTAAGAACCCTGCACGCTAGGGTTTTGAAATTTTATATTTGGGTTCCCAATGAAAAAATAGCCGACCCATATTTTGTTTCTTGTCTAGCATGTTTATTTAAAGTTATGCCCCTTTGAAAAAAATCGGAATTAAATCTTGTGAGCAAGATATCTTGAAAAGTATTTAAGCTGGGTTCTTGAAATTCGATACAGTGAGTGGGAATGATGTGTACATTACCCGATTATATTTTGAGAGAATTCCATGAAAATATTGATAAAGTTACGGCCCTTTGCAGTTCTGCTCATTTTGACCTTGTCAGCAAGATTTCTCGAAAAGCACTTAAGCTAGGGTCTTGAAATATTATATGCTGATTGGGGATGATGTGGAGATTACCTGGTTTGTTTTTTAGGGAATTCCATGAAAAATTGATGTAGTTATGGCCCTTTGTAGTTCTAGGCATTTTGACTTTTTCAGCAAGATATCTCAAAAAGTATTTAAGCTAGAGCCATGATATTTGGTATACTGATTGGGATTGAGGAGGAGATCACCTGAATAAATTTTGAACCAATTAAATGAAATGTTGGAGTTATGGCCCTTCGCAATTTCGGGCCATTTAATGTCGTTGCTTTATTGTGTATAGCATAAGTTTAGAACCATGTATGCTAATGTTTTGAAATTTCATGTTCTGATTCCTCATGAAAAAATAGGTGATCCGTATTTTTTTCTTATCCCAATCATCTCCTATTTTAGAGTTATTTCCCTTTGATAAAATAACATTGAAATCATATATTTGTACTGTTGTTACCGTCATGGCTAAGCAGTGTTGGAGTCAAACAGTGTTAGAGTCAGGCAGTTGGGGGCATAGTGTTTTACAAACACAAGCTCTAGTATTTTGGTTATTACAGCACTCATTGATATGATCTATGTAGCAAAGTACTCTGCTAAACTTCTGATTTTAGATTGTGTTTGCTATGATGGCAAAGGATGCTTGGTTTCCTAGAAATGCTCGCCCGGTTTTTTTTTGTTTTTTTTTTCGAGTCTGACAGGTAATGATGCTGTTCATATCAATCAGACAAAAAGCTTTAATGCATTGCAAGCAGTGTTTCTAAATTACAAATATCACCTCTAGAATGTTTCTTATTAACAGTTAACACCAGTAAAAATGGTATTCCATACATGCAATGTTTTATAAAGTGATCACATTCACGGTACAAGATAAAGAAGGTAACGTTCACAACAAACATGATAACGTAAACGCCATCTTGATTACAAATTTGTAGAACTAGTGATCTGATTTTGATTAATTACCCAAATGAATGACAGTTGCACATACAATAGATACATAATCATTGGTATATAACGGGCTTTTTAGCTCACCTGAGCGAAAGCTCAGGGTGAGCTATTGTGATCACACTCGTCCGTCGTCATCCCTTGTCCGTCATCAGCAAGTACTTTGTTAACACTCTAGAGTTCACAGTTTTGACCCAATCTTGATGAAAGTTGCATAGAATGTTTGTATCTGTGAAATCTAGATCAAGTTCAAAACTGAGTCACTTGGGGTCAAAAACTAGGTCATCAGGCCAAATGAAAGGAAAAACTTAACACTCTAGAGGTAACATTTTTTAAGTAATCCGCATGAATATCGCTCAAAATGTTTGTCTTCATGATTTCTAGGTCAAGTTCGAAACTGGGCCGCTTGGGGTCAAAAACCTTGGTCACCAGGCCAAATCAAAGGAAAACCTAGTTAACACTCTAGCGGTCATATTTTAACTGCACAATACATTAACCTATAGATAATGTGCTATTATATTCTGTATTTCAAACCTTCCACAGAAAAAACAACAGTTCAGTCGTCTTAATCCAGAAGGTCCCTTAGGCAGTTACCTGTGTGACGTCACTCTTCCCGCTCTTTTGATCACATGTCAGTTTCTTTTCTGTGGAACAAAGAAAATAAACAGGTGAAAAAGAATCTAATTTTCGTTTCTTTTCTCTGGTCTATTTTTTTAGTTCCTGTTTTCTTATGCTCCTTTATCTCTCCTTTCACAGAAGATTCTATTATTTTCATTATATCCATTTCAAAATATTGTTATTTTTGATTGTCGATTTACATTGTAGGTTTTCGTGATTTTATTATTGATCGTCACGGCGGTCTTGCTCAGTATGAAAGTCGTGCATAATAATTCAAAATATTTATTTTGTTCTTTTGTTCCAGGTTATCTACTTATGGGTATGTAATAACTGGACTAGAACTTGGGATCTTGCAGACAACTAAGACTTTATTCTGATAATATAATTATCAGATCTTCTAACATTTACCGGAGATGTTTCCGAAATTTTCAGAAGACCATGCTCACTTTTAATTTCTATCAGGGATTGAACTGTTTATGAATAGTGTTAAACTTCCTTATTAGTTCTTTCCTATCTAAAACGATAAAAATATCTTGTATATCCAGAATTATAACAGATAAACTTGTTTAAACATACACATCGTCAAATTTTGATCTTTATGACGTGTAATGCAAATAAATTATAATTCTCTCTAGATTCTTACCCGCATAGAAAGTCTAGTAGAGGTAAATATTCTTTTACATTTTGGGAAACAACCAGCATCTTAGGCTTTTAGTTACCATAATAATTATTTCATCGAAAATTATAAATTCCTGTAACAAGAGTCCATGTCAATCATGTCTTGTCCATACTTTTGGAGAAGGTAATTAATCAATCGGATATATTGATATATATTAAGGCATTAATAAATTCGATACATTCTTATTATTGCCTTAACCAAATTAATTTTAGATCAAGAAGTTACAAAATCTAATTGCAAAGTATAGATTTTGGCTTCTTCTGAAAATACTGTAACAAATTTATATCTTTGCCTATGGGACCGTTTAGAAACCTATACAGCCAATAATAATTCCAGACCTAAACAGACGTATCATATAGGTCTAACATTTATTATTTTCCTTGAGTCTGATACAACGGAAATTTCTAAGAGTATTAACGCAATGAGTAGTTTTACCTCTTCTAAACATCAATGACATTTATAAGTCATAAAACCAATTCTTTCACTGTCTATCTTCAAACGTCAACAGATATTCCAATGGGAGAAGATTCGTATATTTAAGAAACAGTGAGGAAATAAAGTTCTATATACTATTCAAGATACTTCAGGACTAAATACAATTAGGATCCTCATCTGTCATACGTTCCGATAAATATGAGCCAGTTTTCTTCTCGTTATTAGGAAAATAGAACATCTCCGTTCAGGTAATGGAAAGGGTATACAAATCCGGAAAGTCTCGATATCTCCCTGATATGTTGTCCCCTAGAGATAATGGAACAATATCCGATGACTGATATTTCCATTTAATATATAAGAAGACAACCAAGTCAGTCTGTAAGCGATATCGTTATAAGACTAGATTATCTCAAGAAATTATAATGGATTTACCTATACGACTAAGTTATCCATATAAGGAAGCTTCGTACTTACTATTAACTGTCGGATCTTCCTATTTTTACTGCACCAATTTTGGAATGTACCTTAATCTGTACATTAATACATATTGTGAATATGGACATTATCGTTACAAATTTACGTTAACTGGCCATTAAAAATTATTTGACAATAACTGAGATATTATATGTTGTACTATAATATCTATCATCATATTGTCAGCAATCATATTAAGTTTAGAGTTGATTTCAAAAAATTAAATAGTTACATTTTGACCTATTCACAGTTTGTTTTATAGGTTTTAAAATCTAGTAGATACATATATATGCCCATTGAAGTACTTAAAAGTATTGATATATACTTCAACATTAATAATTGACAGACTTCAGTTTCGAATCAATTATGTCTGATTAGTCACTGGGAAACCTTTTATATGTTTTTGGGATTGTCAAGTCGCAATAGTGACAATCTTCCAGTTGATGTCAGTGGATACACTCCTATAGCTCAGTTTAGGGAGAATACATCCATTAGGTTCCAATTACTGTCATTTCTATCGATACAATCATTCTCCATAAACTACTCATTTTCTATCTTCAAACAGAGAAATAATGAGCCTTTTCATTTCTGAATGAAAGACAATTCACATCTATGTTTACACAAGTATGGCATAGAAATTTTCCGAACAAAATCCATACAATACATCATTCACTCTTGTGTTTAGGAATTCTCGGCAACACAATTGTGCTGTTATATAATTCTCCCACTCTAGGCATAGAACTATGGGAGTCCCTTTCTTCCTGAAATGCGATACAAGCCTCGAAAATCGTTATATTTCAGGAGGTTATAAAGATTTTTGTATTGAAACTGCTTAAACATTCAAGACTAATTAATATATTAATAATATGGAATTGTTTAGGATTCTATACAATCCTTAAAGTTATATTATATTTCTAACCAGTTTCTTTGGATAATCTAGCCATCACGATAAATGATTTATCCATAAACTGGAATATTAGCAGCAGTTATGTGAATGAAAACAAGTAACATGTACATTTAATATGAATTTAATAGGTGCAAACCTATGTGTCCAAATTATCATCACATACTTCATAGATGGGTTGGCCAGATCTAAATGATTTCTAAATTTGATTTCAGACCAAGCTTGACTTCTGAATCCACTGCATGAATTGCTATATTATGTCCAAGTCAACAATATTTCAGTAGTTTAGAGACATTGCCTCCAAATTTGTGGGACTTTTACCCGACCCGATCACATGAATTCGGGTCCTGCTTAGTTACTAGCAGCTCTACCATGGAGGCTTTAGACAGCCTATTTCGCGGGCCCCGGTGGGCAGGGGCCATGCTTTCGGAAAACCAAAAACTTGTGTATGCCGGTAACAGGTACAACGACATTCGCTATCGTTTGCTACCTGAAATCCATTATACTGCTTCAGGATGTTTCTAAAGATTTTGACCGTTTGTGCGTTTTTGTCTTTGTTTCTTTTTGGTCTTTTTTTTTTTTTTTTTTTTTTTTTTTTTTGAGAGTCTACACATTACCAAAAGCAGAAAAGAAAAAAAAAAAAACAGAAAATTGATAATTTACATGATTTACAAACTGGTTGGACAAACACATTATTGTGTCGAAGTTTTTCAGATTATCATATGAAAAGAGTGTAAAGTCTATGTGTTTTCTAAAAATCTACATCAAAGTGTACCTTATGCACAAAACGAATCATGCTTAGCTTAAAAAGAGACTGAGAATGGATAGAAATAAAATTCAAAGTGGAGACAAAATTTAAAATGGCGGCGATCACAAATTTTGTAGGCTGACATCATCACGCTAGAGAACTACTGTACTCGAAATTCGCAGTAGTTACAGGTTGGCTGCAGTCAACAAGGGCAGAAATTGGCCTTTTTTTTGTGTGTACCGGGATATTTTAAAAAGTATATATTTCTAAATATTTTACCTTTAGAAGTAGTCTCCACTGAATATTGTCACTTATATATCCAGCTTCATATTTGCCTAACAACAGACATGAGTTAAGCGATAGCCGATGCAACACTCGATTTATGCAAGCATGTGATTTTATTTTATTGAAAAAAAAGGGTAAAAAACAGTTTTTGTTCATTTGTCGAGTTTGGACAAGAGAGAACTGTACCCATAAGTCGCGTGTTTTCCATACTGCATTGCTTTCAAACCAAAATTAAGACAGAATGCTTTGAGTTATTCGAAAGTTTGAATGATATGTTCTGACTGATACGGAAGTTAATTTATTTCAACATGCTAGCCTCCAAGATGTAGTAAATCTTGAATTATTCATACTTTTTAATACCATTTGTCTGATTGTTACGAGCCAGGCGTAACGAGAAAGAAATGAAAGTGAAACCAGCAACAAGTTTTAAATTATTAACAATATTTATTCCACCAAAAAATAAGACAAGATTCAAAACAAAAGAATGTAAGTAGACAGTCCCTCTGAAATAATCCATGAGAATTTATAAAACAAATCCTTTGAATATCAGTTTCTGATCCCACAATTTAATGTTCCTGAATTCAGAATTTAAGTCCAGAATGAATAAACTAGTAAAGTAATCCAGTATAGAATAATTTCCAGTGAAAGTATACAAAGATGCCCAGATGAAAATCTGTTCTCCTTATATAATATCAAAGAAGGTTCTAGAAAAAGAATTTACTACAAGCATCTCTTATTTTCCAGTTCCAATCAAGAAACTTCTAAATCTTCCATGACATTCCAAAAAGAACTCAGTCCAGAATCAAGGACGTAAACATCATGTTATTGTAAACATGCTGTTCTAGAAAGTTATTTTTGGAAACTTAGTAAATAAAGCTATTTATGGAAACATAGTAAACATGTTGTTTAAAACAATTGAACACCCTGTTATATAACACTTCCCCTCTTCAGGGAAAAGAAAGATTTATGTAATAAAGCTTTCTTTTGCCATGAAATTATCATAAAATAAAATACTGATAAAGGCAATTATTATCTTATATACAGCAAGTTACAGGAAACCACAGATCAAGACATCATGCTCTGGACAAGGCATCAGGAATAATATTATCTTTTCCCCTGATATGCCTGATGTCAAGATTGTATTCCTGTAACAACAGGCTCCATCTGAGCAACCTCTGATTCTTGTTTTTCATCTTATGGATGAAAGTCAGTGGATTGTGATCACTGAAAACAACAATAGGTGAGGACGAAGAAGTCAGATAAACTTCAAAATGTTGAAGAGCAAGAATGAGAGACAAACATCCTTTCTCTACTGTAGAATAATTCTTTTGATGTTTGTTAAACTTTTTGGAAAAGTAACAAACTGGATGATCCACACCATTGTCATCCTCTTGCAGCAATACACCACCTGCACCAACATCACTTGCATCCACTGCTAGCTTGAATTCTTTATTAAAATTTGGTGCCAAGAGAACCGGCTCACTTCTCAGTATGGCTTTCAGTTTATCAAAGGCATTCTGACAATCACTGGTCCACTTAAACCTCATTCTTTTACTAAGTAAATTAGTCAGTGGCTCAGCAATGACAGAAAAATTATTACAGAATTTTCTGTAATAACCGGCCATACCAAGAAACCTCATCAGTTGTCTTTTGCATGTGGGCACCGGAAAATTTGAAATAGCTTCAAATTTAGCCTCTATAGGTTTAACCTGACCATGACCCACAACATGTCCTAGAAATGTTAAAGTTGCATGACAGAATTCACTTTTAGCAAGGTTTATTGTCAATTTTGCTTCACTTAGTTTATCAAAGAATGCTTTGATAGTTCCAAGATGGTGATCCCATTCATCATTGTGTATGATGGCGTCATCGATGTAAGCATCGCAATGCTCGATTCTAGCTATTATGGTGTTGATTAAGCGTTGAAATGTTGCTGGAGAGTTTTTCATTCCGAAAGGCATTACTTTATAGTGATATAATCCATCAGGAGTAACAAATGCTGAGATCTCTTTAGCTCTTTCTGTGAGAGGAATTTGCCAAAATCCTTTCAGAAGATCAAATTTAGTTATATATTTTGAATTTCCAATTTTGTCAATACAATCATCCATTCTTGGGATGGGAAAAGTATCTGTTTTACTCAAATTATTGACCTTCCTGTAATCGGTGCACATCCGATATGTTCCATCAGGTTTTGGCACAAGAATGCAAGGTGAACTCCATTCACTTTGACTTGGTTCAATGAAATCATTGTCCAGCAAATACTGAATTTCCTCCTTAAGATATTTTTGTTTTGTTGGGTTCATTCTATATGGATGTTGTTTGACAGGTTGTGAGTCCTCAACATTCACATCATGATAAATTTTGTCAGTCCTTGTAGGAATGTCCAGAAATAAGTGTTCATATTGATAAATTAACTGTTTCAGTTCTTTTCTTTGGACTGGATCTAGGTGTGAAAGTTTCTGGTCGAGATCCTTTAGAATGTCAGAATTCTGGAGTTTTGATGAAGCAGGATCAGATTTGATGAAGTTCATGTCTTCAGAGTTCATTTCACTTTGTTCCTGAGGGACTGAACTAACAACACTAATTGGTGTAACAGAAGAGCTATCCCTATCTATGTATTGTTTAAGCATGTTAACATGATATAACTGTTTTTGTTTGCGTCTCCCAGGAGTGTTAACAATGTAATTTAAATCACTAATCTGTTTATCTACAGTGTAAGGGCCATAATACCTGGCTTGCAATGGTTTGCCAGGAATAGGCAAAAGAGCAAGTACCCTGTCTCCAGGCATGAAT
Organism: Anodontia alba; assembly: GCA_964016985.1. Taxonomy (NCBI): domain Eukaryota; kingdom Metazoa; phylum Mollusca; class Bivalvia; order Lucinida; family Lucinidae; genus Anodontia; species Anodontia alba. The sequence continues at coordinate 26,429,720 of OZ024822.1, read as the reverse complement.
TTTCTTTCTTTTGCATTTTCATCATACCAACGTTTCATTTTCCTTTGTGCTGACTTAAGATTGGTCCGAGCAGCCTCACAAGCTCTAGACAGTCTGTCTTTAAAATCTGATACATACTGAAGTAAGTTCAGAGAACTGTCATCATTTGAGAGAAATTTCTCTTTCAAAAGTTTCAAAGGTCCACGCACAGTGTGGCCAAATACAAGTTCAAATGGGCTGAAACCAAGAGATTCCTGAACAGATTCTCTAACAGCGAACAACAACAAATGGATACCCTCATCCCAATCTTTTTCAGTATCAAAGCAGTATGATCTGATCATATTTTTCAGTGTCTGATGAAATCTTTCAAGGGCACCTTGACTTTCAGGATGGTAAGGTGACGATTTATACTGAGTAATACCCAACTCATGCATGACCTGCTGAAAAATTCCAGACATGAAATTTGAGCCCTGATCTGACTGAACAGACTTTGGGAGACCTACAAATGTAAAAAACTTTACAAAAGCCTTAACAATGTTCTTAGTTTTAATATTCCTAAGTGGAATGGCTTCTGGGAAACGTGTAGAAGCACACATTATAGTGAGAAGATATTCATTACCTGACTTTGTTTTGGGCAAGGGACCAACACAGTCAATAATTATTCTGCTAAAAGGTTCATCAAAAGCAGGAATGGGCTGTAAATGAGCTTTTGGTATTGTCTGGTTGGGTTTTCCTACCATCTGACAAGTATGGCAAGATTTACAAAATTGAGAAACGTCAGATTTTAACCCTCGCCAGTAAAAATGGTTAAGAATTTTGTGATAAGTCTTATTTATACCTAAATGACCTGACATGGGAGTGTCATGGGCCAAGTTCAAAATTTCAGGGCGATAAACCCTTGGAACCACTATTTGGTGGTTAACAGTCCACTCGTCTTCTGCTGAGACATCAGGAGGACGCCATTTTCTCATTAAAATGCCATTTTTGACATAAAAACAGACTGGGACTTGATCTGTTTCTTTCTCATCTAAAGCCCTTTCAAGCAAAGGCAAAATTTCAGGATCATTATGCTGTTCCTTACAAAGTTGTGACCTTGACACCAAGATATGACCTTGACCTTGGTTATTTAATATTGAAGAGTAATGACTGGACTCTGACTTGTCACTTAAGTCTGTCTGCTTGCCAGACAGGCTGGGTGAAAGAGAATTTGTAATCTCATGTTTAAAAGACTGACCCAAAAAGGTATCAGTTAAATCAATGTCCCCATCATTCTGTTTTGCTTTCTTTGCCATGGCCCTTGTAACGGCACAAGATGGGTAAAGATCAGGGATTTCCTGCTCAATAGGATCAGATGGCTGATCAATACAAGGTATGTTAGTCAAAAGTGGGTTTACCACAACCTTATCTCCTGCTAAGTCATTGCCTAACAGTAAGTGAACACCTTCAAAAGGTAAAGAAGGTCGAACACCAACAGCCACTAAACCAGTTACCAAGTCTGAGGATAAATAAATGTTATGAAGAGGAACATTAACAAATCCACACTCTACACCCTGAATAAGGACACTTGTCCCAGAAGAAGTCTTCTCAGAAAAAGGCAGAGTATCTGCTAAAATAAGGGATTGAGAAGCTCCAGTATCTCGTAAGATTTTAATTGGGGTAGACTGGGCATAGTCACTATTTAGTGACACAAAACCATCTGATAAGAATGGTTCATAAATCTCCATAACAGAATCAGTCTCGGGCCTTTCGGTCTGGATAGGGTCTTCCTCCTTAACACATGACTGTGGTTTTGACCGTAAAGAGGTAAGGCCTGTAGGTTTAAGCCCCTCTTGTTTTTCTTTCTTTTCAAATGTAAACATTCAGATATAATATGACCTGTCCTTTTGCAATAATTGCAAATTGGTTGAGATAAGGGATTTTGATCTTTATTTTCACCAGAAGGTTTGGGTTTGGGAGTAATTGTTTGGCTATGACTGCCAGGTGGATTACTAGGACTATGTTTGGATCCTGAATGTGGGAAAAATGGTCTTCTAGAGGGATTTGACTTATTAATAAAGGAAACTTTATGTGTTAAAGCATAATCATCTGCAAGTTGAGCTGCAGCTTCCAAAGTTTCAACCTGTTTCTCATCTAAAAAGGACTTAATGTCTGAATTTATGCACCTTTTGAACTCCTCTACAAGCATGAGCTGCCTAAGTTTTTCATGATCGGAGCCAATTTTCTTTGAAGAGCACCACCTATCAAACAGCTGTTCTTTAGTTCTAGCAAATTCTACATGGGTCTGCTCATTTTCTTTCTTACAGTTCCTAAATTTTTGCCTGTAAGCCTCAGGGACCAACTCATAAGCCTTAAGAATTAATTCCTTTACAGTATCATAACTGGAGCTCTGCTGGACAGTCAGCTGAGTATAAATTTCTCGAGCCTTCCCAATTATAACACTTTGCAAAAGCAAGGTCCAATGCTCCTTTGGCCATTTTAAATTTTCTGCTACTTTTTCAAAATGAAGAAAATATTTGTCAACCTCTTTTTCTTGAAAAGGGGGAACTAATCTGATGTGTTTGGTAATGTCAAAATGAACGCCAGACTCTAAAGGTTTCCGTATTACCGTCATATTTTGCATTTCTAATTCTTTCATTCTTAATTCTGTATCAAATTTTAATTTTTCCCTTTCTATCTGCATTTGTCTTTCTTTTTCTTTCTCCCTCTCTTCCATTTCCATTCTTTCTTTCTGCACTCTTTCTTCCATTTCCATTCTTTCCTTCTGCATTTGTCTTTCTTGTTCTAATCTTAATTTTTCTAACTCAATTTGCTTCTGAATTTCAAGCTCTCGCATATGCAAACCTGTCTGAGTTACGAGAACAAGAGACAAAGCAGAAGAATCAAGAATTTCCTTATCAACCAAAAATTGAACCAAAATATTTTTTATTTCCTGTTTTAACATGGACTTGTTGACGGTAGTCAATTCATAGTGAGCAGCAGTATCCAACAAATCAGACTTTTTGGCCAAATCTAACAGCTCCTGCGAAGGCGCAGTGATAAAAGCTTGAAGGTCAAATGACATGATTGCTTTTTGCTGGTTTTATTAAGTAAATTTATCAATCAGAGTTTATTTATTGATATTTTTCAAAAGTCAATACTTGCTTTTTTTTTTTTTTTTTTTTTTTTATATATATATTTTTTGAAAGTCAATACTTGTTTTTTATCAAAATAAAGATTTTTATAATTACTGAAATTTTTTAAAAGTCAGTACTTGTTTTATAGCAAACAAATATATATATTTTTTTTTTTTTTTTTTTTTTTTTTTTTCTTTAAAAATCAATATTTGTTTTCTTTAAAAAGCTCAAAGTTGTTTTAGCTCAAGAAAATGTTCGATCTTGGACGAGCCCCCAATTTCTGTTACGAGCCAGGCGTAACTAGAAAGAAATGAAAGTGAAACCAGCAACAAGTTTTAAATTATTAACAATATTTATTCCACCAAAAAATAAGACAAGATTCAAAACAAAAGAATGTAAGTAGACAGTACCTTTCAAGTTTATGTCACAAAGTCCCTCTGAAATAATCCATGAGAATTTATAAAACAAATCCTTTGAATATCAGTTTCTGATCCCACAATTTAATGTTCCTGAATTCAGAATTTAAGTCCAGAATGAATAAACTAGTAAAGTAATCCAGTATAGAATAATTTCCAGTGAAAGTATACAAAGATGCCCAGATGAAAATCTGTTCTCCTTATATAATATCAAAGAAGGTTCTAGAAAAAGAATTTACTACAAGCATCTCTTATTTTCCAGTTCCAATCAAGAAACTTCTAAATCTTCCATGACATTCCAAAAAGAACTCAGTCCAGAATCAAGGACGTAAACATCATGTTATTGTAAACATGCTGTTCTAGAAAGTTATTTTTGGAAACGTAGTAAATAAAGCTATTTATGGAAACATAGTAAACATGTTGTTTAAAACAATTGAACACCCTGTTATGTAACATGATAAAGAAACGATTTCTGTTGAATTATTGAGGTACATGAACATTTATATAAACAAGAGCTGTCGTAGGACAGCGAGCTCGCCTGCTGGGTACATTTTATATTGTAACATTTTTATCATTAAGCCATATAATATAGGTCACACTGACCTAGATGTATTTGTATGTATGTTTGTATGTAAATCATTTTGTCACATAGATATAATAATCCAGGTATGACAATTCTCCATGAAATAGTAATAAAAATAAAAGGCAAAATCACTGAAGCATGAAATATAGGTCACAATGACCTAGATATAGTAAGTGGTCATTCATTGGGTCATATGGAACTAATATCCCAGGTGTGACATTTATCCAACAAATAGTATTCAAGATATAAGGCAAAATCACTGAACCATGAAATATAGGTCACACCAACAGAGATATATTTTGACGTCAATAATCGGGTCACAAGGAACTAATATCCCAGGTGTGACATTTATCCAACAAATAGTATTCAAGATATAAGGCAAAATCACTGAACCATGAAATATAGGTCACAATGACCAAGATATAGTAAGTAGTCATTCATTGGGTCACATAGAAGTAATATCCCAGGTGTGACATTTATCCAACAAATAGTATTCAAGATATAAGGCAAAATCACTGAACCATGAAATATAGGTCACACCAACAGAGATATATTTTGACGTCAATAATCGGGTCACAAGGAACTAATATCCCAGGTGTGACATTTATCCAACAAACAGTATTCAAGATATAAGGCAAAATCACAATGACCTAGATATAGTAAGTGGACATTCATAGGGTCACATGGAAGTAATATCCCAGGTGTGACATTTATCCAACAAATAGTATTCAAGATATAAGGCAAAATCACTGAACCATGAAATATAGGTCACACCAACAGAGATATATTTTGACTTCAATAATCGGGTCACAAGGAACAATTATCCCAGGTGTGACATTTATCCAACAAATAGTATTCAAGATATAAGGCAAAATCACTGAACCATGAAATATAGGTCACACCAACAGAGATATATTTTGACGTCAATAATCGGGTCACAAGGAACTAATATCCCAGGTGTGACATTTATCCAACAAATAGTATTCAAGATATAAGGCAAAATCACAATGACCTAGATATAGTAAGTGGACATTCATTGGGTCACATGGAAGTAATATCCCAGGTGTGACATTTATCCAACAAATAGTATTCAAGATATAAGGCAAAATCACTGAACCATGAAATATAGGTCACACCAACAGAGATATATTTTGACGTCTATAATCGGGTCACAAGGAACTAATATCCCAGGTGTGACATTTATCCAACAAATAGTATTCAAGATATAAGGCAAAATCACTGAACCATGAAATATAGGTCACACTGACCTAGATATAGTAAGTGGTCATTCATTGGGTCACATGGAAGTAATATCCCAGGTGTGACATTTATCCAACAAATAGTATTCAAGATATAAGGCAAAATCACTGAACCATGAAATATAGGTCACACCAACAGAAATATATTTTGACGTCAATAATCGGGTCACAAGGAACTAATATCCCAGGTGTGACATTTATCCAACCAATAGTATTCAAGATATAAGGCAAAATCACTGAACCATGAAATATAGGTCACACCAACAGAGATATATTTTGACGTCAATAATCGGGTCACAAGGAACTAATATCCCAGGTGTGACATTTATCCAACAAATAGTATTCAAGATATAAGGCAAAATCACTGAACCATGAAATATAAGTCACAATGACCTAGATATAGTAAGTGGTCATTCATTGGGTCACATGGAAGTTATATCCCAGGTGTGACATTTATCCAACAAATAGTATTCAAGATATAAGGCAAAAATCACTGAACCATGAAATATAGGTCACACCAACAGAGATATATTTTGACATCAATAATCGGGTCACAAGGAACTAATATCCCAGGTGTGACATTTATCCAACAAATAGTATTCAAGATATAAGGCAAAATCACTGAACCATGAAATATAGGTCACAATGACCTAGATATAGTAAGTGGTCATTCATTGGGTCACATGGAAGTAATATCCCAGGTGTGACATTTATCCAACAAATAGTATTCAAGATATAAGGCAAAATCACTGGACCGTGAAATCTAGGTGACCTGGACCGTAAAATGTAGGTCACCATGACCTTCACTCACTTACACTTAAACCGATGTCACATAGTTAGCTGATGTATAACCAGTTGTGTCTATAACCTGTAGGCATATAAGATTTTACAAATGTGTCCTAGATTTTGACCCCTAGCCCCACTCCAAGGCCCACTCTGAGGTATGAACTCGGGTATGTTCTTTTGGAATCTCAGAAGACTCCTCCAGGTACCCAAATTCTAAATATGAATGCTCTATGAGGAGTGAAAGTCAAGATATAAGAATTTGAAAAACTTTAACACAGTATTACAAAGGTGTCCTAGATTCTGACCCCTAGCCCCACCCAGGGGCATGAACCCAGGGGTTTTTTCCCTTGGAATCTCAGAAGACCCTCCAAGGTACCTAAGTTCTAAATTTGATGCCTCTGTAAGGAGTGACTGTTGAGATATAAGCATTTGAAAAACTTTAACGCAGTGTGACGGGAACGGGAACGCAAACGCAAACGACCGGGGTGACTACAATAGCTCTCCTTGTACTTCGTACAGGCGAGCTAAAAATGATTTTAACAAAACAGTTTCATCTTCTTGGTTTATATATGTGTCATTTCGGCCATTGTGTGCATAAATTTTTACGAGCAAGCATAATGTTGGGACTGGGAGTTTTACAAACTCCTTGGTGGTTTTCAGTCACATGGTCTCTTAATTGTGTTGTCGTGACTCATTTGGCATTCCAGCAAAGGCTCAGATGAGACATGACATAAGAGTTGATGAATAATTGTCTAATTGTCGAAAACTGATACAGTCCTGTGTGTGTGTGTGTGTGTGTGTGCGTGTGTGTGTTTGGGCAAATGTTAATGAGGCCCTCTGAGGGATTGGTGGGGTGGGGGTACCTGTTCCCTTGTTCCCCTGAAAAAAATTGGTATTTTCCCTTGTTCCCCAATATCAAAATCTTGACTTTCTGTGTTCCCTGTTCCCAAATATCGGTTTTGTTCCCCTGTTCCCTTCAGTTTTAGACTTTTGTTCCATTGTTCCCCTTAAATAAATGACATTATTCACCTGTTCCCCAAAACCCCTGGAGAGCCTAATTAATGTCAATATAATGCCAGGCAAATTATCTTATTCTGAAATTTTCATTGGCCTCTTTAAGTATTTCAGCAGGAGGAAATGAAGACCTCTCCACTGTCTGTGTATCGGTGTTACTATTGTCCATTCCATCGGTGCTTTGAACGTGTTATCAATCACTCTGTTGATATACACACGGACAACCCTTTGAAATGGCGTCAGTTAATTCATCGACAGGCAAATTTAAATATCAGTCAAAACAGTTTGATGTACATGTACTGCCATCTGAATTACAGCCATCAAGGAAGTACATAGCATGCGACTCTTGCAATGAAAGCATATTTATACGGGCTTCTTCAGCCTTCTGCATTATATTGTTTCAGTATGTGTAACGTTCATTATTTTTAATACGAGTCACATAAGAATTTGAATTGAGAGAGAATGTGCTTTCTAAACGGAAGTAATGCTTAAAAGCCGTTCGTGCTCACATTGACTGCGCCCAGTAATTTCTTGACTACTGGGTACAAATTACATATTTAGACACCCGACTACTGGTACAGTGCCTGTGACTACTGAAAATTGGCGTACAGTGACAATAGTGCGTATAACTTTGCTAAAATTAAACAGAAACATGTCAAATGTTCTAGTTCTTCTCTTATTTGTACCATACAATATTAATTATTGACTTTAGTGGAGCAAAATTTGTGTGTGAAGACATTTTGGACACATAAAATATCACCGGCTAGCCTGAAATCAGCTGGTTCTCAGCTAGATTTAGATTTTGATGCCTCAAGTTGACAAAGTTATTTGAGTGATAATTCCAAGTAAAAATATCATCCTGAGAATAAATACTTGTAAAGAACTTAATCATTGATAAGATCCCAGCAAACAAAAAAATGTAAACTTTCTGCCGTCGTCGACTGCCGCCAAGCCGCGACTACTGCGAATTTCGAGTACAGTGGTTCCCTAGCATGCATCATGAGTCTCGTGATTCAACCCCCTGCAATTGGAATACTTGGCATTATTGGCTGTCTTATTGCTATTATCAGCACGGCCGCCGTGTCAATAGTCTCTTCCAAATCACGGACCATTTATTGTTTTTCAGGATAAGCACCGAATCACCCAAGCTTTTGTTGGACCAGTACATTTGTGGTCACACACATCACTGGTCACATAGTTAGTCTATAGTAGTGCATCTGCATGCCGAACCGGTTGGACGCACTTATTAATGCCATAGAAATGCCTGTTGATAAATGATTTAAATGATCTCACCAACAGAATGTCATTATGTTCATTATATCCAGTATTTGTCAGCATCACACTGCTATATATCATATGTATAGGACTAGTCAATTAGTATGCATAGCACAGCACTCCTGTGTCCAACTCATACCTTATGGAGCCGGCTTCGGTGGCTCAGTTGGATGCGCCGTCCAACTGGAGACCAGGAGGTCGCGGGTTCAACCCCCGCCGAAGTCGGCAACATTCTTTCGTGGAGATTGATCGCGAAATATTTTCTACGGTAATTCTCTCCCTTCCGCTGATTCAAGAAGGGCAGTTGTCAGTTTCTGGCAAAAGCATGCACACAATACTGGTTAACCGCTTAACCGCTTAGAGGACTAAGCCTGCCCAGTAAACGTGTGGTTAGGTAAACTGACCGCGCTCGACATGACCCCATTGGGTTGAACCTCAACACAAACAAACATACCTTATGGCACATTCGTATAATAAAGTGTCCAGCATCCACTTGTTGTTATCTGACATTATAATCCACATGTGAAGTCAAGTATTTGTGAATTACAGCAATGTCTGTGTCCAACACTAAATTTCTACAATAAGGCACAAAATACACATGTACACATGAAAATGTGTCCAGCAACTACTTTGTAATTGTGTCACAGTAAAATCCATGTGATGAAAGTTAAATATTGAGCACTATAGGACATGTACTGTCTGTATCCAACCAGCAATTCATAACTCATGGTAATAATAATTACATTTATGTGATCATGGATCTGGAGAGGCTGCAAATGGTCCACAAAATTCTACTCTACTATGAACTAACACTACAAATTTATAAGAAAGGTGGTTTTGGATGGGTGGGAAACACATAATCAACACAATTTTTAAAAACGATGTTGCCAGTGAATTGTGCAAAACTAAACTGAATCTGGCACGGAGATGGGAGCTGCAATTTGATTGGCTGCTGCTAGCGTCGGCAGAGTTTCAGACAGGTATATGGACTAGTCCGTCTGGTGCCCTTTTTTAGATGGACTAATCTGCACCTGTGGCATGGATCACATGAAACCAGCGCTATTGGCTTGTATACTTTATCAAAGATCAAGGTAGCCGTCTCGTCATAATTAATACTGGATTAATAACTTAATCCTTCCATAAATGGTAATATCATCGATTCTCACTAATTCCAGTAATATACATGCAGAATAGCTAATTTTACGTCTCTGAACCGCTACGCCTTTGGTAATCAGAGATATTAAAATTAACATTATTTGAACTCACCATGTATACTTTATAAATTCTTCTATGGTTAGTAGGTTTGTATAATAAACTCCCCCTTTCAATGGGGAAGTTTTTAAGCATTAGCGGAGTCGGAATTAACTAATATCGTAGATATGTCATAGAAGAAGGTTGGTTCCGTAAAGACTTCTCTTTCCATTATAGTCAAATTATCGATATACCTTCAGATTTTGACAAAGAATGCTAATCAGTATACATAGAATTTAGATTCATGATGTGTAATACTTAGATCAGGTAATAGAATCAATTCTGTCCAGTTATTTTGAAGTTTATTAGATCTTTAATTCATATTGTAAGATCTTCTTTTAAACAATTTTAAAATTAGGAGGCTGTTATACAGTACATTATGTTATCAGCTTTTCCTCTTTATAGAAAAATTAGGACTGCCAAACTACACTATGATGTTAGCAGCCTTCCCTTTTTAACTTTTGCCAAGGATATGAAAAGTTCCCTAAATCTCCTCTGGTAAAAGTTCAGTTTTAAAATTTCTTGTCCATCTATATATGGAGAAGTAGACAACCTTCTTCTAGTATCTATGGCCATGAATAAGATATGTTACCAGAGTCAACCTGGCAATAATGGCAAGAATTAGATAGTCCATTTACCCAGATCATTATTATTATTCCTGTTTAGCTCAAAATGCAAAGGGGAATAATTTATAGACCTAAATATAGATTCCCAGCCCACATTGATTTCAATAAATGTTGGGATACAATTGCCATTGCTTTAAATGATTATTGTACGCATTGGTGTAAACGAGAGCATGTTGAGTCTAATGCTTTAAGTAATTGGAAATTAAAGATTTTTAAGATCATTGATGAACGTGTGTTATTTTACTCTAATAACCTTGATCTTCTCCCTCCTAAGCCTAAATTATCTTTTCGATATTTGAAACAAGGTATCCAAGAATTTCATAGGAAGTATGTTTTGGCTCCAGCTGATAAAGCTGCTAATAATGTTGTTGTGTGACGACTTTTTTGGATTTGAATCTATGTATATCTAATGGTACAGTTTCCACCAAAATTTATGATAAACGGGACGATTTTGATTTTGATATAGTCAATTTCCTTTTTCTGGATGGCGATGTCCCCCCGCCGTACCTCATATGGGGTATATATATCTCAACTTATTAGATTCGCCAGAGCTTCTTCAAATCTTAATGACTTTAACTACCATAATAAAGCCCTTACTGCCAAACTTCTTAGGCAGGGCTATCGTTATTTTAAACTTCGTAAGGCGTTTTCGAAATTTTATCAAAGACACAGTGCCTTGTTAGAAAAAAAATAGCGACAGCCTGAAAACACTTCTACAACAAGGTATATCGGAACCAGAATTTTACGGTGACTTAGTGTACAGATTTAGAAAAATTGTAGGAAAATCTAACTTTTCGGAGCAATTCAGAAAACTTATTAACTGTTATAAAAGAATTGGCTATAGCTTGGATATTATGTGGCAGACTGCATGCCTAGTTGTCAACCCAATCATTGTTGATGGCTATGCTTCACTCTTTAATTGCGTGATGGCAGTTCGGGCCTCAGACTCAATGACGGCCTCTTCGTAAAACTTTAACCAGTGGGCTGGGGCTTGAGGATATGTCTTTGGCTTGGCCTGCCATGGTTCAACTATTGGTTTTCATTTACTCTGGCCTACAGTGGAATTAGCCATGAGTACTCGTCTTTGTTTATTATAGTTATTAATTTGATTTTTATGTTTTCACTTTGATGCATTGACTGTGTTGGGAGCCTTTATGCGAACTGAATTTTTATGTGTTTCTGTATTAAGAGTAGCATCGGGACCCAGGGTGAAGTTGGCTAGCTGTAAAAGTGCTTTAAACCCCCTGGTGGTTTACTCTACTGACCGTTCTGAGGTGGTGGTCCCGGTGTTAGTCTCACTCTTTGTTGCTTTGTGGTTTATTCTACGAGGCGATTTGTTGTATGTCTTTCCATGTGTCATTTTGTTCTTGTGTTTTTCAGTCCTTTTAGTATTGTGATTACCTCGCTTGGGGAAGAGAGAGCTAATCTTAGTGCTTTTCGTACGTTTGTTCGATTTGTGCTTGTTTGAATTTGTCGGTTTCCTCTTCCTCTTTGGGTCTGAGATGGGCTGTGTTTTGTGATTGTGGCACTCCCTGGACTTACCTCTTACTTTTTTTTTTTTATATAAAGTCTTACGGTTAATTAGGAATCATGAACTGGTTATTTGGCAACAGTCAGATCTGTCCAATTAATCAGATTCTTATTATTCATTTTAGATAAATAGTTTAGACTATTTACTAATTAAGATAATCATTACATCTCTAGAATTTATATTAAAATCTCGAGAGATGTAGAATATCTATAGGAAACTCATCCAAGAAGACATTTCTTAATTAAATAATTTATCTCACAAAGACAGACAGCTGTCTTTCTGGACATTTGTTTGATAAAGTTCGGCTCAAATGTATTATCAAACAGTAGTCTTGAAATTAGTCGTTTAAAGTGTGAATATTAAAGATTATGTCTCAATAATTTATCAATTCTTTTTTGGGACCAACTGTTGCTACCCAAAAAAGAAGAGGAAGAGGGGGCAGGGGGAGGGGATGAATTTAGACCTCTGATGCTTGAGAAAACTGGCAGCCTCCAGTCCACCTTTAACATATAAGGTATTAACTAAGGCTGGTACAATTAATTGGATAATCAATGAATTGATCGATAAATTCCACAAAAATGATTATCATTACAGATTTGCTAATAATTGATCATTAATTTCTGTGCCTCTTACTTTAGGATATTTACCCTTAGTATTCGAACACCTCAGCTCCTTACCATACTTAATCTAAAATTTGAACAAGTACAACTTACCACCCAATTTTGTATCTAAAAATAGCTGGATGAGTGGCAAACAGTGTAGACCCTGATGAGATGCCGCATTTGCTCAGGCCTGTCAGATCAAATACATACAGTAAAGTACAATATATGGTAAGAGTCATGCTCAGATAGAAAGTTATGACTAAATCTTCAGTGATTACTAATCGATTATCAATCACAATGGCAGGACTGATAATCGATTATCTTTTAAGCTCTGATTAGCCACTCTTAGTATTAACACCTCAAAGTTATGTTATTAGCGAATCTAAATCATTCTAACTCTTTCATATATGGTAGAATGTATCTGATTCCTTAGAGTTTCCTGAGTCTTAATCTAGAGGTATAGGGATTCTATATATTATTAGCTCACCAGAACAAAAAGTTCCATTAAGCTATTCTACTACCCCTGGCGTCGGCATCCACAAATGTTAAAGTTTTTGCGTTAAAGTTTTTTAGTAGCTCATTACTTTTTTATGTGTGCATGGATTGAGTTCATATTTGATATGATGATAGATACTGGGCTAAAGTTTTTATCTGCAGTATCAGCACACATGACCGTGACCTTGGGGTCAAGGTCACAGACTTAGAATTTTGATGTTAAAGATTTTGTGTTAAAGTTTTTAGGAGCTCATTACTTCTTTACCTTTGGATGGATTTAGTTTATACTTGGTATGGTAATAGATACTGGTCTCAAAGTTTTAGCAGCAGCATCAGCTCTCATGACCATAACCTTGGGGTCAAGGTGACAGACTTTGAATTCTTATGTTAATGTCTTTGTGTTAAAGTTTTTAGGAGCTCATTACTTCTTTACCTTTTGATAGATTTAATTCATACTTGTTATGGTGATAGATACTAGTCAAAAGTTTTTTATCAGCAGCATAATCATACATGATGTGACTGGGGTCAAGGTCACAGACTAAGAGCTTTTATGTTAGTTTTTGCACTGAAGATTTTAGATCATTACTTGGTTGCCTTCAGATAAATTTACTGGAGACTTGGTATGATGAAAGATATTGCTTTAAAGTTTTTATCAGCAACGTCAGCACCTATAACCATGACCTTGGGGTCAAGGTCACAGACTTAGAATTTTGATGTTAAAGATTTTGTGTTAAAGTTTATAGGAGCTCATTACTTATTTACCTTTGGATGGATTTAGTTTATACTTGGTATGGTAATAGATACTGGTCTCAAAGTTTTAGCAGCAACATCAGCTCTCATGGGGTCAAGGTCACAGACAGACCTTTTTAGCTGCCTTGGGGTCAAGGTCACAGACTTAGAACTTTTGTTAGTTTTTGCACTAAAGATTTTAGATAATTACTTGGTTGCCTTTAGATGAATTTAGTATGGTGATAGATATTGCTTCAAGTTTTTATCAGCAACATCAGGACCTATAACCATGACCGTGGGGTCAAGGTCACAGACTTAGAATTTAATGTTAAAGATTTTGCGTTAAAGTTTTTAGGAGCTCATTTCTTCTTTACCGTTTGATGGATTCAGTTCATACTTGCTGAGGTCAGAGATACTTGTCTGAAAAATTTTAGCAGCAGCATCAGCTCCCATGACCTTGACTTTGTTTCTGTTATGGGTCTGAAAATTTGCCTTTGCGCAACTAAGTCAAAGCGCGACTTCTGGTGAGCTATCCTGTCAGGCAATAGAACTAGGAGAGGTCCTCTCTCCTAATCTGCAAATTCTAGCACATTATCTATAGGTTAATATATTGTGCAGTTAAAATGATGTTTTTAAAAGTAAAACATATTTTATAGATAAAAGAATCCCACCTCCCTCCCTGCATAGCTCAATTATATTGAGTTATCTTTCAAAGAAACTGACACATGATCAAAAGAGTGGAAAGAGTGATGTCATACAGGTAACTGCCTAAGGGACCTTCTGGATTAAGACTCTTTAAGATGACTGAACTGTCGTTTTTTTTCTATGGAAGGTTTGAAATACAGAATAGTATAGCACTTTATCTATAGGTTAAGTATTGCTAGTTGAATTATGTTTTACTTTTAAAAACTTCATTATTGAAGCAATCATCATGAATCTTACTCAAATTACTTGTCTTGATGATTTCTAGGTCAAATTCAAAACTGGGTCACTTGGGATTAAAAACGAGGTCACAGGGCCAAATCAAAGGAAATCCTTGTTAACACTCTAGAGGTCACATTTTCAAAGGAATCATCATAAATCTTGCTCAAAATGTTCGTCTTGATGATTTCTAGGTTACATTTGAAACTGGGTCACTGGGACAAAAACTAGGTCACCAGGCCAAATCAAAGGAAAACCTTGTTAATGCTCAAGCGGTCACATTTTTGAAGTAATCATCAAAAATATTGCTAAAATGTTTGTCTTGACGATTTCTAGGTCAAGTTTGAAACTGGGCCACTTGGGGTAAAAATTAGGTCACCGGTCCAAATCAAAGGAAAACCTTGTTATCACTCTAGCAGTCACATTTTTAATCAGTCCTCATAATTCTTGCTCAAAATGTTTGTCTTGATGATTTCTAGGTCAAGTTAGAAACTGGGTCACTTGGGGTCAAAAACTAGGTCACCAGGCTAAATCAAAGGAAAAACGTTAATACTCTAGAGGTCACATTTTTGAATCAGTCATCATGAATCTTGCTCAAAATATTTGTCTTGATGATTTATAGGTCAAGTTTGAAACTGGGTCACTTGATCAAAATCTAGGTCACCGGGCCAAATCAATGGAAAATCTTGTTAACATTCTAGTAGTCACATTTTTGAAACAATCATCATGAATATTGCTCAAAATGTTTGTCATGAAATCTGGGGTCAAAAACTGTGTCATCGGGCCAAATCAAAGGAAGACCTTGTTAACACTCAAGGAGGTCACATTTTTGAAGCAGTCATCATGAATCTTGCTCAAAATGTTTGTCTTGATGATTTCTAGGTTAAGTTCGAAACTGGGTTACTTGGGGTCAAAAACAAGGTAACCAGACCAGATCAAAGGAAAACCTTTTTAACAGTCTAGAGGTCACATTTTTGAAGTGATCATCAGGAATCTTGCTCAAAATGTTTGTCTTGATGATTTCTAGTTGAAGTTTGGAACTGGGTTACTTATGACCGATATTTCACGGTCCAGTGACTTTCTTAAGTTTTTCCTTTTAGGTCAGTTTCTCAGTAACTGTAGGTCCTACAGAGTGATATTTGGCACTTGTGAAGTGTGTGTGTTGAGGTTAGTTTCTCAGTAACTATTGCATTGCTCTTACAGCCAGTGGTACTTAGCACATGCATACATCTTAGCATGGCCTCTTGAGTGCAATCATCCATATTTGATCTTGACCTCTACTTCACAATGTATTAGACATGCTACATTGTCTTACTTGTTAATATAATCATGAATTTTGGTCAGAATGTTTGCCTTTATCAGTTCTAGGTCAGGTTCTCTAAGTGCTATTATACTCAGGTGAGCGTTACTGGGCCATCTTGGCCCTCTTGTTCAAAAAAAAAGAAAAAAATGGCACAAAAGCGTGAGATTGGGGGGCGAAAATTTAATATTCTCACTAGGATGGGAAGTGATTTCATTTGGAACTGATCTGCATATGTTAAATTTTATAAAGATGTATAAGTTTGATGTCTTAAGTGAATATTCAAAGTCATAACATTTTTTCTTGTTCATTATTCATCATCAACCGGCACAGTGGCTCAGTGGTAGAGCGTCCGCTTTGTGACCGGGAGGTTGCGGGTTCGATCCCCGGCCGGGTCATACCAAAGACTTTAAAAATGGTACTAGCTGCTCTTTCGCTTGGCGCTCAGCATTAAGAAAGTAGAGCTAGAACTGGTCAGCTCAGTGTCAGTATAATGTGACTGGGTGGAATATCATGTCAAAGTGTCTGGGGCGTGATATTTCAGTGAGGCAGCACTCTAAAAGTGAGCATTGAGCTCCCTGCCACATCCAGACACCGTCGCGATATGACTGAAAAAGGTTGAAAGCGACGTTAAGCCCAAATCAAACAAACAAATCATTATTCATCAATTTTCTGCAATAATAAGGTCTGATATTCACATAATTTTAAACACCTTAATAGTGCAGGAATCTTTCTGGCTGTATTTAATTTGATGTAATACATTGAAAGGCAACAACATGTTGCACCTGTATTTCCATTCTAGATCCATTGTTGAAATTTTAAAAAAAATTTTCTCACCAAATTTTACCAGTATGGCTAAAAAACTCTTTTTTTTGCTCACCTGAGCACAAAGTCTAAAATCCAAGATGGCCACCGTGGGTCTTGAAAATCTTTTTTTTTCACTTTTTCTCCTGAACCAAAAGGCCAATTGACTTGAAATTTGGTAGGAAGCATTGGGGTGACTTGTAGATCTAAAAAGCTCAAATCTTTCCAATCGGAACGTGGCTGCCATCTTGAAAATCTGTTTTTTGCTTCTTCTACTGAACCAAAAGATCCATTGATTTGAAACTTAGCAGGAAGCATCAGGGTGACTTGTAAATCAAAAATAGCCAAAATGATTCCAGTCAGAAATCCAAGCTGCCATGTCCGCCATCTTGAAAATCTATTTATCGCTTCTTCTTCTGTACTGAAAGGCCAATTGACTTGAAACTTGATAGGAAGCATCGGGGTGACTTGTAGATCAAAAGTAGAGAAAATCTTTCCAATCAGAAATCCAAGATTGCAACTGTGGCGGCCATGTTGAAAATCTACTTTTTATACGCCCGTTTGAAAAACGGGACATATTATGTTACGGGGTATGGTGTCCGTTCGTAAACTTTTTCGTTTCCGGCTAACTCCTCCTACAGTTTACATCCGAACAAGCGGAAACTTGGTATATAGTTAGACCATGATGTGGCACAGCGCATATTTTTTCGAGGTTACAGTCCACCAAATGTTTGCAGTGTTATGCCCCGTAGAAAATTTCTATAAACTTTTCATTTCCGGTTAACTCCTCCTACATTTTACAGCCGATCAAACTGAAATGTCATGTATAGTTAGACCATGATGTGGAGCAGGGCATATTATTTCCAGGTTACAGTCCACCAAATATTAGCAGAGTTATGCCCCTTTGAAAATTTCTGTAAACTTTTCGTTTCCGACTAACTCCTCCTACAGTTTACATCCGATCAAGCTGAAACTTGATTTGTAGTTTGGAGCAGCGCATATTATTTCACAGTTACAGTCCACCAAATATTAGTAGAGTTGTACCCCTTTTAAAATTTCTATTAATTTTTTGTTTCTGGCTAAATTCTCTGACAGTTTACATCCGATGAAGGTGAAACTTCATAAATAGTTACACGATGATGTGGATCAGCGCATATTATTTCGAGATTACAGTGCATCAAGTATTGGCAGAGTTACGCCCCTTTGAATATTTCTGTAAACTTTTCGTTTCCAGCTAACTCCTCCTACAGTTTACATCCGATAAAGCTGAAACTTGATTTGTAGTTAGAACATGATGTGGAACAGTGCATATTGTTATAAGGTTACAATCCACCAAATATTAGCAGAGTTATACCCCTTTGAAAATTTCTATTAATTTTTTGTTTCCGGCTAAATCCTCCTACAGTTAACATCCGATCAAGCTGAAACTTTATAAATAGTGGAACAGCGCATATTATTTCAAGGTTACAGTGCACCGAATATTTGCAGAGTTATGACCCTTTGAAAGTTTTGTAAACTTTTCGCAGCATATTGATTAGAAGTAATAGTGTGCTAATTTTATTTTATAATAGGTCTTGTTCATCTGTCATTACTGACAATGACCAAGTGTGTTGTGTTATTATTTGTGTGTACTAAGATGGCTGATGAGACCAATCTTAGCTCTAAACTGTCTGTTGCAGAAAGGACAAGAGAGGTCTGAGGAAGAAAGCTCTGTAGGTGATGCCTTAGGTCTGGCTCCGCTGTGCATGTTTCTGCTTGGCTTTGCTAATTCTTTTTGCTTCATATTCACCAGCTCCCCTTTTTAGCTCACCTGAGCTCTGCTCAGGATGAGCTATTGTGATCACTTTTCGTCTGTCGTCCATCCGTCCGTCTGTCCGTCCGTCCGTCCCTCCGTGCGTCCATCTGTTAACATTTTCAAACGACTTCTCTGAAGCCGCTAAGCCAATTTTGCTCAAATTTCACATGGAGCCTCCTTAGGGTGGGGGAACGAAAAATTGCTAAAATGGTTGCGGTCCGTTGACCAAGATGGCCGCCACGCCCATATATAATAAAAATCTTTAAAATTCTTCTCCTCCAGAACGGAGAATGCCTTGGGGCTGAACCTTTGCAGGAATCATCGGGGACCGGAGGTCTACCAAAATTGCTAAAAGAATTGTCGTACGTTGACGTTTGCCCTTTTTACGGCAAGGTCAAGTTTGCTTCCGTATGCATTTGTATGGGAAAAACCTTTAAAAATCTTCTTCTCCAAAACCGAGCATGCCTTATGGCTGAATCTTTGCATATATCTTTGGGAACAGAAGGGCTACCAAAATTGCTAAAATAATGGTTGTACATTGACATTTGACCTTTTTACGGTAAGGTCAATTTTGCTTCCTTATGCATTTGTGTGGGAAAAATGTTCAGAATTTCAAACAACTTCTCCTCTGGAGCCTCTGGGCCAATTTTGCTCAAAATTCATATGGAGCCTCCTTAGGTAGGGGGGAACAAAAGATTGCTAAAATGGTCACGGTTTGTTGACCAAGATGGGCGCCATGCCCATATATGGTAAAAACCTTTAAAAATCTCTAGAACCAAGGATGCTTTGGGGCTGAATGTTTGTATAAATCATTGGGGATAGGGAATCTATCAAAGTTGCTAAAATAATGGTCATACATTGACATTTGACCTTTTTACGGCAAGGACAAGTTTGCATTTGTATGGGGAAAAAAAATTTAATAATCTTATTCTCCAAAACCGAGGATGACTTGTGGCTGAATCTTTGCATATATCATCTGGAACGGGCGGTCTACCAAAGTTGCTAAAATAATTGTCATACATTGACATTTAACCTTTTTACGGTGAGGTCAAGTTTGCTTCTGTATGCATTTGTATGGGCCCCATACATTTGTATGGAAAAAATGTTGATAATTTCAAATAGCTTTTCCTCTGAAGCTTCCCGGCCAGTTTTGCTCAAATTTCATGCGGAGCCTCCGTGGGCAGGAGAATGAAAGATTGCTAAAATGGGTATGGTCCATTGATCAAAATGGCTGCCATGCCCATATATGGTAAAAACCTTTAAAAATCTTCTTCTCCATAACCAAATAAGCACTGGATCCTAATCTTTGCACAAATTACGGGGGACAGGAGATCTACCAAAATTGCTAAAATGATGGTTCTATGTTAACGTTTGACCTTTTTACCGCCAAGGTCAAATTTGCTTCCCCATTTGTATGGGCCATATACATTTATATTGAAAGTATCGAAGTGACTTGTAGATCAAGAGTAGTTAAAATTGTTCTGATTGGAAATCTAAGATGGCCATCATCTGGTTTATATTTATAATATTTCCCTGCCACTGTGCTGTTTACATGTATAAAATCATGATTCTTCAGAAACCACTTAGCCAATTTCCACCAAATTTCACATTGATCCTTCTGTTGAAATGTGATTGATAGTTTATTCAAATGATCATGCTCCATTGACTGTCAGGCCCATATATTCTTCTTCAAAACTAAGAACTGCTCAAATGATGATATTTTCATTAGTTGCGATGATAGGATTGGAAAAATGTTGCATAACATCTGCATGTCTGCAGTGGCTATGTCACTCAGGTGAGCGAACCGTGGCCCGTGGGCCTCTTGTTTTTTTTACATGCCACTGCACAGTTTTTTTTCTCCTTTTATTAGATTTGCAAGGAAAGGTTGCCATTATTAAATCTTTATGAATACATAATTCTTTTTGGATTTCTTTTTTTTTTAATACTCTTCTGATTTGGCTCCCTTGAAGAAGAAAAATAAAATCAGTATTAAACAAGTTAAAGGTTTACAAAAAAATTCTTGCAGCATTTTTTTTTTTTTTGGTTGTTTATTAGCTCACCTGAGCTCTGCTCAGGATGAGCTATTGTGATCACTTTTCGTCCGTTGTCCGTCCGTCCGTGCATCCGTCCGTCCGTCTGTCCGTTAACATTTTCAAAGGACTTCTCCTCTGAAACCGCTGAGCCAATTTTGCTCAAATTTTATATGGAGCCTCCTTAGGATGGGGGAACGAAAAATTGCTAAAATGGTCGCAGTCCGTTGACCAAGATGGCCGCCACGTTCATATATGGTAAAAACCTTTAAAATTCTTTTCCTCCAGAACCGAGAATGCCTTGGGGCTGAACCTTTGCAGGAATCATTGGGGAAGGGAGGTCTACCAAAATTGCTAAAAGAATTGTCGTATGTTGACGTTTGACCTTTTTACGGCAAGGTCAAGTTTGCTTCCCTATGCATTTGTATCTTCTTCTTTTGCTTCCTTATGCATTTGTATGGGAAACATGTTCAGAATTTCAAACAACTTCTCCTCTGGAGCCTGTTGGCCAATTTTGCTCAAATTTCATATGGAGCCTCCTTAGGGCGGGGGAACAAAAAATTGCTAAAATGGTTGCGGTCCGTTGACCAAGATGGCCGCCGCGCCAATATATGGTAAAAACCTTTAAAAATCTTCTCCTTCAGAACCGAGAATGCCTTGGGGCTGAACCTTTGCAGGAATCATCGAGGACGGGAGGTCTACCACATTGCTAAAAGAATTGTCGTACGTTGACTTTTGACCTTTTTACAGCAAGGTCAAGTTTGCTTCCCTGTGCATTTGTATGGGAAAAACCTTTAAAAATCTTCTTCTCCAAAACCTAGCATGCCTTATGGCTGAATCTTTACATATATCTTCAGGAACAGGAGGGCTACCAAAATTGCTAAAATAATGGTCGTACATTGACATTTGACCTTTTTACGTTAAGGTCAATTTTGCTTCCTTATGCATTTGTATGGGAAAAATGTTCAGAATTTCAAACAACTTCTCCTCTGGAGCCTCTGGGCCAATTTTGCTCAAATTTCATATGGAGCCTCCTTAGGTAGGGGGAACAAAAGATTGCTAAAATGGTCACGGTTCGTTGACCAAGATGGGCGCCATACCCATATATGGTAAATAACTTTATAAATCTTCTTCTCTAGAAACGAGAATGCTTTGGGACTGAATGTTTGCTTAAATCATCGGGGACAGGGGGTCTACCAAAGTTGCTAAAATAATGGTCATACATTGACATTTGACCTTTTTACGGCAAGGTCAAGTTGCTTCCTTATGCATTTGCATGGGAAAAAAACATTTAAAAATCTTATTCTCCAAAACCGAGGATGGCTTGTGGCTGAATCTTTGCATATATCATCTGGAACGGGCAGTCTACCAAAGTTGCTAAAATAATTGTCACACATTGACATTTAACCTTTTTACGGCGAGGTCAAGTTTGCTTCTGTATGCATTTGTATGGGCCCCATACATTTGTATGGACAAAATGTTGATAATTGGAAATAGCTTTTCCTCTGAAGCCTCCGGGCCAGTGTTGCTCAAATTTCATGCGGAGCCTCCGTGGGCAGGAGAATGAAAGATTGCTAAAATGGGTATGGTCCATTGATCAAAATGGCTGCCATGCCCATATATGGTAAAAACCTTTAAAAATCTTCTTCTCCATAACCAAATAAGCCCTGGGTCCTAATCTTTGCACAAATTACAGGGGACAGGAGATCTACCAAAATTGCTAGAATGATGGTTCTATGTTAACATTTGAGCAATTTTTGCCTCCAAGGTCAAATTTGCTTCCCTATTTGTGTGGGCCATATACATTTATATTGAAAGTATGGAAGTGACTTGTAGATCAACAGTAGTTAAAATTGTTCTGATTGGAAATCTAAGATGGCCATCATCTGGTTTATATTTATAATATTTCCCTGCCACTGTGCTGTTTACATGTATAAAATCACGATTCTTCAGAAACCACTTAGCCAATTTCCACCAAATTTCACATTGATCCTTCTGTTGAAATGTGATTGATAGTTTATTCAAATGATCATGCTCCGTTGACTGTCAGGCCCATATATTCTTCTTCAAAACTAAGAACTGTTCAAATGATGATATTTTCATTAGTTGCGATGATAGGATTGGAAAAATGTTGCATAACATCTGCATGTCTGCAGTGGCCATGTCACTCAGGTGAGCGAATCGTGGCCCGTGGGCCTCTTGTTATGAGGCCGCGCCACTTTGTACGATCTTGTGCAATCTGTTCCATGACTCTGTTGGTATGTTGAAGTCTTTAAGGAAGGCTTTGAGGGTGTCCATGTATCTCTTCTTCTGACCACCATAAGAGTGTTTTCGTACTGGAAGTTCTCCATAGAGGATTTTTTTGGCAAACGTTCATCAGGCATTCTGGTAACATGGCCTGTCTATCTTAACTGAGCCAATTTCAGAAGAGTATGTATACTCTGCATCCCTGCCCTTTTCAGGACATCTGTGTCTGGAATCCTGTTTTGCCACTTGATTTTTGGAAGTTTTCTAAGACAGCTTGTATGGAAGTGGTTTAGTCCTTTGGCATGCCGTTGGTAAACTGTCCAAGTTTCGCATGCGTATAATAGTGTTGGCAGCACTACCGATCTATATACTTTCAGCTTTGTGTCAAGTCTGATTCCACTTCGGGTCCCAAATACTTCCGCGTAGCCGGCCAAATGCTGCACTAGCTTTGGCAATTCTAGCATTGACGTCATCATCAATGTGTACAACTCTAGACAATGTGCTTCCAAGGTAGGTGAACTTGTCTACCACTTGCAGTCGTCGACCTTTCACTGTGATGGTAGGCTCCTTGTAAGGCTTTCCAGGTGCTGGCTGATATACTACCTCAGTCTTTTTGATGCTGATTGTGAGATCATAGCTGTCACATGAATCAGATACTTGATCCACACTTTTTTGCAATTTCTCTTCTTTTGGAGCACCCTTTGCCATGTCATCAGCAAAGAGGAACCTTATAATAGGTATTTTTTTTGCAAATAACTAAAGTTATGGCCGTATAGGCAAGTTATTTTTTTGAGTCTGCTAGCGACAGCTAGCAGGCTCTATGCAATCGCATGGGGTTTCTTACTACGTCACAAGCGGATTTTCATCACCGCTATATTCATACGCGCACTACTTCTTAATCAGACGCAATGCGGCACTATTACGGCGAACTGAATGTGAAGCAGGGGAATTTTTTATAGCTTTTCTATTTCGCTAACATAACTGTAACTGAAATCGATTTAGATAGTGCAATTTGAAACATAGACTTCAAAATTCGGTGTAGTAATACACGCCCTACTTTTGTCAATCACCCCACGCCATCTTTGATGTTGTGCTTAGCAACGGAAGCTGAACGAAAAGAAAGTATCAGCATCTACTTATTCGATATTGAATATAGCAAGACATCAGGCATTTAATTCATTCCTCCTACATGAAATTACTTTATTCACACCTCAGTGACACGGAGTTGTCTGACGACTGCTGGCCCATTTATACGTTATGACCCTTCTTTTGTGGACATCGGAAAATCTCTTGAAAACAGAAAAGGGTAGGCATAGCTGGTCGGGCTAATCTGTTGATGCTTAGGTGAAGCACTATCAAATGACAATCAGTTATTAAAGCAAATCTGGATTGAACATAGCCATTTCAAATTTATTTAATCTGCTCGTCTTCATAATAAGTTGATAAATTTATAAAATTGCACCAGAATAATCGTGGAGCTACATCAGGTGTTGAATATGTATGAACTGGAGCATATCTAGACTTGAACTTTGATAATTCTAGAAATTGGAAATTGCTGCTGGAGATACACTCATTTGGAATAATCAGGTGGTAAACTTCATTGGAAAATAAAGAGGTTCATTACTCCAATCACTGCATTGGCTTATATATGCAGATAATAAAATGGTTTTTTTTTGTGAAGAAAGAAACAAAACAGAAGAGAAATAATTGTATTTAGTTTTTCAGTACATGGTTAGATTATTTATGTATATCTGTTTTACACAGATGCCTCAGTAAAGACCCATTCTTATTTATACATTAAAAGAAGTAGAATGCATTTCCATCTGACTGATTTTGAGAAATTAAATTGATAGTGAAAGCATGTAGTACAAAGTGTTCATGTTGGTTGTTTTTCAAGGAATAGTAAATTTTCTCACAAAGCCTTGTCTCTGAATGTAAATTTAATATTGGATGAAGCCACTGGTTGTAAGAAAGTGTGAAAATATGGATATAGAGCAAAATCCAGGTCCATCAAATCATATAAATCTAATTATGTAATTAAGTTAATGCCTTTTTTCGCGGCACTGCCTTCTGAACAATTCAGAGTAACTACAGTTGCTATACTGGATGTACATTACTCTGTGGTGGTTCTGAATCTCTTTTAACTACACTTTTATTTAACTTTAACATGGGTAAAGTAACGTTATTATTTACCTGTATTATCAGTTAGATAACACACTTTTTGAATAAAAATTACTGGCATGTTTCTTATTTTTCTTAAGGAATATATGTTGTGGATATTCATTAAAAGAGCCCTACCAATGAATGACCTTCTAATAAGTTCCAACATGTTTTTGTGTTGAAATTATAATGAACTAGAACATGTGTTTGAACAACACTATGACCCCAACTATATGGTTTCCCTTAAACATGCATTGTCCATAATACTGAAACACTAAAAATGGCTAACTTCAAAAGTAAGAATAGGATGGCCGAAACATTCCCATACAGAACTAGTATTTTTACCGCTGGGCGGCAAATAAATTCCAACCACAGTTTCGTCTGCCATCATAATGAGAGTAAAGCAAAATGCAATTGGCTATCAGTCAAGCGTCATCCAATCAAAATCGCGCTCTGAAAATGTCACTTTGTAGACCGGATTAAAGAATGTAACGAACACAAATAAGCGAATCTGAATAGAAGCGTTCATCATATCGATACTCCATCATGTGTATCGATACATGAAGCGTATCGGGATGCACCAATGCATCGATGAATCGTCCCACCACTAGGCGTAACTCAGCTAATATTTGGTGGATTGTAACCTCAAAACAATACACCCTTCTCTACATCTTGGTCTAACTATAGCATAAATGAAGTTTCAGCTTGATCGGATATAAATTGTTGGAGGAGTTAACCAGAAACTAGAAGTTTAAAGAAATTTTCAATGGGGCTTAACTCTGCTAATATTTAGTGGACTGTAACCTTGAAACAATATGTGCTGCTCCACATCATGGTCTAGCTATAAATGAAGTTTCAGCTTGATCGGATGTAAATTGTAGGAGGAGTTAGCCGGAAACGAAAAGTTTAATGAAATTTTAAAAGGGACATAACTCTGCTAATATTTGGTGGACTGTGACCTAGAAACAATATGCACTGCCCCCACATCTTGGTCTAACTAAAAATGAAGTTTCAGCTTGATCAGATGTAAATTGTAGGAGCAGTTATCAGGAAACGAAAAGTTTAAAGGAATTTTCAAAGGGCTATAACTCTGCTGATATTAAGTGGACTGTAACCTCAAAACAATATGCACTGTTCCACATCATGGTCTAACTATAAATGAAGCTTCAGCTTGATCAGATGTAAAGTGTAGGAGTTAACCAGAAACGAAATGTTTTCTGAAATTTTCGAAGGGGCATAGCTCTGCTAATAATTGGTGGTCTGTAGCCCAAAAACAATATGTGCTGCTTCACATCATGGTCTAGCTATATACCAAATTTCATTTTAATCGGATGTAAACTGTAGGAGGCGTTAGCCGGAAACGAAAAAGTTTTCTGACGGACGTCATACCCCGTAAAATAATATGTCCCGTTTTTCAAACAGGTGTATAATAATTCAAAAAAGTATAAATGCAAGAGTTATGGTTCTTGTGCGCTGCATGTTGTCTAATGCTGATTGATATTTACATGACCTTTCTTGAAGATATCTTGAACAGGTTTCAAGTTACAGAGCGGACACGATTTTGTGACGCATAAAGTTCCAAGTGAAATAACTCAAAAAGTATAAATGCAAGACGTATGGTTCTTGTGCTCTGCATGTAAGATAATGTTGATTGATATTTATATGAAGTTATGTGGAGACAGCTTGAACCATTTTCAAGTTACAGAGTGGACAAGATTTTGTGACAGATGCCCGAGGGAAAAAACAATACACATCTCCCTACCCTAAAGGGAGGAGACATAAATATCAGAATCCTAGCTCAAGCGGGAGGTGGTATATTGCTTTTGGTGCAGATCTTATCAGCACTGGCGTCCCCATCCAA
Organism: Anodontia alba; assembly: GCA_964016985.1. Lineage (NCBI taxonomy): Eukaryota > Metazoa > Mollusca > Bivalvia > Lucinida > Lucinidae > Anodontia > Anodontia alba. The sequence goes on along the minus strand of OZ024822.1, from coordinate 26,402,943 downwards.
GGGTGTGTGTGTGGGGAGGGGGGGGGGAATATTTAGAACAGAATAGATTCAAAAACAGGCATAACTGGCATGCTAGGTCCAATGGGGGAAAAAAAAAAAAGCAAGAGGACCATGATGGTCCTATATCGCTCACCTGAGCAAACAGCTTTGCATACTTACTGTTGAAGTTTCAGCCAAGTTTACTGCTCTAAAATTTTTGTATAAATTTTATAACCCTGCACCCCAGTTGCCATGTTTTTTTCATCCATCATGATGGCTTGAACTGAATAGTGAAAGAGGATCACCAAAGGAACATTTCTGCTGTTATATTGAAATTGGTCCAGTGGTTTCTGACAAATAGATTTTTAAAATGTCTTATATAGATATATAGGGAAATTAAGCCCCACCCCCTAACGCCCATGTTTTTTGACAAATCATGACAGCTTGAACAAACTTGGTAGAGGGTCACCAAAGGAAAAATCCTGCCAAGTTATATTGAAATCGGTTCAGTGGTTTCTGACAAGAAGATTTTTAAAGTTTTCTATTTAGATATATAGGGAAAATAAGCCCCACCCCTAGCAACCATGTTTTTTGACGAATCATGATTGCTTGAACAATCTTGATAGGGGGTCACCAAAGCAACATTCCTGGCAAGTAATATTAAAATCAGTCAGGTGGTTTCTGACAAGATGAATTCTAAAGTTTTCTATACAGATATATACGGAAAATAAGCCCCGCCCCATGAAGGCCATGTTTTTTGACATATCATGAGGGCACAATCTTAGTAGAAGGTCACCAAAGCACATTCCTGTCAAGTTACATTGAACTCAATCCAACGGTTTCTTACGAGAAGATTTTTAAAGTTTTCTATATAGGGAAAATATGCTCCGCCCCCTAGCCGCCATGTTTTTTGATGAATCATAAAGGCTTGAACAATCTTGGTAGAGGGTCACCAAAGAAACATTCCTGCCAAGTTATATTGAAATCGGTCCATTGGTTTCTGAGAAGAAGATTTTTAAACTTTTCTATATACCCGGTAGATATATTTGGAAAATAAGCCCCTCCCAGTGGCGGCCATTGTTTTTTGACGAAACATGATAACTTGAACAATCTTGGTAGAGGGTCAACAAGGAAAGATTTCTACCAAGTTATAATGAAATCGGTCCAGTGGTTTCTGACAAGAAGATTTTTAAAGTTTTCTATAGAGATATATAGGGAAAATAAGCCCCACCCCCTGGCAGAATTTTTTTTAGACGAATCATGACTGCTTGAACAATCTTGGTAGCAGGTCACTAAAGCAACATTCCTGCCAAGCTATATTGAAATTGGTCCATTGGTTTCTGACAAGAAGATTTTTAAACTTTTCTATATAGATATATAGGGAAATTAAGCCTCCCTCCCCACCCACCACCCGGCGGCAATGTTTTTTTGACAAATCATGATAACTTGAACAATCTTGGTTTAGGGTCAAAAGGAAAGATTTCTGCCAAGTATTAATGAAATCGGTCCAGTGGTTTCTGACAAGAAGAATTTTAAAGTTTTCTATATATATAGGGAAAATAAGCCCCGCTCCCTAGCTGCTATGTTTTTTGACAAATCATGACGGCTTGGACAATCTTGGTAGAGGATCACCAAGGAAACATTTTTGCCTAGTTATATAGAAATCGGTCCAGTGCTTTCTAACATGAAGATTTTTAAAGTTTTCTATATAGATATATAGGGAAACAAGAGGCCCACGGGCCACGGCTCGCTCACCTGAGTCACTGCAGACATGCAGATGTTATGCAACATTTTTCCAATCCTATCATCACAACTAATGAAAAGATCATCATTTGAGCAGTTCTTAGTTTTGAAGAAGAATATATGGGCCTGACAGTCAATGGTGCATGATCATTTGAATAAACCATCAATCACATTTCAACAGTAGGATCAATGTGAAATTTGGTGGAAATTGGCTAAGTGGATTCTGAAGAATCATGATTTTATACATGTAAACAGCACAGTGGCAGAGAAATATAATAAATATAAACAAGATGATGGCCATCTAAGATTTCCAATCAGAACAATTTTAACTACTGTTGATCTACAATTCACTTGAATACTTTCAATATAAATGTATATGGCCCATACAAATGCATGGGGAAGCAAATTTGACCTTGGAGGTAAAAAGGTCAAACGTCAACATAGAACCATCATTTTAGCAATTTTGGTAGCTCTCCTGTCCCCCATAATTTGTGCAAAGATAAGGGCCCAGGGCTTATTTGGTTATGGAGAAGAAGATTTGTAAATTTTTTTTTACCATTATATGGGCATGGCAGCCATTTTGATCAATGGACCATGCCCATTTTAGCAATCTTTCATTCTCCTGCCCAAGGAGGCTCTGCATGAAATTTGAGCAACACTGGCCCGGAGGCTTCAGAGGAAAAGTCATTTGAAATTATCAACATTTTTTCCATACAAATGTATGGGGCCCATACAAATGCATACAGAAGCAAACTTGACCTCGCCGTAAAAAGGTTAAATGTCAATGTATGACAATTATTTTAGCAACCTTGGTAGACCGCCCGTTCCCGATGATATATGCAAACATTCAGCCACATGCCATCCCTTTTTTTGGAGAATAACATTTTTAAATGTTTTTTTCCCATATAAATGCATAGGGAAGCAAACGACCTTGCCGTAAAAAGGTCAAATTTTAGCAACTTTGGTAGACCCTCCGTCCCCGATGAATTATGCAAAGATTCAGCCCCAAAGCATCCTCGGTTCTGGAGAAGAAGATTTTTAAATGTTTTTACCATATATGGGCATGGCGGCCATCTTGGTTAATGAATTGCGACCATTTTAGCAATCTTTTGTTCCCCCAACCTAAGGAGGCTCAATATGAAATTTGAGTAAATTTGGCCCAGAGGCTCCAGAGGAGATGTTATTTGAAATTCTGAACATTTTTCCCATATAAATGCATAAGGAAGCAAAATTGACCTTACCGCAAAAAGGTCAAATGTCAATGTACAACCATTATTTTAGCAACTTTGGTAGCCCTCCCATTCCCGATGATATGTGCAAAGATTCAGCCACAAGGCATGCTCGGTTTTGGAGAAGAAGATTTTTAAAGGTTTTTCCCATACAAAAGCATAGGGAAGCAAACTTGACCTTGCCGTAAAAAGGTCAAATGCCAACGTACGACAAATCTTATAACAACTTTGGTAGCCCTCTTGTCCCTGATGATTCTTGCAAAGATTCAGCCCCAAGGCATCCTCGGTTATGGAGAAGATTTTTAAAGGTTTTTACCATATATGTGCATGGAGGCCATCTTGGGTCAACAGACCATGACCATTTTAGCAATCTTTCGTTCCCCCACCCTAAGGAGGCTCCACATGAAATCTGAGCAAAATTGGCTCAGCGGCTTCAGAGGAGAAGTCATTTGAAAATGTTAATGGACGGAGGAAAAGTGATCACTATAGCTCATCCTGAGCAGAGGTCAGGTGAGTTAAAAAAAAAAAAGTCCCACCCCCCTGGCGGCCATGGTTTTTGACGTATCATGACGGCTTGAACAATCTTGGTAGAAAGTTACAAAAGAAACATTCCTGCCGTGTTATATTGAAATCGGTCCAGTGGTTTCTGACAAGAAGATTTTTAAACTTTTCTGTATAGATATATAGGGAAAATAAGCCCCGCCCTCTGGTGGCCATGTTTTTTGAGGAATCCAAATGGCTTGAACAATCTTGGTAGAGGATTACTAAAGGAACCTTTCTGTAAAATTATATTGAAATCGGCCCAGTGTTTCTGACAAGAAGCTTTTAAAAGTTTTCCATATAGATATATACATGTAGGAAAAATAAGCTCCGCCCCCTGGCAGCCATGTTTTTTGACGAATCCAGATGGCTTGAACAATCTTGGTACAGGATCACCAAACAAACATTCCTGCAAAATTATATTGAAATCGGTCCAGTGGTTTCTGACAAGAAGATTTTTAAAGTTTTCTATATAGATATAAAGGGAAAATAAGCCCCGCCCCCTGGCGGCCATGTTTTTTGACGAATCCAAATGGCTTGAACAATCTTGGTAGAGGATCATCAAAGTAACACTCCTGCAAAATTATATTGAAATTGGTCATACTTTACTGGATGTATTTGGCCAGACAGTCCCGAGCAAACATTGTAAACCCCCATGAGATGCTACAAAAAGCGGTGTCACATCAGGGGCTAAACTGTTTGCCACCCATTGAGCTATTTTTAGACAAAACATTCGGTAGTAAATTGTACTTGTTAGCTCACCTGAGCGCAAAGTGCTCATGGTGAACTATAATTGTGGTCAGTCAATGTCCGTCGTCCGTCATGTGACGTCAACAATTGATTTAAAAGCCTACTCCTACACCCCTGGGCAAATTGACTCGATACTTGGTAGGAAGCATCGGGGTGACTTGTACATCAAAAATAGCTAAAATCATGCCGATCGGAAATCCAAGATGGCCGCCATGGCCGCCATCTTGAAAATCTATTTTTCACTTCTTCTCCTGAACCGAAAGGCCAATTGACTCCAAACTTTCTAGGAAGCACTGGAGTGACTTGTAGGTCAAAAATAGTTAAAATCTTGCCAATCGAAAATCCAAGATGGCAGCCATCTTAAATCTATTTTTAGCTTCTTCTCCTGAACCGAAAGGCCAGTTGACTCCAAACTTGCTAGGAAGCATCTTGTAGATCAAAACTAGCTAAAATCGTGTTGATCAGAAATCCAAGATGGCCACCATCTTGAAAATCTATTTTTCGCTTCTTCTCCTGAACGGAAAGGCCAATTGACTCTTAACTTGCTAAGAAGCATCGGGGTGACTTGTAGATCAAAAATAGCTAAAATCATGCTGATCGGAAATCCAAGATGGCCGCCATGGCAGCCATCTTGAAAATCTATTTTTCGCTTCTTCTCCTGAACCGAAAGGCCAATTGACTCCAAACTTGCTAGGAAGCATAGGGGTGACTTATAGATCAAAAGACGCTAAAATCATTCCAAATGGAAATCCAAGATGGCCACCATGGCGGCCATTTTGAAAATCTATTTTTCGCTTCTTCTCCTGAGCCGAAAGGCCAACTGACTCCAAACTTGGTAGGAAGCATCAGGGTGACTTGTAGATCAAAAATAGCTAAAACCATGCTGATCGGAAGTCCTAGAGGGCCACCCTGGTGGCCATCTTGAAAATCTTTTTTTCGCTTCTTCTCCTAAACCCAAAAGCTAGTTGACTTGAAACTTGGTAGGAAGCATCGGGGTGACTTATAGATTAAAAATGGCTAAAATCGTTCTGATTGGAAATCCAAGATGGCTGCCATGGTGGCCATTTTGAAAATGTAGATTTTTCACTTCTTCTCCTGAATCAAAAGGCTTATTGGCATTAAACTAGGTAGGAAGCATCAGGGTGACCTGTAGATCAAAAATAGATAAAATCATCCCTATCAGAAATCCAAGATGGCTGCTATGACAGCCATCTTTAAAATCTATTTTTCGCTTCTTCTCCTGAATTGAAAGGCCATTTAACTCGAAACTTGGTAGGAAGCATTTAGGTGACTTGTAGATCTAAAATAGCTTAAATTGTTTGGATAGGAAATCCAAGATGGCTGTCATGGTGGCCATCTTGAAACTCTTTTCCTTTCACTTATTTTCCTGAACCAAAGGGCCAGTTAATTTGAAAATTGGTAGGAAGCATCAGGATGACATGTTGATATAAAAATAGCTAAAATCCTTCCGATTGGAAATCCAAGATGGCGGCCATCTTGAAAATCTATTTTTCTTTACTTCTTCTGAACTGAAAGACCATTTATTGACTCGAAACTTGGTAGGAAGCATCAGGGTGACTTGTAGATCAAAAAACGCTCAAATGGTTGCGATAAGAAATCTCAAATTGCGGCTATGGTGGCCATCTTGAAAATCTGTTTTGAACTTTTTCCCCTGAACCGAAAGGGCAATTGACTTAAAGTTCATTGGAAGTATCGAAGTGACTTGTAGATCAACAGTAGCTAAAAGTCATTCTGATTGGAAATCCAAGATGGCTACCATCTTGTTTATGTTTATTATATTTCCCTGCCACTGTGCTGTTTACATGTATAAAATCATGATTCTTCAGAAACCACTTAGGCAATAGCAACCAAATTTCACATTGATCCTACTGTTGAAATGTGATTGAGAGTTTGTTCAAATGATCACGCTCCATTGACTGTCTTGCCATATATAATATTCATCTTAAAAATTAAGAACTGCTTAAAGGATGATCTTTTCATTAGTTGCGATGACAGGATTGGAAAAATGTTACATAACATCTGCATATCTGCACTCACAATGCTACTCAGGTGAGTGGCCCGTGGGCCTCTTGTTCAATTTTAAATAAAGTATGGTAAGGAGTTGAGGTGAGTAACCGACCCAGAAATCAAATTTCGGGTAAGGTGTTCACATGCTGTGTTTAAAGGAGTGTAGATATTGATGTAGTGTATGTACAAGAATCTCAGACATGTGACAGACTATTGAAGCGATATATGAGCCTCTTCATGGGATAAAAATCTTATGCCATATGCGAACAACAAAGACACGTGGTTTTTGCTATGCGCAGTCTGATCAGCACCGTTGTTGTTCGCTGTCTAGACAGTAAACAACCTATCAAAACTTTCAAGACTAGCTAATCTGGCACAATGGCCGAGTTAGCCAGTCTACGGCTGAGTAAGCAGGTCCGAGTCTTATTTGGTCGAAAACCTCGAAGACAGGTTTTTCATGTCGTTGCTTATATATTATCTGTACTTTGACAAAGTGCAGGGAGACTTTGTAGCGGCATCACACAGTGCTAAACACAAGCTACAATTGGATTAATTAACGCATAATTTTACTGCAAGCATATTTTATTTTCGGGCTTCAGAAGGGGGAAAATAGGACCTTATGCACATACTCCGTTCAACTTCTTAAACCTCATTGAAATATATTTATATCGGAAAGATTATTAAATCCAGAAAATAGGAGCTAAATTTTGCAGTAAGGAGGGTGTACATGCCGAAAAATTGTTATGCCATGAATTATACGATTTTTGCTTAAAGGATCTGTTTTAAGGTCTTTGTGAACATGTCGCTTTGCGACAAATGTCTTATATTGAATTAATTTTCTCCGTAACACATTATCCAAGTTGATAAAATAATATATAGAGGCTGTTGCATTATGTGAGGGATTTTTACAGATCCCTCATTTATTATTCGGAACTAGCGAAACTATTTGGAACTAGCCAAATCAGTGGAGAACTTCACATTCATCACAAGGGCAGATAACCTAAGGCGAAGGACAAAGTCTTTGGTGTGATATTTCAAGGAAGGCTAGTACTCTGTATCAGCCAATAAAGTCCAAATTTTGATCAGCCACTTATTTGGAAATTGTTATGAAGCATAACTTTACCTGGTTCTAGCCAAATGACTGTATCTGATCAATTGTGCCAGCTTTAGTGTTCAGACAACAAAATTCACTTGCCTACACCTATATGCTTATGTGTGTGCAGAGTTGGAGCATGGGCATGTCACTATGACTTTGAGGATTCAAAATGTTCTTGGTATTTTTGCAGCTAATAAAAATTGTCCAGATAATTGAGGAGTGTGGGTAAAAAATATTTCAGTCATTATAAATAAAGATAAAGAGCCTTAAATAAAAGGTTGCATATAAGAATTTAAGAAATAGACAACATAAGCTGTGTAGAGCTTTTAATGCTTATAAGTTCTTTCAACAGCTAGCCCTACTGGGATGTCCAACAGAACCATGATCAAAATCAAGATTTGTGATCTAGTTTGCTAAGTTTTTACTATACATATGTGTACAGTATAATAATTACTGTATTTTTTAAGTCTAGTCCCATATAATTCACATCTTAGAATTTTTTGCTGTTATTATTTAGCCCGGTTTCATGTATTTTCACGTTACTAATGGTAAAACGTTTCATCATAACTACTTACAGAGACAAATGCTGAAAATAATTCTGAAGTCATCTAAATTATTATCTGAGCATTTATTTTATGTACAAATAATGCAGTTCTTTGGATTTGATTTGTGAAAGCATTTGTGTAAACAAGCCAACCACGTTGCCGCCATTTTGAACCAAAAGCCATGTACCTTCGCGTTAATTAAATTTTTGGCAGAAAATCATCATGTAATTGGAATGTGATTTTTGCAAATTTTGGCCATTTTCAAAATAAAGTACGGATACCGTATTAATCCGCCTATAAGACGATTTGTTTATAAGACGGGGGCTGTTTTTGGGCCCTTCCCAGGCAGGATTTTGCTTTTAATTAATTATAAGATGGGTTAAAAAAGTCGCCTGTCGGAGACATTCCCTGCCACTTAGAAATTCCTAAAGTACATGAAGACATTGGCGATGATTGGTCAGATTTGTAAGTGAATTTATCACAGAGCAGGAATTAAAAAAAAAACTCCCAACACCACTTACAAGCATGCATACCGTATTTAACTGTGTATAACACGCACCTTATTTACCCAGAAAACGTTTATAAAATCCGATGTGTATTATTTATAGGAACACCAAAATCGGGACAGAAATCACCAAGATAATCGGTCGCGGAAACTCATGACATTCACGATCGCCCGTTAAAAATGCGAAATAGAATGATTGCTATAAGATATTCATGATTTTTTATACCTATCTTGCCCATACCAGGGTTCTGGCAGCTCAAAACAAGCAACTCGATCTGATTTGTAGTAATTTGATATCCTTTTCATGTCCATGCTTTTTTTGTTTACGCTTTTTTATTTTGCTGATCATGTGATCTCTTCAAAGGGAAACTACTCAAACAGGCATATGCATATGAATCTGTATTGATTACCGGACTTTGACAAGACTCAACCGTAACTTGAATAAATCAGCCTGCACAACTGATTTATTGTAGTTCAAAATAGGAAATAAATTTGGTAGAACATAAATATTGGCACGAACGATCATACATTGAAAAAATAAAAAAGTATTTAAGTTTATGCAATTATTAAAATTATTGATAATAAACAAAACCAACCGGGCTTTTGAGGTAGGTAGATCGGTCATTTGCATTTTATCTTTTATTTTCTTACCACCCAGCTAGCATTCTATGTAAATCTACATCGGGCCGTCATCGGCCCGTCAGCTACCCTGACGGGCCGATGACGGCCCGATATAGATTTACGTAGAATGCTGACTGGGCATATGTTTATCTTTTTTTTTCTTTTTTTTTTTTATTTAAACTTTTCTTCCAACTTACCAAAAAAATTGTTTGAAATAAACAATGTTTATGATAAAGAAAATCAAACTACCAGCATACATCTGTGCACTTAATTGGTTAATTGGCAGTCAGAATGACAACTAGTCGACTTTAGTTGTTGTTTGCATTGCCCTGAGGCACTGAGTTGATAATTTCACGTCTCAGTTAAGAAAGTGACACAAAGAAGGTGTTAATTATGAGAACACAAAAGAAATAACTACATTTTTATTATCATAGCGTCTGCAGTGGGGAAGCAAAGAACTGCCTACACTACATCAAGTTGCCTGAGGCCCATGGTAACAGAGCTGCACAACGAAAATTCAGTTAGCATTATCGTAAATTCGGCCTGTTTCTACTCTAATCCTTCCGAGTTCGGCCATTTTCAACTCAGTCCTAGTGAAATTTGACACTTAGTATCTGGTAACTTAGTAAATAACGCACAGATAAATTCTTCGTGTTTTACATAGAACATCTCTTTTTTTTATTTCAAAACTATTTAGCAAATATTCAGTGCGTGTTATACACGGGTGCGAGTAATACACAGAAAAATTCGGTACTTCACCTACAAAATTACCTTGCTGCTATTTCTGTCAAGGGACGAAGGTAAACATTATATCCTTCTACCGGTTTCGAAGATCGGCATTTTCCGTGACCACGTGGCACCACCGGACTTTGCCGAAAATACCGATATGGCCAAAGATCTTGATTATAAGATGGGTCTGGATTTTTGGGGGCTTTTTTTTTTTTTTTTGGAAAAATCCCCGTCTTATAGGCGGATTAATACGGTACCTTAGATTTGATATTTTCATAGAAAAAATAAGTTAGTCTTAGCTGTAAAAATTGATTTAATAGATATAGGTGTAAATGTCATTAAGGACTGTTATCACCACGGTCAATATATTTCTTTTCTAAGCGGAAATCACAAAACAACAGTGTATTTCTGAAAACAAACCTTGCCCACTAAAGCGTGACTTTGTATTTAAAACATCCAGCAGGTAGGTGGCGCTGCCGTTTATTTTCATTGAGAAATCAGTTTAACGCAATATTGAATTTAACGCGAAAATACATGGAGTATATTACTTTTATTCACACAGACTATTTAGGCTGACAAAATTAATCAGATAATTGATTAACTGATCTATAAATTCCACAAAAATGATAATCATTACAGATGTCTTATAGTCAATGAGACTCCACATTTTGCGGCATCCCATCTGGGTCTACACTGTTTGCTCAGGCCTATTTGACCAAATACATACAGTAAAGTATAACATGGGAAGAGTCCTGCTCAGACAGACAAGTAAATTGACCAAATCTTTTGTGATAAATAATCGATCACAATGACAGGAGTGATAATCGACCAGATTAGCCAGCCTTAGAGTCTATTTATACATTGTATTTGCTGTATGATGATTCTAGCGAATAAAAAGAAAAGAAAAAAAATGCAACAATGTATCCATTTAAAGATACTGCCTCCAGATTTGTGGGACTTTTACCCAACCCGATCACATGATGAACAGGCCCTGCCTAAGGCAACTCTGCCCTGGAGACTATAGGCAGCCCAACTACTTCGCTGGCCCCGATGGGCGGGGGCCGTGGTCTGTGGGTCGTGATTTCTGAATACCCGATAATCAGTGCACGTCGGTAATAGGTACCAAGTTACGCTACACTACCGGTCACAGGAGCTTGACATTGGATAATTTCTACTTATAGGGCCTGTCCTTCGAACCTTCGATTATTTCATAATCGTAGGGACAGGCCCTATAAGTAGAAATTAGCAAACGTCAAGCTCCTGTGCTACCGGTTGCCTACATGAAATGCACTTTACGGCATCAGGAATTTTGCTGAAGAACTGAACAAGTATCTGTTGTTGTTTTTCGCGTGCGACACACCATGAATTTCAAAAATGCAGGTAAAAGAAGCTTTCATGTCTGTAGCCTCGCGAAAAATAAACTGTTCGACAGCCGGTAGATTCTAGTAAACAAGCTGGTTGTCATACGACAACACACACAGTTGTCGCAACACCCAGAAGGTCGGAAACCAGACACGATACGTATCGCTGAGCACTTTCATTGGCTGACTGACATCACATGTCTCAGTCGAAACACTCGGTGTTATTCGCTTTAATCATTGCGACTTTTCAGGCCACGGCAAGGGTCCGTACACACAATTCTGTTCTATTCCATACGTGTTATCATTTGACGCCACCGTCGTGGCTGCTTCTTCGCGGCTGCTTCTTCGCAGCCACGAGGCGGTGTCGCTACAAGAAAATGCATCTGTATTATTGCAAGGAAGTATCCATCAAAGTGATGGGATATTTAGTCCTGATTCAAGAGGGCGTCAATGCCTACCATGTTGTTTAGTATTATTGGCGAAAGCTGTACAGAAAAGGAGCTGTACCAACAAGTTGAATGTCAACAACATGAATGAAATTCTGTTTGCAGGAGATAAATAATACAAGTATGCAAAAAAGAATGCCAAGACATATCATGACTATTTAGAGCCATGTGATTTGCCATCTTATTTTTCACTTGACAACCAGCATTATCCCTGGAAAGTGAAAAAAAAACAAAAAAAAAAAAAAAAAAAAAAAAAACATTTTCAGGAAATTTAAATATCTTATCCTTAGTGGAGTATCCTTTCCTTGATTTAGAGACAGGACTCGCTATGACTTTCTCATTCAACCCATATGCAGTCTTCATTTGCAACGGCTTTTCTATTGCATTATTGGAACAAGGTGACTGTTTCTACCTTTTTGAGTCACATGCAAGAGCTTCAGATGGAATGCCAAATGTTAATGGCAAAAACATTTTGTTAAAGAAAACAAATATAACTGGCATTTTCCTTACATTTGCGTAGATTGTTTAGTTTTGACAATTCCTTTACTACAACAGCGGTGAGTCAGTTTGATTTGCATTCGCTCTGTATATCTCAAGTTTGCAGGGAGACCATAAAATGATACCAATGAGCTGGGTTTCAAATTTGTGACATAACTACCTATCCTCCTTTACAAGAATGTATTTCATTTGAGTTGTGTCCATCACAGCCTTATGCTTCCTCCCAGCTTGCTGACAGCTTAAATGAACACGGTTCCGCATTACTTGATTCACCCCTTATATGTGAAGAATTGCAAACCTCCCTGAATAAGAAACTTAAGTTAAGTGACACATCAAAAGATGGTTTGAGCAGTAAGAAATTTAAAAACAAAGAAAGTGCTATAGTCACACAGTTTCACAAGTTGGTGTCTTGTGGTCCCCAGTACATATGTACAAGTTGTTGTCAAACATTTTTCAGACATTCTGATGTTAAATTTGATATTCAGGGTCTAAAGCCCGAGATGAAAAGACTCTGTACATTAGGACATAAAAGTGTGGAGGATAAGGAATGGATCTGTCAACAATGTGCTAATAGTTTGAAGAAAAATAACTTGAACAAATATCTTCCTTTTTGTCAAGCCCGCTTGCGCTGAGCAAGACATAGTCACCATAGCTGCATTTAAGTGTATATTAGTGAGTCCATCCGTATTTGTCCGTCCTAGCTAGAAATTTTGCATGCAGAATCATCTTTCAGTGTAGTTTGAAATTTCTCCAAGACTTGGCCTTGAGGTCAGATTTGTCAAGGACATGCACTTACCAGCAGAATTTAAGAGTTTTTAAAGAAAGTCTTCTATTCAGGAAGTGCAATGCCCAGATGCTTGATATATTCCATAGAGCTCCATCTTATCGTATAGTATTGATAGCATTGGAATGTCGTCTATCTTCTTTGCATGTATTGTGTAAAATTGCATAGAAGATACACAGCACTCCATTAGTACTTTACAAGCTAGCAGACTCTTAGGACTATCAGTCCTTTGATTTTTTTTTAACATCTTCTTTTATTAGATTTGCAAGGAAATGTTGCCATTATTAAATCTTTATGAATACATTTATTAAATGATACAGAATTAAGAAGCTTGACTAATATCAAAACTTATAAACATAATTCTTTTTTATGCCCCCAACTTCAAAGAAGTTGGGTGGGGGGGGGGGGTGTGGGGGGGGGGCATATTGTTTCTGGGTTGTTCATCCGTCCATCCGTCGTTCGTCACGCTTTTTGATGCATTGCATAACTTTAGAACCTTGAATGCTACTGTTTTGAAATTTCTTATATGGATTCCTCATGAAAAAATAGCTGACATGTATTTTTTTTCTTGACAGAATTATGCCCCTTTCTGAGTTATGGCCCTTTGAAAAAAATATTGACACAATCTTGTCAGCAAAATATCTCAAAAAGTATTAAAGCTAGAGCCTTGAAACTTGATGAATAGACTGGTAGTGATGAGTAGACAACCTGATTAATTTTTGAAAAAATTTTGAAAAATACTTCTTGAGTTATGGCCCTTTGTAATTTTGGGCATTTATACTTTGTCAGCAAAATATCTCAAAAACTGTTTGAGCTAGAACCTTGAAACTTAGTAAATGGATTTGTAGTGATGAGTAGATGACCTGATTAACTTTTGAAGAAATTCTGAAAAATACCTCATGAATTATGGCCCTTTGTAATTTTGGGCATTTTTACCTTGTCAGCAGAAAATCTCAAAAACTATTGAAGCTAGAGCCTTGAAGCTTGATAAATAGACTGGTAGTGATGAGTAGACAAGCTGATTAACTTTTGAAGAAATTTTGAAAAATACTTCTTGAGTTATGGCCCTTTGTAATTTTGGGCATTTTTACCTTGTCAGCAAAATATCTCGAAAACTGTTAAAGCTAGAGCCTTGAAACTTAGTAAATGGATTTGTAGTGATGAGTAGATGACCTGATTTTGAATAAATTTTGAAAAATACTTCTTGAGTTATGGCCATTTGTAATTTTGGGCATTTTTACCTTGTCAGCAAAATATCTCAAAAAAATATTAGAGCTAGAGCCTTGAAACTTTGTAAATGGATTTATAATGATGAGTAGATGACCTGATTAACTTTTGAAGAAATTCTGAAAAAAAAATTCATGAGTTATGTCCCTTTGTAATTTTGGGCATTTTTACCTTGTCAGCAAAATATCTCAAAAACCGTTGGAGCTAGAGCCTTGAAACTTAATGAATAGACTGGTAGTGATGAGTAGACAACCTGATTAACTTTTGAATAAATTTTGAAAAATACTTATTGAGTTATGGCCTTTTGTAATTTTTGACATTTTTATCATGTCAGCAAAATAGCTCAAAAACTGTTAGAGCTAGAGACTTGAAACTTGGTGAATTGATTGGTAATGATGGGTAGATGACCTGATTAACTTTTGTGTAAATTCTGAAAAATATGTCATAAGTAATAACCCTTTGTAAATTTGGACATGTTTCCCTTGTCAGCAAAATATTTAAAAACTATTGAAGCTGGAGCCTTGAAACTTGATGAATAGGTTGGTAGCGATGAGTAGATGACCTGATTATGCCCCCAGTTTTAAATGAAATTGATGAGGCATATTATTTTGCCTTCGTTTGTCAGTCTGTCCATTTGTCCTTTCGTCAAGCTTTTTTGTGCATGCCATATCTTAAGAACCCTGCATGCTAGGGTTTTGAAATTTTATATTTGGGTTCCCAATGAAAAAATAGCTGACCTGTATTTTTTTCCTTGTCCAGCATGTTTGTTTAGAGATATGCCCCTTTGAAAAAAATCAGAATTAAATCTTGTGAGCCAAAGGCTCATATGAGCTTTTAATATAGCCATGCTTCTGTCGTGTGTCCTCCATCCGAAAGCACTTCTCCTAGACACAGCAAACTTCTCCCTATTTTCCCAGGAGGAAGAAGTCACTTCTCCCTTCATTTCTGAGCCAGCTTGGACCCTTAGGTTACAGTTCACCAAATATCAGCAGAGCTATGCCCCAATAAAAATTTTTAATTTTTAATTTTTTTTTTATGTATTTATTTATTTTTTTTTTTTTTTGTAATTCCACTTACAGTTTATATCTGGAGCACTGAACTATACAGGAGCCAGTTTATGTGCTACATCTTATTACTTGCCATGGGCGTATAATGCCCCGCTTGGCGGAGCTCTCTCTTGTTGCTCCTTCTTCTGAACTGTAAAGCCAGTTGACTTGAAACTTGGTAGGAAGCATTAGGATGACTTGTAGATCAAAAATAGCTCAAACCATTCTGATTAGAAATCCAAGATGGCTGCCATTTTGAAAATCCATTTTTATACGCCGGTTTGAAAAATGGGACGTATTATGTTACGGGGTATGGCGTCCGTCCATAAACTTTTTCGTTTCTGGCTAACTCTTCCTACAGTTTACATCCGATCAAGCTGAAACTTGGTATATAGTTAGACCATGATGTGGCACAGCGCATATTGTTTCGAAGTTACAGTCCACTAAATATATGCAGAGTTATGCCCCTTTGAAAATTTCTGTATACTTTTCATTTCCGGTTAACTCCTCCTACATTTTACATCCGATCAAGCTGAAACTTCATATATAGTTAGACCATGATATGGAACAGCGCATATTGTTTCGAAGTTACAGTCCACTAAATATATGCAGAGTTATGCCCCTTTGAAAATTTCAGTAGACTTTTCGTTTCCGGCTAACTCCTCCTACAGTTTACATCAGATCAAGCTGAAACTTGGTATATAGTTAGACCATGATGTGGCACAGTGCATATTGTTTGGAGGTTACAGTCCACTAAATGTTTGCAGAGTTATGCCCCTTAGAAAGTTTCTGTAAACTTTTCATTTCCGGTTAACTCCTCCTACATTTTACATCCGATCAAGCTGAAACTTCATATATATTTAGAGCATGATGTGGAGCAGGGCATATTGTTTCAAGGTTACAGTCCATCAAATATTAGCAGAGTTATGCTCCTTTGAAAATTTCAGTAGACTTTTTGTTTCCGGCTAACTCCTCCTACAGTTTACATCCGATCAAGCTGAAACATGATTTGTAGTTAGACCATGATGTGGAGCAGCGCATATTGTTTCAAGGTTACAGTCCACCAAATATTAGCAGAGCTATACCCCTTTGAAAATTTCTATTAATTTTTCGTTTCTGGCTAAATCCTCCTACAGTTTACATCCAATCAAGCTGAAACTTCATGTGCAGGTAGACCATGATGTGGAGCAGCACATATTATTTTGAGGTTACAGTCCACCAAATATTAGCAGAGTTATGCCCCTTTGAAAATTTCAGTAAACTTTTCGTTTCCGGCTAAATCATCCTACAGTTTTCATCCTATCAAGCTGAAACTTAATTTGTAGTTAGACCATGATGTGGAGCAGTGCATGCATATTGTTTCAAGGTTACAGTCCACCAAATATTAGCAGAGTTAAACCCCTTTGAAAATTTCTATTAATTTGTTTTGTTTTCGGCTAAATCCTCCTACAGTTTACATCCGATCAAGCTGAAACTTCATAAATAGTTACACGATGATGTGGAGCAGCACATATTATTTCGAGATTACAGTGCACCAAATATTTGCAGATTTATGCCCCTTTGAAAGTTTTTGTAAACTTTTAGTAGCATGTTGTTTAGAGGTAATAGTGTGCAAACTTTATTATATAATAGGTATATTTTTTGCAAATAACTAAAGTTTTGGTCATATGGGCAAGATATTGATTTTTTTTTCTTTAACATCTTTTATTAGGCTTGCAAGGAAAGGTTGTCATTTTTAAATCTTTAAAAATACTTTTTGAATTTTTTTTTTTTTTTTTTTAATACTCTTCTGATTTGGCTCCCTTGAAGACAAAAATAAAATCAGTATTAAACAAGTTAAAGGTTTACAAAAAAATTCTTGCAGCATTTTTTTTTTTGGTTGTTTATTTTTGTTTTGTTATTGTTTGGTCCGATATTGAAGTATAGGAAAAACAAATCAGCTCATATGAGCTTATAATATAGCCATGCTTCTGTGGTGTGTCCTTTGTCAGAAAGCACTTCTCCCTAGAAGCAGCAAACTTCTCCCTATTTTCCCAGGAGGGAGAAGTCACTTCTCCCTTAATTTCTTGGCCAGCTTGGACCCTTAGGTTGCAGTTCACTAAATATCAGCAGAGATATGCCCCAATGAAATTTTAAAAAAAAAAATTTTTTTTTTGTAATTCCGCTTACAGTTTATATCCGGAGCACAGAATTATGCAGGAGCCAGTTTATGTGCTACATCCTATTACTTGCCACGGGCGTATAATGCCCCGCTTGGCGGAGCTCTTGTTCATTCTTCTCCTGAACCGAATGGCTGACTTGAAATTTGGTAGGAAGCGTCTGACTGACTTGTAGATCAAATAGTGCTAAAATCATTCTGATCAGAAATCCAAGATGCTGCAGTGGTGGCCATCTTGAAAATCTATTTCTTGTTGCTTTGCCTGAACCAAAAGGCCAATTGACTTGAAACTCGGTAGGAAGCATTGGGATAACTTGTACATCAAAAATAGCTAAAATTGATCCGATCAGAAATCCAAGATGGCCGCTGTGGCGGTCATCTTCAAACTGAACCGAAAGGCCAATTGACTTGAAACTGGTAGGAAGCATCGGGGTGACTTGTACATCAAATATAGCTAAAATTGTTCCAGTCAGAAATCAAAGATGGCTGCTACAGCATCTGTCTTGAAAAAAGATAAAAACAATAGCTAAAATAGTTCCAGTGGCCCCTATATGGTGGCCATCTTGAAAATCTATTTTTCACTTCTTTGCCTGAACCTAAAGGCCAATTGACCTGAAACTTGGTTGGAAGCATCAGGGTGACTTGTAGATCAAATATAACTAAAATTGTTCCAGTCAGAAATCAAAGATGGCCGCTATAGTGTCTGTCTTGAAAACCTATTTTTTGCTTCTGCAACTGAACCGAAAGGTCAGTTGACTTCAAACTCATTAGGAAGCATTGGAGTGACTTGTAGATGGAAAACAGCTAAAACCATTCTGATCAGAAATCCAAGATCATGAAAATCTATATTTTGCTGCTTCTCCTGAACCAATAGGCTAATTGATGTGAAACTTAGAAGGAAGCATCAGGGTGACTTGTAGATCAGAAATAGCTAAAATTGTTCCAATGGGAAATCCAAGATGGCCACTGTGGGTCTTGAAAATCTATTGTTTGCTTTTTCTCCTGAACCAAAAAGCCAATTGACTTGAACTTCGGTAGAAAGCATCGGGGTGATTTGTAGAACAAAGTAACTAAAATGGTTCCAATTGGAATGTGGCAGTCATCTTGAAAATCTATTTTTCGCTTCTCCTGAACCAAAAAGCCGATTGACTTGAAACTTCGTAGGAAGCATCAGGATGACTTGTAGATCAAAAATAGCTAAAATCTTTCCAATCGGAAATCCGGGCTGCCATGGCCACCATCTTGAAAGTCTTGTTTTCGCTTCTTCTGAACTGAAAGGCCAATTGACATGAAACTTGATAGGAAGCATCAGGATGACTAGTAGATCAAAAATAGAGAAAATCTTTCAGATCGGAAATCCAAGATTGCCACTGTGGCAGCCATGTTGGAAATCTACTTTTTCTTTCTTCTCCTGAACTTTAAAGGCAATGGACTTGAAACTTGGTTGGAAGCATTGGAGTGACTTGTAGATCAAAAATAGTTAAATCATTCTGATGAGAAATCCAAGATGGCTGCCATCTTGAAAATCCATTTTTCGCTTCTTCTCCTAAACTGAAAGGCCAATTGATTAGAAGCTTGGTTGGAACCATCTGGCTGACCTGTAGATCAAATATAGCTAAAATATTTCGAACCAGACATCCAAGATGGCTGCAATGGTGGCCATCTTGAAAATCTGTTTTTTGCTTCTTTGCCTGAACCAAAAGGCCAATTGACTTGAAACTCGGTAGGAAGCATCTGGATAACTTGTAGATTAAAAACAGCTCAAATTGTTCCAATCAGGAAAATATGATGGTCACCGTTGAAAATCTATTTTTCGCTATTTTTCCTGAACCGGAATGCCAATTGACTTGAAAATTGGTAGGAAGCATCAGGGTGACTTGTAGATAAAAGATAGCTAAAATTGTTCCAGTGGCCCCTGTATGGTGGCCATCTTAAAAATCTATTTTTTTTTTTTTTTTTTTTTTTTTTTTTTTGCTTCTTCTCCTGAACCAAAAAATCAATTGACTTGAAATTCAGTAGGAAGCATCAGGGTGACTTGTAGATCAGAAATAGCTTAAATCTTTCTGATTGGAAATCCAAGATGGCCCCCGTCGTGGCCAATTGACTTGAAACTTCATAGCAAGCATCACTTGTAGAGCAAAAATAGTTAAAATCATTCCAATTAGAAGTCCCAGATGGCTGCCATGGTGGCCATCTTGAAGGAAGGAAGCATTGGGGTGACTTGTAGATTCAAAAATAGCTAAAATTGTTCCAATTGAAAATCCAAGATGAATCTATTTTTCGCTTCTTCTCCTGAACCAAACGGCC
Source organism: Anodontia alba (assembly GCA_964016985.1). Taxonomy (NCBI): domain Eukaryota; kingdom Metazoa; phylum Mollusca; class Bivalvia; order Lucinida; family Lucinidae; genus Anodontia; species Anodontia alba. The sequence goes on along the minus strand of OZ024822.1, from coordinate 26,383,351 downwards.
AACTGACTTGAAACTTGGTAGGAAGCATCAGGATGACTTGTAGATCAAAAATAACTAAAATTGTTTTAATCGGAAATCCAAGATGGCCACCGTCATGGCCATCTTGAAAATCTATTTTCTCTTCTCCTGAAACAAAAGGTCTATTGTCTTGAAACTTCATAGGAAGCATTAGGGTGACTAGTAGATCAAAATAGCTAAAATCATTCTGATTGGAAATCCAAAATGGTCGCTATGGCTGCCATCTTTAAAATCTATTTTTTTGCTTTTTCTCCTGAACCGAAAGGCCAGTTGACTCCAAAGTTGGTAGGAAGCATCAGGGTGACTTTTAGATAAAAAAGAGTCAAAATTTTTCTGATCAGAAATCCAAGATGGCCACCATGGCTGCTATCTTGGAAATCTATTATGCACTTCTTCTCTTGAACTGAGAGGCCAGTTTATCAGATATCTGGTAATCAAGTGAGCAGTACAGGGCCATTTTGGCCTTCTTGTTTTTATAGATTTTTGGAAGGCCATAGAAGTTGTCTGATGACTTCATTATCAAATGACCCCTCATCCAAGCTTTAGTGCAGGATGAAGGGCATTATTGGAGTAAAGCCAGAGGCTGAGCATGTATAACGAGCATATTGTTCCGATCCGTTCAAAACGTCCGCTTTTTAAAAAGCTAATTCTTATTATTCTTATTTTACGACATACGACATCACGTGACCACATACCCGATAACGACAATTACCTGTCGAAAAGTCATTCTTTAAAGAGCAGATAGTTTTGTTGCAATAACCACACCAACAGGGTGGGAAATTTCTCAATCCATATACTATAGCGACATGGGTGGGTGTATACATGCTCAGCCTCTGGCTTTACTCCAATAATGCCCTTCATCCTGCACTAAAGCATGGATGAGGGGTCATTATTTCCCTTCAAGCCTCCGGCTTCGCATGTATAACGAGCATCTTGAAAGGCAACAAAACTATTTTTTAAAATATACGTCATTATATCAAACAATAGGAACTATCAGATTAGCCCAACAGAGGTCATATATACTGTGTATCCTTATCAATGTTTTCGAATAAATATATCATTTTTTAAACACTGCATTTACATAAGACACTTGCTCTTTTGATACCGAGTGTCTAAAATAAAACTTCCTGAAGTTTTTCTCAGATGACCAATCTGCCTGTCTAATATTCTCTTCAATGAACACCCACTGTTAAATGCAGCTGAAGCAGAAGCTGCCCTATAGGAGTGAGCCTTGAACTTATCCGTATCAATTCCCGATAAATTCAAAACTAACTTCAACCATCTAGCAACAGTGCTGGTGGTCACCTTATTATAGGTTACATATGATATCAGAACATTTCTAGTACATCTCAATTTCTTAGTCACTTTGAGATAATGTAATAAAGTGTGCATAGCACACAACCTTTCGTCACTATAATGTTCAATTTTCAAACAATATGAATGACCCTTATGTGTAGTTTTTAATACATTAGAAAATGAAAAAATTACATAATTCTGCATAATGACCATATTATCTAAATCCATAGACACCTTAGTCTGTGCTCTTGCTGCAGTTGCCAGTGCAATGAGAGCAGTCACTTTATATGTTAATAATTTAAGAGGCAAAATACTCAATGGAAAAAGTGTGGATAAATATTTGAGAACACAAGATACATCCCAGGTGAATACATAACGGGGTTTTGGTCTTCTTTTAAAATATACACCTTTCATAAATCTTCTAATAAGTGGACAATCTTTACACCACAAGTTTCCAAAAAATGGCAGCATCTGTAACAACATGGCTTTATGGGAATTTAATACAGAATATGACTTACCCCCTTGGAATAAGTAATTCAAAAATTGGTTCTGATTCACAGGGAACTATTGCTCCTTTCTTGAGCAATTCCTGTACCTCCTGATCAACAATTGCCCACTGTTGTTTATTAAAGGGAATTTCATTTGGTATTTTATGTTGCAATGGCTGCTGATCAAAGACAATACGATAACCTGTGATAGTTTGTAGAATCCATGGGTCATCAGTGATTTTTAACCAATCATGTACATGGTATTTTAGTTTTCCGACTGAACTTACCCCAGGTCTTAATTCTGTTCGTTTGGGGCTGTCGCAGTTGCCGCAGGTGCCTTTTTTGCAACCCTGGATCTGGTCATGCCACGAAACTGCCCTCTTTGTGGGTATGGCTGGTACCTATGTTGAGTGGGGCCATATCCCCCATAACCATAACTACCATAGCTTGATGTGCCAGGAAGCTGATTCGCACGATCGCCATAACCACCTCTGCGGTAAGGAAACCTGTTGCCTCTGCCCCTTGGCCCTTTATATCCATACTGGTCTTTGCCAAGGTATGACATTGAGTCACAATTTTTAATGTCTTTTGATATGTCATCCCCAAAAAGTTTGGTAGTCACAGGAGTGGAAACATTACATAAAGCAGAATATTTTTTCTTCAAATTTGGTCTAATTAAATACCTTCTCCTCACCAATAAATTAAACTGCACTTGCCCCATAACTGTTAGGGCATCAGCGATCATGGTCCTCGCTTCTTTGTTACCTTGAATATGTGGTTTTAATATTTCTGCAAGCTTTATAATGGGTGTCATACCTGTAGCAACCAAATTTTGTATGTCTACAATTCCCCGATCTTGAGATTGTGCACGCTTATCAAGCACTTTCCAAATTTCACTGTTTACTAAAGGAGGACAAGCTAAATCACAGTTTACTGGTATCTTATATTTATTTATCAAGGAATCAGTGTCACACTGTGAGGAGCAAGCAACATTTATTAACTTTGCTAGCGATTCAGATATTGCCTTCCCTTTTTCTGGGACTTTCATTCTGGGAAGATCCCAATCAACAATTTCACCATCTTCAGGCTCAAACAAGGCCTGAGTTAAATTGTCAGCAATATTTTCCCCAGGAATTTCAGTATCAGAAATGTCAGCCCTGTCAACTTTTACATGAATATTTGGCAAATTATCTAAGGGCTGACCAAACACTGAGGTAATGTCATTTTCATCTGCATATTGTTCATTTTGAACACTAGAGATACCCAACACTTCTCTCAATTTAACAATGTCTGTCTCCGACAGATTACTCAAGTCTAAGCCACTCCCGACGCCGGCGGAAGTCACATTTTCCTTATTGGATACCCTCTTTTTGTTCTGAGGTTTTTTACTTTTTGACCTACTACTCTTTTTTGACATTTTCTCTGTACCTTTTTTACCTGACGACCTATTCTTATTTTTATGCACGACTGTGCTTGCTGTCGGCTCCTTGTCCGAGTCCGACACTGAACTAAAACCGGAGAAAGAGCCTTCCTCCGCACCATTTAAGGAAAGGACTTCGTCACCTTCCGAGCCCATATTGAATAATAATAATACACCAAAGACTTCGTCTACGGTAGAGCTCTAGTCTATAAATATATATACCCAAAGACTTCGTCTCTGGTCAGACTCTGTCACACTTTATAAATCTTCGAAGCGAACGGAGTTGTATACTGCTTGAACGCGAAACGTGGAATGACTTTTCGACAGGTAATTGTCGTTATCGGGTATGTGGTCACGTGATGTCGTATGTCGTAAAATAAGAATAATAAGAATTAGCTTTTTAAAAAGCGGACGTTTTGAACGGATCGGAACGATATGCTCGTTATACATGCGAAGCCGGAGGCTTGAAGGGAAATAATGAATTTTGAATGTTAATTAGCATTTTTATGGCCTTCCAAAAATCCATAAAAAAAAAAGAAAGAAATGAAGCATATTTTAACTCTACATTAAATGTTGAAATACTTTATGAAGAGTTTGAACATGCTTCATTTATTTCTTTGTTTTTATAGATTTTAGGAAGGCCAAAAAAAAATGTTAAGAAATTCATTATATTCTATTAAATGAATTTTGAATGTAAAACAAGTGCATGATTCAATTTTAACTGCACAATACATTAGTCTGTAGATAATGTGCTATTCTATTCTGTATTTCACACCTTCCACAGAGAAAAACGACAGTTCAGTCATCTTAAAGAGTCTTAATCCAGAAGGTCCCTTAGGCAGTTACCTGTGTGACGTCACTTTTCCTATTCTTTTAATCACGTGTCAGTTTCTTTTCTGTGAACAAGAAAGTAAACGAAGGATTTTTGTCCAGATGAAAAAAATCTATAATTTCTTTCTTTTTCTTTGGTTAACTTTTTTAATCCTTGTCTTTCTTATGTTCCTCTATTATTCCTTCCACCAAATATCTTATTTCTTAGTGTAAATCGTTTTTAGCTCACCTGAGCTGAAAGCTCAAGGTGAGCTTTTGTGATCACTCACCGTTCGTCGTCGTCGTTGTCCGTATGTCCGTCCGTCTGTCCACAATCTTGAAACAACATCTCCTCCTAAACCACTGATTGGATTTTAACCAAACTTCACAGAATGATCCTTGGTTGGTCCTCTTTCAAAGTTGTTCAAATGGTTCCGGTCCATTGCATATCTAGGTCACAGGAGCTAAAAATAGATTTTTTAACTAAAAACTTAAAAAATCTTCCTGTCAGAAACCACTGGACCGATTTCAATATAATTTTGCAGAACTGTTCCTTTGGTGATCCTCTACCAAGATTGTTCAAGCCATTCGGATTCGTCAAAAAACATGGCCGCCAGGGGGCTGGGCTTATTTTCCCTATGTATCTATATAGAAAACTTTAAAAATCTTCTTGTCAGAAACCACTGGACCGATTTCAATGTAATTTTGCAGAAATGTTCCTTTGGTGATCCTCTACCAAGATTGTTCAAGCCATTTGGATTCCTTAAAAAACATGGCCGCTAGGGGGCGGAGCTTATTTTCCCTATATATCTATATAGAAAACCTTAAAAATCTTCTTGTCAGAAACCGCTGGACTGATTTCCATATAATTTTGCAGAAATGCTCCTTTGGTGATCCTCTACCAAGATTGTTCAGGCCATTTGGATTCGTCAAAAAACATGGCCGCCAGGGGGCGGGGCTTATTTTCCCTATATATCTGTATAGAAAACTTTAAAAATCTTCTTGTCCAAAACTACTGGACCGATTTCAATATAATTTTGCAAAAATGTTCCTTTAGTGATTCTCTACCAAGATTGTTCAAGCCATTTGGATTCGTCAAAAAACATGGCCGCCAGGGGGCGGGGCTTAATTTCCCTATATATCTATATAGAAAACTTTAAAAATCTTCTTGTCAGAAACCACTGGACCGATTTCCATATAATTTTGCAGAAATGTTCCTTTGGTGATCCTCTACCAAGATTGTTCGAGCCATTTCGATTAGTCAAAAAACATGGCCGCCAGGGGGCGGGGCTTATTTTCCCTATATATCTATATTGAAAAATGTAAAAATCTTCTTGTCCGAAACCACTGGACCGATTTCCATATAATTTTGCAGAAATGCTCCTTTGGTGATCCTCTACCAAGATTGTTCAAGCCATTTGGATTTGTCAAAATACATGGCCACCAGGGGGCAGGGCTTATTTTCCCTGTATATCTATATAGAAAACTTTAAAAATCTTCTTGTCCAAAACCACTGGACTGACTTCAATATAATTTTGCAAAAATGTTCCTTTGGTGATCCTCTACCAAGATTGTTCAAGCCATTTGGATTCGTCAAAAAACATGGCTGCCAGGGGGTGGGGCTTATTTTCCCTATATATCTATATAGAAAACTTTAAAAATCTTCTTGTCAGAACCACTGGACCGATTTCCATATTTGTAGAAATGTTCATTTAGTGATCCTCTACCAAGATTGTTCGAGCCATTTGGATTCGTCAAAAAACATGGCCGCCAGGGGGCGGGGCTTATTTTCCCTATATATAGAAAAATGTAAAAATTATCTTGTCCCAAACCAAGGGACCGATTTCCATATAATTTTGCAGAAATGTTCTTTTGGTGATCCTCTACCAAGATTGTTCAAGCCATTTGGATTCGTCAAAAAACATGGCCGCCAGGGGGCAGGGCTTATTTTCCCTATATATGTATCTATATAGAAAATTTTAAAAATCTTCTTGTCAGAAACCAATGGACCGATTTCAATATAACTTGGAAGGAATGTGTCTTTGGTCACCCTCTTCCAAGGTTGTTCAAGCCATCATGATTCGTCAAAAAATATGGCTGCAAGGGGGTGGGGCTTATTTTCCCTATAAATCTATATAGAAAACTTGAAAAAAAATCTTCTTGTCAGAAACCACTGGACTGATTTCAGTATAACTTGGCAGAAATGTTTCCTTGGTGACCCTTTACCAAGATTGTTCAGGCCGTCATGATTTGTCAAGAAACATGGCTGCTAGGGGGTGGGGCTTATTTTCCCTGTATATCTATATAGAAAACTTGAAAAAATCTTCTTGTCAGAAACCACTGGACTGATTTCAATATAACTTGGCAGACATGTTACCTTGGTGACCCTTCCTTGGTGACCTTTTACCAAGATTGTTCAAGTAATCGTGATTTGTCAAAAAACATGGCCGCTAGTGGGTGGGGCTTATTTTCCCTATACATCTATATAGAAAACTTTAATAATCTTCTTGTCAGAAACCACTGGACGGATTTCAATATAACCTAGCAGGAATATTTCTTAGGTGACCCTCTACCAAGGTTGTTCAAGCTGTCATGATTCGTCAAAAAACATGGCCGCTATGTGGGCGGGGCTTATTTTCCCTATATATCTATATAAAAAACTTTAAAAATCTTTTTGTAAGAAACCGTTACACCGAATTCAATGTAACTTGACAGGAATGGTGACCTTCTACCAAGATTGTTCAAGCTTTCATGAAACGTCAAAAAACATGGCCCCCAGAGGGGGCGGGGCTTATTTTCTGTATATATCTGTATAGGAAACTTTGAAATTCTTCTTGTCAAATACCCCTGACCGATTTCAATGTTGCTTTGGTGACCCTCTACCAAGAATGTTCAAGCAATCCTGATTTGTCCAAAAAACATGGCTGTTAGGGGTTGGGCTTATTTTCCCTATATATCTAGATAGAAAACTTTGAAAATCTTCTTGTCAGAAACCACTGAACCGATTTCAATTTAACTTGGTTTAACTTGGTAAACAGATTGTTCTTTTGGTGACCCTCAACCAAGTTTTTTCAAGGTGTCATGATTCGTCAAAAAGAAAAAAATGGCTGTTAGGGGGTAGGGCTTTATAGCAATATAAAACACTTTAAAAATCTTTTTGTCAGAAACCACTGGACCAATTTCAATATAACTTGGCAGAAATGTTCCTTTGGTGACCCTCTTTCAAGATTTAGTTGTCATGATGCGTTAAAAAGAAAAAAACATGGCTGCTGTGGGGGGTTGGTGGGGGGTGGGGGGTGCAGGGCTATAAAATTTAGAGCAGTGAACTTGGCTGAAACTTCAACACTAATATAAGTATACAAATCTGTTTGCTCAGGTGAGCGATATAGGACCATCATGGTCCTCTTGTTTGATTTCATGTTATTATTTATTGCTTGTCCTTGTCATGAGTTTTCGCGACTTTTCATGAAGATCATTCATGGCAATTGTGGACGTATTAAAGCACCAAGATAGTCACCAAAATAGTCTATCATGTTCTTCTTGTTCCAGGTTGTCGACTTGCTCCACCTGTAGTCATTGGTCTGAAAGTGTATGGGTTCTTGCAGATAGGAGAAGAATACACTCCACAAGAAAGTCAGTGATGACTAAGAAGAAACACAACAAACAGAAGAAACAGATTGTCATTTCAGATCCGTCTGATGACAATTCTGTTGATGGGAACACCACCCAACAGGGCCATATTGCCAGGGCTAAGGACCCATCTGGTTGGGGTCTTTATGGGTGCTGAAGGCACCCAGAATCTAAGTCCACCAGGCACCAGTCAACCAGGCACCAGTCACTTGTCAACCAGTCACTGCACAAAATTTCACCGGTCAACCAGTCACTAGTCATCTGATACTAGGCACTGGTCACCAGGCACCGGTCGTCCAGTCACAGGTGATTTAAAAGTGATTATCAGGCACCGGTCATCAGTCACCAGGCACCGGGCAATTATTCGTCAGGCACTAGTCACCGGTCATCCAGTCACTGGTCACTGGGTACCAGTCAACTTACCAGGCACCTGTTACCAGTCTTCATGCTATAGGCAGTGAATACAGGGTAACTAACCAGTCAATTTTGGGTTCTGAGCATTCATTTTTTAATTAGCCTCAGAACCCATTTACTTTAAAGAGAGTATTGTTACCTCCAGAACCAGATTTTAGCCAAATGTCAGACCCAAGTATCGTAATAGAGCCGCCTAGTAATACTTGGAGTGAAATGACAGGCATACATTCTCAGACTAGGCGAAGTAGGAGAGATCAGCCTAAAAGAAAACACAAATCCATGAAGAGGAGAAGACATAGATCATCTTTTTCTTCCTCCTCTTCTAGATCATCCTTTCATAAGAGAAGTAAAGATCTAAGAGGTTTAAACAATCTCATAGGAGGAAAAGAAGACGATCAACTTCGTTTTCTTTTATGCTCTTCATCAAATCATTCGATGAATGATTATGGCAGATATAAAATACCTAGACAATCTCTGTAGGTTGCACAGGTACCAACTACCCTGCAACCTGCAGAGACAACTAATGAAAGACATATATTAATGTCTGATAATGTGGTTCAACACTCTGCAAAGGACACAGGTTCTGAATCAGAACAGGAAATCTGATCCTTTGACAGGGCTATCAATGAAGTGTTCAGACTTTTACCTCGGGAGTTGTGCCCTAAACAGACTGAGAAACAAACTCCTAAAGTATTGAGCACTTAATGCAGTCACATGCAACTCCATTATTAGTGCTCCCACTGTCAAAGTTGGTGGAAAATACCACAAAGTTCATCCAAAATAAATAAAATTCTGAGAAATGTGGAAAAGACTGGCTGTGCTCACAGAATTTAGTGGTGTCCTTGGCTCTGACTAAATTCTATAAAAGCCAAAACCAATATTTTCCTACTGAAAATATTCCACAGTTAGAAGCAGACGCTTCTTTACTGGATTTATCTAACAAAGGAAGATGTTTTGTCCTGATGAAAATCGAGAAGTATGGAAAAAGAGAGCTCGCAAATTGGTGGCAATCAATTCACATGCAGATTTGTTCTTTTCAGCAGCATACTTATGCCTCCAGCAGCATGTCAGTCAAGGCCCTGTCTAGACTCTTGGAGGCTGTGGCTAAGTCCATGAAACATGCCACAGCCATATCTTCTATCTTAGCCACTGAATTAGTTCAGACTGTATGGGACGTGGCTTTAGCCACATCTAAGTTTCTTTTGGAAAATTCCTGTTACGAGTTAAGGAATGCTCCAGTTAATGCTAAGTCACTATTTGATAATAAAATAAAGGAAGTTGCCAAAGCTAATAATGAAGCGCAGCAGCAGAGATTCTTAGCTTCTTCCTCAACCAACACTAACTTACAGCCATCTTATTCGGTTCCAACAGCGTTTAAGAGACCAAGACAGCCCAATAAGCCTTCTAGACCTAAACAGACCCAATCGTACAGGTCGAAAACTCAAACCCAGTCCTTTAGTCTGGTACTAGAAAGGACTTTTTCAAGAGTAGCAGTAACACGAAACAGTTCCCTCCTCTAAACATGCCTCGTCTTCCACAAAGTTCTGAAAGCCAACCCTTTCCACTGCCTATCTTACCACACCTAGATATTCCAGTGGGAGGAAGATTGGCCTACTTTGTGGAACAGTGGAGAGAATTAACAACAAATGGGTCCTCTCTATCGTTTGAGACAGTTTCAGGATACCATTCAGGTTAACTCCCCCTCTTTCGGCAGTTCCGATTAGTCCTAGTTAATCTTCCTTCCCGTTACTACGAGAAGAGATCGCAGAACTTCTCCAGAAATGGGCAGTGGAAAGGGTACAAGATCCGGGAACTTGTATCCTTTGTTATTTCTTGTCCAAAAAAAAAGAATGGAAAGTTATGTCCGGTAATAGATCTTTCTGTACTAAATCGATACATAAGGAAACAACCTTTCAAGATGGAGACAGTCAAGTCAGTAAGACAATCGATATTGGTCAACATTTGGGCTGTCTCCATAGACCTGACAGATGCTTATCTTCATGTTCTAATTGATCCTCAATCCAGGAAGTATCTTCAGTTCATCTACGGAGATCAGGTCTTCCAATTCACAGCCTTACATTTCAGAATGTCCCTAAGTCCGTGGATTTTCACCAAACTGATGGACGTAATAGCAGCGAACTTGCATCAACGTGCCATCTTGTTATTTCCTTACCTAGACAATTGGCTGATAAGAGCTCTGATTCGCAACTGACTAGTATCTCACACAATGTATTGCCTTCAAACTGTACAAAGTCTAGGTTTTATTCCAAATCTAAAGGTCAGATTTGATACCAGCCCAGAAATTCACATTTATAGGCATGGAATTTCTGACACAACAAAATATAGTCAGAGTACCAGCAAACCAAGTTGATTTTCTAATTCTGACTATCAAAGTATTTCTTTCTCATACTCAAGTTTCGGCACGAACTTTCCTTACTCTTTTGGGCAAACTCAGTGCAGCAGCAGACTTTGTTCTCCTAGGCAGACTTCACTTACGACCTCTGCAAATGTGTCTATTATCTGTCTGGAGATCTAAATTCTTCCTCGCAATCATCAGGTTCCGATCAACAATATGATTCGACTCCATTTGAAATGGTGGATAGACACCAATCGATTCGTTCAGGGAATGCCAATTCATCCTCCAGATCCCAATGCATTCCTTTTTACGAATAACAGTCATTATGGATGGTGAGCTCATCTAAAGCCGATAAGACTATCCTTTCATGGTCACTGGTCGGAAGACCAATCCCAGCTCCATATTAATATGCTGGAAATAATGGCCATTCGTTTCGCACTGAAGAAAGCCATGATATATACACCATTCTTGAGGCCAGCCTCGGTGGCTCAGTTGGATGCGTGTCCGACTGGAGACCAGGAGGTCACAGGTTCGATCCCCGCCAAGGTCGGCAACATTCTTTTGTGGAGCTTGATCATGAATTTATTTTCAACAGTCATTCTCTTCATTCCACTGATTCAAGAAGGGCAGTTGTCAGTTTCTGGCGAAAGAATGTGCACAATACTGGTTAACCGCTTAGAGGACTAAGCCTGCCCAGTAAACGTGTGGTTCAGTAAACTGACCGCGCTTGACAGGGCCATAAAACCTCAACACAAACAAACACCATTCTTGTGTCATGATTTCTACCGACAACACAACAGTAGTCTCCTATATCAACAAACAAAGAGGAACACATTCTCCCAACTTATGTGTAAAGGTATGGGAGGTCCTCCATTGGTGTCTGAAACACAATGTCATGATCAGATTTCCACATATTCCAGGCAAATTCAGTATTTTGGCAGACCGTCTCGCGAGAATAGACAAACTTCTCAAAACAGAATGGGCGTAGGATCAATCTATTGCGAATTCCAAATGCTCAGTTGTCACAATGTGGATCTGTTTGTGACATGATTCAATCACAAACTCCCATTCTATGTTTCTCCAGTTCCGGACAATCATGCATTAGTGATAGATGCATTATCAATGAACTGGAATCTTCTCCATGCATATGCATTTCCTCCAACAATTCTGATACCCTCTGTTCTAGCCAAGATACGTCAATTTTGGTGCAGAATATTTCTTATTGCTCCTCTTTGGCCCCAATGTCTTTGGTTCTCAGAGGTATTACAACTCTTAGTATCAGCTCCAATTTGTCTTCCGGCATTTCCAAAACTTCTGACACAGTCAAGGGGAAAGTTCTACATCCAAATCTCCCTTCACACTTGGGAGTTATCAAGCAATCAATTAGAGATAAAAAGTTTTCGCAAAACTTTGCAGACTTTGTCTCAAAATGAAGATGAATATCTACTCAGGAAGTCTATGATTCAAATTGGGTTGTTACTCCAACTGGTGTCATAAAAAGAAGGTTAATTTGAACGGTCCCTCTTACAGACATAGCCAATTTCCTTATTTACCTCTTTTCTGCGAAACAATTTCAAATAATACCATTATGGACTATAAATCCTTGATCTCAAATACTCTTAAATTTAAGACTGGTAATATAATTGGATCTAATCCAGTCCTGTCGGAGTTAATTAGATCTTTCGAATTGCAATGTCCAGTACAAAGATCTCTTACTCCTAAATGGTATTTATCTTAGGTCTTAGTTTGTCTTCAGAAAGCCCCATATGAACCTCCACGTAAGGCATCTAGACTTCACATTACGATTAAGACAGCCTTTTTATTAGCTCTTGCCATTGCTAAAAGATGCAGCTAATTTCATGCTTTGGCAATTAATGGATGCAAATCATTTAAGATTGAATCAATCTGATGGTTTGGTATCATTGATAGTACAAACTGGGTTTTTGGCTAAGAATTAGCTTCCGTCCATCTGCCCAGATCCTATAGTTATATCTAATTTAGCTCAAACATGTAGAAGGGAACACTCGGATAGACTTTTGTGCCCGGTAAGAGCATTAAAATTTTACCTTAAAATGACTAGTTCTTATCTTCAGAATAGAACTAGACTATTTCTACCAATTAAAGGTAACCAATACACCTCTAAGGCTTCTGTCTGGAGATGGGTATCTTACCTTTTTAAGCTTACGTGTAGGAAACTCACTCATAGAGACATTTCTTTCCTAAAACATTAAGCTCATGAAGTTAGGGCGCTATCTTCTTCCTGGGCATTCTTTGACAAGGTTCCGCTCAATGAAATACTCAAAGCAGCCGTCTGGAATCAATCCTCTACTTTTGCTAAATTCTATTTGAGAGACATGCCTCAACAAGCAGCTAATCTTCAAACTTTGACCACTGCCTTAGAACGGTAGGTAGAGCAAACCACCGGGGGGTTTAAAGCACTTTTACAGCCAGCTAACTTCACCCTGGGTCCCGATGCTACTCTTAATACAGAAATACATAAAAATTCGGTTCGCATAAAGGCTCCCAACTCAGTCAATGCATCAAAGCGAAAACATACAAATCACATTAATCACTATAATAAACAAAGACGAGTACTCATGGCTAATTCTACTGTATGCCAGAGTAAATGAAAACCAATAGTTGAACCACGGCGGGCCAAGCCAAAGACATATCGTCAAGCCCAACCCCACTGGTTAAAGTTTTACGAAGAGGCCATCATCGAGTCTGAGGCCCGAACCGCCGTCGTGCAATTAAAGAGTGAAGCATAGCCATCAACAATGATTGGGTTGACAACTAGGCATGCAGTCTGCCGCATAATATCAAGGCTATAGCCAATTCTTTTATAACGGTTAATAAGTTTTCTGAATTGCTCCAAAAAGTTAGATTTACCTACAATTTTTTTAAATCTGTACACTATGTCACCGTAAAATTCGTGTTCCGATATACCTTGTTGCAGAAGTGTTTCCAGACTGACGCTTTATTTTTCTAACAAGGCACTGTGTCTGCGATACAATTTCCAAAACGCCTTACGAAGTTTAAAATAACAATAGCCCTGCCTAAGAAGTTTGGCAGTAAGGGCTTTATTATGGTAGTTAAAGTCATTAAGATTTGAAGAAGCTCTGGCGAATCTAATAAGTTGAGAGATGTATACCCCATATGAGGTACGCCGGGGGACATCGCCATCCAGAAACGGGAAATTGACAATATCAAAATCAAAATCGTCCTGTTTATCATAAATTTTGGTGGAAAATGTACCATTAGATATACATAGATTCAAATCCAAAAAAGGTGCATCGGTATCGGAAGAATTTGCTCTATTTAATTGGAGTTTTGTAGGGTATATCCGGTCCACTATTTGGTCAAAGTAAATATTGTCAATATTTAATAAATTGTCAAGGTATCTTGAAGTTGAATTGAAAGCCTCAATAATGTCAGCCTGATTTTCACTTGAGAGGGACTTCATGAAATCTCTCTCATAACAAAAAAGAAACAAATCTGCAACAAGAGGAGCACAATTAGTTCCCATCGGAATACCAATAGTTTGTCTATAAAGTTGAGTTCCAAATCTAATAAAAATATTAATAAAACACTTAAAAAAAAAAAACTTACAAGAGACCAGCGCTTACTGTGTGCAATGCAGAAAGAAATGGGTGACATATGTAGGTTCTACTGTTGTTCCTACTTCTTCCTCACTGGAAATGATTTAGGTGTCATGGGTGCTTTTTTTTTTCCAGAAATTAGTGATAAAACTGACAAAGTGAGTGCCGAAAATGCTTGTAGCTTGAAATTTGGTATTCTCAGTCTTTATTAGCGTGGGTAAAATCCAGCACCTTACTTTGTAATAATGCCTGGCTCGGTGGCTCAGTTGGATGCGCCGTCCGACTGGAGACCAGGAGGTCGCTGGTTCAATCCCCGCCGAGGTTGGAAACATTCTTTCGTAGAGATTGATCATGAAATATTTTCTACGGTCATTCTCTCACTTCCGCTGATTCAAGAAGGGCAGTTGTCAGTTTCTGGCGAAAGAATGTGCACAATGCTGGTTAACCGCTTAGAGGACTAAGCCTGCCTAGTAAATGTGTGGTTAGGCACTCGACATGACCCCATTGGGTTGACTGGGCCATAAAACCTCAACACAAACTTACTTTCTAATGAAGAGCAGTGTGTTTGTATGAAAGTAGGTTCCTTCCTCTGTAGGAGCACTTGGTCTGAAAGGTTGCATCACGTGTATTGTAAGAAGGACAGGTTTTAGAGTTGGCATACCCCTCCAAAAGGACAATAGTCACGATTAGCAGCTTAAGGGTTAAAATATGTTTTAATTTTTAAAACTTCATTTTTACTGCTTTCTGATTTGTCAAAATTCATACAAAGCTGTATTTTTGTTTTAGTTTTGTAGCTTCCAAAATCCAGAAAAACAAAGAAATAAATGAAGCATGATCAGACGCTACATTAAATTATGTCGAAATAAAAATGAAGGGATGATTGTTTGAAATCCCTACACAATAAAAAAAAAATTTAAAACTAAAGAAAGAATATGATATTTTCACAAGTAAAAAATAACAGTCATGTTGATGTTATTTTCATAACTCCTTTCAGATTACTTCGGTTGTCTTCATTGCATTACGAAAACATGCCTATTCAAATATATTGAAAATTTTACAACCAAAAAAGGAAACTTTTCAGAAAAAAAATTCTGATATGTTTCACATTTCTGCTCAAAACATAGATTGTGGGTACTTGTTAGAACTGCCTTGGTGAGGCGGTTCTAACGAGTACCCACAATCTATGTTTTATAAGCAGAAATAAGAAAAATAATTTATACCCCTGTAAACCCCAGTTTTGCTATATAAAGGTGGGGTTTAAGGGGCTCAAAATTATATAGGCATGTTTTCGTGATGGTTTCCCTAACAGATGCCGATCTCACTTCAAGTTTTTAAACTGATCTAACTTCTCTGTTTCTAGGCAAAACTATCAAGTGTTGGTATACATTTTCTTATTTAGAATGTAAGAAACATTTTGGTGATAAGATAATTTTAATTTGCAGAAGCTGTTTGTTTTGGTCTCTCCAGCATTTTAAGCACCGAATGTCAATACCATGACATTCATGTTTTGTTTGGTTACATTAGTTATAATGTCAGAAGCATGCATTGACAGGTAAACAATAACATAAAAAGAAAATTTACTCTTTTTCTAGTGAATACCTTAAAAATTTCCATCTCATGTAATGAAAACATTGAAAATTTTACTCTTAACCCTTGTCCTGCTGAATAAATTAAGATGCCACACCCATTTCTTATTTTAAGCCAATCAGATTACTTGATTGTTGATATAAATTCACATACTTAATGGCAAACAGTGCAGATCCAGATCAGTTGGCTTCTTCAGAAGCCAACTGATCTGGATCTGCACTGTTTGCAAAGGCAGGACAGATCCGGGTTCAGCAGGACAAGTGTTAATGGTCTATATATATATATATATATATATATACAATAATAACTTTGTATTTGGGAAGTATAAATATATAGACATACAGGGTTTATTCTGTATATACTACCTGGTTTGTGGGAACATTTTAAACTGGGTTATTGGAACCTGAATAGTCTGGTAATCAAAGAAATGTTCCCAGATACCAGAACATGAGGGTTTTATATATATACACCAGGGCTCTAGAAAACCGGAAAATAGCCGGCTTGAACTGAAAATAAGAATCCCGGACCGGTTTTAAACACCCCAAAGCACTAATAATTCGGTCCAACAGGGTTGTGCCTTGAACCCCATTTTTCCCCCAACCAACATATTTTCACGAATCAATGGTGTCTAAACAATCACAAATGGTCAAGTCTTCCCAAACTGATAATGTCCGCGCACCTTTTAACTGCGATATTATGGAACTTAAATGGCTCTAAATGGTCATTTTCATGTATATTGGAGAGGTCAGATGAATAACCGCAACTTACCGCAACACAAATCATTATGTCATTATCCAAACATTGTCAGAAAATCAACACTTCACTGTCCTTTATGCGGTAAACAAGCGATTAACATGAATCATCAGTGATGGTAGTCTGATAATTAATCCGTTTATGTGACAGGTGCGAATACACTGCGACTGCAAAACACCAGGTGCAGTGGGCGTGTCCAAAAGATCAAAGGTCGCGTTAATCCCGACTGAGAGTGATTAAATAATGCACTGCTTGAACACACCTGTTCTTCTTTTTTTTTGTGTTTGTTCAACACGGTTTGCAGTTTGTTGGTCCCAGATTTGATAAATTAATTCCCAAACCGTGTAGGTCCTGATCAGACATTGCATACAACGACATCTGATCTATGTCTTTTTTTTTTTTTTTTGACGGCCGTAACACTCGAGTATAATTCAAGGTAGATTTCACAGTAAAAATAAGTAATGTACCACTAGCGCTAGACAAAGATTGGTCAGTGCTTAAAATTTAAGCAGTCTGGTCAGATCTTGAAATATCAGGCCTTTTTAGCTCACCTGAGCTCGAGCACGAAGTGCTCATGGTGAGCTGTCAGTCAGTGTCCCTTGTTCGTCGTGTAGCGTCCAATGTACGGCGTCAACAATTGCTTTAAAAGCCTACCCTCCTACACCCCTGGGCCAGTTGACACAATACTTGGTAGGAAGCATCGGGGTGACTTGTAGATCAAAAATAGCTAAAATCCAAGATGGCCGCCATGGCAGCCATCTTGAAAATCTATTTTTCGCTTCTTCTCCTGAGCCACAAGGCCAATTGACTCCAAACTTGGTAGGAAGCATCGAGGTGACTTGTAGGTCAAAAATAGCTAAAAACGTGCCGATCGGAAATCCAAGATAGCCGCCATGGCCTCCATCTTGAAAATCTATCTTTCTCTTCTCCTGAGCCGAAAGGCCAATTGACTCCAAATTTGGTAGGAAGCATCAGGGTAACTTATAGATCAAAAATAGCTAAAATCGTGCCAATCAAAAATCCAAGATGGCCGACATGATGACCATTTTGAGAATCTATTTTTCGCTTCTTCTCCTAAACCCAAACGCCAATTGACTTGAAACTAATCTATTTTTCGCTTCTTCTCTTGAACCGAAAGGCCATTTGATTTGAAATTTGGTAGGAAGCATTGGGGTGACTTGTAGATCAAAAATAGCTAAAATCGTGCCGATCGTAAAACTAAGATGGCCATCATGGCAGCCATCTTGAAAATCCATTTTTTTGCTTCTTCTCCTAAACCCATGAGTCAATTGACTTGAAACTTAGTAGGATGCATTGTGGTGACTTGTAGATCAAAAATAGCTAAAATGGAAATCCAAGATGGCCGCCATCTTGAAAATCTATTTTTCAATTCTTCTCCTAAACCCAAATGCCAATTCACTCGAAACTTGGTAGGAAGTGTCGGGGTGACTTGTAACTCAAAAATGGCTAAAATCGTTGGGATCGAAAATCCAAGATGGCTGCTATGTCCGCCATCTTGAAAATCTATTTTTCGTTTCATCTCCTGAGCCGAAAGGCCAATTGTCTCCAAACTTGGTAGGAAGCATCAGGGTGACTTGTAGATCAAAAATAGCTAAAATCATGCTGATCGGAAGTCCAAGATGGCTGCCATGGTGGCCATCTTGAAAACCTTTTTTACCCCTTCTTCTCCTAAAATCAAAAGCCGATTGACTTGAAACTTGGTAGGAAGCATTGGGGTGACTTATAGATCAAAAATGGTATTACGGTAACTTGCAGATTCAAAATAGCTAAAATCGTTTAGATTGGAATTCCAAGATGGCTGTTATGGCTGCGATCTCGAAATCTTTTTGGACCTCTTCTCCAGAATCAAAATGCAAATTAACTTGAAACTTAGTATCTGGATGACTTGTAGATCAAAAAAAGCTAAAACTGTTCTGATTGGAAATCCAAAATGCCCCCCATGGCGGCCATCTTGAGAATGTATTTTTCACTTCTTCTTCTGAACCGAAAGGCTTATTGACTTTTAACTAGGTAGGAAGCATCAGGGTGACCTGTAGATCAAAAATAGCTAAAATCGTCCCTATCAGAAGTCCAAAATGGCCACCATGACAGCCATCTTGAAAATCTATTTTTTGCGTCTTCTGAACTGAAAGGCCATTTGACTCGAAACTTGGTAGGAAGCATTGGGGTGACTTGTAGATCTAAAATAGCTTAAATTGTTTGGATCGAAAATCCAAGATGGCTGCCATGGCGGCTGTCTTGAAACTCTTTTTTTCACTTATTTTCCAGAACCAAAGGGCTGGTTGATTTGAAAATTGGTAGGAAGCGTGGG
This sequence comes from Anodontia alba, assembly GCA_964016985.1. NCBI lineage: Eukaryota > Metazoa > Mollusca > Bivalvia > Lucinida > Lucinidae > Anodontia > Anodontia alba. The sequence continues at coordinate 26,364,648 of OZ024822.1, read as the reverse complement.
GATGACTTGTAGATATAAAAATAGCTAAAATGGTTCCAATCTGAAATCCAAGAGGGCAGCCATCTTGGAAATCTATTTTTCCCTCCTTCTTCCGAACTGAAAGGCTTGTAGGTAAAAACTAGCTCAAATCATTGCCATAGGAAATCCCAAATTGCCGCCATGGTGGCCATCTTGAAAATCTGTTTTGAACTTTTTCTCCTGAACCGAAAGGGCAATTGACTCAAAATTCATTGGAAGTATCAAGATGACTTGTAGATCAACAGTAGCTAAAATCATTCTGATTGGAAATCCAAGATGGCTGCCATCTTGTTTATGTTTGATATATTTATGAGACAAACGTTACTGCAAGGCTTCAATACTCGCAACTGGACAGAGGCTGTCTTTTATAATAATAGTTCTGCAAACATCAGCCCTCAGCTATCAGAGCTGACCGATATATTCAGAGCCGCCCTACACCATCGGAGCCATTGTTTATTTGCCCTCCATTTCCATTAGTTTGTTGTCAATTTTTATTTTTCGGTAAGCGAGACAGGTCAAACAATAATTTCACACATAAAAAATGCCAAACAGTCCAGGCGCATGTGCATTTTATGAAAAAATAACCAGGAATAGCGTTGCTGAACCGTCGACGATCAGTTTATTCAGCATCGATCAGCCCATGCCACAAGTAATTCAGACGAGATCGTACATATTTACAAACTATCTATTAGGTGAGAAAACTGCTAAAAGACTTGAGAGCAGCATGTAATTCTCCTTTTTGAGAAAAACTACCCCACAAAACAGATTCTTTTGACGAGTGACTGACCTACTACTTTTGTTTACTATAGTGCCAGACTAAGATACTTGGCATCTTATCAGGGCCAACTCTGTTTATCACTCATTTAGCAGTTTTTTAGACACCAAAACATAGGAAAATGATGGACTCGTACAAAGTTTAGAATAAGTATGGCATAGAGTTAAGGTGTCTGAACATTAAATAAGAGTAAATTTGATATATTGTTTTTATAGGTTGTCTTGTGTTTCTCACCTGTGGGGGCAACTCTACGCATACGTAGTAGAAAATTCCCTGCCTTAACCAACTGTACAAGTATTAACTGGTTCCATGAATGGCCTGAAGATGCCTTGATTTCTGTATCAGCTAGATTCTTAGAAGAGGCTGACTTCACCGTAAGTTGAACAAAACAACAATGTATTTGCAGATTATTCACAACAAGGGATTACCATAGTTTTGTCTCACCATGCCAGCTGTCTGTCTGTCATAAAATCTTGTTTACTCCAAATAAGTTTGTTCAAGATAAATAAGTTTGTTCAAGATATTTTCATGAAACTGTATACAGTTTATAAATAAAAATAATAAATATAAATTTAATAGGTGCTACCTAGCTACCTATATCTGTGCGTCCAAATTATCCTCGCTTGCTTCATAGGTGGGGTGGCCAAACCGATAGGTTCAGGGGATAAAGCGATCAGCATGGCATCTGTCCATAGACGCATCCTTGTGCGCTCCATAACATAATACCCTCAGACATATTTTTATAATATTTGGTAGGAATGTAGTGGAGGACCAGTAGGTGTGCCGCATGCAAGAGAGACAACTCTTGCTGTCTTGGTTATGTAGTTATCTCCCCTGAAGCCAAAATCTTGTGCAGGCCATAACTCCCATGCTGTTTGAGATAATTTAATAATATATTTGGTAGGATGAAGAGGAGAAACAGTAGCGTGTCACGTGCAAGAGAAATAACTCTCATTTTATTTATGTAATTATCTCCACTGAAGCAGCAATTGTAGCCTCATCCTTGTGTGCATCATAATTTTTATACCCTTAGACATATATTGGTAATGTTTGGTAGGAATGAAGAGGAGGACCAGTAGGTGTGTCGTGCGTAAGAGATACAACTCTCACTGTCTTCCTTATATAGTTATCTCCCATGAAGCCGAAATCTTGTGCAGGCCATAACTCCCATACTATTTGAGATAATTTGATAATATTTGGTAGGGATGAAGAGGAGGACCAGTAGGCATGTTGCGTGCAAGAGTGATAACTCTCACTTAATTGGTTGTGTAGTTATCTCCCCTGAAGCAGATAATCTTGTGCAGGCCATAACTTTGATACCCTTAGACATATTTTGATAATGTTTGGTAGGGATGTAGCGGAGGACCAGTAGGTGTGTCGCGTGCAAGAATAACAAGTCTCACTTTCTTTGTTATATAGTTATCTCCCCTGAAGCCGAAATCTTGTGCAGGCCATAACTCCATTACTGTTTGAGATAATTTGATAATATTTGGTAGAGATGAAGAGAAGGACCAACTGGCATGTCGCATGCAAGAGAGACAACTCTCACTTTCTTTGTTATGTAGTTGTCTCCCCATGAAGCCGAAATCTTGTGCAGGACATAACTCTCATACTGTTTGATAATATTTGGTAGAGATTAACCAGTAGGCATGTCACTTGCAAGAGAGACAACTCTCACTTTCTTCTTTGTTATGTAGTTATCTCCCCTGAAGCCAAAATCTTGTGCACTCCATAACTTTGAGACCCTAAGACATATTTTGATAATATTTTGTAGAAATGAAGAGGAGGACCAGTAGGCTTGTCATATGCAAGAGAAACAACTCTCACTTTCTCCATTATATAGTTACCTCCCCTGAAGCCAAAATGTTGTGTGCTCCATAACTTTGATCCTCTTAGACATATTTTTATAATGTTCGGTAATAATGAAGAGGAGGCGTGTCCCATGCAAGAAAGACAACTCTCACATTCGTCCTTATGTAGTTATCTCCCCTGAAGCTGAAATCTTGTGCAGGCTATAACTCCCATACCGTTTGAGATAATATGATAATATTGGGTAGAGATGAAGAGGAGGACCAGTAGGTGTGTCGCATGCAAGAGAGACAACTTTCACTTTCTTCTTCATTATGTAGTTATCTCCCCTGAAGCCAAAATCTTGTGCATGCCATAACTTTGATACCCTTAGACATATTTTGAAAATATTTGGTAGAGGCATTGGTATCAAACAGTAGGTGTGTCACATGCAAGAGAGACAACCTCTGCTGTGGTTGTTTTCTAGTTACCTCCCTTGAATGAATTTCTAAGCTAAATCCTTGAGTATGTGGTTTGAAATATTTTGATAACATTTTGTAGAGGCATAAACAAGGACCAGTAGGCATGTCATGTTCAAGAGTACTCTCACTTTCTCCATTATTTACTTATCCCCTCTGATGCCAAAATCTTGTGCAGGCCACAACCCACACTGAGATAACTTGATAATTTTTGGTAGGGACATATATCAGGTCAAGAAGGTGTGTAGCATGCAAGAATGACAACTTTTACTCTGTTGATTTTTTAACTCAGTAAATATACAGCAAGTCCATTTACGTTTACAAGGTATTTATTTTTATGCCCCGCCACCAAAAAAGTGACGGGATATTATGTTATACCCTCTGAAATTTTGAGTGTCCGTCCGTCCGTCCGTCAGCGCCCCCACCATTCTTCTGCCCGCAACTCCTCCTACAGTTTTAGGCCAATCCTTTTCAAACTTTACAGGCGCTTTTAGGATGGTCTGAAGATATGCATATTGTATTTTCAGAATCCTGAAATTATTTTTTATCACATTTTTTTTGCATTTTTAACTTAGACTTTTTTCGAGCCCTAATACTACAGAAATGTATAGGGAGTATGTACCTTCTGCCCGCAACTCCTCCTACAGTTTTAGGCCAATCCTTTTCAAACTTTACAGGCGCTTTTAGGATGGTCCGAAGATATGCATATTGTTTTTTCAGAATCCTGAAATTATTATTTTTTATCACATTTTTTGCATTTTTAACTTAGACTTTTTTCAAGCCCTAATACTACAGAAATGCATAGGGAGTATGTACCTTGTACGCGCATCTCCTCCTACATTTTCAGGCCGATCCTTTTCAAACTTTACACACGCTTTTAGGATGGTCTGAAGATATGCATATTGTTTTTTTCAGAATCCTGAAATTATTTTTTATCACTTTTTATTGCATTTTTAACTTAGACCTTTGAGTTATGAAATAACTGTTTATTGCTTCTCTTCATGTTTAACTTAGATTGTTTTCAGCCCTTATACTACAGAAGTGCATAGGGAATATGTCCCCGTGGTGGGGCATGGTGCATGGCTTGCAGTTTTATTGCTATTATTTTTGAATATGTACACTCACAAATTCAAAGTATTTGCAAATATTGTGTATCCTGTACAAATTATCACATCATTATGCTCATCTAAGTCTTATCAAGGACTTATTAACTTCACTGCAGTGAGTTCTTGGAACCCTTGTTTTCAACCTCTGAGAGAAACCCTGATTATTATTTCTCCTTGTTATATTCACTCAGACTATCCATACAAGCTTTTCTGCTCAGAATACTTGGTCAATAGCAATACCTGATCGGAATTACCTGTCCAGCTCAACCAAGCGATACAGTTTTATTGCTACAGAATTGGAACTTCTGGTATAGGTACAGTGTGGAGATTTTGATAAAACTTCTGTAGAACTTAAAATTGTTCTTCATTTGGCATGTCTCTTTTCATCCCTCTATATCCAACGGGGGAAACCTACATCATACAAAACAGTGAAGAAGAGTATAGATTTTTGCGAAAAGGGCCTGTTTACTGGTACCTGGTGCAATTTCTTATTTCAACAATACATTTTCTTTAAATTCCGCAGTTTGCTTTCCCATTTTATTGTTAAAGCTATATAACAATGAAAAGCTGAAGTCACTACCTGGTATCAGAATTATGGTGCTTCAAAGATACACCTCTTAGGCATTTTTCTATAAAGTTGTTCTATGCCCTAGTAGTACTGAGAAAATTATTCTACCTCAGCAACTAACTTCTATGAGATACCTTCTCTTGTTGCAATAGAATGGCATTAGAATATGCAAAATACTGGAAAGCCTTAAGGATGTAAAATGAACTTTAATATACCTAATAATTTACATCTTAGTCCACCCAAGTGATGAAAATCTACTGTAGTTTTAATGGAAAATAATAAATATTCAAATATTAAAGACACTTCCCAACAATAAACCTTCACTAAACTTTCAAATAATGGTCACTATGAAAAGAGATATTGTTTGATAATTAACTCTATCCCAGAATTAGCAAAATTCCATTTCTCTAAATAATTGAACAGTTTTGACTAAATTCAATCCATTTCAAAAGGACAAAATTGCTTTAAAATGATATGATACCATATTCTAGATATATAGACAATCTGAATAATTATGCAAACCAAATGAATTGTTAACCCACCCCCTGATTTCTAGGAACATATGCTCAACATGATAAAATGTGATTAAAATGTTTCAAATAGCCACATAAATATAATTCTTATTTGTAATAAATACATCATATTGCAGGATTCGTCTAATAAATTAAAATTTTTCCTGATTTATATGCTTGCATTGCATATTTGGAAGACTGGATTGGTTTAAAAGGCGTATTTTGATAATTTTACCACCTAAAATTGCTAAATCAAGGGCAATAACTCATGCCATGCACACAGTTTTATGTAAACTGATGTACAAGTTGTGAGGATTTTTCAAGTGGATATTACTGTACAAATTGTAACCTGATCACCAGTATGAAAATTGTTAAATTAAAACATGACTTTTACCCATTTTTCCATATACATGCTATAATTCAGGGACAATTACTCCTAAACTATATGTCAGAAGCATCTATGGTGTGCAGTCTGTCATAATAAGGTTTCATAATAGGTTTCGTCTTATTTTAGAAATAGATTGTTAAGATACTGCATTTATTACTAAGTTAAGTACTGTTTTTCCCATATAGCACAATAGTTAGTGATCAGGGGCAATAACCCATGTTAGAACAAATAACATTTTAGTTTAGTATAATTGCATTATAAGGTTACCAAAATATTGTGCCCAAGTGTTCTCAAAAATGATAATATGATAGTACATCAAATCTACAAATATAAGTACTTTCATCCTTGATACTTACTCTGAGATTATTCTACTTTCCATCAAAACAACGAAAATAATAATAAAAACAACTGACTGATTTGAAAATGCCCTTTTCACAAGAAAACTATTATCTTTTTCACTATTATGTTTGATGTATGTAAACACATGCATAAAAAGATACAATATTGCAATATTTTACATACCACTATAGTATTAGTCAATAATTTTGGCATACCATAATGTATTTCAGCCTGAACTGCGTGGTTCCATCTCCCAATTTATGGCATATGTTCATAAGTCTGTGAATGAGATGAGTACTCAATACCTGACCAATGAGAGACGATACAACTACACCACACCAAAGAGTTTCTTAGAACAGATAACTCTGTATCAGAACTTACTGTCAAAGAAGAACCAAGAGCTGCAAGCAAAGATTGTGCGTCTAGAAAATGGTCTTGAGAAACTCAAAAGCACAGCAGCACAGGTAAATCCTTCTTCCCATCTTTTTGCCAAACTAAATATAGAGATATTTGTTAGTAAAAAAGGTGAAAAAATATTTGACCGGGAACATGGAGATGCTATGCTATGCATGGTTCAGTAAAAACTTCATATAAATTCAACAGCAAAGAAATAGAGGATATTTTCTCTTTTGCTGTGAATACCATAAATATTGTCATCGAGTGTAATGAAAACATCAGTATTTTCTCGAGTGCGAAGCACGAGTGAAAATTTGAATGTTTTCATTAGATGAGATGAAAATTTTTATGGTATTCACTGAAAAAGAGTAAATTTTCTTTTTATTTTATTAGCTCACCTGAGCTCTGCTCAGGATGAGCTATTGTGATCACTTCGTCCGTCGTCCGTCCGTGCGTCTGTCCGTTAACATTTTCAAACGACTTCTTCTCTGAAGCCGCTGAGCCAATTTTTGCTCAATTTTCATATGAAGTCTCCTTAGGGTGGGGGAACGAAAAATTGCTAAAATGGTTGCGATCCATTGACCAAGATGGCCGCCACGCCCATATATGGTAAAAACCTTTAAAAATCTTCTCCTCCAGAACCGAGAATGCCTTGGGGCTGAACCTTTGCAGGAATCATCGGGGACGGGAGGTCTATCAAAATAGTTAAAAGAATTGTCGTACATTGACGTTTGACCTTTTTACGGCAAGGTCAAGTTTGCTTCCCTATGCATTTATATGGGAAAAACCTTTAAAAATCTTCTTCTCCAAAACCAAGCATACCTTATGGCTGAATCTTTGCATATATCTTTGGGAACAGGAGGACTACCAAAATTGCTAAAATAATGGTCGTACATTGACATTTGACCTTTTTTCGGTAAGGTCAATTTTGCTACCTTATGCATTTGTATGGGAAAAATGTTCAGAATTTCAAACAACTTCTCCTCTGGAGCCTCTGGGCCAATTTTGCTCAAATTTCATATGGAGCCTCCTTAGATAGGGGGAACAAAAGATTGCTAAAATGGTCACGGCTCGTTGACCTAGATGGCCGCCATACCCATATATGGTAAAAACCTTTAAAAATCTTCTTCTCTGGAACCGAGGATGCTTTGGGGCTGAATGTTTGCATAAGTCATCAGGGACAGGGGGTCTACCAAAGTTGCTAAAATAATGGTCATACATTGACATTTGACTTTTTTACGGCAAGGTCAAGTTTGCTTCCTTATGCATTTGTATGGGAAAAAAACTTTTAAAAATCTTATTCTCCAAAACCGAGGATGGCTTGTGGCTGAATCTTTGCATATATCATCTGGAACGGGCGGTCTACCAAAGTTGCTAAAATAATTGTCATACATTGACATTTAACCTTTTTATGGCGAGGTCAAGTTTGCTTCTGTATGCATTTGTATGGGCCCCATATATTTGTATGGAAAAATGTTGATAATTTCAAATGGCTTTTCCTCTGAAGCCTCCAGGCCAGTGTTGCTCAAATTTCATGCAGAGCCTCCGTGGGCAGGAGAATGAAAGATTGCTAAAATGGGTATGGTCCATTGATCAAAATGGCTGCCATACCCATATATGGTAAAAACCTTTAAATATCTTCTTCTCCATAACCAAATAAGCCCTGGATCTTTGCACAAATTATGGGTGACAGGAGATCTACCAAAATTGCTAGAATGATGGTTCTATGTTGACATTTGACCTTTTTACCTCCAAGGTCAAATTTGCTTCCCCATTTGTATGGGCCATATACATTTATATTGAAAGTATTGAAGTGACTTATAGATCAACAGTAGTTAAAATTGTTCTGATTGGAAATCTAAAATGGCCATCATCTGGTTTATATTTATAATATTTCCCTGCCACTGTGCTGTTTACATGTATAAAATCATGATTCTTCAGAAACCACTTAGCCAATTTCTACAAAATTTCACATTGATCCTTCTGTTGAAATGTGGTTGATAGTTTATTCAAATGATCATGCTCCATTGACTGTCAGGCCCATATATTCTTCTTCAAAACTAAGAACTGCTCAAATGATGATATTTTCATTAGTTGCGATGATAGGATTGGAAAAATGTTGCATAACATCTGCATGTCTGCAGTGGCTATGTCACTCAGGTGAGCGAACCGTGGCCCGTGGGCCTCTTGTTTTTTTTACATGCCATTGCACATTTCTGACGTCATATCTAAAGTCACCAAACAAAACCTGAACATCATGGCGTCAACATTCAATGCTTAACATGCGAAACGCTGGAGAGACAAAAACAAAAGGTTTCAGCAAATCAAAATAATATTGATACCAAAATGTTCCTTACATTCTAACTAAGAAAATGCATACCAACACTTGATAGTTTTGTTCAGAAACAAAGAAGTTAGAGATATTCAAAAATCTGAAGTGGAAGGTAACATCCACTTCTGAATCAATGAAGAAAACCGAAGTCGTCCAAAGCGAGCAGTGAAAATATAAATCGTATCAGTCACTAGTGAAATGATAAGATAACATTTCACTAGTGAGTGATACCACTTTTATTTTCACCAGATATACATTGATTTCACCGCTAACAATAAAATAAAAGGTCATTTAGTATTCCATCTCATATTCATTTAAAGTTTTAGCACTCTTTAGGCAAAATCATCTGATGAAAGTGCAAAAGGGAACATGTCTTTACACTTATTATTGTTTTCACTTATTATTTTGGTCACATTTCATACTATCTTTGCATCTTTTTACTTTGCTCTGTTTCAGTATTTCCATATCTGATTGAAATATACACCGAATTTAGAAATGGCGGCTTGGTCGAGGGACTTGTCATCTCTTCAGATGGCTATTTTTACAAGAAGGAACTCTCTTTTTGGCATCTTAATGGAGCATACTTTATTTTAGTGACCCAGTCAAAAATCAGTATACATAGTTCCATGCGTAATCTCTATGTAATTAAGTCTCCCAAACGAAGTGGGGAGACTTATTGTTTTTCCTCCATTTCTTCTTTTTCTTTATTCTTCCTCTTTTTCTTCTACTTTTACTTCATCTTTTTCTTTTTTTCTGCTCAAATTTTGTTGGGAAGAGTTCTCAGTAACCACTGGACAGATTGTTCTGATATTTGGGGATATAGTAGATATGGGTATGAAGTTGTACAAGAGGGTTTCATCGGGGCCTCTGACTGATATTGGCTTACATTTGGCCAAGGCCTGCTATCCTTGTAGCTGGTAAGGATAGAGGGGGAATGTTTATTTCTTCTGTTTTTTCACTTTCATTCCTGTTCCTCTTTCTTCCCTGTCCCTCCCTTTCATCTTCTCTACTATCTCTTCTATCTCTTTTCTCCCTTTCTCTGGGAGACGACACAAAATAACCACAAGGGTTGACGTGTCATTGAACCCCAACACAATCAAAACAAGAGGGTGTCAAAATTCAAAATGGCAGACTCCAAGGGTCCCTCTGGGCGTGTCGAAATCCACCCAAATTTTGTTTGGACAAGTTCTCAGTAACCACTGGATGGATTTTTCTGAAATTTGTTCATATGATAGATATGGATACCCCTAAACCATATATATTTTTGTTCCTTATGATAAGATGCATCCAATGACACCAACTGGAGGTCCCCCAGGGGTATGCCCCACTCCCTTTACTTCATTAAAGGCCTAATAACTCAGAAACCATTCAGATCCCCACCCCTAACCGTATATATTCTTCTGTATGATAAGACACATCTAATGGAACCAACAAGGGGGTCCCTGGGGGCCATGCCCCATCCCCTTTACTTTGTTAAAGGCCTTATATCTCAGAAACTGTTCAGAACCCCACATCTAAACCATATATATTGTTCCTTATGATAAGATGCATCCAGTGATACCAGTTGGGCGTCCCAAGGAGGGCATGCCCCACCCCTTCACTTCATAAAAGACCTAATATCTCAGAAACCGTTCAGATCCCCACCCCTAAAGCATATATATTCTTGTTCCTTATGATAAGACACATCTAATGACACCAACCAGAGGTCACCCTGGGGTATGCCCACCCTCTCTAGTTCATAACCCCATCCCTAATCTATATATATTGTTATTCCTTATAAGATTATTCATTGACACTGGTCCCCTGAGGGCATGCCCCACCCCCTTCACTTCATGAAAGGCCTAATATCTCGGAAACCATTCAGATCCCCACCCCTACACCTTATATATCTTTTTCCTTTAACTTTATGATAAGACACATCCAATGACACCATCAAGATTCAGTTCAAGCCGTTATGATGCATTAAAGATACATGGCCGCTGGGTGGGGGCAGGCTATAAAATTTACACAAAAATCTTAGAGCAGTGAACTTGGCTGAAACTTCAATAGTAAGTATGCAAGTCTGTTTGCTCAGGTGAGCAATATAGGACCATCATGATCCTCTTGTTATTTTAACTTTTATTTTCCAGTTAGGTACATTCTTGGACATTTGGGTTAAACCAAATGGCGGTGGTTTTACGGGAAGTATCTAAAACGCGAGTTTAAAGTCTCAAACAACATAAACAGATTGTAATTAACCCATTTTCTTTGCAAATAAGTAAGAATGCCATATATTTGTGGTCTAGATTGCAATTTGGTTAGAAATGATTCTCAGATAAGCAAGTAAAATCCAGTGTCACATATTTTCATGGGTCGGAAAAAACTCTTTGGCCTAAATGTTAGGTATGATAATATCTTGAGCAACTTCAAATTTCAGGTTGCTGGCCTGGAGGTCAAGGTAACTGCGGCTATTTTCATAAATAACTTTGACATTTCTCTATCCCCAGTTGTTATGTCTCCCCCTGACAGGGATGGAGACCTATTGTTTTTGCCTCAGTTGTCTGTCCGTCTGTCTGCCCGTCACTTAATTGTGTCTGCTCTATAACTCGAAAACCGTTCAAGATATTTTCATGAAACTTTATAGATATATAAAGCATCATCAGACAACATGCAGAACATAAGAACCGTAACTCTTATCTTTATTGGTTTAGAGATATTCCCCTTTGACATTGGACAACGGTAATTTCGTGTCCGCTCCATAACTTGAAAACTGTTTAAGATATTTTCATGACACTCCATAGAAATATAAAACATCATCAGAAAAGGTGCAAAACACAAGAACTGTAGCTCTTGATTTTATAGTTTTGGAGTTATTCCCCTTTGAAATTGAACAATTGTAATTTTGTGTCCGCTCTATAACTCCAAAACAGTTCAAGATATTTTCATGAAACTTCATAGAAATATGAAGCGTCATCAGATGACTTGCAGAACACAAGAAGTGTAACTCTTATCTATAAATTTTTGGAGATATTCTCCTCTGAAATTTGACAATGGTAATTTCATGTCCACTCTATAACTCGAAAACCATTTAAGACATAGAAATATAGAGCATCATTAGATGACATGCAGAACAGAAGAAACGTAACTCTTGTCAAGACATGTTTTTACCCCCCCACCCCCCCCTTCCCACCCCCACCCCACACCCCACAAACATTGTTTGTTGTGGGGTATACTGTTTTCACGTCATCTGTCTGTCTGTCGGTGTGTCCATCTGCAACACTTTTGTTTTTCCAAGATGGTTGCCACAGCCACCATCCTGAAAGTTTATATTGAACTTCTTCTCTTGAACCGAGAGGCCAGTTGACTTGAAACTTGGTAGGAACTTGCAGATTCAAAATAGCTAAAATCATTTAGATTGGAATTCCAAGATGGCTATTATGGCTGCGATCTTAAAATAATTTTGGACCTCTTCTCCGGAATCAAAATGCAAATTAACTTGACATTTAGTATCTGGATGACTTGTAGATCAAAAAATCTATTTTGAACTTTTCTCCTGAATGGAAAGGCCATTTGATTGAAACTTGATAGGAGGTATAGGGGTGACTTGTAGATCAAAATAGATAAAGCCATTTGGATCAGAAATCCAAAATGATTGCCTTTGCAGCCATTTTTAAAATCTATTTTGACTTTTTTTCTCCAGAATCAAAAGACCAATTGACTCAAAATTTCATTGGAAATATGAAGGTGACTTGTACATCAAACATAGCTAAAATAGTTCTGATAGGAAATCCAAGATGGCTGCCATTTTGAAAATCTATATTGAACTTCTTTTGAACCAAAATGTCATTTGACTCGAAACTTGTAATCAGGTGAGCGATACAGGGCCATAGGCCCTCTTGTATCAGTATTTAAATGTTATTTGCAGGTGGATGACTTAAAATCTAAACTGGCCTCCCAGGAAGTTGAGCTAGCTCAGAAGAATGAGGATGCCAATAAATTGATCCAAGTTGTTGGAGCAGAGACAGAGAAAGTGTCCAAAGAGAAAGCTATTGCTGATGAGGAAGAACAGAAAGTATCAAAGATAAATGAAGAAGTCTCAAGAAAAGCCAAGGATTGTGCTGCTGACTTGGCTAAAGCTGAACCTGCTTTATTAGCAGCTAAAGAAGCTCTGAACACACTTAATAAGGTATTATGTATACTAGGCCTATTCTGTTCAGTCATTTACAGAAGTGCAACCCCCTAGGGGAACCTTTAAAACCTTTAAAAACCTTTAATTCACTTAAAATCCTTTAAAACCTTTAATTTAGCTGAAAACCCTATAAAAACCAGTATTTTATGAAGAAAACCTTTATTTTTAGCCATTTATTTGTGTTGTGTCACATTCAGAAAAGAGAATCATAATAGTTTGCTATCATGTATTGATGTCTGCAACTGACAAAACAGCAATCTGAGACAACAGCTAATCCATTTGTGAAGAAAACAGAAGTCTGAATGTAGACTGGTGAATTCATGGCAGTGTTTGCCATGATGGCAGGTTTTAACGGCATGGAATCTGGAAGTGCAGAGAGTAAATTAACCTCGTTTTTCTCTTTATTTTGTTGAAAAATTTGCCAGAAAAACCTATATTTGACCAAAAATAGCCTTTTTAAAAAACCTTTATTTTCAAAAGACCCTGCTAGGAAGCCTGGAAGCGTTTTCAAGTTTCTCACTTATATTGTATTAGCTTGTATGCAAGGGTCATGCTGCCTCACACTGATTTTCTCTGTGTCAGCTGGAGCCCAGGTCAGGGATCAAAAGGTTTACTGTATGTATTGATCACTTGCCATCCATTGTTTGTTCATTCACACATTTGAATGTCATCTCTTATCAATCCCTAGACTGTGATTAAGTTGGAACATGCATATTCAAAGTGTGACTATAGAAGCTAACAGGACTCTGGGCTTCCTACAAATAATACTGCCGGCCTCGATGGCTCAATTGGATGCGCAGTCTGACTGGAGACCAGGAGGTCGCGGGTTCAACCCCCGCCGAGGTCGGCAACATTCTTTCGTTGAGATTGATCATGAAATATTTTCTACCGTCATTCTCTCCCTTCCGCTGATTCAAGAAGAGCAGTTGTCAGTTTCTGGCGGATGAATGTGCACAATACTGGTTAACCACTTAGAGGACTAAGCCTGCCCAGTAAACGTGTGGTTAGGTAAACTGACCGCGCTAGACATGACCCCATTGGGTTGACTGGGCCGTAAAACCTCAACACAAACAAACAAATAATACTTTTGTTAGACTCTCAAGTTGAGAATGCCTTCCCTGTGTGGAACCCTAAACCCTGTCCAACATAAATCAAGTATAAAAAGTACAGAACAGCAAATAGTTGGGTTTGAGATGACTACTTTTCTTACAATATTGTGATCTAGATGCTTTGGGGTGTAGATTGCTGGAACATAAGCATGCAGATGCATGTCTCATATTGTTATAAAACATAATGGTCTTGTTGAGTTACCCCTGCATTCATATATCCACCATCCAATAAAAACAACCCAAAGTATGAATTCCAGACAATAAATTTTCCCCATGGCGTTTGTACAGTTGAACAAGCTCCCCACTAGGGCTGTTATGTGCCCAAGCCCTGAATTCTTCCAGGTCATTCATATGAGAACCTCTATCATCAGATGCCATAAACCATGAATTATTGTTTTTATCAGCTTTTAATGACCTGATACTGAAAGTTTATTCATATGGTCACAGTTCATTCACCAAATTGGCTGCAATGCACTCATGGTAAAACCATTTAAAATTCCTACTCTAGAAGTAAGATACCTTTAAGGCTGCCGGCCTCGGTGGCTCAGTTGGATGCGCCGTGCGACTGGAGACCAGGAGGTTGCGGGTTCAACACCAGCCGAGGTCGGCAACATTCTTTCGTGGAGATTGATCATGAAATATTTTCTACCGTCATTCTCTCCCTTCCGCTGATTCAAGAAGGGCAGTTGTCAGTTTCTGGCGGATGAATGTGCACAATACTGGTTAACCACTTAGAGGACTAAGCCTGCCCGGTAAACGTGTGGTTAGGTAAACTGACCGCGCTCGACATGACCCCATTGGGTTGACTGAGCCGTATAACCTCAACACAAACAAACAAATAATACTCTTGTTAGACTCTCAAGTTGAGAATGCCTTCCTGTGTGGAACCCTAAACCCTGTCCAACATAAATCAAGTATAAAAAGTACAGAACAGCAAATAGTTGAGACTGAGATGACTACTTTTCTTACAATATTGTGATCTAGATGCTTTGGGGTGCAGATTGCTGGAGCATAAGCATGCAGATGCACGTCTCATATTGTTATAAAATATAATGGTCTTGTTGAGTTACCCCTGCATTCATATATCCACCATCCAATAAAAACAACCCAAAGGATGAATTCCAGACAATAAATTTTCCCCTTGGCATTTGTATAGTTGAACTAGCTCCCCACTAGGGCTGTTGTGTGCCCAAAAAAAGGTAAGAAAAAAGTCCAGGGAGTGCCACAATCACAAACCACAGCCCTTCCCAGACCCCAAGAGGAAGTGGAAACCAACAAATCCAAACAAGCACAAACCGAACAAACGTACGAAAAGCACTAAGAAATAAGCTCTCTCTTCCCCAAGCGAGGTAATCCCAATACTAAAAGGACTGAAAAACACAAGAACAAAATGACACGGAAAGACATACAACAAATTGCCTCGTAGAAAAACCACAAAGCAACAAAGAGTAAGACTAACACCGGGACCACCGCCTTAGAACAGTCAGTAGAGCAAACCACCGGTGGGGTTTAAAGCACTTTTACAGCTAGCCAACTTCACCCTGGGTCCCAGTGCTACTCTTAATACAGAAACACATAAAAATTCGGTTTGCATAAAGGCTCCCAACTCAGTCAATGTATCAAAGCGAAAACATAAAAATCAAATTAATAACTATAATAAACAAAGACAAGTACTCATGGCTAATTCTACTGTATGCCAGAGTAAATGAAAACCAATAGTTGAACCACGGCGGGCCAAGCCAAAGACATATCATCAAGCCCCAACCCACTGGTTAAAGTTTTACGAAGAGACCGTCATTGAGTCTGAGGCCCGAACCGCTGTCGTGCAATTATAGAGTGAAGCATAGCCATCAACAATGATTGGGTTGACAACTAGGCATGCAGTCTGCCGCATAATATCCAGGCTATAGCCAATTCTTTTATAACGGTTAATAAGTTTTCTGAATTGCTCCGAAAAGTTGGATTTACCTACAATTTTTCTAAATCTGTACACTAAGTCACAGTAAAATTCTGGTTCCGATATACCTTGTTGCAGAAGTGTTTTCAGACTGTTGCTATATTTTTCTAACAAGGCACTGTGTCTGCGATAAAATTTCGAAAACACTTTATGAAGTTTAAAATAATGATAGCCCTGCCTAAGAAGTTTGGCAGTAAGGGCTTAGGGTAGTTAAAGTCATTAAGATTTGAAGAAGCTCTGGCGAATCTAATGTTGAGATATGTATACCCCATATGAGGTACGCCGGGGGACACCACCATCCAGAAAAGGGAAATTGACTATATCAAAATCAAAATCGTCCTGTTTATCATAAATTTTGGTGGAAACTGTACCATTAGATATACATAGATTCAAATCCAAAAAAGGTGCCTCGGTATCGGAAGAATTTGCTATATTTAATTGGAGTTCTGTAGGGTATATCCGGTCCACCATTTGGTCAGAGTAAATATTGTCAATATTTAATAAATCATCAAGGTATTTTGAAGTTGAATTGAAAGTCTCAATAATGTCAGCCTGATTTTCACGTGAGAGAGACTTCATGAAATCTCTCTCATAACAAAAAAGAAACAAATCTGCAACAAGAGGAGCACAATTAGTTCCCATCGGAATACCGATAGTTTGCCTATAAAGTTTAGTTCCAAATCTAATAAAAATATTATCCAAAAGACAAACAAGGGCATCACAAACTTTTTGACACGACCATAAATTGTGATTATTATATACATCAGAAGTGAAAAAAGCACATTCTTTGTTGCAAGCCAAATATTGGGTATTCTCCCGAATAAACATTTGGTTAATTAAATCAATAAGTTTATCTTATATAAGATGATGAGGTAACGTAGTATACAGTGTAGAAAAATCATATGTAGACAATTTAGAAGCCTGAAAGTTTTTAGATTTAAATTTATTGAGAACATCATTAGAATTTTTAATTGACCAAAAATAGTTAATTCCGTCCCTGTCGTAAACAGTATCATAGTATCTAATCCAATGATTTTTAACAGCAGTAAGGCATGAAGTTAGCAGTTTTGACAAAACAGTAGTCGTACATGAACTAGAATTAGCAATGAAACACGCTTTATAAGGTCGTTTATGAAGTTTTGGTAACCAATATAACGTAGGAAGTCTGTCTTGCTTTTCGCCCTGAATTTTTTCAGGTCATTCAGAGAACCTCAATCATCAGATGCCATAAACCATGAATTATTGTTTTTATCAGCTTTTAATGAGCTGATACTGAAAGTTTATTCATATTGTCACAGTTCATTCACCAAATTGGCTGCCATGCCCTCATGGTAAAACCATTTAAAATTTCTACTCTAGAAGAAAGATACCTATAAGGCTGCCGGCCTCGGTGACTCAGTTGGATGCGCCGTCCGACTGGAGACCAGGAGGCCGCGGGTTCAACCCCAGCCAAGGTCAGCAACATTCTTTTGTGGAGACTGATCATGAAATATTTATTACCGTCATTCTCTCCCTTCCACAGATTCAAGAAGGGCAGTTGTCAGTTTCTGGCGAAAGAATGTGCAAAATACTGGTTAATCGCTTTGAGGACTAAGCCTGCCCGGTAAACGTGTGGTTAGGTAAACTGACCGCACTCGACATGACCCCATTGGGTTGACTGGGCCGTAAAACCTCAACACAAACAAAACCTTTAAGGCTGAATCTTAGTATAGTGCCTCAGTGATAGGCTACCATATTTATTACATTTTCAGTAGTGATTTACTGAGATTTATCAGTGAATGATAATCTATAATTCACCGAGTGAATAATTTCATTTCAAAAGTTTTGACGTCATCATTGCTAGACGACGTTGGTGACATAGTTGGTAACAACAATAACAATAGTTGACATTTCGCGGAAAATTTGATAAAATCATGGAAATTAGACTGCAATATTCACGTCCATTTGGCATGATTTTCTTGATAATCCAGTTCAACTTTCGTGACATTTTTCAGTCTGTATTTCAAGCACAGGATGATTTTTGCATTAAAGTGAAAACAAGATGGCGACTGATTTTCAAACTAAACCACGCCTCTTGAAATTTATGCACTGACCGGAACTATTTTGGCAGGAAATCATAATGGCTTAATGTAAAAATTCAAAAGTAAGACATGAATGAAAATGTAATAAACAGTTAATTTGGTTGTTTTGATTGATTACGGAGAAATAATTCATTCGTGTTCTAAGGTTTGCTTGTAAAAAAAACTTGTTTGCTTCACTCACTCCTTTTTTACGCGCAAGCCTTAGAACATTAGTGAATTATTTCACCATAATCGATCAAAACAACCAAATAAACTCTATTTATTTGGAACATGAATACTAAAACTGTTGATTTCTAGCTCATCTGAATCTTTAGGAGCATATATGAGCATTTAGTATAGGCAGGCTTTATCAACCGTCCATTGTCCACACTCTTCAAAACTCTTCTTCTCAGAAACCACTGGGGCAATCAAAGCCCAGTTTCATATGGAGCCTCTATGGGCTCAGGGAAGTTGTTCCCCACATCTGGAGCACATGATCAAGATGGCCGCAATGCTCATATATGGTAAAAACTCTTTAAAAATCTTCTCATAACCAAAATGCAAATACCCCTGGGGCTTTATGGATATAGGCCCAATAAAGTTTGCGGACATATGTCCAATAAAGTTTGGAAGGTCAATTTTTTATATAAACTCAATAAAGCAAAACTCTGTAAAGCAAAAACTTTAAAAAAGTCTTGTTGTCTGTGTCACGTGAACGGACGAGCGTTGGGCTGGTGACGATGGACTAGACGCAATCGCAAGCAATCAGAGGATAAACACAACACTTTGTAAAATAAAAACAAGCATGTATGTAGAATAGTTAAAGAAAAAACTATAATTAAAGTTCAAATTTCCATGTTCTGAAGTTTCCATAATCTGAAAATACTGTTAATTTCCATAATTAAATATACTGTAAATTTGAAGTAAATACGTGTCTTAAGACGAAGTCCACGGATGTATCCTCCATGATATTTCCGGTTATCACTAACACTAGATTCTATAGAACTTTGAACAAAACTTGCCGGAAAACATTTGATGGTCAGTCATAGTGACGATAACTAGAGGACACAATCACAGTGACGAAACAGATGCATATACGGATACGGGTACGGGTACAGTGTGTGCGGTTATGTAATGACATAAAGCCTAACTGTGTCATACATTTAAGCGTATATGTCAGGTATGTACATGTCAGATGAGAATATGTAATATCAAAGTATGATAGTGCAATCAATACGCCGATCCATTTATCTTATTCAAATAAAAATATTAATGATTGCATTCTGATCTGGGTCTACAGGACCTATCAGACTCACCAGACTGACCAGGATCCATAGAATCGATCAAACTAAACCTCCCTATTCAGTTTATAGTTTACACATCCAACACAGCTTATTCGTCTGATCAGGATCTACACATATAACAAAGTGTACACATCTGATCAGGGTCTATCTACTTATCATGCCGGGTTTGTATGTACAAATGATACATAAACATCACAACGTAGTAAAGCAATAAATTTACCTACTCGAATTTTAGCTGCGGTAAAGACGAGCAAGAATATTGCAAGAATAAGATTAAATAAATTATTGACTTACCATGGTCAGATTCCCCAGATACAGCACAACATGAAGATTAGAAAAAGGAAGACAAGGATCAGTCTTCGATGAAATAAATTTTGTAGTGTGTATTGTTCTATTCAACCAGGGAACTTTTATAGTAATGTGGCACGTTTTGAAACATTGTGTCCACAACGAATCCGTGAAATTCAAGATCTAAAAATAATATTCACAAGAATACCGTGATAGTCAAGATTTAAAATAACCTGTTCAATCGTCCAAACGGTGCAAAGTTTTACACAGCAACTGCTAAAACTATGAAGGAATAAACATTTTTCTCTCAGAATGCTACAAAACTGCAAAATTACGACAGAAAATTGTCTCCCCTTTCAAAAGATAGCCTTGAGACAAAAATCAATCCCAGAACAGTGAAGATATTGATCACCGAACCTAGGTTCACTCGGAATATATAGTGTTCTGGTAACTGCTCAAGTATATAGACATAAATAATCAAATATACCCTCAGCACAACTATCCCTTGATTACCGTAATACCGTAACTTGAAAGCTGAAGTGTACCTACTTGCTTAAAAAGTAAAACTGTCATCATAATCAGTGCTCCAGTTACAAATGCAATAATCTAACCTGGTTAATAAAAATCCATACAAACTTCTTTTTATACTATGTACATATAAAAATATATTCAAGATAAAACAGGGACGTGACATATCTCCCCTCTTACAGAAGTGCGTAGCACTAGAGTATTACGTCACTTTATAATGCCGAATATATTACGTCATACATGGCTTAAATAATCTGCGCCCACATTTTCTGCACCACGTATTGCCACTATATCGAGGGTTGAGCGCAAGACTGGCGTAAGTCAGATGGTTGTTTTTCCCCAAACCTAATCTCCTCACCCAATGAAGGCGTTATGAAGATTACAACATTTCTTTCTGTAAACAATGCAAATTTAGGTGCCATTGCTCGTATGAGCAGTGGCACCTAAATTTGCATTGTTTACAAAGGGGTCCAAGTTGCTCCTATACAAGGGTTTCAAAAATATGTTTGAGTTACTATAGTCTTGCGCTCAACCCTCGATATGAAATCTATATGGCTGTAATGCCAAAGCCCATCGCGTCAGTCTAGAATTGGTAAGCTTTGCTTTAGTTAAATAGTTTAATGGCTGATGATCGGTTTCTACCGTAAATGCTGTGCCATAAAATATCTATGGAACTTTTGCACTGCCCATACTAGCGCAAGACATTCTTTCTCTATTACTACATATGATTTTTCACTAGGTTTCAGTTTCCTACTTGCATATGCAACAGGACTTTTCTTAACTTCTTCGTCTTGCAAAAGGACAGCTCCTAATCCCTCATTAGAGTCATCTACTTGTAAAGTAAATGGTTTTGACAGATCGGCCATTTTAAGAATAGGTTGAACTGTCAACGCCTTCTTCAGTGAATCAAATGCTCTCTGTTGTGGTTAATCCCAATGTACGTTATTGGACTCACCTTTCTTTGTTAGTTCCGTCAAAGGTGCGGCAATGTGAGAAAAATTAGGAATAAAAGATCTATAAAATCCTACAAGTCCCAAGAATGAACGTACTTGTTTCTTGGTAACAGGTCTTTCTGCTTTTTCAATTGCTAAAATCTTATCAGGTCAAGGCCTAATAAGTGTACCACCAACCAAATGACCAAGACATTCTAAATTTTGAAAACCAATGAAACATTTACTTGGTTTCACAGTCAAATTGGCATCTCTTAGTCGCTTCAATAATTCTTCAAATACTTGCATATGATGTTCCCAAGTAGATGTGAATATGATGATATCATCAACAAAATTGTCTATATTAGACATACCTTTCAGCAGTTTCCTCATCAGTTTACTACAGGAAGCTTGAGCTGTTACTAAACCGAAAGGTAGAACTTTAAATTGTAACAGTCCTAATGGTGTTTGAAAAGCTTAGTATTGCTTAGCATTCTTAGTTAAAGGTATCTGCCAATAACCTTTGGTAAGGTCAAGCTTGGATATGACCTGCTATTTTCGTAAATATTTCCTCCATATTTGGCATCGGTTCTGCATCGAAAACCATAATCTTATTAAGTGTACGAAAATCTATGCAAAATCTGTTCGTATTGTCTTTCTTTTTGACTATAAGAACAGGGGAACAGTAAGGATTTTCTGATGGTTCTACAATGTCTAAATTGATCATATCTCTTACCTCATCCTTTACTGCTTCCATCATATTGAAAGGAAGTGGATATTGCTTAACTCTTACCGGCGTATCTGTTGTCAACTTAATGTCATGTTCCAACAAAGTGGTACAGCCGGGTATTCCTGTAAATGTACTGGCAAAATTTGTTACAAGTTGCCTTACCTGACTTTGTTCCTCTTTTGTCAAGTCTGGATTAATGTTTAACAGTTCAACTGACTCATTGTCACAAATTGATGGTGATCCACTAATCCTTCTATATTATCTTCGGTATCTTCCGAAGTACAGTCTAATACTGCAATAGAACATACCTGAACATCTGTAGTCTGTTGATCATCCTCTCTCTCAATGTATTGCCTAAGCATATTGATATGGAAAGTTTTTACTTTCTTACCCATTTTAATTCTATAATCTAAGACACTTAATTTCTCCACTACTTCGTACGGGCCTTTCCAACTCATCAACAACTTATTTGTCTTAGTCGGGAGAAGTACGAGAACTTTGCTACCTACTTTTAAGTGTCGGCGCCTCGACATCCGATTGTAATATTTTTAGCTCACCTGAGCTCTGCTCAGGATGACTATTGTGATCACTTTTCGTCCGTCCGCGTGTCCGTCCGTCCGTTAACATTTTCAAAGGACTTCTCCTCTGAAGCCGCTGAGCCAATTTTGCTCAAATTTCATATGGAGCCTCCTTAGCATGGGGGAACGAAAAATTGCTAAAATGGTCACGGTCGGTTGACCAAGATGGCCGCCACGTCTATATTTGGTAAAAACCTTTAAAAATCTCCTCCAGAACCAAGAATGCCTTGGGGCTGAATCTTTGCAGGAATCATTGGGGACGGGAGGTCTACCAAAATTGCTAAAAGAATTGTCGTACGTTGACGTTTGACCTTTTTACGGCAAGGTCAAGTTTGCTTCCCTATGCATTTGTATGGGAAAAACCTTTAAATATCTTCTTCTCCAAAACTGAGCATGCCTGATGGCTGAATCTTTGCATATATCTTCGGGAACAGGAGGGCTACCAAAATTGTTAAAATAATGGTCATATATTGACATTTGACCTTTTTACGGTAAGGTAGATTTTGCTTCCTTATGCATTTGTATGGGAAAAATGTTCAGAATTTCAAACAACTTCTCCTCTGGAGCCTCTGGGCCAATTTTGCTCAAATTTCATATGGAGCCTCCTTAGATAGGGGGAACAAAAGATTGCTAAAATGGTCACGGTTCGTTGACCAAGGTGGCCGCCATGCTCATATATGGTAAAAACCTTCTTCTCTAGAACCGAGGATGCTTTGGGGCTGAATGTTTGCATAAATCATTGGGGACAGGGGGTCTACCAAAATTGCTAAAATAATGGTCATACATTGACATTTGACCTTTTTACGGCAAGGTCAAGTTTGCTTCCTTATGCATGTGTATGGGAAAAAACATTTAAAAATCTTTTTCTCCAAAACCGAGGATGGCTTATGGCTGAATCTTTGCATATATCATCTGGAATGGGCGGTCTACCAAAGTTGCTAAAATAATTGTCATACATTGACATTTAACCTTTTTATGGCGAGGTCAAGTTTGCTTCTGTATGCATTTGTATGGGCCCCATACATTTGTATGGAAAAAATGTTGATAATTTCAAATGGCTTTTCCTCTGAAGCCTCTGGGCCAGTGTTGCTCAAATTTCATGCGGAGCCTCCGTGGGCAGGAGAATGAAAGATTGCTATAATGGGTATGGTCCATTGATCAAAATGGCTGCCATGCCCATATATGGTAAAAACCTTTAAAAATCTTCTTCTCCATAACCAAATACGCCCTGGGTCCTAATCTTTGCACAAATTATGGGCCACAGGAATCTACCAAAATTGCTAAAATGATGGTTCTATGTTGACATTTGACCTTTTTACCTCCAAGGTCAAATTTGCTTCCCCATTTGTATGGGCCATATACATTTATATTGAAAGTATCGAAGTGACTTGTACATCAACAGTAGTTAAAATTGTTCTGATTTGAAATCTAAGATGGCCATCATCTGGTTTATATTTATAATATTTCCCTGCCACTGTGCTGTTTACATGTATAAAATCATGATTCTTCAGAAACCACTTAGCCAATTTCCACCAAATTTCACATTGATCCTTCTGTTGAAATGTGATTGATAGTTTATTCAAATGATCATGCTCCATTGACCGTCAGGCCCATATATTCTTCTTCAAAACTAAGAACTGCTCAAATGATGATATTTTCATTAGTTGCGATGATAGGATTGGAAAAATGTTGCATAACATCTGCATGTCTGCAGTTGCTATGTCACTCAGGTGAGCGAACCGTGGCCCAGGGGCCTCTTGTTTATACTTATTCCTGTTCTCAGTACGGGGTTCAAGTGGACCAAGTCAATTGCTACTCTTTGAAATGGGGTATCTTTAACTGGCATACTGCCTAAGGGCGCTCTTGTATTCCTACCTTTGGCTATAGTACGCTGACATATGTCACAAGATTGACAAAATCTCTTTATATCACTTGCTATCCCTGGCCAAAAGAATTCTGATAGTACCTTTTGAATAGTCCGCTTCACTGCAAGATGTCCAGACAGGATTGACTCATGGGCTAATTTCATTACCATCTTGCGATATTGCTGTGGAACTACAAGTTGAATAAAAATCTTACCAAATTCTACATTAGGTGAACTGAACTGTCTGTATATCAAGTCATTCTTGCGAAAAAACTTAGCATTACCTTTAACTTCTGATTCATCGCAAGCTTTTCGAATTCTTGCCAGAGTAGGATCATTAACGAGCTTCCTTAATTTGTTGAGGTGAAATATCCCTGTCGATAATATTGGGGGTTTTGAGTGATATTTTGGTTTGTTTAGGTAGTTTGGCTTGGGACCGGGTTTGTACTGCTAAAGCTGGCACTCAATTCATATTCGGGTCATGAGCATCCCTCGCCCCTGGAATATTACCTATAATAACATCAACCAAAGGGTTCTCCATACAAAGGGCAAGTGTGTCTCCCTTAAAATAAGGAGTGTCTAATGATACCTTAGCTTCAGGAAGCTGTAATGTAGTCCTATCTACCATCATGCATGAATGCATCTTGCCAGTCAAATTCTCTGAGGAAACTAATGATTGTTTAACAATCACCCCAGTACACCCAGTGTTGCGCAAGACATTAACCATTTTGTTCCCCATTATACCCTGTACGGTCTTCATATCATTACAAATGGGTGAAGGTTGAGCTGTAGTACTCACCTTCAATGTATCTTCTATCCCTGGACAGACCTTAGTGCCATCATTGCTAGCTTGAACATAACTAACTGTATCAGTATGAATAAAACACGCTCCACATACCTGGTTGTCATCCGATTTCCCACCATCGCTCAGTTCCTGTCCTTGTCTCTGATCCTGAAAATGCACATGTTTCGAGGGAGATCGACTTCTACCTCTACCACATGTTAGTGTTGCAGCTACCTTCATATTACCTTTTGCTCTATCAGGACAAAATCTAGCTATGTGTTTTTTATCACCACAAATAAAACATGATCCTCTAAAAGGTTGTGGGCCTTGATGATTACACCTTCGAACAGAAGGTGAAGGTGATCTCGACCTTGACCTAGATCTTGGCCTTTCATTGATCTTAAATGTCAAATTGAGAATATCAGTATATCTGGCTTCTTTGTACTGATCTGCTAATTTACTAGCCTGTTCAAGTGACTTGGGTTCCCTTTCTCTAAGGAAAAGTTCAAGGTCTCTATTACAAATAAATGCAAGCTGATCTCTAAGTATTAAATCTGCTAATCCATCATGTCTTATTCATACCAGACATATCTACCCACCTTCTCGGACCCATCAATACCCGGACTTGTTACTGTCCGTTTCTGTTAATTATCATGTCGCGGATGCTGGTGATGCTTACATTACTTTGGAATCTATATTTTGCAAACTCCACCCATATTAAACTAGTATTAAACACATTTATTTTTAGTTAAGCCAGTTAAAATTATTATAAAGCAATAATGCTATCTTGGGTTTGTTATATGTTAATAACATTTTATTCAACTGATTCCTTTTAACATAGATAATCGCCGAATTTTGCACATACTCGTTTTAGAAAATGTGGGTCAGATTCGAGAGAATCGACTTTTTCACAGTCGACTTTTCAAATTTCTATTACGGTTATAAAAATAATATGCTGATAAAGCAATAAAACAAAGCTAGTTTATTCTGAATAAGTTGGGTTCATAGTTAATTTTAGCGAGAAAAAGCATTAAAAGGCTCTGCTAATGTTAGTACTATTCAACAATGGTCGCCATTTTTTCTTCGACGAATAGCTTCATTCACAAATCAGTGTTTGGAAACTCCATCGAAATTTGTAATATGTGTGATCAATATTCAACAAATATGATTAAAAAACAAAATAATTATATAGTATTTGATTTGAATGATAAGTGATGTTTTGTTCACAGATGACACTTATATGAGGTTCATTATCGCGGATAATTGTTGGTCAAATTTGAGAAATTGACATTTTCACCAGCCGATATTTCAATTGGCATTGAAGTATTAATAAAAATAATGTGCTCATAAAACAACTTCGAAAACAAAGCTGTTTTTTTTTTTTTCCTGAATAAGTTTAATTTATAATTGATTTTAACAAGGACGTGCATTAAAAGGCTCTACTAATGGGAGCACAGTTCAACAATGGTCGCCATTTTTCTTCGACGAACGGCTTCATTCACAAAACTCCACCGAAATTTGTAAAGTATGTGACCAATATTCAACAAATGTGGTTAAAAAACAATTACCTGTCTATAGTACTAACTTTTCATGATGGTTGATGTATTGTTCACAAATAACACTTATATATGGTTGTTTATTGCGGATAATTATCACTTTCTACTCGATTGATTTTCGTATATTCCAGACGAAACCCGGTAACCGGCAAAATCATAGCCACGACATCATCATATCGATAAAATAGGTATTAGCACTATAGTTACCAGTCTGGGTATTGATGGGTCCGAGCCATCTTGTAAAATATCTTTTCATACGACTGGTGAATTGCTGAAAAGTTTCACCTAAATCTGGCCTACACTTCTTATACCTTCTCTTAAATCCTTCTTCAGTTAACTCATATCTTTTGAGTAAAGCTGCCTTCAACATATCATAATTTAATGCCTCTTTAATGCATATACATCAAGTGCCTTACCTTTGAGAAGTGCGCTCAAATTAGTAGCCCAATCCTCTTTCTTCCATTTCTGAGCTGTAGCATACCTTTCAAACCTAAGCAAATAAGAATCCATTTCATCTTTACCTTCATCAAATGCTGGAAATTTTTGGGTCTTAGCAGTGACATAAGATTTATCTTCCTTATGCTGCACTGCTGGCTTTATATTTTGCTCTGCGGCTAACCTTTCCATTTCAAATATATGTTTCTTTTGCTCAATGTCTTGTTGTAATTGCATTCTTTGTATCTCGCGTTCATGTGCTGCTTTAGCCTCTGCTAGCTCGCGCTCTTTATATGCCTTAGCCTCCATGAGTTCACGTTCTTTCAATTCACGCGCTGCCACGAGTTCGCGCTCTTTTGATTCACGCGCTGCCGCCACTTCTACTAATTCATGCTCGCGTGCTTCCTTAGCCTCCGCGAGTTCACATTCGCGTGCTTCCTTAGCCTCCGCGAGTTCACATTTGCATGCTTGCGCCTCACGCTGTGCCTTTCTCTCGTCGCGTAACCTATCTTGTTGATCCTTAATAAAAGCTCGAAGTGCATCACCTTCATACCCTAAAGCCTCCCCTTGAGCTTTTAAATTTCCTATGGTCTCCATTTCTCTAAGTCCCAGTGAAACAATTAATAGCAAGAAGTTTGTTTCAATTAAGCACAAGTTTCATAGGATAAGACTCAGAAAATCACTATTAATTAAATGCCCTAAAACTAAAATTAACTCTTAGTTTACACTGAAGTCTAACATTAAATAAAGCATTCCACTAATATGAATACAATACCCACTAACTCTAGAAGAGGACAATAACAATGCTCAAAATGATCATAGGCCAATGGCATCCATAATACCAAATAAACCCATATATCACTCCTCGTTGCCTATATCATAATATATCCACACAAAATTACTCATTGACTATGTTAATATCACACCTCTCCGAGTTATCAATGGAATATGCACAACCCTGCGCGTTAGCTTATCCACAATAAAATATAAAGGGCATTCACGGTCAACAGATAAAAAGTGTCCACTGGAAAATAAACAAAAAGCTTTTCTGACCTTATCCTTTCTTCAAGCCTGCTGTGCTGTATCCGTTTATCTCACCATGGGACACACTACACAACATGATTGACCATGGTCCCGCTTGTCATTACCTTCTGGAATATACATGATTTGACAGAGTGACTAATTCCACATAACTACATATAACTACATACAAAACATAAACAACAAAATGTATTTATCTAAAAAAAAACCACAATACATCTGATCCTCTGTTTGCTAGAATAACGTGTCCAAAGTCACAGTAATCCCACTGCTGACACCATTGTCACGTGAACGGACGAGCGTTGGGCCGGTGATGATGGACTAGACGCAATCGCAAGCAATCAGAGGATAAACACAACACTTTGTAAAATAAAAACAAGCATGTATTTAGAATAGTTAAAAAAAAAAAAACTATAATTAAAGTTCAAATTTCCATGTTCTGAAGCTTCCATAATCCACAGGTACTGTTAAACTTCATAATCTGAAAATACTGTTAATTTCCATAATTAAATATACTGTAAATTTGAAGTAAATACATATCTTAAGACGAAGTCCACGGATGTATCCTCCATGATATTTCCGGTTATCACTAACACTAGATTCTATAGAACTTTGAACAAAACTTGCCAGAAAACATTTGATGGTCAATCATAGCAACGATTACTAGAGGACACAATCACAGTGACGAAACAGATACATATACGGATACGGGTACGGTGTGTGCAGTTAACATAACGACATAACACCTAAGTGTGTCATACATTTAAGCGTATATGTCTGGTATGTACATGTCAGATGAGAATATGTAATATCAAAGTACGGTAGTGCAATCATTACGCCGATCCATTTATCTTATTCAAATAAAAATATTAATGATTGCATTCTGATCAGGGTCTACAGAACCTATCAGACTCACCAGACTGACCAGGATCCATAGAATCGATCAAACTAAACCTCTCTATTCGGTTTATAGTTTACACACCCAACACGGTTTATTCATCTGATCAGGGTTTACACATATAACAAAGTATACACATCTGATCAGGGTCTATCTACTTATCATGCCGGGTTTGTAAGTACAAATGATACATAAAAATCGCAACGTAGTAAAGCAATAAATTTACCTACTCGAATTTTAGCTGCGGTAAAGACGAGCAAGAATATTGCAAGAATATAAGATTAAATAAATTATTGACTTACCATGGTCAGATTCCCAAGATACAGCACAACATGAAGATTAGAAAAAGGAAGACAAGGATCAGTCTTCGATGAAATAAATTTTGTAGTGTGTATCGTTCTATTCAACCAGGGAACTTTTATAGTAATGTGGCACGTTTTGAAACATTGTGTCCACAAGAAATCCGTGAAATTCAAGATCTAAAAATAATATTCACAAGAATACCGTGATAGTCAAGATTTAAAATAACCTTTCGATTGTCCAAACGGTGCAAAGTTTTACACAGCAACTGCTAAAACTATGAAGGAAAAAACATTTTTCTCTCAGAACGCTACAAAACTGCAAAATTATGACAGAAAATTGTCTCCCCTTTCAAAAGATAGCCTTGAGACAAAAATCAATCCCAGAACAGTGAAGATATTGATCACCGAACCTAGGTTCACTCGGAATATATAGTGTTCTGGTAACCGCTCAAGTATATAGACGTAAATAATCAAATATACCCTCAGCATAACTATCTCTTGATTACCGTAACTTGAAAGCTGAAGTGTACCTACTTGCTTAAAAAGTAAAACTGTCATCATAATCAGCGCTCCAGTTACAAATGCAATAATCTAACCTGGTTAATAAAAATCGATACAAACTTCTTTTTATACTATGTACATATAAAAATATATTCAAGATAAAACAAGGACGTCACAGTCTGAAATTAGAAGACTCATGCCTTTTGTTATTTGATTGGTAGCTTAATCTTATAGACCTCTACTAAGATTGTTCAAATTATTGCCCTGGGGTAAAAAATGGCCCCCTCTCGGGGATCTCTTGTTTTACATAGACACATATAGGGAAAAACTTTAAAAATCTTCTTGTGTGGAACTAGAGGGCCCAAGCCTTTGATATTTGGAATGTAGATTCATCTATGGTGGACCTCTATGTAAACAAGTGAAATTATTGCATACACCTCTTCTCCGACACTCCTGGGTCAGTTGACTGGAAACATGGTAGGAAATAGAAAGGAAGGCAATGATCAGGAATCAATACAATTACCTAACACCTCCCATCCAAGACACCAAAGGGAAGTATCGGGGTGACTTGTAGATAAAATATAGCAAAAATCATTCAGATAGGAAATCCAAGATCGCCGCCGTCTGAAAATCTATTTTGCACTTCTTTTCCTGGACAGAAAGGCCAGTTGACTTGAAACTTGATAGGAAGTAACTAACTAAAATTGTTCCAATCAATAATTCAAGATGGCCATCATGGCAGCCAGCTTAAAAAATCTTTTTTGTGCTTCTTCTCCTGAACCGAAAGACCAATTGATGTGAATCATGATAAGAAGGATCGAAGTGACTTGTAGATAAAAAAAAACAACTAAAATCTTTCTGATTGAAAATCCAAGAAGGCTGTCATAGCAGCAGTCTTGAAAATCTATTTTGCCGGTCATCTCCTGAACCAAAAAGCCAATTGACTGGAAACTTGGTAGGAAGTATCAGGGCAGCTTGTAGATCAAAAATAGCTGAAATCATTCTGATAAGTAATCCAAGATGACCGCAGTGCCCAAACTGAAATTTTTTTTTTAATTCCTTCCCCTGAACTGAAAGGCCAAATGACTCAAAACTTGGTAGGAAGTAGCACTATGACTTCAGATCAAAAGTAGCTAAAATTGATCTGATTGCAAATCCATGGTGGCCATCTTGAAAATTTATTTTGTGCTTTTTCTCCTGAACCAAAAGGTCAGTTGACTCAAAACTTGGTAGGAAGCATAAGGGTGACTTGCTGATCAAAAATAGCTAAAATCAGAAATCCAAGATGGCTGCCACAAATGCCATTTGAAAATTTATTTTGAGTGTCTTCTCATGAATGGCAAGGCCAACTGACTGGAAACTTCAGGAAGTATTTGCGCAGTTGGTAGATCAAAAACAGCTTAAACCATTCTGATCAGAAAACCAAGATTGCTACCATATACGCTGTCTTAAAAAAATCTATATTGAACTTATCTTGAACTGAGAGGCCAATTGACTTGAAATTTGGTAGGAAGTATTAGAGTAACTTGCAGATCAAAACTAGCTAAACTTGTTATGATAGGAAATCCAAAATGCCGCAATGGCCATAATCTTAAAAATATTTGTTGAACTTCATCTCCTGAGCCAAAATGCAAATTGACTTGAAACTTGGTTGGAAGTATTTGAGTGACTTGTAGATCAAAAATACCTAACATTGTTTTGATCAGAAGTCCAAGATGGACACCAGTTGCCATCTTGAAAATCTATTTTGAACTTCATCTCCTAAGCCAAAATGCCAATTGACTTGAAACTTGCCAGTCTTGGTGGCTCATATGGATGCGCCGTCCGACTGGAGACCAGGAGGTCACAGGTTCAACCCCTGCCGAGGTCAGCAACATTCTTTTGTTGAGATTGATCATGAAATATTTTCTACAGTCATTTTCTCCCTTCCGCTGATTTCAAGAAGGGCAGTTGTCAGTTTCTGGCAAAAGAATGTGCACAATACTGGTTAACCACTTAGAGGACTAAGCCTGCCCAGTACCTGCCTAGTGGTTAGGTAAACTGACTGCATTGACATGACCCATTGAGTTGACTGGGCCGTAAAACCTCAACACAAATTGACTTGAAACTTGGTAGGAAACATCTGGTTGACTTGTAGATCAAAAATAGCTAAAACTGCTCTGATCAGAAATCCAAGATGGCTGCCACAGGTCCATCTTGAAAATGTATTTTGAACTTCTCCTGAGCAGAAAGGTCAATTAACTATACATCAGAAATAGGTAAAATTGTTCCGATCAAAATCCTGGATGGTCAGCCTAGCCGCCATGTTCAAAATCTTTTTCTCCTGAACCAAAATCTTTTTCTCCTGAACCAAATAAGCGATTGACTTGAAACTTCATTGGAAGTATTGAGGTGACTTGTAGATCAAAAGTAGCTAAAATTGGCCTGATTGGAAATCCAAGATGGCCGTCGTCTTGAAAATCTATATTGAACTTCTTCTCTTAAACCATATTGCCAATTGACTTGAAACTTATCTGGTAATCAGGAGAGCAATACAGGGCCATCTTGGGCCCTTTTATTTTACGTCTCTTTTAAGGCATAAACTTTAAAAATCTTCCTGTCTGAAAACTAAAAGGCCTAGATCTTTAATATTTGGTATGTAGCTTCAGCTAGATTGTTTAGTGTATACCCTTAAGGTCAAAATTGCTTGGTCTGGAATGTCACTTACCTTACATAGACTCATATGGGGAAAACATTAAAACTCTTCTTTTGTGAACACTAGCAGGCCTAGGCCTTTGAAATTTTATTTGTAGTTTTATGTAGTAGACCATTACCAAGCTTGTTCACAGTATAGCCCTGGGGTCAAAAATGGCCCCTCACAGGGGTCACTTGTTTTATGTAGACTTGTATGGGGAAAACCTTAGAAAATCTTCTTGTGTGGAACTAGAAGGCACAGGCCTTTGATATTTGTTTATGTCACTCTATCAAAGCCATATTTTATTTATGCCCCCAACTCTGATGAAGTTGGAAGGGCATATTGCTTCTGGGAAGTTTGTGCGTGTGTGCGTCTGTGTGACCGTCCGTCAGTTACGCTTTTTGATGCATAACATAACTTCTGAACCGTGCATGCTATGGTTTTGAAATTTCATATATGGATTCTACATGAAAAAATAGCTGACGCGTACTTTTTTCCCATCATGATTATGGCCCTTTCTTGAGTTATGGCCCTTTGAAAAAATATGGATGAAATCTTGTCAGCAAAATTCCTAAAAAGCTATTGCAGCTAGAGCCTTGAAACCTGGTGAGTAAATTGGTATAGATGAGTAGATGACCTGATTAACTTTTAAATAAATTCTGAAAAATACTTCATGAGTTATAGCCTTTTGTAACTTTGGGCATTTTTACATTGCATGCTTTCTATGCATAGCTTTTGAACCGTGTATGCTAGCGTTTTCAAATTTCATACATGGATTCTTCATGAAAAAATAGCTGACATATTTTTCCCCATCAGGATTATGCCCCTTGCCTGAGTATTGGCCCATTGAAAAAATATGGATGAAATTTTGTCAGCAAAATATCTCATAAGCTATTGAAGCTACAGCCTTGAAACCTGATGAATAGATTGGTATTGATGAGTAGGTGACCTGATTAACTTTTGAATAAATTCTGAAAAATAATTTATGAATTATGGCCCTTTGGTGGCTTAGTTGGATGTGCCGTCCGACTGGAGACCAGGAGGTTGCGAATTCAACGCCCGCTGAGGTCAACAATATTCTTTCGTGGAGATTGATCATGAAATACTTTCTACGGTCATTCTCTCCCTTCCGCTGATTCAAGAAGGGCAGCTGTCAGTTTCTGGCGAAGGAATGTGCACAATACTGGTTAGCCTGACCAGTAAATGTGTAGTTAGGTAAACTGACCGCGCTCGACATGACCACATTTGGGTTGACTGGGCCATAAAACCTCAACACAAACAAAACCCTTTGGGCATTTTTACATTGCATGCTTTTTGATGCCTAGCATAACTCTTTAAACGTGCATGCTAGGGTTTTGAAATTTCATATATGGATTCTTCATGAAAAAATAGCTGAAACATATTTTTTTTCTCCACAGGATTATGCCCCTTTCTTGAGTTATGGCCCTTTGAAAAAAATATGGATGCAATCTTGTTAGCACAATATCTCAAAAATTTTTCAAGCTAGAGCCATGAAACTTGATGAATAGACTGGTCGTGAAGAGTAGACAACCTGATTAACTTTTGAATTAATTTTGAAAAATACTTCTTGAGTTATGGCCCTTTGTAATTTTGGGCATTTTTACCTTGTCAGCAAAATATCACAAAAATTATTACAGCTAGAGCCTTGAAACTTGGTGAATTGATTGCTAATGGTAAGTAGATGACCTGATCTACTTTTGAATAAATTCTGAAAAATATTTTATGAGTAATGGCCCTTTGTAAATTTGGGCATTTTTCCCTTCAGCAAAATATCTCAAAAACTGTTGGAGGTAATGGCCCTTTGTAAATCTGGGCAGTTTTCCCTTGTCAGTAAAATATCTCAAAAACCGTTGAAGCTACAGCCTTGAAACTTGATGAATAGTTTGGTAGTGATGATTAGGTGACCTGATTAACTTTGAATAATTTCTGAAAAATACTTCATGAGTTATAACCCTTTGTAATTTTTGGCATTTTACCTTGTCAGCAAATTGTCTGAAAAACTGTTTGAGCTAGAGCTTTGAAACTTGATGAATAGATTGGTAGTGATAAGTAGATGTCCTGATTAATTTTGAATAAATTTTGAAAAATAATTCATGAGTTTTGGCTCTTTGTAATTCTGGGCATTTTTACCTTGTCAGCAAAATATCTGGAGCTAGAGACTTGAAACTTGGTGAACTGATTGCTAATGATGACATTGATGAGCTGATGACCTGATCAGTTTTTGAATAAATTCTGAAAAATATTTCTTGAATAATGACCCCTTGTAAATTTGGGCATTTGTCCCTTGTCAGCAAAATATCTAAAAAATAATTGAAGCCAGATCCTTGAAACTTGATGAATAGATTGGTAATGATGAGTAGATAACCTGATAAACTTTTGAATAAATTCTGAAAAATACTTCATGAGTTATGGCCCTTTGTAGATTGGGCCATTTTTATCTTGTATTATATTTTTTAATAGCATTTATTGTTTAGAATCATGTATACTTATGTTTTGAAATTTTATATATGGATTCCTCAAGAAAAAATAGGAGACCCATATTTTTTTCTTATCCAAATTATGTCCCATTTCAGTTATTTACCTTATAAAAAAAATAACATTGAAATCTCGTTAGGAAGATATCTCAAAAAGTATTTGAGCTAGATCTTTGATATTTGGTACACTTATTGGGACTGAGGAGGAGATCACCTGATTAAATTCTGAACTAATTAAATGAAATGTTGTTGGAGTTATGGTCCTTTGCAATTTCTGGGCATTTAATGTCATTGCTTATTGTGTATAGCATAAGATAAGAACTGTGTATGCTATTGTTTTGAAATTTCATATATGGATTCCTCATGAAAAAATAGGTGACCTGTATTTTTTTCCTTATCCGAATTATCTCCCATTTTAGAATTATTTCCCTTCTAATAAAATGACATTGAAATGTTGTATATTTGTACTGTTGTTATTGTCATGGGCAAGCAATGTTGGAGTCAAGCACATTTGGGGGCATAGTGTTTTACAAACACCAGCTCTAGTTCTAGTTTCTGTTTTGCCAAATTAAAGCAAAATCCCATACCAAGTTACTATAAGATACAGAGACCAAACACAGCTAAACCCTTCTGTTATGATTATAATTTTATACCTACATGGTAATTCCTTTAACATTTTATTTATCTTCACTACAGCTGATGTTAGTGCCATGTGGTGGTTTTAAAACATCTCCCCTTATTTCACTGCAGTGTAGTTCACATTTTCTGATCTTTTGTCATCATTGAGCCTATTCCAGGATTAAAAAACAACAAAAACAACTTATATGAGGGTCAGTGATAAGACTTAGCTGGCCCACAGTAGTTAATCTGGCCCAGAAAACTTGACACTTTAGCTGTTTTTTGTTTTGTGAGTGTGTTCATTGCTGTCAAGGGTCATTCCTCTTAGGATGTATTCATCTTCACCACACATTACGAAAACACACCTATTCAAATGTATTGGTTTCACAACCCATTAAATGAAAATTTTCAGATAAAAAATTCTGAGACTTTTCATATTTCTGCTCAAAACATAGATTGTGGGTACTCGTTAGAACCGCCTCATTATATATGTTTTTGAATAGAAATAAGAAAAATAATGTATACCCCTGTAATCCCCAGTTTTAATATATAAAGGTGGGGTTTAAGGGGGTCAAAATTATATAGGCATGTTTTCGTGATGAGGTGTTTATATTTGCTGGATAATTAAAGATGGTTTTCTATGAGATTTGGCAGACGTGTTTCATTGCAGAAGAGCATTCAGTCACACTGACAAGATCAACCCAAGGGTACATATCATATGCCATCCTTATAAATTTCACATTTTTCCACAGCCATGCAGTTTTCTGTTTCAGAATATCCCTCAAAAAAAGTTGAATGGCAGCCAGCTTATTCATGATAATGCCTCCACTCACAAAAGCCTACCTGTCCAGCCTATAAGTGTAATGAACTTAGGTATTTCAGACTAAAGTATACGCATAATGTATTGCTCCATAGCTAGCACTTGAGCTGGTTATGTGTTATTTGACTAAAATGATTGGTCTCTCAAAGGTAAAAAAATAACCAAAGCATCACATAAAAACAGAATTAAGTATCCATTTTTGTTAAAGATCCCTTTTCCTTGTTCTTGTAAATTTTCGGATTGCACAAATAGTCACACCAAACCTATAAGGATTTTGTGTGTATCAGAGACTTTGGATTGAATTCTAAAGATACAATTTCATACTTTTAAAGATACATTTTAAGCTCAGAAATGTATGGCTAACCAAAAAGCTGCCACAAATATTATTTCCAGGACTCAGTTTAAACTAAAACAAATTGGATTTTGACATGGCACATCAAAGTTAAAGGCAGTTTCCAGGTCAAAAAGGCTACTAGTAAAAGATAAAGATTGATAAATTAGAGCTTTAAAATGGTGAATTGCATGCTTTAAACTTTTCATTGCATTTATGTTATCTTCATTCTTTATACACTTATGGATCTGTATATATGGGTTTGTGCCATATTTTTAACTCCCCTGAGCTGAAGGCTCAGGATGAGTCATTGTGATCATTGCCTGTCCGTCGTGGGTCTGTCCGTTCTTTCACCACACCTTTGAATGACTTCTTGTCTGAAACCCTTGGGCCAAATTTCTTCAAAATTTATATGAAGCCTATTATTAAAAGCTGGTTGAAAATTCATACAAATGTTTATGGTCCGTTAAGTAAGATGACTGCCATGCCCATATATGGTAAAAACACTTAAAAATCTTCCTCTCCAGAACAAACAAAGCTTTGAGGCTGAATCTTGGATTATAGCATCAGGGACTCAAGGTCTACCAAGTTTATTCAAATGATGATGGTAGGTTGACCTTTGACCTTTTTTGTTGCACGGTCAAATTTGCTTTCCCATACATTTGTATGGGGGAAATGTTGAAAAAAAGACTAATGGCTGAAACTAACGCTGTATTATCAGAGTAGTAAAACCTTTTAATTACAATCAGTTTTGTCCCCCTGGGGTTATCTGCCCTTGCCCCTGGGCTATACACATGTATGGAATTGTGTAATCTTTCAAAGTCTTCTCTGAAACAGCTTGACCAATTTTCACCAGATTTCACATGGGTCCATATCATCAGTTTGTTCAAATGGTTCTGCACATTGAACAAGATGGCCGCCATGCCCATATATGGTAAAAAAAGAACACTTAAAAATCTTCTTCTTCAGAACCAAGAAAGCTTTGAGGCTGAATCTTGGTGTATAGCATTGGCGACTCAAGGTCTACCAAGTTTGTCCAAATGATGATCCTAGGATGACCTTTGACTTTTTCACGGCAAGCTCAAATTTGTTTTCACCAGATTTCACATGTGGCTGTTTGTGAAAGGGATATTGACAATCGGTTCTAATGGTTCCACACCATCTAACAAGAGAGCCATCAAACCCATATATGTTAAAAGACACTTGAATATCTTCTTCTTCAGAAACAAGAAAGTTTTGAGGTTGACTCTTCTAATGTAGCATTGGGGACAAGGTTTATCAAGTTTGTTCAGATGATGACCCTGGGATGACCTTTGACCTTTTTGAAATGCATTAAAGACTAAAAGTTAAAATTTACAATTTATGATGAAAGTACTATAACATTTTGGTTACAATCAAAATTACCGTCTGTCATCACCCAGAACTAGAAAACCACTGAATCGAAAGGGGAAATTTTACAAAATGGAACACAGTGAGTTAAGCCTCTATTTCCAATCTATTGTCTATTTTTT
The DNA here is from genome assembly GCA_964016985.1 of Anodontia alba. Taxonomy (NCBI): domain Eukaryota; kingdom Metazoa; phylum Mollusca; class Bivalvia; order Lucinida; family Lucinidae; genus Anodontia; species Anodontia alba. The sequence goes on along the minus strand of OZ024822.1, from coordinate 26,326,466 downwards.
GAAGAGTGAATTTTTTTCCCTAAAACAACAAAGGAATTTTTGCAACTTTTTATGTGTTTTTCTTTGGTGTATTGTCGATTTAAAGCCTGGAACAAGAGTTTAACGATTGTTGGTACCAAACGAAGATCAGCATCTTCAAAAATCGGCTTTAGATTTTATGATTTCATAAATTGTTTCCATGCGTACTTTGTTTTATGTGTTTCTGTCAATGATGGACAGTATCTGCAAACTTTTTCTGGTCATGTTTTAATTAAACACTAAGCGTATTTGTTAAAAAACACCATCTGATGTGTACGGCCTTTAGTTGTTGACAACCAGGTAGATGTATGGACAAATAGCTAAAAATGTGTACAATGAATAGGAGCGGCTTCTCACTGTTATTTATTGTTAAAAGCCAATGATGGGCAGGTAGCCCCCCAAATTTTCTTAGCTTTACGGTTATATTCATCTTTTTCTTCCACCATACGAGTCATTTGGAGCTAACAGAAGGGCTGCAGTGTAAATCTATGTCTGTTGCTTGGGCCATCGGTCTTCAGCTGGCAATTTTCTGTTGCTTCAGATGCACAAGTTCTCATCCTTGAGTCATCATGACTTTTATCTGTGATTTTTTGTTGGATCTACGAATCATTTGCTACAGGTGTTGATTTAATAAGAAGTTAGAAAACCTCACTGCAAACCAAAAAAATGATGTTTAAACCACAATGAAAGTGTGGGGGAAGGTCTTAATCACATTAAATCAAATTAAACCCACCAATAATATTACCGACTATTCCAAGATGGTGGCGCAGGCAAACCTGAAAACTACTCCGCAGGCCACCATATTCTGCAAGTGTTTTTGAAGAGTTTGCGGAAATTAATGAAACAATACTAGTGGAATGCACTTGAATCTTTGCCTTGCAATTTTCCTTATAAGTTCTAAACATTTCTGCAGCGGAAAATACTGCACTGTTGCAAGATATGCGAAACTATTTCTTTGCTTTGTTGATTCCATGTATTTTATGAGGTCTTGTTTCCCAGATATCAATAATGTAACCGATGTGCAGGTAAACGATGTTACATAAGGCATTGCGCCACAGTAACTTAAACTATGCAAAAAAAAAAAAAATCCCTATCTCGATTTTCAAATCATAATAGGAGTGCAGATAGGTGGTAAGAAGGTCCGTTTCACATGTATACTCATAGGGAAAGGGTTTTTTGGTGTAATTAAACTGATAGCGAAATTGATTATTTGGCCTAAAACTCCAAAGAAACCACTTGCAGATGATGGTGGTGTGGACAGTATTTCTCAAACAGGAATCTTCTGAACACTGTTTTTTACATATTCTGAGTAAATAGAGAAACACCATGGGTGTTCCTTTGTACCTCTTTTAAAATACCGATAGAAATATACAATATACATGCATTTGCAACAAGATCATGCTACTTCTTATCTCAAAATGAAGCTTTTTCTGCAAAATATTGATTTTAAATTATACATATACCTGAATCATGAGTTACTAAGTAACATTACTAGTGTTTACTTGTGACAGAGAATTGAGATGAAAATTGAATATATTTTATTTCGAAAATATAGGTTGATAAACCTGACAATATTGGATTAAGATATTCTAACAGCTACAATTCAATTCAGCTGTTATTAACATTTTGTTACCTATGAGCAGCGATTGGATTTCAGATATGAGCAGCATGTCTGAGTAGATATAACACCGTATTTAGCAAGACACATGTTTCAGCATACATACAAAGAAGTACAGTCTCCATTGATGTGGAGAAATACGAAGAAATGCTGATCGAGTTACTCTATACACGATTTTGTCCATAAACCACAGAACTATTTGCCTTACACTTTGTTTCATGCTATTTAGTATTAAGCCTTACCCGTAGCTGCTATTTGCGGTACAGAAAATGATATATATTTCGACAAAACAGTCCCTTTAAACGTAAAATTTAAGGAGGGTTATTTAGCATATTATTTTTACCTTTATTTTGGATTCTGATTATGCCAGAAACTTCGGTAGAAATGCATAAACTATTGAAAAATAGCAACAAACAGGTCAAAATTTATTTATTTCTCAGTACCAGCTGTCGCATATTCGGTATAAAAGTGTAGCTTTTTATAAAAAAAAATCACTACTCACTGCATAAGATGATTATATCCACTACTGATGTCTCACAATTGTATTTTTAACCCTTCTTTTGCTGAACACAACATGCCCTGTCTTAGCAAACAGTGTAGATCTGAAGAAGCCAACTGATCTGGATCTGCACTGTTTGTCATTAAATATGTGAATCTCTGTCAAAAGCCCGGATCAAGTAATCTGATTGGCTGGAAATTAGAAGTGGGCATGGTATCTTAATTTATTCAGCATGACAAGGGTTAATCTGAAGTTAACAAGCAGTAAGATAAACAATTTCCAGGAGGCACTCCCTTACCTGCACGTTTTACTTCCGATTCAGCGGTTTTCTGTTTCCGGTTTTGATGATAGACGGTTATCTCCTGGGGGTTGTCTGCCCTTATGCTAGTGTTATATACATAAAATCGTGTAATCTTTAAATGTCTTTTTCTCTAAAACGCTTTATTGATTTTCACCAGATTTCAAATGGGGCCTTCTAAAAGGGTATTGTCAGTTTGTTCAGTGGTTCAGAACTATTGAACAAGATGGCCGCTATGCCCATGTATATGGTAAAAACACTTCAAAAATCTTCTTCCCCAGAACCAAGAAAGCTTTGAGGCTCATGAACCTAGCTACAATTTTGTTCCAATGATAATCCTAGGATGGCCTTTGACCTTTTTATAGCACAGTCAAATTTCTGTCCTTATTACTGTGGCAATATTGGAAGAATGTTGCATGGCATCTGCAGATATTCAGTAGCTGTTTTACTCAGACGAGTGAATCTTGGCCCATGAGCCTCTTGTTAAAGTTTTGAGGCCAGCTTTTGCACTACTTTTTCTTAGAATGGTACTAGAAAGCATGTCTCAAATGTTTTGTTGTTTTTTAGTGAGGAGGTGGTGGTGTGGAGTTGTGGACACATCAACCATTTTGATTTGTTGCCATGCCATATCAAACCTGGCAATAATGCAAAATTGTAGATGACATAGTGAAAACAGTTAAAGTGAATTTGCTATGGCTGGTACATTTGTTTGGGGTTGGGGGAGTGAATCATGATCAATTTATCTCTTATTTATGCATTTTACTAGCAAATACATTTTTACAAATGATGTCTGGTTTCAGAACAACTTGACAGAGTTGAAGTCTTTTGGTTCCCCTCCTGCTGCTGTCACAAATGTCTTAGCTGCTGTTATGTGTTTATTGGCTCCTGGAGGAAAAATTCCAAAGGATAAAAGCTGGAAAGCTGCCAAAAGTACCGTGATGTCAAAGGTATATTGAAGTATTGAATAATATTAGGCCCCACTCTTTCACTCCTTCTAAATCCTCAGCCTACCCATGCATCTTTCTGTCATGAACACCATTAAAAGTCCTGCTTAACTCATGCCAATAAGTTGACAGTGGTAAACAATGTAATTGTTACTTTTTATACCCAGCCACACAATAGTGGCGGGGTATTATGGTTTCATGTTGGTCGTCCGTGAGTCTGTCCATCCATTTTTCGTTTCCGGATGATAACTTGAGTAAACATCAATGGATTTTCATCTAACTTGGTATGTGCATTGATATTTTGGAGATCTGGTTTGGGATTGCTAATGTCAAATTTTGTCAATTTTTGACGGAGTTATCTGCCCGAGACATGCCCATATTTTCATTTCTGGACTATAACTTGAGTAAATAACAAGGCATTTTCACCAAACTTGGTATGTGCATTGATATTGTGAAGATCTGTTTTGGGATTACTAATGGGCAAATTTCGTCAATTTTTCCGTCCCTCCATCTGTTCTTCATTTCCGGATGATAACTTGAGTAAACATCAGTGGATTTTCACCAAACTTGGTCTGTGCATTGATATTGTGGAGATCTGGTTTGGGATTGCTAATGGGCAAATTTCGTCAATTTTTGACGGAGTTATCTGCCCGAGACATGCCCATATTTTCATTCCTGGACTATAACTTGAGTAAATAACAAGGCATTTTCACCAAACTTGGTATGTGCATTGACATTAAGGTGATCTGGTTTGGGATTGCTAATAGGCAAATTTTGTCAATTTTTGACGGAGTTATCTGCCCAAGACACGCCCATATTTTCGTTTCCGGATGATAACTTGAGTAAATAACAAGGGATTTTCATCAAACTTGCTATATGCATTGACATTAAGGAGATCTGGTTTGGGATTACTAATGGGCATATTTCGTCAAATTTTTATGGAGTTATCTGCCCGAGACACGCCCATATTTTCATTTCCGGATGATAACTTTAGGAAATAACAAGGGATTTTAGCCAAACTTGCTCTATGCATTGACAGTAAGGAGATTAGGTTTGGAATTGCTAATGGGCAAATTTCATCAAATTTTTACGGAGTTATCTGCCGGAGACACGTCCATATTTTCATTTCTGGATGATAACTTGAGTTAATAACAAGGCCTTTTAACCAAACTTACTCTATGCATTGATATTATCAAGATCTGCTTTAGGATTGTTATCTGTCCATTGATATTATCAAGATCTGGTTTAGGATTGTTATCTGTCCCTCCACCATTTTCTTTCCAGACCTTTTCACAATGATAACTTTAATACATAAACAAATAATTACTATGGTGGGGTATTATGCTTGCAGTGCTTTTATTGACTGCAACATGCTGTTGAAGGTATTCCAAAAACTGAACATGTTAACATCACATGGGCAGAGTGAAATTTTTTTTGTAGGGAACTCTTAAGTGGGTGCAGACTGGATTTTTTCAGCAACTGATTTGAAAGATTACAGTTGTTTTGGTCGTGATCTGAAGATGTAGATGATAACTTTGATACTTTTTTTGCACTATTGTCCTCCACTAAGTACTTAGGTATTTTTGAATCACTGTTTTGTGTGTTTATGTGTGGGGAGGTGGGTATACTGTTTTTCATGCTGTCTGCCCGTTTGTCTGTTACATTTTGGTTTTTGAGCGGGGGCTGGTGGGGAAATCTAATAAGCACTGCCTGTTGACATTGCTTGTTTAATTATGCCCCCAGCTTTGAAAAAAGTTGGGGGTATATTGGTTTGACCTTGTCAGTCTGTCCTTCTGTTCATCTGCGCATTATCACTTTAAGGTGCTTGTGTAACTGGAGAATGGCTTATGCTAGGAACTCGAAATTACATACATGGCATGAGCACAAAAAATAAGCGAACCTGTAATTTTTTTTCCTGTTGGACTAAGTACCGCAAAGTTATGCCCGTTTTTCGATTATTCTGTTCTATTCTCTTTGCACTGTAGCAATAGAAAATTTTGTCAACACGATATCTAGAGATAACTTTAAGGTAGCATTCTGATATTTGGCATACAGTTTAGGATTAGTGTGTAGACAACCTGATTAACTTTTGAGGGAATTCCGTAAAATATTAATAGAGTTACAGCCCTTTTCGGACTTAGTATAGCAGTTGAAAATCTTTTCAACACAATTTCTAGAGAACCGCTTGAGCTAGAATTCTTATATTTGGTATACAGTATAGGATCACTGTGTAGACAACCTGATTAACTTTTGAGAGAATTCTGTAAAATATTGAAAGAGTTATATCCCTGTTCCAACTTTGTATAGCAATAGAAAACCTTCAACATGATATCTAGAGAACCGCTTGAGCTAGGATTCTTATATTTTGTAAACTGTTTAGAATCAGTGTGTAGATGACCTGATTAACTTCTGATCAAATTCCGTAAAATATTGACAGAGTTATGTCCCTTTTTACACTTTGCTATTACATCAGTAGGAAAACCTTGTCAACACAGTATCTAGAGAACCACTTGAGCTGGGATCCTGATAGTTTGCATGCTGTTTAGGATCAATGTTTAGATTACCTGATTATTTTTTGGGCAAAATTTATAAATATTTGGCAGAGCTATGCCATTTTTGACTTTGCCTGTATCATGATGGGAAAACCTTGTCAACATGATATCTAGTATGATTCTGTTTTTTTTTTTTTGTTTTTTTTTTTGTTTTTTGGCATACAGTTTAGGATCAGTATGTAGGTGACCTGATCAACTTTTGAACAAATTCTGTAAAATATTGATGGCATTATCCAGACTTTATTATTAGAACAATAGGAAAACCTTGTCAACACAATATCTAGAGAACTGCTTGAGCTAGGATACTTATATTTGGTATACAGTTTAGGATCAGTGTGAAGACAACCTAATTAATGGAATATATTCTGTAAAATATTGACGGAGATATGCCCATTATCAGACTTTGCTATCATAACAATAGGAAAACCTTGTCAACACAATATGTAGAGAACCACTTCAGCTAGGATCCTGATATTTTGCATTCTGTTTAGGATCAGTGTTTAGATGACCTGATTAACTTTTGAGGGAAATTCATGATGGCAGAGTTTTGCCCCTTTCGACTTTGCCTGTATTACAATAGGAAAATGTTGTCAATAAAATATCTAGAAAACCGCATGACCTAGGATTCTGATATTTGGCTTACAGTTAAGGATCAGTATGTAGACCACCTGATTAATTTTTGAGTGATTACCATAAAATATTGACAGACTTATGCGGACTTTGCTATTATAACAATAGGATAACCTTGTCAAAACGATATCTAGAGAACAAATTGAGCTAGGATCCTGATATTTTGCATACTGTTTAGGATTAATGTTTAGATGACCTGCTTAACTTTTGAGGGAACTTTTATAAAAACTTGGCAGAGTTATGCCCCTTTCAACTTTGCTTGTATTACAATAGGAAAACATTTTTAATTGCACAAAACATTAACCTATAGATAATGTGCTATATTCTATTCTGTTCATACCTTCCACAGAGAAAACGACCATACAGTCGTCCCATACAATCTTAATCCAGAAGGCCCCTTAGGCAGTCACCTGTGTGACATCATTCCTCCCGCTCTTTTGATCATGTGTCAATTTCTTTTCTGTGAACGAGAAAGTAAACAAAGGATTTTTCTCTGGGTGAAAAAAATCTATGTTTTCTTCCTTTTTCTCCTGTTGAAATTATAAATTTTGTTCTTTCTTATGTTTCTTTATCCTGCCTTTCACTTTACAGACTATATTTTGTTGTAAATCATTTTTCGAATTCTTGTAATTATCCATCGCTCATTCGGCGTAATGAGTTTTCGCGACTTTCATGACAATTCTTCATGGTAAATATGGTCATTTAAAATCCCGTTCGGATAATTATAACAAATGAATTGAATGCTTTTCTTGTTCCAGGAAATCAACCTGCTCTACGTGTAGCTCCTGATCATTAACCTGGAAACTGCTAAAGAAAGAAGAAATTACAATTCAAGAAAGTGGTTCATGGCTTAGATGAAGAAGAGATCGCAAGCCATATCTGATTCTTCAGACGAAGAAAAATTGATAGGAACACTACCCCGCATGGCCCTGCTGCCCGGGGGAAGACCCATCAAGGTGGCAACTCCAAGGGTATTTGTACCCAGAGGAGTGTGTCCACCGGCCACCGGTCACTGGTCGTCTGACCACCGGTCAACCAGCTGCCGGCCATTTGCCCAATGGACAAGAAGACATCACAGAACGGCTGTCACTGGCCATTGGTCAAATGGGCATTACACAAGAATTTTCAAGTCAGTCAATCACCGGTCACCGGCCATCCAGCCACCGGTCATTGGCTTAGAAAATATCAACACAGGGGAAGTCAATATTCACCGGTCAACCGGCCACTGGTCATCAGAATTTATATCAACCTACATTTAGTGAAACTCATGTCATGGGCATGGAGTTCACTAATAATAATAATAATAATAACTCAAGAGTTTTTTTACCCCTGGAACCGTACTTTAGTAATATGGCTGATCCCAATGTTGTAATCGAACCAGCTTACAACAATTGGAGATAGAACAACACTTTGCAGACTTCCCTCTCTGGACATATTTCCAAGAGGGATCAGTCTAGAAGTAAATATCAATCAAAGAAGAGGAGGAGACGTAGCTCATCCTCTACACCCTCCTCTTCTAAGTGTGCATCTTCAGACTCTTGCAGAGAAACAGAAAGTCTAAGGATCCAGACAGTCTCACAAGAAAGGAGAAGAAAATGTATTTCTTCTTCTTCTTAATTATCTGGTAATCAGTCCTATGATTATGGCAGATACAAAGAAGTAGACATAGTCCACTGGCTGCACAGAATCCAAGTATACTACAGCCTACAGAAATAACTAAATGTCCGCACAATACAACCTGAACATAAAGGACTCAGGTTCAGACTGAAATTGAAACCTGGTCCTTTGAGAGAACAATCAATAAAATTTTTTGGCTTTTGCCTCCGGAGTTAAAGGCCAACCAAGGAGCATGCTCCGTTGAAGCCATTATCTGGCATTGTACACCTAATGGAGTCGCGTGTGACTCCATTACTAGTATTGCCACAATCTAAGCTAGTTAAAAATACTGCTAGATTTCTCCAAAGCAAATTGATGCAGAGAAATTGGCAGAGATGATATGCGCCCAAAAATTTAGTATCTTCCTTGACACAGACTAAATTTTATAAGAGCCAGAGTCAATATTTCCCGACCAATAACATTCTTCAGTTAGAATTGGAAGCTTCCCTGCTGGATTGATCTAGCAGAAAAAATGCTCCATTCCAATAAATATTGAATTATGGAAAAAAGAACCCGCCAATTTATAGCAATAATCTCGCAAGTGTATACATTTTCTTCTGCTGCTTACTTGTGTATGTAACAGCAGATAATGTCCATACCGGCTCTTTCGACACTGATTGAAACCGTAACTAAGTCTATAAAGCATGTGACAGCTATGTCTGTGATCTTAGCTATGGAGATTTTACAAGCTAGACGTGATGCTGTGCTGGCCACGATTTAGTTTTTCTGGGCACTTCCAACCATGAGTTGTGAAATGTTCCAATTAATTCTAAACCTTATTTGATAACAAAAATTAGGAAGTGCCAAGGGCAAATATGAGGTCCAGCAAATTCCTCTGTTGCTAATACCATACAACAACAATAAAAGTGACTTATCTGGCTTCTCCGGTCTTTAAGAAACCGAAGCAGCCAACTAATCCTCCTAGGCCTCAGCAAACGCAACTGTTCAGGTCTAAAGTCAGACACAGTCATACTCATCAAGTAGAGAGGAATTAAACTAAGAGAAGTGGAAATCAGAAACAGTTCCCCTCCTCTAAGCAAGCCTCATCCTCCACATAATTTTGGAAGTCCAGTTCTTCCCACTGCCAGTCCTACTATGTCCAGACATTCCAGTGTGAGGAAGGTTGACCCATTTTGTGGAACAATTGGAAGAATTGACAGACAACAAGTGGATCCTCTCTACCCTTCGAAACGGTTTCTAGATCCCATTCAAGTCAGTTCCTCTCCTATCGCCTGTTCCGATAAATCTGATTCAATTCACCCCTCCCACCCAACCCCTGTTATTACAAGAAGAGATTGTAAAACTTCTCAAGAAACGGGCAGTGGAAAGGGTACGGAATCCGGGAACTCCTGGTTTTTACTCCATGATATTACTACTAGTGCCGACTTTTACTAGTACAAAAAAGAAGAACGGAAACTTACGCCCAGTAATAGATCTTGCCTACTAAATCTGTATATAAACAAAGCATTTTAAGATTGAGACAGTCAAGTCAGTCGATAATGGCCAACGGTTGAGCTGTCTCCAGAGATTTGACGAATGCATATTCATGTTCGGATACATCTGAGATCCAGAAAATACTTCGGTTCTTTTCCCATACCTAGACAATTGGCTAATTAGAGATCTGTTCGCAATCAACTTATCTAGCACACAAAATACTCTCTTTAAACGGTACAAAATCTGGATTTCATACCAAATCTAAAGAAGTCAGATTTATCACCAACACGAATTTACCGTTAGGTATGGAATTCTAACTCAATACAAAATAGTCAGACTACCAGCAAATCGAGTAAAGCTCTTATTCTGACCATAAAAATTCTTTCTCAGACTCAGGTTTCAGCACAAACTTTCTTTTCTCTTTTGGGCAAACTCAGTGCAGCAGCAGACTTAAATTCTAGGCAGACTGCATTTACGACATCTGCAAGTCTGCCTATTATCAGTCTGGAAACCTTAAATTCTTCCTTAGATCAGCAGGTTATGATAAACAGTATGATCAAATTCCATTTGAAATGGTGGATGAACACCAATCGATTTGTTCAAGGAATGTCCATTCACCCTCTAGACCTCAAAACATTTCCTTATTCGCATACTAGTCAATATGGATGGGAATTCATCTGGAACGATGAGTCTTTCCTTTCATGGTCGCTGGTTGGAAGACCAATTCCAGCAACATATCAACATGTTAGAAATAATGGCCATTCGCTTTGCACTGATAAAGCCTTAAAAATATATTCACCATTCTTGTGTCATGATTTCTACCAACAACACAACAGTGGTCTCATATATCAATAAACAAGGAGGAACACATTCTCCCAACCTATGCGTACAGGTGTGGAAGATCCTCCAATGGTACCTAAAACATCATATTGTCGTCAGGATTCGACGTATCCCAGACAAATTCAGTGTTTTGGCAGATACGTTATCGATATCAACAAATAGTCAAAACAGAGTAGGCATTGGATCAACCAATATCTAATTCAATTTCCAAATGTTAAACTATTCCAGTTTGGATCTGTTTGCAACACATTTTAGTCGCAAACTTCCACAATATATGTTCCTAATTCTGGACAATCAAGCCTTTGCAATAGATGCATTTTCCATGAACTAGAACAATATTCATGCTTATGCATTTTCTACAACAATACTAACTCCTGTCCTGAACAAGATATGCCAGTCTCAGTGCAGAAAGAGTCTTATAGCACCTCTGTGGCTGCAATAAACATTGTTCTCAGAGGTTCTACAACTACTTGTTTCAGCTCCAGTTCATCTTCCACTCTTTCCAAACTATTAACACAAGCAAAGGAAAGTTCCAAGATTAAAATCTCCCAGTACTCAACAGTCACGCCCGGGAGTTATCAAGCAATCAGTTAGAGATAGAAATTTCGCAAACGTTGCAGTTTTTGTCTCCAAATCAAGAGGAACATCAGCTCAGAAAGCCTATGATGTGAAATGGATCGTCTATACCCGTTGGTGTCATAGAAGAAAGGTTAATCCAGTCTCGGCCCCTCTTCTGTTATAGCCGATTTCCTCTTTTACCTTTTCTTTGTGTAAAAGTTTCAGATGAGTTCTAGTAAGGGCTATAGATATATGATACCTAGTACTTTTAATTTAAGAATGCTTATAGAATCAGATCTAACCCTGTCTTGTCAGAATTAATAAGATCTTCTGAATTACAATGCGCTGTATAAAATCTATTACTCCTTAATGGGATTTATTTTGGGTCTTAGTCTGTCTACAGAAAGCCCCATATGAACCTTTACATAAGGCTTCTAACTCCATGTAACGTTAAAGACAGCCTTTCTTTTAGCTCAGGCCACTGCCTAAAGATGTAGCGAGATTCAGGCTCTGGCAATAGATTCAAATCATTTAAGAGTCAGTGGATCTGATGGATCAGTATCTGATAGTTCAAACTGGGTTTATGGCTAAGATTCAGCTTCCGTCCATTTGTCCAGATCATATTCTTATCCCTAATTTAGTCCATATTTGCAAAGGGAACATTCGAATAGACCTTTATGCCCGATAGGAGCCTTAAAATTCTATCTTAAAATAACTAGACCTTACCATCAAATAAAACTAGACTACTTCTACCAATTAGAGACAAACAAGATATTTCTGAATCCTCTGTCTCGACATGGATTTTTTATAATATTAAGCTTGCCTACAGAAACTCACCAGTAAAGATTTTCCCTTCTCTAAGATTTAAGCCCATGAAGTTAGGGCTCTATCTTCCTCTTGGGCCTATTTTTTCGATAAGTTTTGCTCAAGGAGGTTCTAATAGCAATATGGAATCAATCTTCTATATTTGCTAAGCTCTGTCTAAGGGATATATCTCACAACATCAAACCTGCTTAATTTGGGCCCAATTCTTGTGTCCCAAAAAGTGGTGGGGGGCCAAGTTAACAGTGCCTTGGATGCCTAAAGAAGACTAACAGCCTCCAAACCCTACAATACATATATTAAGGTTATTAATATCTTACATGTGTGTTTGAATGAGCTTACTTTTAGGAATTATATCAAGACTGAGCTTATTTTTAGGGTTTCCTAAACCTTAATGCAGAAGTGGAGGGATCTACTTGTTACACGCCCATTTGAAAAATGCGACGTATTATGTTACGGGGTATGGCGTGCGTCCGTCCATCCATCCGTCCGTAAACTTTTTTGTTTCCGGCTAACTTCTCCTACAGTTTACATCTGATCAAGCTGGAACTTGGTATATAGTTCGACCATGATGTGGTGCAGCGCATATTATTTTGGGGTTACAGTCCACCAATTGTTTCCAGAGTTATGCCCCTTTGAAAATTTCTGTAAACTTTTCATTTCCGGTTAACTCCTCCTACATTTTGCATCTGATCAAGCTAAAACTTTATTTGTAGTTAGACCATGATGTTGAGCAGCCCATATTGTTTCAAGGTTACAGTCCACCAAATATTAGCAGAGTTATGCCCCTTTGAAAATTTCTGTAAACTTTTCGTTTCCGGCTAACTCCTCCTACAGTTTACATTCAGTCAAGCTGAAACTTCATTTGTAGTGAGACCATAATGTGGAGCAGCACATATTATTTCGGGGTTACAGTCCAACAAATGTTTCCAGAGTTATGCCCCTTTGAAAATTTCTGTAAACTTTTCATTTCCGGTTAACTCCTACATTTTACATCCGATCAAGCTGAAACATTTTTTTTTTTTTTTTTACATCTTTTTTTTTTAGATTTGCAAGGAAATGTTGCCATTGTTAAATCTTTATAAATACATTTATTAAATATACAGAATTAAGAAGCTTGACAAACATCAAAACTTATAAACAGAATTCTTTTTGGATTTTTTTTTTTTTTTTTTTTTTTTTTTTTAATACTCTTCTGAGTTGGCTCCCTTGAAGAACAAAAATAAAATCAGTATATAAAACAAGTTATAGGTTTACAAAAAAAATTCTTGCAGCATTTTTTTTTTTTTTTTGTTTATTTTTGTTTTGTTATTGTTTGGTCCGAAATTGAAGTATAGGAAAAACAAATTACAAATTAGCCAAAGGCTCATATTAGCTTATATTTGTTTGGATTTGTCGGTTTCCTCTTCCTCTTGGGGTCTGGGAAGGGCTGCGGTTTGTGATTGTGGCACTCCCTGGACTTTTCTCTTACCTTTTTTTATAATATAGCCATGCTTCTGTCGTGTGCCCTCTGTCCAAAAACACTTCTCCCAAGACGCAGCAAACCTCTCTATTTTCCCAGGAGGGACAAGTCACTTCTCCCTTAATTTCTGGGCAATCTTGGACCTTTAAGTTAAGGTCACCAAATATCAGCAGAGCTATGCCCCAATGAAAATTTAAAAAAAATTTTTTTTTTGTAATTCCACTTACAGTTTATATCCGGAGCACTGAATTATACAGGAGGCAGTTTATGTTCTACATCTTATTACTTGCCACGGGCGAGTAATGCCCCACTTGGCGGAGCTCTTGTTTTTGTGTTAGAATTGGGAGCTCCTTCCCACCATAATTGGCTAATTCTAGCACATTATCTATGGGTTAATGTATTGAGCAGTTAAAATAAAGTTTTTAAAAGTAAAACATATTTTAACAAGCAATACTTAAATATAGATAAGTTAATCCCACCTCCCTATCCCCGCTTAGATCTACCTTTTAGGGCTTAACATTCAAGAAACTGACACTTGATCAAAAGAGCAGGAGGAATGACGTCACACAGGTGACTGCCTAAGTGGCTTTCTGGATTAAGACTGTATGGGAAGAATGTAAGGGTTTTTTTTTTCTGTGGAAGGTATGAACAGAATAGAATATAGCACATTATCTATAGGGTATGTATTGCTTGTTAAAGTATTTTTACTTTTAAAAACTTAATGTTAACACAATATCTTGAAAACCACGTGAGCTAGGATTCTGATATTTGGCGTACAGTTTAGGATTGATATTTAGACGACCTGATTAACTTTCGAGTGAATTCCATAAAATATTGAAGGAGTTCTGCAGACTTTGCTATTGTAATAATAGAATAACCTTGTCACATCACGATAACATACCTATATAATTTTGACCCCTTAAACCCCACTTTTATAAAGTAAACTGGGGTTTGCATGGGTATACAATTTCTTATTTCTGCTCAAAATATATGTGACCGAGTATAAGTTTGGTTCGAAGTGTGTCAGCAGAAAACAAATGTTCGATTTATCATCTTTATTCATGATGGCTGACAATGTATGCTGATAAGTAGTACTAATGGTAGTAGTAACAGTATTAGTAGTAGCAGGGTCTGAAACAACAAAAGGACACCCAAACAGTTACAAAAGACCGTTCACAAAAGTGCAACAGCACCCAGAACAACTACCGAAAATATGCTGATTTCCACTATTATGCTTATAAGGTAATTGTCCCATTTTCCAGCCTCTTTCCCAGGCAGTGGCAATCACATACTATGCCTGCCATCACATTCTTCCATCCCGATAGTATACCCCAAGCAACGGTTCATCAGCAAGCTTACTTTCGATATCTGTTCCAGTTTAACATTCACTCTAGAATAACGTCTACTACACTGTATGAACAGTCATTTGAAACCAACATTACAATAATTCTATGACAATGACAATATTTCCCTCGTTTCATCAGCACATTAATGTGGCGTAATGGTCATACTCTCTTACAACAATGTGGCAATGTCTACACCTTATGACAGTTAAAACTCTGAAAACACACTATGCCAATATGAAATTAGCAGATAACAGACTTTCACTATCTCCAACGAACTCGGCTCAGTCTGCACTGATGTGCAGGCTGATGAGTGCTCTGTCCTCCTCACTGCATGCAAGCAAAGCAACATCATCATTATTTACGAAATTATCTAATATCACACCATCTTAAATGCAGACTATACTCCTTATGCATCTTATTTTATCACTGAACCATACATGCCATCAGTAACTGCATGTAATTTGTCAAGCAGACAAGAACAGTAACAAAATGATTTGCCTTACGGATGCCAAGCACACAAAGCGAAAACACAGTGCTCCCTCGTTATAATCTCATGATATTCAAGTAAATCTCAATGAACTCACCCTAAGTAAGAACCCTTGTCACCACTAGTGGTCATTCTGAGTCTTGATAATGATGTTACCATCTCACTGCAAAAATGTGAAACCTTGCACTGAATATGCTCCCTTACAACCTCTGATTTGCATTAAAGCAATGCTATGCGAACTGGTGCAGATTAGAGGAACAGCAAATTTGGTTGAGACTACTGAATGGATCATTTTGGACAAAGTCTCTGTCTCAGCACCAATGAGAAAACATTTTAAAGAATTCATGAATTACTGTTGCTGACTGAACCACAATCAATGACAACACCAATTCGCATAACAGAACAATGAAACGTATTTCAATTTAACCCGCTATTTACTAACAAACTACTTGTAATTAGATGCCAATATTTTCTGCAAATAGCATTCTATCTTTCTGCAATGGAAACACCTCACACGTAGCACCTGCCCTTGCAATATTATGAACAAGTTTGTAGTGAACACAAATGGCAAATTACAGTTTGATTTCTGTAAAATAAATCAACAGAAACAGCACTATAATCATTCAATATTGTAGCCATAACTATCTCAGGTGATGTTTCAGTCACGAATGTTCCCCCTTACAAGCTGCTCAGATAAAAACTGGTCAAGGGAGAGAATTCTGTTCCACGTGCTTTAGCCATGACAATCAATTTCATAAAAAAATCGGTTTAAATTCATGTCATGCACTGATGAAAGTATGAACGCATTATGTGAATAAGTTACCTTGCGGCTGCAATACCTACATTTTAAAAGCTTGTAGAAAATACACAAACACGTTTTTTCGATTGAAGCTCTGTGTGCGACCTCGTGTTGTTTTTCAGAAAAGGCGCTACTCGCAATGCAAAAGTACTTTTTTATTTGTTTGATTTTTAAATCTTCAAACAATTCCCTTTTTCCGCATTAAAGGACACATTTGTCAGTTAACCACAATATACCAAAAATAAAATCTTATTATTCAATCATATTCTAAAATCATTTGAATATTTATTTTGGTTTCTGGCTAAATCCCTAGAATTATCTCCTTTAACGCATCTACTATTAACCGGACCGCAAAAAACGGTATGGAACCTACATGACTAGATACCGAACCGCAATCAAAACTATTTACACTCTTGTTACATATAGATTGTGGGTACTTGTTAGAACTGCCTCTCCAAGGCAGTTGTAACGAGTACCCACAATCTATGTTTTGGACAGAAATATGAAAAATAACAGAATTTTTATCTGAAAACTTTTCAGTTTTTGGTGGCGAAATTTTCAATATATTTGAATAGGCGTGTTTTCGTAATGAACATGATATCTAGAGAACTGCTTAAGCAAGGATCCTGATATTTTGCATTCTGTTTAGAATCAATGTTCAGATGACCTGAGTGAAATTTTTAAAACATTGGCAGAGTTATGCTCCTTTCAGCTTTGCCTGTATTACAAAAAGGAAAGATTTGTCAACACAATTTGTGAAAAACGGCAGGAGCTAGGATTCTGATATTTTGCACACAGTTTAGGATCAATGTTAAGATGACCTGATTAACTTTTGAGCAAATTCCATAAAATATTTGACTTAGTTATGCCATTTTTTTCAGACTTGGCCATTATAGCAGTTGGAAAACCTTGTCAACACAGTATCTAGAAAACTGCTTCAAGTAGAATTCTGATATTTTGCCAACTATATGGCATCAATGTATAGCTGACCTGATTAACTTTTGAGCTAGTGCACAAAAAAAATGGCAGTTATGCCTCTTTCAACTTTGCCTTTATTACAATGGGAAAACCTTGTCACTTTTTTCGACTTTCGAACTTAGCCATTTTTTGTGCTTAAGTATTATGTCAATGCTTGTTTAAGGGAAAGCATATAGTAGGGGGGGCATAGTGTTTTACAAACACATTTTCTAGTTTATTTTTATATTTTTTTTAAGCGTTCAAAGTTTTTGCTTTTATCTTTTTTTTAATGAAGTGTATATCTGATGATACATTTAAGGACTAAGAAATTTGTGCAAATCCTTAGAACATGGTTAGAAGATATGCATGTGATTTGTCAGTTTATGTCAAAAAATTAAATATGAAGACACCCAGGAAAGGTCACAATCAGATGACAATGCTGTAATTTTAAAATGGTGATGCACTTGGACTGATGCAATTGCATATGCAATTTTGTTTTGTGTCTTTCTTGAGGAAACTTCAGATTAACATTATTAAAGCCAGGTTTTCTTTTCTTTTTTTCTTTTTTTCCTTTTTTTTTTTTTTTTTTTTTTTTACATTTTCTAACAAGATAACCATACGCAACTTCTAAGACAAAATATTTGAAGTGGCTGGTTTAAAAAAAAAAAAAAAAATCTTGGAGAAGAAAGGTTTTGCATTGGTCATATAGACTGATCATTTTTTCTTCTGTTTTTTGCCCAATTTAACTGTCTCATTTCATTTGGCAGAAAAAGTGCTGAAAATTTTTTGTGAATTTTAATATGTCTGAACTCCTTAGGTCATGAAATTTAATTATGTTTTACAATTTTTTAGGATAACCCAATGCTTTGGGTGCCCCAATTCTTATGTATTTACAATAGTTGGTATTTTCATTGATGTTAGACTTGGTCAAAAATTTTATTATTTAATGCCAGTTTCACCCCTCAATGACTTTGAAGTCAATAGATTCTATCAGAAATGACCCATGAGAATAATGAACACACTAACAAAACAGAAAAGGGCTGAAGTATTATGTTTTCTGGGCCAAACTTCTGTTCAGTGTAAGCTCCACCCGACACTTTGGCCATGAGGATTAGAAAATTGATAGAATTAGAATTTCCATGGTTCAGAAAGAATGTGATATAGTTATCCTGTTTTCACTATGACTGTGACATTCTTTTGCAAAAATTACACCTGGTTCAGTTTGTAGTGTCAGTCTCATGTCTTGGCTTTCATAGGTCCCAGACGTATTAAATTCTTCAAAATTATTTTACTATGACCACCCTTCCTTTGCAAATATTACAACACTAAGGTAACATCTTTAAGTGTTAGTCTCATGGTCATATCTCAGCTATCAGAAGCCTGTCAATTCAAAATTTGTCATTTAAGCATCCAACTACTTTAGGCCACTTTCCACCAAACAAAGTCCATTTGACTTATTTTCACGAAAATCATAAAAGCCAACCATTATGATTTTTGCAGAATTTTCCCAATTTTAGGTCAAATCTTTACATACGAAGGATGTTCGAAATGAATTGCTTATTGTCCTCTAGCTCGATATCCACGTGGGGCACGATAAAAACCAATACATACCTGTATAGGGCTATTCAATATCTACACAATGGTGTATAAATGTACATGCTAGACTAAGTGTAAGACATAAAATTTGCCATTTGAATACACACAGTCATTGACCACTGCAGTAAAAATGGTTGGTAGAAGCGTCGACAAAAAAGATGAAATACGGGCTTACATCAAAGTTTGCTCAAAACTTGGTTGTTCTTTGAAGAAGCTGATGACTGAAATTTCTACTGCTTTTGGACCTTCTTATGTGTCTTATGACACAGTTCGGCGGTAGAAAAAGAAATTTGAGTCTGGTGTAGAGTCCATCAAAAATGCACCGAAATCAGGTAGGCCAAAATCTGCATCTCGTAAAGAAATCGTTTCCAAAATAAAGGAAATCATTGAAGGAGATACAAGATTTACAGTTCGTGATATTGCATGAAAGGTAGGCATATCACTATCAACGGTTCATCTTATTTTGAAGAAGCATTTGAAAGTCAGAAAGATTTCTGCTAGATGGGTGCCACATCTGTTGACTGACGAGCAAAAGAGGCAACGGATAAAGTGGCCAAAAAGCTGCTTCAAATGTTTCCAAAAATGACAAAAAGCAGTTTGCCAATGTCGTCACAGGTGATGAAACCTAGGTCCATTATTTTGAGCCCGTCAGAAGGGTTAGCAATAAGATCTGGGCCACTAAACACAGCAAACGCCCAATAATTGCCAAACGTTCTTTGAGTACAAAGAAGGTTTTGTATGCAATCTTCTTCTCTGGTGAAGGAGTCGCAATAAAAGTGCCAGTAAAAAAAAAAAAAAAGGGCAAAAACATCACCGGAAAGTACTACAAAGGCAAAGTACTGAAGAAACTGAAGAAGTATTATCAGAAACGACGCCCTGCCACTGGTTTTAAACATGTCCGTCTTCTATATGACAGTGCCCCAGCTCATACCTCCGCAATAGTTACGGCGTTTTTGAAGAAAGAAAAAGTAACTGTTTTGCCTCAACCCCCGTATTCCCCAGACCTTGCCCCATGTGATTTCTTTTTGTTTCTGTAATTGAAAGCATTCCTTGCTGGGCGGAAATACCAGTCCCGACAGGCACTTGGATCTGCCATTCATCAGTACCTTATTACTGTGCCCAAATCAGCATACCGTGACGCCTTCAAGAAGTGGATACATCAGCTGAAACTTTGCATTTCTAGCCACGGGGAGTACTTTGAGGGCATGAAATGAGTACTTTTGGGCTAACTTGAAATTTGAAGTCTCCAGATAGAAATAAGCAATTCATTTCGAACATCCCTCGTATGATTACAATAACCAAAAACTGCTGCAAAATAAAAAAAATGTGAATAAATTTTATGGCAGAATATTTTGCCGTAGCACCGTTTTGCACCGCCAAATGCAGACTGATTTTCTGATCCAAGTAATATTGCATGTTTTGTTCAACTTTGTTGCATGCAAAGGAAGACTTGACTAAAATCTTGGTATTAAAACATTTACATATATTTTTGCAATAGTTTGATAAGATTGCATACCAGGCATCAGAAAAGCAGCAAGTTGATGAACTTAGTAAAAAAAAATTGTTACAGAACTACAGGGATGAATATTTATAACTGCAGCCAGTTT
Organism: Anodontia alba; assembly: GCA_964016985.1. Taxonomy (NCBI): domain Eukaryota; kingdom Metazoa; phylum Mollusca; class Bivalvia; order Lucinida; family Lucinidae; genus Anodontia; species Anodontia alba. The sequence continues at coordinate 26,306,343 of OZ024822.1, read as the reverse complement.
TGTCTCAATGCAAGAGCAATAAATTTAAGGCACATTGCAGCATTCAATGAAGATGTCAGTGTTGTCCAGGGTTTGAGAGATGACTAGCCTTCTTAAATATAGTTAAGACTATTACGAAAAATGACTTCAAATTACTGACAAATAGCAGCCTGATTCCAAGATGGTATTTTAACTGCACAATACATTAACTTATAGATAATGTGCTAGTTTAGTCTGTATTTCAAACCTTCTACAGAAAAAATGACAGTTCAGTCATCTTAAAGAGTCTTAATCCAGAAGGTCCCTTAGGCAGTTACCTGTATGACGTCACTCTTCCCGCTCTTTTGAACATATGTCAGTTTCTTTTCTGTGGAACAAAGAAATTAAACAGGATATTTTGCCAGGTGAAAAAAAAAAATCTAATTTTCTTTTTTTTTTACTGTTCTTTTTTTCTTATTTCCTGTTTTCTAATGTTCCTTGATCATTTCTTTCATGGAAGATTCTGTTATTTTTATTAAATCGATTTTCAGTTTCTTGTGAATTATGATCATCAATTTACATAATATGTTTTCGCTGTTTTTATGCTCCGCCACCAAAGAAGTGGCGGGGTATTATGTTATACCCTCTGAAATTTTGAGTGTCCATCTGACTGTCAGCACCCCCACCATTCGTGTGCCCGCAACCCCTCCTACAGTTTTAGGCCAATCCTTTTCACAGGCGCTTTTAGGATGGTCTGAAGATATGCATATTGTTTTTTCAGAAGATGAAATTATTTTTTATTACATTTTTTTCATTTTTAACTTAGACTTTTTTCGAGCCCTAATACTACAGAAATGTATAGGGAGTATGTACCTTGTACGTGCAACTTCTCCTACAGTTTTAGGCTAATCCTTTTGAAACTTTACAGGCGCTTTTAGGATGGGTTGAAGATATGCATGTTGTTTTATTTCAGAATCCTGAAATTATTGTTTTTTACATTTTTTTTATTTTTAACTTAGACTTTTTTTGGAGCCCTAATACTACAGAAATGTATAGGGAGTATGTACATTGTACGCGCAACTCCTCCTATAGTTTCAGGCAGATCCTTTTGAAACTATACACACACTTTTAGGATGGTCTGAAGATATGCATATTGTTTTTTTCAGAATCCTGAAATTATTGTTTTTTACATTTTTTGCATTTTTAACTTAGACTTTTTTTCGAGCCCTAATACTACAGAAATGTATAGGGAGTATGTACATTGTACGCGCAACTCCTCCTATAGTTTCAGGCAGATCCTTTTGAAACTATACACACACTTTTAGGATGGTCTGAAGAGTTTTTTTCAGAATCCTGAAATTATTTTTTATCACTTTTTATTGCATTTTTAACTAAGACTTTTTTGTGTTTTTTTTTGTGTTTTTTTTTAATTTATTTATGGTTCACATTGTTTGATTAAATGCACGCCTGGTAAACTATCACAGGTACCTCCACGGAGGTACCGATTAAATGGTTGTGACAGATATCCGGAGTTACCTGTGATGGTCAAAAACTAGACATAAAAAGATAGGTGTTCATCTTTTTTGATAAAATACACAATAACCAGAGAGTTTACTGAAAATCAAACAGTGCTATTCGACCCTTATAGGCATAAAGTTTTGTCACACATCATATCCCCCAGAACTTACCATATTTACCAAAGATACGACCTTCGAAGTGGCTTCGAAGTCAGCCCGAAGTACTCGAAACAGAAAAAGACCGTTCGTTGTTGGTTCTAAAAGCGGATATCTTGCATATAAATCTGTTTATCTTGGTACACTGATGTAAAGTAAACCTGTTTGCCTGAATACAGATATCGATAACCTCCAAATAAGGCTGGATTCTTCAAAAAACAGCTGGAGGTGCCTGTGACGTCGTGGAGGTGCCTGTGATGTAAACAAATGTAGTGAAAATCTGAAGAGTTATTGCAGCTGCAAATATTGATATAATTCTTCTCTAGATCACTGTTTGGAAAGAATCATTCATTCAGCATTGCAATGAGCTATCATAATGTGTATGTCATTAATTTCAATGTTAAAATTATAAGACATAATCTCAAAGAATTATTGGTGCTTTTGAGTTAGATTGTCTTAGAATGCTCACTGAAGTAAGACTTTTTTTCTTGAATGGTGGTGACTGTAATCGGGAGGTGCTGCCTGTTCGTCATTCCAACTCGCAGAAAATTGTCTTTGCTAAATATATCACATGCCACGCCAGCTACACATATGGTGTACCAAAAGTATAAAAAATGCCGATGCCTGTCACCATAAATTATGATGCAATTCGAGCATTACCGGAACAGGTAAAATAACCTACGTTGTTGACCCTTTTGGTAACTTGTATGCGTATCGCTTGCATATGTCGTATGGCGCTCTCTGTATGTGTTGTTGTAGTTTTGTTTCTTTACGTCCTCTGTAAATAACTAAAATCATGTCGGGACTATCAGTTAACCTTACCACACTATTTCTGGGCAGGCTTAGACCTCCTAAGGGGTTGACCGGTAATAAGTGAACATACTTTTCGTCAGTAACTGACAACTGCCCTTCTTGAATCAGCGGAAGGAGAAAGAAAAGTAAGTGCGGACCTCTGGCTCTTGAGTTAGACGCTCTTCCGACTGTGCTACGCGGCCTGAATCGCCGTTCCTGTTAACTTTGTGGTGAGTGGACTCGACCTGAATCGCCGTTCCTGTTAACTTTGTGGTGAGTGGACTCGAAGGTGTTGCAAGTGATTCACTCTTGCTGTTTTATATTGCCAGCGCTAGAATTCAAACACATCCGTAAGGCCTAGGTGTTACATCATCAACACATGACATAATCTCGACATTACATCTTTTAATACAGTGAAGTGATCGGAATCTTACTGTAAATCGTGTTAAATTCAGTCACCAAATAAACCACTATGAAAATATTTTGTTGAAGCGTTTGCAAAATCAACAATATGTCAGAAAATTGCTCTTTTGTCAGCATATTTGATGCACATAGTGGCTATTTGCCGACTGAATTTCAGATGATTTACAGTAAAATTCCGATCACGAGTTACCAAAAGGGTCAACAACGTAGGTTATTTTAGGTGTTCCAGTAATGCTTAAACTGCGTCATAATTTACGGTGACAGGCATCGGCATTTTTTATACTTTTGGTACACCATATGTGTAGCTGGCGTGGCGTGTGATATATTTAGCAAAGACAATTTTCTACGAGTTGGAATGACGGACAGGCAGCACCTCCCGATTACAGTCATCATCATTCAAGAAAAAAAAGTCTTACTTCAGTGAGCATTCTATGACAATCTAACTCAAAAGCACCAAAAATTCTTTGAGATTATGTTTTATAACTTTAACATGGAAATTAATGACATACACATTATGATAGCTTATTGGGACACTGAATGAATGATTCTTTCCAGGCAGGAATCTAGAGAAGAATTATATCAATATTTGCAGCGGCAATAACTCTTCAGATTTTCACTATATTTCTTTACATCACAGGCACCTCCACGACGTCACAGGCACCTCCAGCTGTTTTTTGAGGAATCCAGCCTTATTTGGAGTTTATCGATATTGTATTCAGGCAAACAGGTTAACTTTATATCAGTGTATCAAGATAAACATTTATATGCAAGATATCCGCATTTAGAACAAAAAATGGTCGGTCTTTTTCTGTTTCGAGTACTTCGGGCTGACTTCGAAGCCACTTCGAAGGTCGTATCTTTGGTAAATATGGAAAGTTCTGGGGGATATGACGTGTGACAAAACTTTATGCCTATAAGGGTCGAACAGCACTGTTTGATTTTCAGTAAACTCTCTGGTTATTATGTATTTTATCAAAAAAGACGAACACCTATCTTTTTATGCATTTTTTGACCATCATAGGTAGCTCCGGATATCTGTCACAACCATTTAATCGGTACCTCCGCGGAGGTATTTGTGATAGTTTACCAGGCGTGAAATGGATGGAACCTTAAACACTTTATTAAATAATTATTACATGTATATGCATCAATATTATAATGTTTAAAACAAACACTAATGCAGCTTCCCTTTGATTTCACATTTGATACATTTATGTCACTCGCTTGATACATTGCAGTAGCGGGGCATGGTGCATGGCTTGCAGTTTTATTTTATTTATCGTCACAACGGTTGTGTTCAGTATGAAAGTCGTGCATGATTCAAAATACTTATTTCGTTCTTTTTGTTCCTGGTTATCTAATGAATTGATATGTAATAACTGGACTAGAACTTTGGATCTTACAGTCAAACAAAGACTATACTCTGCAAGAAGAGCTACCATAGGGAAGAAGCTGACTCAGAAAAGAAAGTTGTCGACCTTGTTGGGTTTAATGACAACCCTTTTTTTCATGGGAGCACCACCCCTCAGGGCTATACTGCCGGGGTAAGACCCATTAGGTGGCAACATTAGGGGTTTAAAGGCACCCATAGTATAAGTCCACCAGGCACCGGTCAATCAGTTACCAGTTGCTGGGCACCGGTCATTCTTCATCAGGTAACAGTCAGCTTCGCCGGGCGAAATAATGGACCGCGATGTATTGGTATCTACAGTGTATTCGGCAAGAATTAAATTAGTCCATTTACCCAGATTATTATTATTCCTGTTTAGCTCAAAATACAAACAGGAATAATTTATAAAGTCTTACAGTTAATTAGGAATCATGAATTGGTTATTGACAACAGTCATTTCTGTCCAGTTTACCAGATCCTAATTATTTCATTTTAATAAATAGTTTAGACTATTTACTAATTAAGATAACCATTACATTTCTAGGATTTATATTAAAATCTCGAGAGATGTAGGTTATCTATAGGAAACTCATCTGAGAAGACATTTCCTTATTAAATAATTAGCCTCTCAAAGATAGACAGCTATCTTTCTAGACATTTGTTTGATAAAGTTCTGCTCAAATGCATTATCAAACAGTACTTTTGAAATATGCCTTTTAAAGTGCAACTCTTGAAGGTTATGTGTTAATGACTCATTAATTCTTTTTTTGGAACCAACTGTTGTTACTCAAATAAAAAGAAAGGCGGGGTGGGGGGGGGGGGGGTTGACGGGGGTGGGGGGAACAGGAATTCAGGCATCTGATGCTTGAGAAAACTGGTAGCCTCCAGGGTCCACCATTAAAGAAGTGTTGTTGGCGAGTCTAGATCATTCTAACTCTTACATATAGAACAGAATGTATCTGATTCCTTAGAGACTCCTTTATCTAGAGGTATAGGGATTCTGTATATTATCTGTGTTAGAACTAGGAGAGCTTCTCCCTCCTAATTTGCAAATTCTAGCACATTATCTATAGGTAAATGTATTCTACAGTTAAAATGAAGTTTTTAAAAGTAAAACATATTTTAGCTAGCAATACTTTAACCTGTAGATAAGAGAATCCCACCTCTCTCCCTCCGTAGCTCAGTTATATTGCATTATCCATCAAAGAAACTGACACATGATCAAAAGAGCTGGAAGAGTGACATCACACAGGTAACTGCCTAAGGGACCTTCTAGAATAAGACTCTTTAAGATGACTGAACCGTCATTTTTTCTGTGGATTAAGACTCTTTAAGACGACTGAACTGTCATTTTTGTCGTGCCTGCCTTAGCACACAGGTGCGATATAGGCATGCCGTGACCCGTACATTGGTCCGTTTGTCCGTTCGTCAACAATTGACTTGTGAGCGCAACTCCTCCTACAGTTTTTGGCCTGCTGCAGTAAAACCGAAAAATGAAATAAATCACCAACAACATAAACATAGAACAGTAATAAACCACAACAAAAGAACTGACTTGGAATGGTTAATTATAATCCTTGCCCTCAACTTTCACTGTGGTTCAAAACACTTATTTGTGTGGCTCATTGAGCAATCTTCTAACTCATTGTGCAAGTGTGTAATCTCACCAGAACCTCAGCTAGTTGCTCATACGAGCATTCTTGGCCAAACAACGAGTCCTAGTCCCTCTGAGTGTCTCAACATGCACATTCAAATTTTGACATTACCGAAATCAACAAATTAATAGCTTGGATGAAAAGTCAGACACTGGTGTTCCTGACAGATACAAACACTTTAATGCGTGGGTGAAACGCCACACACCGACGATCCCGGCAAATATATAAAAAAAAAAAATCCTTTGTGAGCTAATCAAACAGACTGCAGTTTGGTAAGTTTGAATATGACTTCTCAGCATAACAGAATAAATAGCATTCAAGGAAGACGATCATATTAGGTTGAAAACATAACCTAATATGCAAATTTAGGCTTAATTCCGTTATGAAATATAAGAAATAAGTCAAGTAAATCTAGAAGGTGGGTGGGTCAGGGGGAGGAGGTAGAGATGGACTATAGGTCATATTCAAACTTACCAAAGATGGACTACAGGTCATATTCAAACTTACAAACTGCACTCTGCGCTAATCAAACACGCTACCATGCATAAAAATCCAAAGCTATATTAAGAGACCGGCGCGCAAATCAGGTCAATAATGCCAACATTTATCTTTGTTTAAGGTGGATGCTTTCTTGGACAACTTGGTGAACTATGACAAGGACAACATTCATGAGAATTGCCAGAAAGCTGTACAGCCATACCTTGCAGATCCAGAGTTTGAACCAGATTTTATCAGAAGCAAGTCTCTCGCTGCTGCTGGTATGTGCTCTTGGGTCATAAACATCATGTCTTACTACACAGTATTCTGCGAAGTAGAGCCCAAGAGAATAGCTTTGAACCAGGCCAATGCTGAACTTGCTGCAGCTACAGACAAACTTAGGGTTATCAAAAACAAAATAGCTGCTCTTGAAGCTGATTTAGCTCAGCTCACTGCGGAGTTTGAAAAAGCTACCAATGAAAAGTTGAGGTGTCAGCAAGAGGCAGAAACTACAGCAAAGACAATTGAGCTAGCAAATCGACTAGTTGGAGGTTTGGCATCAGAAAATGTCAGATGGGCAGAAACAGTTGGCAATTTCAGAGAACAGGAGAAAACCTTACCTGGAGATGTATTGATGATTACAGCTTTTGTGTCATATGTTGGCTGCTTCACAAAACAGTATCGTACAGACCTGCAAGATAAATGTTGGCTACCTTTTCTGGATACCCTCAAAAATCCCATTCCAGTGTCTGAAGGCCTAGACCCACTGTCACTTCTGACAGATGATGCAACTATAGCATCTTGGAACAATGAGGGATTGCCCAGTGACAGGATGTCTTCAGAGAATGCAACCATACTTACAAACTGTGAAAGATGGCCTTTAATGATTGATCCTCAACTTCAGGGTGCAAAGTGGATAAAAATCAAATATGGAACAGACCTTAAAATTGTCCACTTAGACAAGAAAGGCTACCTGGATGCCATTGAGAGGGCTGTTTCAAATGGTGATGTTGTGCTGATTGAAAACATTGGCGAGTCTATGGACCCTGTACTTGATCCCCTTCTAGGAAGAAATACAATCAAGAAGGGGCGTGCTATTAAGATGGGTGACAAAGAAGTGGAGTATCACCCTGACTTCCGACTTGTACTCCACACTAAATTGGCTAATCCTCACTACAAACCTGAGATGCAGGCACAGACAACACTTATAAATTTTACGGTCACCCGAGATGGTCTGGAGGATCAATTATTAGCTGATGTAGTTAGTAAGGAACGACCTGATCTAGAGAAGCTGAAGTCTGACTTGACCCGCCAGCAGAATCAGTTTAAGATCACCTTGAAGGAACTGGAAGACAACTTACTCGCTCGTCTGTCTGCAGCTGAAGGTAACTAAATATATTGCATTATGTATTATAAACTCTACTGAATGAGGCCCTGTTGAGCTGTTAGGATAACATGTTGTCTTTCTTCTACTAATCCTCAGAAACTGGCTTGAACATTTCCTCAAGGATCTAGTTATGACTGTTTATAATTGATCCAATATGGCTTCTAGCCTTTTTTTGTCTTTATACCCCTGGGTATTCTGTTTTCAGATTGTTGGTGATTTCAGAGATAAATTGATGGAATTTTCCATATGCATCAACCTTAACCAGATCTAGGTTAGAATTTTTATGCATCATTTTTTGAAAATGTATCACAGAGCTATGGCCCTTGGTTATGGCCAGAATTTCTTTTCTGCTCAATATCTTGTGAATCAGTAGATGGAATTTGATAAAATTTTGCATAATTATTGACCTTAATCAGATCTAGGTTGAGATTGTTACAAGTCAGTTTTTGCAAATTTACAACAGAGTAATGGTCCTTGATAATTGTCAGAATTTGTTTCCCTCAATATCTTGAGAATGACTTGATGGAAAAAGACCAAATTTTGCAAAAGCATTAACTTTGACCAAACCTGGATTGGGTTTGTTATGCGTCAATTTTCACAGTTATACAACATGGTCGTGGCTATTTTCATAATGTGGTTTCTGCTCAATATCTTGGAACAAATTGAAGGAATTTGACCAAGTTTTTCATATGCATAAAATCTAGATTGGAATTGTAACACATCAGTTTTTGCAATTTACAACAAGGTAGGCCCTAGGTTAGTCTCAAAATTTTGTTTCCACACAATATCTTGTGAATGAATAGATGGAATTTGATAAGATTTTGCAAATGCATTGATCTTAACCAGATCTATATAGGGATTCATACACATGAATTTTCACAAATTTGCAAGTTATAGCTATTGGTTATTGTCAGGATTTCATTTCTGCTTAATATCTTGTGAACCAGTCAATGGAATTTGATCTAATTTTGCTTATAAGCATTGACAACCAAATCTAGGTTGGGATTGTTATGCCGCTCAACTTATGCATCATTGTTTGCAAATTATATGGCCCCTTAGTATTATTCTATCAGTTTAAAATGCATTTTGCTTAATAATTTCTGTACCATTTGCCTGATTTCAATAATATTTTTACCTCACTTGATCCCTAATGCAAGGCAGGTGTGATAGAAAAAAAAGGGCTGCAGGGTGTAATTTGTTATTGTTTTGCCCATTTGTAATTCGTACAGTTAGATATGTATTTCCTAAGTAATTTCTGTTCTATTTTATCTGATATTTATAAGCATTATACCACACTTGGCCCATTGATGTAACTAGAGGCCACAGTCTCTGAAATTGCTCACCTGAGAATATCTGCATTAAGTGCAAGATTTGATATTCATATTAAAATGCTGTCGTCTTGGCACATAATGATTTATCCAATGCAGTGTAGATCTCAAGACATTACTGGACATCCAAGGAACAATCCAGTGAAGTTTGTTTGAAATTGGCCCAGTTATTAATAAATTATTAAAGGTTTTTTCCATTTTTTTATTCCCCCCCCCCCCCCCCCCCACTTCCAAAGGGGTGGGGGACATATTGTTTTTGGAGCGGATCCAGTTGGCGTCGGCGTCGATGTAAAACTTCTTGTCCGCTCTGTAACTTGAATACCCTTTGGAGTATTTTGATGATACTTGGTAGAAATGTAGATCAGGACGAGATAACATGACGCATACAAGATTAAGAACTCTGGCTTTCTTACTTTTGAGTTATCGGCCTTTGTTTTATTTAAAAAAGATTTTGTGTCCGCTCTTTAACTTGAATACCCTTTGGAGTATTTAGATGGTACTTGGCAGAAATGTAGAACAGGACCAGACGACGTGTCTCATACAAAAATGCAACTCTGCCTTTCTTACTTTTGGCGTTATCCCCCTTTGTTATATTTGACAGTGATAATCCATTGATTTCGTGTCTACTCTCTAAGTCAAAGACCCTTTGAAATATTTTTATGATACTTGGTAGAAATGTAGAACAGGACCAGACGACATGTCGGGTACAAGAATGACAACTCTGCCTTTCTTGATTTTGGCGTTATCTCCCTTTGTTATGTCTGACAGTGATTATCAGTTGATTTTGTGTCTGCTCTGTAAGTCAAAGACCCTTTGAAATATTTTTATGATACTTGGTAGAAATGTAGAACAGGACCAGACGACATGTCAGGTACAAGAATGACAACTCTGCATTTCTTTATTTTGGCGTTATCTCCCTTTGTTATGTCTGACAGTGATTATCCATTGATTTCGTGCCTGCCCTGTAATTCAAAGACCCTTTGGAATATTTTTATGATACTTCGTAGAAATGTAGAACAGGACCAGATGATGTGTCGCATACAAGAATGACAACTCTGTCTTTCTTATTTATTGTGTTATCTACCTTAGTTATATTTGACAGTGATTATCCATTGATATTGTGTCCGCTCTGTAAGTCAAAGACCCTTTTGAATATTTTTATGATACTTGGTAGAAGTGTAGAACAGGACCAGACAACATGTTGCATACAAGAATGACAACTCTGGCTTTTTGACTTTTGGAGTAATCTCACTTTGTTTTGTTTGAAATAGATTTCTCGTCTGCTCTGTAACTGGAATACCCTTTGGAATATTTGATGGTACTTGGCAGAAATATAGAACAGGACCAGACGACATGTCGCGTACAAGAATGACAAATCTGCCTTTCTTACTTTTGGACTTATCTTCCTTTGTTATATTTGACAGTGATAATCCATTGATTTCATGTCCGCTTTGTAAGTCAAAGACCCTTTGGAATATATTTATGATACTTGGTAGAAATGTAGAACAAGACCAGACAAAGTGTCGGGTACAAGAATGACCAACTCTGCCTTTCTTTGTTTTGATGTTATCTCCCTTTGTTATGTTTGACAGTGATTATCCATTGATTTCATGTCTGCTCTGTAGGTCAAAGACCCTATGATCCATGGTAGAAATGTAGAACAGGACCAAACAACGTGTTGCGTACAAGAATGACAACTCTGCCTTTCTTACTTTTGGCGTCACCTCCCTTTATTATGTCTGACAGTGATTATCCATTGATTTCGTGTCGGCTCTGTAAGTTAAAAACCCTTTAGAATATTTTTATGATACGTGATAGAAAAGTAGAACAGGAACAGACAACATGTCACGCACAAGAATGACAACTCTGCCTTTCCTTCTTCTGACGTTATCGACCTTTGTTATATTTGACGGTGATTATCCATTGATATTGTGTCCGCTCTGTAAGTCAAAGACCCTTTTGAATATTTTTATGATACTTGGTAGAAGTGTAGAACAGGACCAGACAACATGTCGCATACAAGAATGACAACTCTGGCTTTCTTACTTTTGGCGTAATCTAACTTTGTTTTGTTTGAAATAGATTTCTCGTCTGCTCTGTAACTGGAATACCCTTTGGAATATTTGATAGTACTTGGCAGAAATGTAGAACAGGACCAGAGGACATGTCGCGTACAAGAATGACAAATCTGCCTTTCTTCCTTTCGGCGTTATCTCCCGTTGTTATTTTTGACAGTGATAATCCATTGATTTCATGTCCGCTTTGTAAAAAAGGTAAGAGAAAAGTCCAGGGAGTGACACAGTCACAAACCGCAGCCCTTCCCAGACCCCAAGAGGAAGAGGAAACCGACAAATCTAAACAAGCACAAACCGAAAAAAAGTACGAAATGCACTAAGATTAGCTCTTTCTTCCCCAAGCAAGGTAATCGCAATACTAAATGGACTGAAAAACACAAGAACAAAAAGACACACGGAAAGACATACAACAAATCGCCTCATAGAATAAACCACAAAGCAACAAAGAGTAAGACTAACACTGGGACCACCGCCTTGGAACGGTCGGTAGAGCAAACCACCAGAGGGTTTAAAGGACTTTTACAGCTAGCTAACTTCACCCTGGGTCCCGATGTTGCTCTTAATACAGAAATACATAAAAATTCGGTTCGCATAAAGGCTCCCAACTCAGTCAATGCATCAAAGCAAAAACATAAAAATCAAATTAATCACTATAATAAGCAAAGACGAGTACTCATGGCTAATTCTACTGTATGCCAGAGTAAATGAAAACCAGTAGTTGAACCATGGCAGGCCAAGCCAAGTCAAAGACCCTTTAGAATATATTTATGATACTTGGTAGAAATGTAGAACAAGACCAGACGATGTGTCAGGTACAAGAATGACCAACTCTGCCTTTCTTTGTTTTGGTGTTATCTCCCTTTGTTATGTTTGACAGTGATTATCCATTGATTTCGTGTCTGCTCTATAAGTCAAAGACCCTATGATACGTGATAGAAATGTAGAACAGGACCAAACAACCTGTCGTGTACAAGAATGACAACTCTGCCTTTCTTACTTTTGGTGTTCTCTCCCTTTATTATGTCTGACAGTGAATATCCATTGATTTCTTGTCCGCTCTGTAAGTCAAAAACCCTTTGGAATATTTTTATGATATGTGATAGAACTGTAGAACAGGAACAGACAACATGTCGCGTACAAGAATCACAACTCAGCTTTCCTTACTTTTGGTGTTATCTCTCTTTGTTATGTCTAACAGTGATTATCCATTGATTTCATATCCGCTTTGTAAGTCAAAGACCCTTTGGAATATTTTTATGATATGTGATAGAAATGTGGAACAGGACCAGACGATGTGTCCCGTACAAGAATCACAACTCTGCCTTTCGTACTTTTGGCGTTATCTTTCTTTGTTATGTCTGACAGTGATTATCCATTGATTTCCTGTCCGCTCTGTAAGTCAAAGACCCTTTGGAATATTTTTATGGTCCTTGGTAGAAATGTAGAACAGGACCAGATGACCTGTCACGTACAAGAATGACAACCCTGGCCTTCTTACTTTTGTTATCTACCTTTGTTTTGTTTGAAATAGATTTCTTGTCTGCTCTGTAACTGAAATACCCTTCAGAATATTTTGATGGTACGTTGTAGAACTGCAGAATAAGACAAGAGGACGTGTTCCTTACAAGAATGACAACTGCTTTCCTTACTTTTGCTGTTATCTCCCTTTGACACTGATTATGCATTGATTTAGTGTCCGCTGTGTAAGTCAAACACTCTTTGGAATATTTTGATGATACTTGGTAGTAATGAAGAACAGGACCAGACTACATGTCACATACAAGAATGACAACTTTGGCTTTTTTGTTGCACCTGCTTTAGCATGGGTGACTTAGGCATGCAAGTTTCCATCCGTCTGTCCGTCCGTCTTTCCGTCAACATTTATCCTGGGTGTCTTCTGAGCGCAACTCCTCTTACAGTTTTGTACCGATCATTTTGAAACTTTGCATGTGTTTTTTTCATGGTATGAAGATGTGCATGTGGTTTGGACATAATTGTTAGATTATTTTTTGTCACTTTTTCTGCATTGTGAACTTAGTCATTTTTCACCTAAATATATAGACAGTGGGTATCTCTTGTGAGCGCAACTCCTCTTACAGTTTTATACTGATTGCTTTGAAATTTTGCATGTGTTTTCTTCATGGTATGAGGATATGCATATGGTTTGAGTATAATTGTTAGGATATTTTTGTCACTTTTTCGACATTGTGAACTTAGTCATTTTTCACCCTCAATATATAGATAATGGGTACCTCTTGTGAGCGCAACTCCTCTTACATTTTTGTACCGACCGTTATAAAACTTTGCATATGTTTTCTTCAGGGTATGAGGATGTGCATGTGGTTTGGGTATAATTGTTAAAATATTTTTGTCACATTTTCTACATTGTGAACTCAATATATAGACAATGTTTACCTCTTTTGAGTGCAACTTCTCTTACAGTTTTGTACCGATCGTTTTGAAACTTTGCATATGTTTTCTTCATGATATGAGGATATGCATGTGGTTTGGATATAATTGTTAGATCATTTTTTGTCACTTTTTTCACATTGTGAACTTAGTCATTTTTCACCCATTATATATAAACAGTTGGTACTTCTTGTGAACGCAACTCCTCTTACAGTTTTGTATGGCTTATTATGAAACTTTGCATGCCTTTTTTAGCTCACCTGAGCCGAAGGCTCATGGTGAGCTATTGTGATCACTCACCGTCCATTGTTGTCGTTGTCGTCGTCATCGTCCGGATGTCCGTCTGTCCACAATCTTTAAACAACATCTCCTCCTAAACCACTGGTGGGAATTTGACCAAACTTCACAGGAATGATCCTTGGTTGGTCCTCTTTCAAAGTTGTTCAAATGGTTCCGGTTCATTGCATATCTAGGTCACAGGAGCTAAAAATAGATTTTTTAATTAAAAACTTAAAAAATCTTCTTGTCCGAAACCACTGGACCAATTTCAATATAATTTTGCAAAAATGTTCCTTTGGTGATCCTCTACCAAGATTGTTCAAGCCATTTGGATTCGTCAAAAAACATGGTCACCAGGGGGCGGGGCTTATTTTCCCTTTATATCTATATAGAAAACTTTAAAAATCTTCTTGTCCGAAACCACTAGACCGATTTCAATATAATTCTGCAGAAATGTTCCTTTGGTGATCCTCTACAAAGATTGTTCAAGCCATTTGAATTCGTCAAAAAACATGTCCGCCAGGGGGCGGGGCTTATTTTCCCTATATATCTATATAGAAAACTTTAAAAATCTTCTTGTCCGAAACCACTGGACCGATTTCAATATAATTTTGCAGAAATGTTCCTTTGGTGATCCTTTACAAAGATTGTTCAAGCCATTTAGATTCGTCAAAAAACATGGCTGCCAGGGGGCGGGGCTTATTTTCCCTGTATATAAATATAGAAAACTTTAAAAATCTTCTTGTCAGAAACCACTGGACCAATTTCCATATAATTTTGCAGAAATGTTCCTTTGGTGATCCTGTACCAAGATTGTTCAAGCCATTTAGATTCGTCAAAAAACATGGCCGCCAGGGGGCGGGGCTTATTTTCACTATATATCTGTATAGAAAACTTTAAAAATCTTCTTGTCAGAAACCACTGGACCGATTTCAATATAATTTTGCAGAAACGTTTCTTTGGTGATCCTCTTGCAAGATTGTTCAAGCCATTTGGATTCGTCAAAAAACATGGCCACCAGGGGACGGGGCTTATTTTCCCTATATATCTGTATAGAAAACTTTAAAAATCTTCTTGTCAGAAACCACTGGACCGATTTCAGTATAATTTTGCAGAAATGTTTCTTTGGTGATCCTCTTGCAAGATTGTTCAAGCCATTTGGATTAGTCAAAAAACATGGCCGCCAGGGGACGGGGCTTATTTTCCCTATATATCTGTATAGAAAACTTTAAAAATCTTCTTGTCGGAAACCACTGGACTGATTTCCATATAATTTTGCAGAAATGCTCCTTTGTTGATCCTCTTGCAAGATTGTTCAAGCCATTTGGATTCGTCAAAAAACATGGGCGCCAGGGGGCGGGGCTTATTTTCCCTATATATCTATATAGAAAACTTTAAAAATCTTCTTGTTAGAAACCACTCGACCGATTTCAGTATAATTTTGCAGAAATGTTCCTTTGGTGATCCTCTACCAAGATTGTTCAAGCTATTTGGATTCGTCAAAAAACATGGCTGCCAGGGGGTGGGGCTTATTTTCCCTATATATCTATATAGAAAACTTTAAAAATCTTCTTGTCAGAACCACTGGACCGATTTCCATATAATTTTGTAGAAATGTTCCTTTAGTGATCCTCTACCAAGATTATTCGAGTCATTTGGATTTGTCAAAAAACATGGCTGCCAGGGGGCAGTGCTTATTTTCCCTATATATAGAAAAATGTAAAAATCATCTTGTCCCAAACCACTGGACCGATTTCCATAATTATAAATTTGCAGAAATGTTCTTTTGGTGATCCTCTACCAAGATTGTTCAAGCCGTTTGGATTTGTCAAAAAACATGGCCACCAGGGGGCAGGGCTTATTTTCCCTATATATGTATCTATATAGAAAACTTTAAAAATCTTCTTGGCAGAAACCAATGGACCGATTTCAATATAACTTGGAAGGAATGTGTTTTTGGTCACCCCCTTCCAAGGTTCATGGCCATCATGATTCGTCAAAAAATATGGCTGCAAGGGGGTGGGGCTTATTTTCCCTATATATCTATATAGAAAACTTGAAAAAAAAAAAATCTTGTTTTCCCTATATATCAAAATAGAAAACTTTAAAAATCTTCTTGTCAGAAACCACTGAACAGATTTCAATATAACTTGGCATTAATGTTCTTTTGGTGACCCTCTACCAAGTTTGTTCAAGCTGTCATGATTCGTCAAAAAACATGGCTGTTAGGGCGTAGGGCTTTATAGCTATATAAAACTTTTTAAACCACTGGATCAATTTCAATATAACTGGGCAAAATGTTCCTTTGGTGACCCTCTTTTAAGATTCAGTTCAAGTTGTCAAGATTTGTAAAAAAACATGTCCGGGGGTGTGGTGGAGGGGGGTGGGGGTGGTTAGTGCTATAAAGTTTATACAAAAATCCTAGAGCAGTGAACTTGGCTGAAACTTCAACAGTAAATATGCAAATCTGTTTGGTCAGGTGAGCGATATAGGACCATCATGGTCCTCTTGTTTTCTATATGTCTATATAAAAAACTTTAAAAATCTTCTCGTAAGAAACCGTTGGACCAAGCTCAATGTAGCTTGGCAAGAATGTTGCTTTTGTGACCCTCTACCAGGATGGTTCAAGCCTTCATGATATGTCAAAAAACATGGCCTCCAGGGGGCGGGGCTTATTTTTGGTATATATCTGTATAGAAAACTTTAAAATGCTTCTTGTCAAATACCTCCTGACCAATTTCAATAATGCTTTGGTGACCCTCTACCAAGACTGTTCAAGCAATCCTGATTTGTCAAAAAACATGCCTGCTAGTGGGTGGGGCTTATTTTCCCTCTATATCTAAATAGAAAACTTTAAAAATCTTCTTGTCAGAAACCACTGAACCGATTTCAGTTTAACTTGGCAGGAATGTTCCTTTGGTTACCCTCTACCAAGTTTGTTCAAGCTGTCATGATTCGTCATGGTTATAAAATTTATACATAAAATATTAGAGCAGTGAACTTGGCTGAAACTTCAACATTAAGTATGCAAATCTGTTTGCTCAGGTGAGCGATATAGGACCATCATGGTCCTCTTGTTTCGTAGTATGAGGATGTGCATGTGATTTGGATGTAATTGTTAGATTATTTTTTTTTCACTTTTTCCACATTGTGAAGTTAGTCAATTTTTCACCCTCAATATATAGGCAGTGGGTACCTCTTGAGCACAACTCCTCATACAATTTTATACCAATCTTTTTAGAACATTGCACATGTTTTCTCCATAGTCATGTGCTTTTCATATGATCCTTGGTGTATTTTTTGTCACTTTTTTGTTCTTTTGAAGTTGTCATTTACTGTCAGATGTATAGACAGTGGGTACCATGTGATTGCAATTTTAAACTGGTCTTTTTTGAAACTTTGCACATGTTTTCTCCCAGGTCTGCAGAAGTGTATGTGGTTTGGATATGATTTTTAAATTTATTTTTGTCACTTTGTCTACTTTAACTGTGTCATTTTCTTATTTCATATAATCCTTGTCTTAATTTTGTCACTTTTCCAACTAAGCACTGCTAAGAATGAAAAGATAAACTTATTCGATGACCATGTTCTGATTGTGGCTCCTGGGACTTTTGCTCCAGCAGGTGCGACACCGCCTTCCATGAAATTCTTGTTTACTTTTGGAGTTATCTCCCCTTCTTGGGTTTGAATTTGATTTCTTGTCTCTGCTCTGTAACACAAATACGCTACAGAATATTTTGATTGTGCTTGATACAAATGTAGAACAGGACGAGATGATGTGTTACTTACAAGAATAACAACTCTGGTGGGATTGGGGGGACATTTGTTGTTTTTTTTTCTAAAAAAAACCTTTTCTAGTTTGCCTTGGTTTAGAAATAGCATGGGATGCTGGTGATTTTACACAGTTTCATAGTGTGCTGGTGTCATATAGTATTTTAACCAGCCTAAAAATTGACCCACGGGTCATAATATTATGACCCAATATTATGACCCGTTGGTCAGTAAATTACTGTAATATTTCAACCCACCTCATAATATTTTGACCTGCCCGACTGTCTTTCTTAAGAAATGATGTAACACATGTAGAATGGATTCATTTGTTAAAATAGCATAAAAATTAATGTTCTGACAGTCATCCATCCACTTTGATTTTTGAGTGGGGGATCAAAATATTATACCATATTATATTGACCTGCCTCTGTTTTTGACCAGACAGTCACAAGAGATTGCTATTAATAATGTGAAACGGTTCCTTTTTATCATGTAAACCTAAAAAAATGCATTTTCATAAAATATTGTCCCCTTTGACTTTTGAGGGGATGGAGTTGAGTCAAAACATTATACCATAATATACTGACCCACCCCTGGCATTTCACAGGGAATCATAAAACAATGAAATGAATAATTAGAAAAATGTTTCACTAAAAATGTAAACCTTTTGTCAGATGACATCCCCTTTGAAATTTTAAGTTGAGGTGGTGTGTGTGTGTGTGTGTGGGGGGGGTGGGGGGGGGGGGAATCAAATAGATTGCTAGAAATAATATGACATGCTTCTTTTTATCATGTAAACCTAAAAAAATGCATTTTAGCTCACCTTAGTCTTTGGCTCACTGGTGAGCTTATAGTATGACTAGCCTCATCAACTGTCCTCTGTAGTCTGTCGTCTGTCAACATTATCAAACATCTTCTCCTCTGAAACCACTGGGCCATTGAAGTCCAATTTCATGTGGACCATCCATGGGATGGGGGAATGAAACTTTCTTTGCAGGGTCCAAATGGCCGCCATGCCCATATAAGGTACAAACCCTTCAAAGTCTTCTTCTCCTAAAAACCAGTAGTCCAATTGAAACTTGGTATGTAGCATTGGAGACTCGAGCCAGTCATAGTTTGTTCAAATGATGACACCTGGATGACCTTAACCTATTTTAGGCCAAGGTCAAATTTGTTGGCTTAGATTTTTGTATGGGAAAAAGTCAAATCCTTGTATTTTTCAGAAACTATGCAGCCTATGGTCTGAAAATTGATAAATGCAGTGAGCTAAATGAGTAAATGAAACTGTATGAGTATTCAAGGTCAAAGTCATTTCTTCACTTTGGTCTAAGGTTATTCAGATACGAAAATTAAAACTTGTTTTTCTCAGAAACTACTGGGCCATTTGTAACCAAATTTCATGTGAAAGTGTTTAGGAACAAGAAAATGCAAAAATAATTAATATGACTGATCACATGACCATTATGGCTACCATGCCCATATACAATCAAAACACTTTAAAAATCTTCTTCTCAGGAACCAGTGGACTGATTATCATGAAACTTGATATGTAGCATTGGGGACTCGAACCAATTATAATACGTTTAAATGATGACCCCTGGATGGCCTTGTCCTGGCTTAGGCCAAGGTCAACCTTGGTCGCATAGCCTTTTGTATGAGAAAAAGTCAAACTGTGAATTTTCACAAACTATTGCAGCCTGTGATTTGAAAATTGGTAGATGCAGGTAGCTAAATAAGTAAATGAAACTACATGAGTATTCAAGGTCAAGGTCATACCTTGACCTTGGCCCAAGGTTATTCAGATAAGAAAATTAAAACTTGTTTTTCTCAGAAACTAGTGGGCCATTTGTAATCAAATTTCATATTAAAGCTTTTAAGAACATGGAAATAAAAATTGATTAATATGAGTTTGGTCACATGGCAAATATGCTAGCCATGCCTGTATATGGTAAAAACATTAAAAAAACCCCTTCTTCTCCAAATCCAATGGAATGATTGCCTTGAAACTTGGTATGTAATATTGGGGTCTCAGGGCCCATCGTAGTTTATTCAAATGATGACTGGCTTGACCTTGACCCAATTTATGTCAAAGTCAAATTTGGTCACATATGTTTTTATATGGGAAAAAGTGAATATTATTGATTTTTTGGACATATTGTTGCCTGTGAACTTTAATTTTGTGTTTACAATCAACTAAATGAGTAAATGAAGCTACATGAGTATCAAAGGTCAAGGTCACTCCTTGACTTTTGACCAAGGTCACTCAGAGTTAGTATTAAAATTTAATATTCTTTAATAACTGCTTGGCAAATTGAAGTCAAATTTAATATGAAGCTTTTATGGGTTGGAAGAAATGAAATTTTGTTCAATTAGTCCCAGTCACATAGCCAAGATGGCAGCCATGGCTGTATGTGGTAAATAACCTTCAAAATTCTTTTCTCTGGAACCAGTGGGATAATGGCCTTGAAACTGTGAATGTAGCGTTGGGATCTATGGCCCACAGTAATTTGTTCAAATTATGAGTCTGAATTGATTTTAATTTATTTACCGCCAAGGTCAGATACTGTCTCTTGTGACACCTGCAAATGACAATAAGGAAAGCATGTTCGGTCACCGAATTTTTTCTCGCCTGCTGTGGGGATTGAACCCAGGGTCTCTAGCGCCAGAGTTTAGTTCACTACTCAGCACTCAGGTGAGCGATTTAGGACCAGATGTCCTCTGGTATAGTGGACCTTTACCAAGATTGTTCACATTATAGCCCTGAGGTCATCAATAGCCCCACCTATATGGCTCATATGGAAACACTTTAAAACTAGAAAGCCCAGGCCTTTTATATTTGGTATGTAGCTTCATCAATTGACAAAACCATATTTTATGTGCAGTGTCTGTTTCGCCAGATTAACTAAGGCTAAATTCCATACCAAGTTACTGCCAGATAGAGAGACCAAAAGTTTTTTCAAACTGCACCACCTACAGTACCAATATGTTCCATTCTTTAAAATTGTTACCATACATTTCTCAGAACAAATAGTCTTAGGTGAGCTACAGGACCATTAGTCCTCTGTTTTTCTGGACTACACAAGCCTGTTTTTATCTGATTATCTCTTCCAAAAAAATTCAAAACAGGCAGCTCCTTCAAATTACCATTAAAATGCTTGTATAATTATATAATTACATTTTGTTTTATTTGATCATAAAGAACCAACAGTTACTGCAACACTATGGTTTTTAGCTCACCCAAGCAGGTAGTGCGCAAGGTGAGCTATTTTGATAGGCCAGTTGTCCCTCATCATCCGTAGTCAGTTAACATTTGACATCTCCTAAACCACTGATCCCATTTTAACCAATTTCACGGGAATGATCCTTGGGTTATACTGACTGAAAATTGTTCAAAGATTTTGAATCCTTCCAGGTTTCTGATTGCTATTGCAACCATAAGAAAAAAAATTAAAAGTCTTCTTATCAGAAATTACAGGACCAATTTCAATATAATTTGGCATATATGTTTCTTTGGTAATCCTCTACCAAAATTATTTATGCCATCTTGATTTGTCAAAAAACATGGCCCCAGGGGTCGGGGCTTATTATCCCTAATAAATCTATGTAGAAAATTTTAAAATCTTCTTGTCAGAAACCACTGGATGATGTCAGTATAATTTGGCAGAAATGTTCCTTTGGTAACCCTCTAACCAAGATTGTTCAAGGTGTGATGATTTGTCAAAAAATATGGCCTCCAAGGGGTGGGGCCTATTTTCAGCTATATGTAGAAAACATTAACAATCTTCTTGTCAGAAACCAATGAACCAATTTCAATATAATTTAGCAGAAATGTTCCTTTTTTGATCCTGTACTTGTACCAAGATTGTTCAAGCCATGATGATTTGTCAAAAAACATGGCATCCAGGGAGCTGGGACATACTTTCCTTTTATATCTGTATAGAAAACTTTAAAAAACTTCATTTCAGAAACAGCTGGACTGATTTCAATATAATTAGTCAAAGATTCCTCAGGAACTACTGCACCAAGGAGTTTAAAATTTGATACAAACTTTGGGTATGACTTGTTGTGTTGTGTAAGAGAGAATGAGCATCCTCATGCATATCATTCTCTTTATTTATCCATTTTTCTTTTTTTTTTCTTATAAAAATCAATCACAGATTTCTCATCTATTAGAGCCAGAGTCTTCAAATTTTGTATACACCCTGACAATGGTGAAGTATGTTGTGTATGAAAAAAACAAGATGGTGATGAGATTTTTTTTTCTTTTGCCCATCTCACTTATGTATTACTAAGGGAAATTTGTATCTACAAAATTGATTCACCATACTCTGGTAGCTTTTGCGTGGGTAGGTGAGCTTTGCTCACTATTTGCTATATTTTTACACCAAAAATATTAAAAAATGTCCCATTTCATGCTTTAGGAGGTCTGTTTTGGTAGTGCTTTAAAGCACCCAAAGCGATTTTTTGGAAATATTTCATGCATAGTTGTGGAGACTAAATGTTATTTAATATATAAATGCACAACATGTAAAGGATTTCACAGATTACTAATAAGAGAATTTACAGGGCAGTAAACAAGTATTTATGAATTTAGCCCTCTGCGTCCCCATACTGTTGTATGAGGAAAATGTTTAAAAAATGCTCAAAATGTATTAAAGGCTAATGGCTGAAATTTGAATTGTATGATTAAAGTAGTATAAAATCATCTTAATACCTCTTCTATGAAACCACTTGACCAGTTTTCACCAGATTTCACATGGAGCCTTCTGTCAAAGGGGTTTTGACAATTTGTTCAAATAGTACTTCACTAGTACCCGGCCATGCCAATATATGGTAAAATAAACCTTAAGAATATTCTTCTGAACCAAGAAAACTTTGAAGCTGAACCTTAGTTTATAACATCAGGGACTCAGGGTCTTCCATGTTTGTTCAAATGATCATCATAGGATGACTGTTGACCTTTTACAGCAGGGTTAAATTTGTGTCATAGTTGGGGTGGTAATACTGGAAGAATGTTGCATTGCATCTGCAGATATGCAATGGCTAACTCGGGTGAGCTAATTGTGGCCCATGGGCCTCTTGTTTTTCTTATCCCCCTAACCGATAGTTTTGGGGGTAATAGCGATTAGCATGGCATCCATCCATCCGTCTGTCAGTCCGAGATGCATCCTTGTGCACTCCATAAATTTGATACCCTTAGACAAATTTTGATGATATTTTGTAGGACTGAAGAGGAGGGCCAGTAGGTGTGTTGCATATAAGGGAGACAGCTCTTACTGTCATCTCCCCTGAAGCCAAAATTTTGCGCAGGCCATAACTCCCATACTGTTTGAGATAATTTGATAATATTTGGCAGGGCCAAGAGGAGGACCTGTAGTCGTGTTGAGTGCAAGACAGACAACTCTCATTTACTTAGGTATATAGTTATCTCCCCTAAGCAGAAATCTGTAGACAATCCTTGTGAGCTCCATAACTTTGATACCATTATAGGTATTTTGATAATATTTGGTAGGAATAAACAGGAGGACCAGCAGGCATGTCTCGTGCAAGAGAGACAACTCTCTCTTTCTTAGTTATGTAGTTACCTCTGAAATCCATTGACGCAGATTTGTGGGCTCCATAACTTTGACATCCTAAGACAAATTTTGATAGTATTTGGTAGGAATAAAGAGGAGGACCAGTAGGCATGTCCCATGCAAGAGAGACAACTCTCATTTTCTTTGTTATGTAGTTATCTCTTCTGAACTTGAACCCTTGTGCAGGCCATAATTTCCATACTGTTTGAGATAATTTGAGAGAAACAACTCTCACTATCTTCATTATGTACTATCTCCCCTGAAGCAGAAATCTTGTGCAGGCCATAACTCCCATACTGTTTGAGATAATTTGATATTTGGTAGGGACATATATCAGGTCAAGTAGGAGTGTTGCATGCAAGAAGGACAACTTTTGCTGTGTTCTTCTAGATATCTCCCCTGAACGAATTTCTAAGCCAAATTCTTTTGCACTCCATAACTTCTTATGGTTTGAAATTTTTTATAATATTTGGTAAAGGCATAGATAAGGACCAGAAGGGGTGTGCATACAAGAGAGACAACTCACTTTCTTCATGTAGTTATCTCCCCTGAAATGGAAATATTGTTCAGGCTATTATTCCCATACTATTTGAGATAATCTAATAATATTTGATAGGGACATATATCAGGTCAAATAGGAGTGTCACATGCAAGAAGGACAACTCTTACTTTGTTCTTTATTTAGTTATTTCCCCTGTATAAATTTCTAAGCCAAATTCTTATGCGCTCTATAAATCCTTAATGGTTCCAAATATTTCAATAATATTTGGTAGAGGCATAGATAAGGACCAGTAGGTGTGTCACATACAAGAGAGACAACTCTTACATTTTGCTATGTACTTATCTCCACTGGAGCTGAAATCTTGTGCAGGCTATAACTCCCATACTGAGATAATTTGATAATATTTTGACATATATCTGGTCAAGAAGGACAGTCACATGCAAGATGAATAGATAAGGACCAGTAGGCCGTCATGTGCAAGAATGACAGCCTATGCTGTGTTTGTTTTCTAGTTACCTCCCCTGAATGAATTTCTAAGCCAAATTCTTGTGTATGTTGTTTGAAATATTTTGATATTTGGTAAAGGCAAAGATAAGGACCAGTAGGATTATGCACTTACCTCACCTGATGCTGGAATCTTGTGCAGGCCATAACTCCCATACTGTTTGAGATAACTTGATAATTTTTGGTAGGGACATATTATAGGCGTGTCCCATGTGGGAAGGTCAACTTTTGCCCTGTTGATTTTTTACCCCAATAAACATACGGCAAGTACCTTTACCATTACAAGGCATTTATTTTTGCTGTTATTTCTGAATATGTACACTCACAAATTCAAAGTATTAGCAAATATTGTGTATCCTATACAGATAATCACATCAGAAATCACTAATAGATGATTTTTGACAAAAATAAAAAAATACAAGAACATGCAAAATTAAAATCATTTTATTATAGTTTCACACTTTATTGGTGACATTTCATACTATCTTTTTATCTTTTTACTTTGCTATGTTTCAATATTTCCGTGATATCTGATTGAAAAATACACCAAATTTAGAAATGGCGATTTGGTCGGGAGATTTGCCATCTCTTCTAATGGCTAATTTTTTGTTCTTTGTTGGTGTTTTTTAGGAAACTTCCTGGGTGACTATGCTCTTGTTGAAAACCTTGAAACAACCAAGAGAACTGCTGCAGAGATCGAAGTAAAGGCAGCTGAAGCCAAAAAGACTGAAATAGAGATTAACTTGGCTCGTGAACATTACAGACCTGCTGCTGCTCGAGCATCTCTGCTCTACTTTATTCTGAATGACCTCAACAAGATTAATCCCATGTACCAATTCTCACTGAAAGTAAGTAATACTGGCTGTAGTTAGGATAGATTATGCAATAAAATTTCTAACACCCCTGCTTGTTTTGTTCCATATTAGTCTTTACATTTCTAGCTGTGCTTTATCTAAGATATTTGAGCATAGGAATTTCATCGCATGCTATCATAATCAAAGGGAAACCAATCATACTACTGTTGCAAGAGTTGGGCCTGTTATGCCCTAGGCAGCTAAGACACACCGAGGGTGACTTCCAATTTGATAGCTCCGGGTTGGGCAATGCCTAACTACCACTACACAGAAGAATCTAACAAAGTTAGAAATTTACAAAAAAATTTTTTACATATACTATTTACAACACATATAGTAATACAGACATTAACAATACAACACTTCACACACAATTTGATGCAAACCTCTTCACGTAGGGAACTATACTGGTATATGACTTGATTAACCTGGCTTGGTTAATCAATTTAATACACTCAGTATATACCAAACCAAATGAGGATAACTCTGTGTGCCAATGTGAAGAGATTGCTTCCCTTTCCAATAATGTTTATATGGCGCCCTTATCTTCATTTTTTAAGTTTTATTACACTTTTTAATTGATGATTGATCCCATTTTTAGTTCACTTGAGCCAAAGGCTCAAGGTGAGCTTTTGTGACTGGTCTTCGTCCGTCGTCTGTTGTCCGTCGTGCGTCTGTCAACAATTTACTTAAAAGACATCACCTCCAAAACTTTTGAATGGATTTTGAAATAATTTTACAGGAATGGGTGACCCTCTTCCAAAATTGCCTAAAAGGTTCTAACAAAATGGCCACCAGAGCTAAAAATAGAAAAACCTTTAAATGACGTCTCCTCCCAGGCCAGTGGCCCGATTTCAAAATAATTTCACAGAAATGTTTCTCTCATGCCCTTTCACCAAAATGGCTAAAATGATTCTGCTCTGCTAAACAAAATGGCCACCAGAGCCAATTAATACATAAACCCTTTTAAATGACATCTAGGCTAAGGGCCCGATTTCAAAATAATTTTACTGAACTGTTCCTCTAATGCCCCTTTAACAAAATTGCTAAAGTGGTTTGGCTCAGCTGAACAAAATGGCCCCCAGAGCTAAAAACAGAAAAAAGGTGTAGACTCATGCGTCTGTCAACAATTTACTTAAGAGACATCTTCTCCTAAACCGGTTAATGCATTTTGAAATAATTTTACAAGAATGTTCCTTTAGTGACCCTCTACCAGAATTTCTAAAATGGTTCCGCTCCACTAAACAAAATGGCCACCAGAGCTAAAAATAGAAAAAAAAACCTTTAAATGACATCTCCCATGCCAGTGGCCCGATTTCAAAATAATTTCACAGACGTGTTTTTCTAATGCCCCTTTACGAAATTTGTAAAATGGTTCCACTCTGCTAAACAAAATGACTGTCAGAGCTAAAAACAGAAGAAAACCTTTAAATGACATCTCCTCTTAGGCCTATTTTCACAGAAATGTTCCTCTTAAGACCCTTTACCAAAATTGCTAAAATGGTTCCCTTTGGCTAAACAAAATGGCCACCAGAGCCAAAAATAGAAAAAAGGGCATAGATTGTCGTGCCTCTGTCAACAATTTACTTAAAAGACATCTGCTCCTAAACCGGTTAATGGGTTTTGAAATAATTTTACAGGAATGTTTCTTGAGTGACTACCATAATTGCTAAAATGGTGCTGTTCTGCCAAACAAAATGGCATCTAGAGCAAAAACAAAAAAAACCCAAAAAAACAGAAAATCTTTGAACAACATCTCCTCCTAGGCCAAGGGCCCCATTTCAAAATAATTTCACAGAAATGTTCCACTAATACCCCTTTACCAAAATTGCTAAAATGGTTCTGCTCTGCTGAACAAAATGGCCACCAGAGCTAAAAATAGAAACCTTTTAACAACATCTCCTCCTAGGCCTATAGCCTGATTTCAAAATAATTTTGCAGAAATGTTCCTCTGATTAAGTCATATCCTCCTTGAGTGCTGTTATACTCAGGTGAGCCATATAGGGCCATCATGGCCCTCTTGTTTTTTATGCCCCCGCGGGGCATATAGTATCACCGCTGTCCGTATGTACGTCCATCTGTCCAGTCCGTCCCGTAAGTAACACTTTTGGTTTCCGTGCGATATCTTTTGAAAGGATTATGTACTGGATTGAAATTTTATAAACAGGTATATAATTATAAAATGTAGGCCAATTTTGATTTAGGGTAAAATCCACCAATTATTTTGGGAGTTATGGCCCTTTTCAACTTTGAAAAATTTTCAACTTTGAAAAATGGTTTCCGTGCGATAGCTTTTGAAAGGATTGGTATATTGGATTGAAATTTTGTACACAGGTATATAATCATAAAATATAGGTCAAGATTGATTTAGAGTAAAATCCCTGTATTATTTTGGGAGTTATGGCCCTTTTTCAACTTTGAAAAATGGTTTCCGTTCCATAAATTTTGAAAAGATTACTGTATTGGATTCATATTTTATACACAAGCATATAATTATAAAATATAGGTCAAGTTGGATTTAGGGTAAAATTCACGAATAATTTTTGGAGTTAGGGCCCTTTATCAATGTTGAAAAATAGTTGAAAAATGGTTTCCGTTCGATATCTTTTGAAAGGATTGGTATATTGGATTCAAATTTTATGCACGGATATATAATCATAAAATGTAGGTCAGATACGATTTAGGGTAAAATCCACCAATTATTTTTGGAGTTATGGCCCTTTTTCACCTTTGAAAAATGGTTTCCGTTCCATAACATTTGAAAAGATTAGAGAATCAGCTTCATATTTTATACACAAGCATATAATTATAAAATATAGGTCAAGTTTGATTTAGGGTAACATCCACTAATTGTTTTTGGAGTTACGACCCTTTATCAGTGTTGTAAAATAGTTGAAAATAAAGATTGATTTGTCCCTTTTTTCAACTTCATTTTTTGCAAAATACCTGCGTGTGGTTGAGGATGGCCCTGGGCGGGGGCATCTGTGTCATACTAACACATTTCTAGTTTAGCTCACCTGAGCCAAAGGCTCAAGGTGAGCTTTTGTGACCGGTCTTCGTCCGTCGTCTGTCGTCCTTTATCTGTCTGTCAACTTTTTACTTAAAAGACATCTCCTGCTAAACCAGTGAATGGATTTTGAAATAATTTTACAGGAATATTCCTTGGGTGACCCTCTACGAAAATTGCCTAATCACTGCATCCAACTGTAACGCAGGATAACCAGTCGTAACACCAGATTTTTGGTCTAATCATTCCAGATAATGGATTTGTCGCCATTTGAAGAACCGTGTTTGACGGTTGGTCGAAAAAATTATTCATTTAAAATATTAGCATACGTTCATCGAACATGAAAAGTAGCCTATCTGGATCTACATACATTCTTCTAACTGCCATATCTTCAATTGATACATATACTTTGGCGAAACTGTCAAACACTCAAAGAGAAAATTGTTGTGCAGGTTCAGCCATACGATAAAAAAGCATTCTTACTACAAGGGTTTGTACTTTTTTCATTTTCTTAATATTCATGACCAACTGGTGGATGAAAATGCATTTAAAAATGACTGTCTACCATAAAATGGCTGTTGCTGAGATTTTTTTACCATGGAAACCGATGCGCAATCCTCAAAATTTAAGGTAACACCAGATAAAACGGTATCTTTTTGATCTACAACTGGCCAGTATTCTCGCAGACAAACACACATGAAAAGGTTAAAAACTTTACCTACACAGTCCAATACCAAGTAATCGAGAAATTGTCAAAGCTTTTGTATATGAAGTATCTGAATGTATCGATCACATACAATATCAAGAAAACAGATATCATCACATGACACCGACTTCCGCCTCAATGTACATTATATATTGCCTTGTACTGTGATCGCTATGATGTTGTGAAACTGATTTTTTTTAGGAGTTTGCCAAAATTAATGAAATACAAAAAGCGAAACACACTTGAACCATTTGCTTACCATTTTGGCATTTTGACTAAAAAGTTTGCCATTTTTTTGTCACAAAAATGCTGCATTGTACAAAAATACGCAAAAAATAGTTTTTTGCCTAATCGATTACATGTTCAACTACAATAATATGTAAGCGAAAATGATAATAATTGCAACTGTAAGAATTGCAAATGTAGGAAATCATTTTGGCTATTACATAGGTTACTTTTCTTGTTCGATCAAGGTATACTAATATTTTAAATAAGTGATTTTTTTCTACCCACCGTCAAACGCGGTTCTTCGAATGGAAACATTCCATAATCCAGTGTTATTAGACCGAGAATCCTGCATTATGACCGGTTATCAGACATTACAGTAGGACACGGTGTAAATGGTTCCGCTCCGCTAAATAAAAATGGCCGCCAGAGCTAAAAATAGAAAAACTTTAAATGACATCTCCTCCCAGGCCAGTGGCCTGATTTCAAAATAATTTCACAGAAATGTTCCTCTCATGCCCCTTTACCAATATTGCCTAAATGGTTCTGCTCCACTAAACAAAATGGCAGCCAGAGCTAAAATTAGAAAAACCATGAAACAATATTTCCTCACAGGCCAATGGCCCGATTTCAAAATAATTTCACAGAAATGTTCCTCTTATGCCCCTTTTTTCCAAAATTGCCTAAATGGTTCCGCTCCGCTAAACAGAATGGCCACCAGAGCTAAAAATAGAAAAAAAACTTTAAACAGCATCTCCTCCCAGGCCAATGGCTCTATTTCAAAGTAATTTCACAGAAATGTTCCTCTCATGCCCCTTTACCAAAATTGCTTAAATGGTTCCGCTCTGCTGAACGAAATGGCCACAAGAGCTAAAAATAGAAAAACCTTTAAACAACATCTCCTCTCAGACCAGTGGCTTGATTTCAAAGTAATTCACAGAAATGTTCCTCTCACGCCCCTTTCCCAAAATTGCTAAAATAATTCCGCTCCGCAAAACAAAATGGCTGCCAGACCTAAAAATACAAAAACCATTTTAAATGACATCTTCTTCTAGGCCAAGGGCCCGATTTCAAAATAATTTCACTGAAATGTTTTTTACCACAAAATCATTTGGCTCTGCTGGACAAAATGGCCGCCAGAGCTAAAAATAGAGAAAGGGCGTAGACTGTCATGCGTCTGTCAACAATTTACTTAATAGACATCTTCTCCTAAACCGGTTAATGGATTTTGAAATAATATTACAGGAATGGTCCTTGAGTGACCCTCTACTAAAATTGCAAAAATGGTTCCGCTCCACTGAACAAAATGGCCACCAAAATAGAAAAACCTTTTAACGACATCTCCCTTGCCAGTGGCTCGATTTCAAAATAATTTCACAGAAATGTTCCTCTAATGCCCCTTTACCAAAATTGCTAAAATGGTTCTGCTCTGCTGAACAAAATGGCCACCAGCTAAAAGTAGAAAAACCTTTAAACAACATCTCCTCTTAGGCCTATGACCTGATTTCAAAATAATTTCACAGAAATGTTCCTCTTATGTCCCTTGACCAAAATTGCTAAAATGGTTCCCTTAGGCTTAACAAAATGGCCACCAGAGCTAAAAATAGAAAAAGGGCGTAGACTGTCATGCATCTAACAACAATTTACTTAAAAGATATCCCCTCCTAAATCGTTTAATGGATTTTAAAATAATTTTACAGGAATGTTTTTTGAGTGACCCTCTACCAAAATGCTAAAATGGTGCCGTTCCGCTAAACAAAATGGCATCCAGAGCAAAAAAAAAAAGAGAAGAAAATCTGTAAACAACATCTCCTCCTAGGCCAAGGGCCTGATTGCAAAATAATTTCACAGAAATGTTCCTCTGATACCCCTTTACCAAAATTGCTAAAATGGTTCTGCTCTGCTGATAAAAATGGCCACCAGAGCTAAAAATAGAAAAACCCCTTCAACCAACATCTCTTAGGCCTTTGGCCTGATTTCAAAATAATTTCCAAGAAATGTTCCTCTGATTAAGTCATATTCTCCTTGAGTGCTATGATATTCAGGTGAGCAATATAGGGCCATAATGGCCCTATTGTATTATTATCTTTCATATCTTCGTAACACAGCCTAAATTTTCTTGTATGTTGGAAATCACTTGAACCTTTTATTCACTGTTCCCAGTTCTGACTGTTTACACCATCATATTAGATTCCTATTTGGAGGCTCTGCTCGCTCAAGAATGGAATCTAAGTACTGCACCTCATACTGAGATCAACTGTCCTTGGATGGACATGGAAGGACACAACTAAAAATAAATAAACATAACACAGACTAAGGACATGTTCTATAATAATCTAAGATGAAGCCTGCTCAGATTCTAATCCTTATTCTATAATGACGCACGTCACTGTATAGAGTGAGTGACGTCATCGACGTCGCGGCTGAATATCTAATGCCATGATAGACCCATCACCGACATCGATGTGACTGATCCATGATCTCTATCCCTATTAACGACGTCGACGTGGTTAAAGGTGAGCACTCGCTAACTGTCGGCAACATTGTCCGCTTAACGTCATAACATCATATGCAAGCTCCATTTCCATACATACACAAATGATAATAATGTACGAATGACAATCAGGGACATGATATTCCAAATGTCGCAACCCTAAATGTCCACTAACATTGCTAATGTCAAACACCTATGACTTCTGGATAATGATCAGAGGGAGAGTAATTGAATCAATTCCAGCTATTATAAACTCGGTGCCCTGATCAGACGAAATCGGAACACTTAAAATATTATATATATTACACAGTAATTCCTCCTAAATTTTCCTCCTAGTAACAGTGATTATGCAGGCAGAGTAATACAAATTTACAACCATTTCTAAAAATCATTAAATTATCTAGTAAACTTAGAAAGAAAAAAAAACAAAAAAACATTGTGTATGTATGTGGGTGTGTGCATGTCTGTATGTTTGTGGGTATGTTTGCGTATTGCATATGCATATGTAAACCTAAATTTCTGGCCTACGCGATTCTCATGGTACCTCGCATTTTACCTTGGCTATTCTGATCCTGCACTGTTTTTTTTTATTTTGTATAAACTAAATTACATCTTGCACCTGCTGCTTCAAAAAAAAAAACAAAAAAAAAAATGGTCAGTCTGCACATGCGAGCATGGCCTGCTCAGTGTCCACGATAGCAGTTACAATTCTCGCAACCTAAGATTCCAACCAGACTGCATAACATAGCACAGACTGCTCAGCATTCCTAAATTAAGCCAGGTAACATATGCAGAATGGAACTAGCATGCGCTGCAATATATAGTTTATAGGTTTACTATTCAGACTCGGACATTTTCCCGCTTTTGAAATTTGAACAGAAAAACCTACAAACAATTAAATAATATATTTACGACTCACCAAACTGTCCAATTATAATACAAATGGATCTTTTGCATTGTCTAGTTGTCTTTCGAATTGGACTGTATCGGTGAGTTTATATATACTAAGACTACTCTTGCCACGCATCAATTGCAGAAGATGTGCGGGATTTCACAAATATTTAGTGATTTTCTCGCTTTCTGCATTTCCCAACCAGTTCAACCTTATTAAAGTGGCATACTATTTATATCACCCTACTATTAATAATAACAAATGGTCCGACTTTATAAAATGGACCCTACTTACAAATACAAAACTTTGTCATTTTGCACTGCAGTCTGCTATGCGTTGTAACAGCGCCCCTGGTAACCAGCATACAATATTGGCTGAAGTATTCATATACATAATTGATTATATTAGTAAGACAGAAAATGATCTATGAACATTGCAGTTCTTTGACATTTTTACCTGATGAATTCTTCTGCAGGTTATACCATTAAAACCCATTCCTTTTACTACTTGTTTCCATCTTGTATTGTTGACATTTATGAAAACAAAATCAAGTCAGTTAACATTCTTATTTTGCTGTTTTATAGTACAGTAAGAGCTATTGCACTACTCCTGGCATCGGAGGGGGCATTAACAAAAATGTTAAAGCTTTACTTCAAAATTTTTAAGACTTTATATTTTCTAAATCCTCAGACGGATTTACTTTGTACTGGGTATGATTATAGATGTTGGTCCAAAATTTTATTCACCACTATCCACACCTCTGCTTATGATCTAGAGGTTAAGGACAGAGAGTTAGAAATGTTATTTTAAAGTTTAAAGATCTCTTAATTTCCAAAAATCTTGCATGGATTTACTTTATATTTAGCATGATTATAGATAATGGTCCAAAATTTTATTCCGCACTATCCCCACCCCTGCTTATCATCTAGAGATCATGGTCACCCCTGCTTATGACCTTGAGATCATGGTCACAGACTTAGAAATTTAATGTTAAAGTTTAACGTCAAAGTATTAAAGATCTCTTAATGTCCAAAAACCTTGCATGGATTTACTTTATATTTGGCATAATTATAGATATTGATCCAAAAACTTTATTCGCACTATTCCCACCCCTGCTTATGACCTAGAAGTCATGGTCATGGACTTAGAAACTTAAGTTTAGCATCAAAGCTTTTAAGGTCTCTTAATTTCTTAATCATGTCATGGATTTACTTTATATTTGGCATGATTATAGATATTGGTCCAATTTTTTATTCAGCACTATCCCCACCCCTGCTTATGACCTGGAGGTCAAGGTCACAGACTTAGAAATATATGTTAAAATTTTGCTTCAAAGTTTTTAAGATCTCTTAATTTCTAAATACTTGCATGAATTTACTTTATCTTTGGCATGTTTATACATATTGGTCCAAATTTTATTCGGACTATTCCCAACCCTGCTTATGACCTAGAGGTCAAGGTCACAGATTTAGAAATTTATGTTAAAGTTTTGCATCAAAGTTTTTAAGATCTCTTAATTTCTAAGTCCTGTCATAGATTTACTTTATATTTGGCATGATTAATGATATTGGTCCAAAAGTTTATTCAGCACTTTCGCACCCTATGACTTAGAGGTCAATGTCACAGACTTAGAAATTTTTATGTTAAAGTTTCACCTCAAAGTTCTTAACCCTTGTCCTGCTGAACCCGGATATATCCTGCTTTTGCAAACAGTGTAGATCCAGATCAGTTGGCTTCTAAAGAAGGAAGCCAACTTATCTGGATCTGCACTGTTTGCCATTAAGTATATGAACTTATAGCATAATGCAGATCAAGTAAAATTTTTACGTCACCGGGGCGTCCAACTGATATTGGCTTACAGTTAAGCAAGACCTGCTACCCTTGTAGCAGGTAAGGGTATAGGGGGAATGTTTTTATTTCTTCTGTTTCTTCACTTTCATTCCTGTTCCTCTTTCTTCCCTGTCCCTCTCTTCCTTCTCCTCTACTATCTTTTCTATCTCTTTTCTCCCTTTTTCCGGGAGACGACACAAAATGACCCATGAGGGTTGACGTGTCGATAAACCCCAACTCAATCATGGCTGAAAATTAGAAGTGGGTGTGGCATCTTAATTTATTCAGCAGGACAAGGATTAAGAGCTTGTATTTATTCAGCTAGTTTTCAAATCATTTCATTTAGTTAATATTAGGTACACAGATAGCTAAGGCAGATGTTCTTTATCCAAAATTATACCCACTACCATGTTCTTCATCCAAAATTATATTAAGTACCCTCCCCACCCTCCTACCCGCCCCTCCCTACCCCCACCCCCTTCTATATCTTAAAAACCCTTTAAGATATTTTCAGGAAACTTTAGAGAAATATAAAGCATCATCAGACAACATGCCAGCACAAGAACCATAACTCTTATTTATATATTTTGGAGTTATTCCCCTTAGGAATTAGACAATAGTAGTTGCGTGTCAGCTGTAGAAATAGAAAACTGGTCTGGGTAGTTTCATGATACTTAATAGAAATATAAAACATCATCAGACAACGTACAGATGACAAAAGGTCGGCCTCGGTGGCTCAGTTGGATGTGCCGTCCGACTGGAGACCAGGAGGTCGCGGGTTCAACCCCCGCCGAGGTCGGCAACATTCTTTTGTGGAGATTGATCATGAAATATTTTCTACGGTCATTCTCTCCCTTCCGCTGATTCAAGAAGGGCAGTTGTCAGTTTCTGGCGAAAGAATGTGCACAATACTGGTTAACCGCTTAGAGGACTAAGCCTGCCCAGTAAACGTGTGGTTAGGTAAACTGACCGCGCCCGACATGACCCAATTGGGTTGACTGGGCCGTAAAACCTCAACACAAACAAACAGATGACAAAAGAACCGTAAAGCAGCCGGTGACACGGGCACCTCCATGATCTGTGACCTCGCAGCTGCAATCATTCGCAATGGCAAGGTACCCTCTGACTGGGAGCAGAGTTTCATTGTCTGCCTCTAGATGGGTAAGGGGGATGTATTGGAAAGGGTAAACTACCGCGGTCTCAAGCTGACAGAGCAGGTCATGAAAGTCCAGGAGAGGATTGTGGACGGCCTCATCAGATGGTGTCAGTCGACAATTCCCAGTTTGGCTTCATTCCAGGCAGAGGCACAACAGATGCAGTCTTTGTTGTCAGGCAGCTGCAAGAGAAGTATCTAACTGTCAACAAGAGACTCTACATGGCTTTTGTAGACCTGGAGAAAGCATTTGATCGAGTGCCTCGGAAGGTCATCTGGTGGGCGCTAAGAAATTTTGGTGTTGAGGAGTGGATTGTGCAACTGGAGCAGGGGATGTATGCCAATGCGCGGAGCCAGGTCTGTGTTGGGGAGGGTACAGTGAAGAGTTTGAAATGAAGTTTGGTGTTTACCAAGGCTCGGTACTCAGCCCGCTGCTCTTCATCATTGTGCTTGAAGCCTTGTCATGTGAGTTCCACGCTGGGAGACCCTCTATGCCAAAGACCTTGTTATCATCGCTGAATCACTGGAGGAATTTGCCAGGAGGCTCTTGACT
The DNA here is from genome assembly GCA_964016985.1 of Anodontia alba. NCBI lineage: Eukaryota > Metazoa > Mollusca > Bivalvia > Lucinida > Lucinidae > Anodontia > Anodontia alba. The sequence goes on along the minus strand of OZ024822.1, from coordinate 26,270,430 downwards.
TGGAAAGAAGCAATGGAGGAGAAAGGACTGAGAGTAAATGCAGGAAAGATGAAGATCATAATCTGTGGTATGGGCCTGAACCTCTTGCAGAGCAGGCGAGTTTCCATGTGCTGTCTGTTGCACTGAAGTGGTCAGCAACAGCATTTTCTGCAAGGGCTGCAAGTACTGAGTGCACAAAAAATGCAGTGGGCTCAAGTGCTTGACAAAGGACCCTGATTACAGATGTACACGGTGCCAGAGAACTGCACGCCCCTTGGATGGCAGACCACAGACTGAGGGTAGTCCAAGTCGGACCTGACAAGCTGGAGGTAGTAGCTTCCTTTCGCTACCTAGGAGACATGCTCTCATCAGCTGGTGGCTGTGAACTTTCAACCACATGTGTGAAAACTGCCTGGAAGAAGTTCAAGGAGCTACTACTAGTACTCTCTTCCCGCCACCTCTCTTTCAAGACATGGGGCCGCATGTACAGCTCTTTTGTGTGAAGCCCGATGCTCCATGCTAGTGAGAGTTGGCCATTGACAAAGCCAAACCTCCAACATGTGCAGCGAAATGACAGGGCAATGATCAGACAAATCTGCAATGTCAAGCACCAGACATTGTCACCACCAGATCCAATGAGCTACTTGTGCAGCTTGGCATTGAGGATCTGGACCTTATTCTGAAGGAGAAGGCTCTGCTGGTGTGGACATATGGAACACTCCAATGGTGCAGTCAGGACAGCCTCTGATCTACAGGTTGATAGAAAGCAAGGGCCTGGGAGGCCAAAGATGACCTGGAGGCAGCTGATAGAGAGGGATTGCAGAGAGTGGAAGCTCTCGGCTATCGACCCTCATGATAGACATACCTGGAGATCTGGTGTGAGATCATACATGCAGCAAGCCAGTTACCTGGAAGGAGGATCACTGGTGGATGTTGCCCCTGTACCTGCATGTTAATCTAAAATCCATTGATGATGATGATTGGTAGGAATGATTCCTTGGTGACCTTCTACCAAGATTTTTCAAGCAATCATGATGCGTCAAAAAGCATAGCCACTGGGGGCTGGGGCTTATTTTCCCTATATATCTGTATAGAAAACTTTAAAAACCTTCTTGTCAGAAACCACTGGACCGATTTCAATATAACTTGGCAGGAATCTTTTCTTGGTGACCCTCTACCAAGATTGTTAAAAAAAAGGTAAGAGAAAAGTCAGAGAGTGCCACAATCACAAACCGCAGCCCTTCCCAGACACCAAGAGGAAGAGGAAACCGACAAATCCAAACAAGCACAAATCAAACAAACATACGAAAAGCACTAATATTAGCTCTCTCTTCCCCAAGCGAGGTAATCGAAATGCTAAAAGAACTGAAAAACACAAGAACAAAATGACACAAGGTAAGACATAAAACAAATCGCCTCGTAGAATAAACCACAAAGCAACAAAGAGTAAGACTAACACCGGGACCACTGCCTTAGAACGGTCAGTAGAGTAAACCACCGGGGGGTTTAAAGCACTTTTACAGCTAGCTAACTTCACCCTGGGTCCTGATGCTACTCTTAATACAGAAATACATAAAAATTCGGTTCACATAAAGGCTCCCAATTCAGTCAATGCATCAAAGCAAAAACATAAAAATCAAATTAATCACTATAATAAACAAAGACGATTACTCATGGCTAATTCTACTATATGCCAGAGTAAATAAAAACCAATAGTTGAACCACGGCGGTCCAAGCCAAAGACACATGATTTCTGAAAAAAACATAGCCGCCAGGGGAGTGGGGCTTATTTTCCCTATGTTTTTATATAGAAAACTTTAAAAATCTTGTCAGAAACCATTGGACCAATTTCAAAATAATTGTGCAAAAATGTTTCTTTAGTGACCCTCTACCAAGATTGTTCAAGTTATCATGTTTCGTCAAAAAACTTGGCTACCACGGACAAGGCAGGCTTAGTTTCCCTATATATCAATATAGAAAGTTTTAAAACTCCTCTTCTTGTGGAAACCACTGGACCAGAATCAACATAATTAGCTGATCTGAGCATGTAGTGCTCAGTGAGCTATTCCAACAGGCCAGTACTCCTGCATCCGTCATACTTAGTTTGTTCGTCTCTGTCAACAATTGACATTTCCTCCTAAACAACTGGGCTATTTCAGACAAAACTTCACAGAATGATCCTTGAAAGTTGTTCAAAGAAGTGGAATCTAAACATGATTGCCAAGGCAACTAAGTGGCAAAGTCTTTAACTATCTTCTTGTCTGCAACTATAAAGCCTAAGGCTACCAGATTTGATATGTAGGTTCCTCTAGTGGCCTCTACCAAGATTGTTCATATTATTGCCCTGGTGTCAAAATTGCCCCAAACCTGGGGGGTCACTACTTTTATGTAGGCTTATATAGTGAAAAGTTTGAAAAATCTTCAAAATTTTCAGAAAACATGAAACATAGGGCCACCAAATTTTGTATTGAGCTGTATCTAATAGACCTCTACCAAGACTGTTCAAATTATAGCCCTTGAGTCAAAAATGGCCCCCTACCCAGGGATCACTTGTTTTATATAGACTTACATAGTGAAAATCTTGAAAAATCCTCTTGTCGGAAATCATTTTGTCTAGGCCTTCCAAATTTGGTTTGTAGCTTTATCTAGTGGCCTTCTACCAAGATTGTTCAAATTACAGCCCAGGGGTCAGAAATGGCCCCTACCTAGGGGTCACTAGTTTTACATAGACTTACATGGTGAAAATCTTGAAAAAATCTTCTAGTAGGAAATCATTAGACATAGAGCTTCCAAATTTGGTATGTAGCTTTATCTTGTGGCTTCCAAATTTGGTATGTAGCTTTATCTTGTGGCATTTTACTAATATTAGACGAATTAGATCCTTAGGGTCAAAAATGGCTCTGCCCTGGGGGTCAGTAGTTTTACATAGACAAGTAAGTGGCAAATCAGGTTTTCCTCTAAAACTACTAGCCAGATTTGAAATATTATGGCAGAAATGTTTCTTTGATGACAGTCTATTAAAGCATAGACAGTCCTATGAAGAGAAGATGATAGTCTGTTAGAATATACTATTTTGCATTAAATTGTTGAAATAACTGGTGATGGTTGGAGACAATTACATTCAAGTGAGGGAATTAGGGCCATCTTGTTTTTTATCCCCTCACATACAAAGTGTACTGAGTGATTTATCATCATCCCATCACTCCATCTGTTTTAGCAGTTAACATTTATGTTGAAGTTTTGGCATGTAAATATCAGTGTCTGTGGCCAAGCCTGTCATTGTGGTTTTCGTCTGCTTTGGCTTTGGATTGCCAATGAACCCTGTTTGGTTTCATCAGAGTGTGAGGCTTTTGCCTTTTTATACGCCTGTTTGAAAAATGGGACATATTAGTTTATGGGGGTCTGGCTTCAGTCCGTCTGTCCGTAACTTTTTTATATTTCCAACTAACTCCTTCTACAGTTAACATCCAATCAAGCTGAAACTTGGTTTATAGTTAGACCATGATGTGGATATTGTTTCAAGGTTACAGTCCATCAAATATTAGAGTTATGCCCCTTTGTAAATTTCAGCAAACTTCGTTTCTGGCAAACTCCTCCTACAGTTTACATTTGATCAAGCTGAAATTTGAGGAAATGTCAGTTGTTGAAAGCAAGGTCCAGGCCTTTGATATTTGATACATAGCTTCACCTAGCAGACCTCTACCAGTATTGTTCGTTATTGCCCTAAGGCCAAAAATGGCCCAGCCCTGAGGCTGACATGTTTTATACAGAATTATATAAAGAAAAACTTTAAAAATCTTCTGATCTGAAACCAGACAGCCCAGGTCTTTGATATTTGGTACATAGATTCACCTAGTGGACCTCTGCCAGATTATACCCCTGGAGCCAAAAATTTCCCCGCCCCGGGACCGACATGTTTTACATACACTTATATAAGAAAAATCTTAAAAAATCTTCTTGTCTGAAAGTGCAAGGCCTAGGACTTTGATATTTGATGTGTAACATTGCCTGGAGGTCCTCTGACATGAGTGTTCAAATTATACCCTTTGGGGTGAAAAGAGGCCCACCCATGAGTGGGTGGGGGTGGTCACTTGTTTTTACATAGAGCAAAAAAAAAAAAAAAAAAAAAAAGAAAGGAAAAAAAAAAGCATTGGCAATGATTAGGCCTAGGACTATCAAACTAATAGGGAGGATTGACCTGAAGAGCAGATGACCTTTAAGTCAAAGATCTAGGTCACCATGACCTTTAGTACCAAAAAAGTTTACAATTCTGCAGTGCTTATGGTTAAGACCCTCAAACTTAGTAAAGATGTTGGTCCTCAACAGTAGATGATCCTAATGGGCAAAAGTCAAGGTCACCAGGACCTTTAGTATTAAAAAGCTTGATAACTTGGCAATGCTTGGGGAAAGGACCCTCAAACTTAGAAGGGATGTTGGTCCTCACCAGTAGATGACATTGCGGGCAAATGTCATGGTCAAGGTCACCATGACCTTTAGTACTAAAAGCTTACAACTTGGCAGTGCTTGAGGCTAGAACACTTGAACTTAGACAGGATGTTGGTCTTGACCAGTAGATGACCCTAATGGCAAAGGTCAAGGTCACAGTGACCTCTAGTACAAAACAAGCTAACTTGGCAATGCTTGGGGCTAGGACCCTCAAGCGTTGTAGGGATGTTTCTTCTGACCAGAAGATGACCCTGAGGGCAAAGGTCATGGTCAAGGTCACCATGACCTTTAGAAGTGCAGCTGTGTTAGCAATGCTATGTATAACATGATTCAGGTGAGAGATATAGGGCCATCATGACCCTCTTGATAGTTAGATGGTACAACATTACCTGTTATTTATTAACAGTTTGTTTGCCACATCACCTCTGTTTTCTTATAAGATGGAAATGATTGAGTTAATAATCAAGAAAATTTAAAAATATAAGTGAAGATACCCTGGAGATGCCACAATCACGAAGCACAGCCTCCTGAGGCACCAAAAGGAGGAGAGATGAGAAACAAATAAGGAAAGAACAAATGCCACATATGAAATTTCAGATGGCCAGACAAAGAAGAACTGCAACAGAGGAACCACCTTCCAATGGACAGTAGGAAAACTACTGGGGGCTTAAAGGTGACGCATCCCCTAATTTCAGATTATTTCAGATTAGCAACGACAATATTGAACGAACAAATTTACACATTCCTGTTGATTAGAAAATTACATGCATTCAAAGTTGTAGTGATTGGTGTTGCTATTTATAGTTTAGTAAAAAAAATTTCCACAATGCACTATTCTATGATGTCATTGGTTCTTTTTTTAAATTTTACTTTAAAATTTAAAAATTATTTAAATCCCCATACATTTTGTAATTTTATTCCAGACTGCTGAGAGTAAAATAATAATCCATGTAACCCAAACTAAATTAGAAGTACTAAGCTCCAATATACCAAGTGTACTGCACCGGCCTCGGTGGTTCAGTTGGATGCGCATCCGGCTGGTGATCAGGAGGTTGCAGGTTCAACCCCTGCCGGGTCGGCAACATTCTTTCATGGAGATAGATCATGAAATATATTCAACAGTCATTCTATGCCTACTCCTGATTCAAGAAGGGCAGTTGTCCATTTCTGGTGAAAGAATATGCGCAATAATGGTTAACCGCTTAGAGGACTAAGCCTGCCCAGTAAATGTGTTGTTTGATAAATTGACATAACTCCATTGGGTTGACTGGGCAGTAAAACCTCAACACAAATAATACCCATGTGTACTGCAGCATCAGTTAGCTTTATAAGCTCTATTTGAACAATCTTTTTGGGGGTTGTCTTGGTAGAGCAACTGGTAAAGATGATGGATGCTGCAGTGCTAGGCGATGTTGTTGCATTGACCAGAGCTTGCATGGCGTGGGTTCGACCCCAGCAAAACCACTTTGAAAACATTGTATTTTATTTTATCCATTTAAGTATTCCACACTGAAAGCAAACCTAATTAATTATAATTTTATAAGCAAAATAGTAATACACTGCAATGCCGTTATAATGCGGTCGGTGGGGTCCAAGGTAGCTGACTGCGTTGTAAGTGATCACACTTCATAATGGTCAGACATAAACTCGGTCCTCATACTCCACCCACTTACAAAGTTCTGTGTGCAATCGGATGAAAAAAAAAAATCAATACACATGAATTGTTACACACAAATAAACTTTATTTAATGAAGAAAGCTAGTCAGTTCTTATACACCCAAGAAGCCCAATTCTTTTAAGAGTAAATAAATTTCATCCTTTTTGTCTGTTGAAACGGAAAGACCAGCAGAGAAGAGCGGGAGACCAGAATGTACTGAAAAGCCGGGAATCAGTATATTAGCATAAGTGTATCAGCATTTATAGTGATTGCTGATGCAATTAACTGTACAGAAGGCATGCTCTAGATTGGATATATATTAACCTTAAAGTGCCATGCAAAATTTGCAGCAAACAATATGTTCAATTTTTTATTTACTAGAATTTATTTTTCAAGAAAATAAGTCTTGACAAATTTCATGTGAATCATCAGCCAAGTTGATGATTCACATGAAATGTCAAGACTATTCTCTGAAAAAAATAAAAGTAAAATTATTTTCTACTACAGTTGTGATGGGCGCTTTTAGGGTTAAATGGTTATACATTTTATACGCGGGTTTGTTTTTTTTTCAGAAGCTCATCTATATATCAGTTAACCCTTAAAGACACCGGTTAACAAGGTACAATGAACGCGACTGGGTACAACAAACAGATTTTGTTGACGAGAAGACGTTTTCAATGTTTCCTTTATTTTTACCGAATTATCACAAGTTTCGTTTTTTGGTGGTTATGGGATTACAGGAGGTAGTGTTTTTATTGTTTTGTCCAAATTTTTAACCCTTGTCTGCTGAGCCCGGATATACCTTGCATTTGCAAACAGTGTAGATCCAGATCAGTTGGCTTCTGAAGAAGCCAAATGATCTGGATCTGCACTGTTGGCCATTAAATATGTGAATTTATAGCAACAATCCATATCAAGTCATCTTATTGGCTAAAAATTGGAAGTGGGCATGGCATCTTAATTTATTCAGCAGGATAAGGGTTAAGCTATGACACATCAGAGAAGGAAAAGCAAGGCTACAAATTAGGCCACAATAGGCAAAAAACAAAACCTCATTTTAAGGATATATCAGTTAAAAGTAAATGGCATGTACACGGCCATTCTAGGGTTTTTCAGGTCTCTAGGTATCAAAGTAAATATACTATTTTTGATAATTCATAAAAAAAACTTTTAGAAAAAGAATTGTATCGATTTTTTCTAGCGCACTATCTTCAAACACAGCTTACCACGGATCATGTGTTGTGTCTGGGTACACTAAACACGGAACAGATGGTACAACAAAAGCGGATATGGAAAACCCCAAATTTGGATGTTTTTTTTCCATTACATGCGCCAGTTTTCAAAAATTAGTCAAGAAGACCGGCACATATCTGCCCCTTAAATTTGTAAAATTGCAGCAATGTCTGATGCGCTTGCCATTCAAAAATTAGAAAGTGTTTGTGGGTTATAAGATGTGTTCGCTGACATTTCGTGTAGCTGAATGCCAGAGCATATAGTTTATGACATGTAGACCACTTCTTAATATATCAGGCGCACAATGAACAGTTATTCTGACCCATCAAGTTTGCATGTGGCATGCAAAATAACTTGCTCATGTAGATGTACACTATAGAAATGTACATTTGGTTTAATATCCTCGTTTTAACAAATAGTTTATTATTTCAACTGTCATGAGCAAAGGTCAGAGTGACATTTCAAAAGCACATGTTGTTACCCCATGCAATGAACTCAACTAATTAAGCAAAAACAACTTCATTGAGACAATATTTCACGGTATATAGATGTTACATAGCCTATCTGTGCAGTAATGCATTTCTGGAGACCTATTTGTTCTAGCAACGTAGCCTATCTGTAGTAAACAATAAATATCCGCGAGTTGGACATTGAAAAGGTAAGGCGAATAAAAGTTATAGTCATTTATATCAATGAAACCTCAATGCTACGGAACTCTAAAGATATTTATTTATTTAAATTGAACTGTGTTAGTCTCACAAATAACAGAAAAATACTTTAAATATTCCACATTAATCAGAATAGACATGTCAGCTGAAGGCCAAATGGTGACAAAAACACTGTTTCCATCAGTCCATCCTTTTTTCAGTGGTATATCGATAATATCTGTTGAATAAATACGAGGGATGTTCGAAATGAATTGCTTATTTCTGTCTGGAGTCTTCAAATTTCAAGTTAGCCCAAAAGTACTCATTTCATGCCCTCGAAGTACTCCCCTGGCTAGAAATGCAAAGTTTCAGCTGATGTATCCACTTCTTGAAGGCGTCATGGTACGCTGATTTGGGCACAGTAATAAGGTACTGATGAATGGCAGATCCAAGTGCCTGTCGGGACTGGTATTTCTGCCCAGCAAGGAATGCTTTCAATTACAGAAACAAAAAGAAATCACATGGGGCAAGGTCTGGGGAATACGGGGGTTGAGGCAAAACAGTTACTTTTTCTTTCTTCAAAAACGCCGTAACTATTGCGGAGGTATGAGCTGGGGCATTGTCATATAGAAGACGGACATGTTTAAAACCAGTGGCAGGGCGTCGTTTCTGATAATACTTCTTCAGTTTCTTCAGTACTATGCCTTTGTAGTACTTTCCGGTGATGCTTTTGCCCTTTTTCACTGGCACTTTTATTGCAACTCCTTCACCAGAGAAGAAGATTGCATACAAAACCTTCTTTGTACTCAAAGAACGTTCGGCAATTATTGGGCGTTTGCTATGTTTAGTGGCCCAGATCTTATTGCTAACCTTTCTGACGGGCTCAAAATAATGGACCCAGGTTTCATCACCTGTGACAACATTGGCAAACTGCTTTTTGTCATATTTTGGAAACATTTGAAGCAGCTTTTTGGCCACTTTAACCCGTTGCCTCTTTTGCTCATCAGTCAACAGATGTGGCACCCATCTAGCAGAAATCTTTCTGACTTTCAAATGCTTCTTCAAAATAAGATGAACCGTTGAAAGTGATATGCCTACCTTTCGTGCAATATCACGAACTGTAAATCTGGCATCTCCTTCAATGATTTCCTTTATTTTGGAAACGATTTCTTTATGAGATGCAGATTTTGGCCTACCTGATTTCGGTGCATTTTTCATGGACTCTACACCAGACTCAAATTTCTTTTTCCACCGCCGAACTGTGTCATAAGACACACAAGAAGGTCCAAAAGCAGTAGAAATTTCAGTCATCAGCTTCTTCAAAGAACAACCAAGTTTTGAGCAAGCTTTGATGTAAGCCCGTATTTCATCTTTTTTGTCGACACTTCTACCAACCATTTTTACTGCAGTGGTCAGTGACTGCATGTATTCAAATGGCAAATTTTATGTCTTACACTTGGTCTAACATGTACATTTATACACTATTGTGTAGATATTGAATAACCCTATACAGGTATGTATTGGTTTTTATCGTGCCCCATGTGGATATCGAGCTAGAGGACAATAAGCAATTCATTTCAAACATCCCTCGTATATAGTTACAATCTGTGTGTCTTAAATATTTAAATTTCAAATTAAAAGCGTGAAATTTGGAAAATAAATGGCTAGTGTCCTATATGTTTCTGACTATGGAGCCTAAATGCTAATATGGCTAGGAAGCCAATTTGTATACATACATTGACTCGAAGGATGCCTGATAATCACCTATGTATTTATGAATTTTTGTGGTCTTCTGTTCAGTTTTAGTGGCCCAAGAAATAGATCTGCTCCAGCAGTCACTTGTTGAGTAATATGTCACACTTTCGTTATTTATTTATTTATTTACTTATTTGTTTATTTTATTTTTTTTTATTTATTTTGTGTGTGTGTGTGTGTGTGTGTGGGGGGGGGGGGGGGGGGAGGGGGGGGGGAGGGGTGGTGGACGCTGATCATATCACGAAAGCGGAAGTGTGTGGAATTGAATGCGATAATTTACTGTACCCCTTGACACAGTGTTCAATAAATCACAATGAGCACATTGATGTTACCTGTTGTTGTTGTTGTTATGCCCCCGCCTATTCGAAGAATAGCGGATGGGCATTAAGTATTACCCCTGTCCGTCCCGTACGTCTGTCTGTCCGTCCGTCCGTACATCCCACTTCGTGTCCGGGCCATAACTCCCAAACCGTATGGAATGTATTCATGAAACTTCACAGGTGCATACATCACATTGAGACGATGTGTCATGAACAAGGAAGACAACTCTTGCATTTTTGGTTTTTGAATTATTTCCGCTTGACTTAGTTCCATATAGTTAACTGTGTCCGGGCCATAACTCCTAAACCGTATGAAATATATTCATGAAACTTTACCAGTGCCTGCATCACACTGAGACGATGGTTCATGAACAAGGAAGACAACTCTTGCATTTTTGGTTTTTGAATTATTTCCGCTTGACTTAGTTCCATACAGTTAACTGTGTCCGGGCCATAACTCCTAAACCGTATGAAATATGTTCATGAAACTTTACCAGTGCATGCATCACACTGAGAAGATGTGTCATGAGCAAGGAAGAAAACATTTGCATTTTTGGTTTTTGAATTATTTCCCCTTGACTTAGTTCCATATAGTAAACCGTGTCCGGGCCATAACTCCTAAACCATATGGAATATATTCATGAAACTTTACAGGTGCATGCATCACATTGAGACGATGTGTCATGAACAAGGAAGACAACTCTTGCGTTTTTCGTTTTTGAATTATCTTCCCTTGACTTAGTTCCATATAGTAAACTGTGTCCGGGCCTTAATAATAACTTCATGGTATACCTGTTACAATTACATATAAACCCTTTTTCTGAATGGCATTTGGCGAGGGCATCCGTGTCCTATGGACACTTTTTCTAGTTCAGTTATATATTTCAGTGCAGGGGTCGCAGGGTGGGAAACCATAACAGGCACAACTCTTGCACCTGCGTCAGTACGACGTCTATCGTCCATTATTTATGTTTTATTGTCCGTCTTCCTTGCTGTAGTCGAGTCGGGGAGAGGAAAAGGTGGTGAATCATATGCAACTGTGCAAGGTCTTGGTAACTTTGTTTTCTTCCTTTTTGGAATTGCATCTCTTTGCCAACATCCAGTGGATTCTGCTCGCTTCTGAAAGTGCTAGGGTAATCTGTTTTCCACGGAGAACACGGGTGTGGCTGCCCCCATATGGGGTAGCTGGGGCCTTATATTGATTGAGTCTGGGATTTTGCACTTGTCATTGTGCTGGGGATGGTCTTAGGTTTGTGAAGATTTGAGATACTTTTACATACATTTCCCTCCCCTTGGGGAGGTGTATTGTTTATGCACTCTGCCTAGTCCAATTGTGCCATTGGACAAAGTGCATTCTTTTTATAATTTTGAACTCCTCGGTCTAAATTTTCAGCTTTAATCGTGGCCTCCTATGGCGAGATACCCAGGTTGGCCTGCTTTTTGATCTGTTTCTTATTGGACTTTCCAACTTGTTTGGGTGCAGCAAATTTTATTTCTTGGGTTGGAACTTGCTCTGTTTTCGTTCAAGTTTGTAGTTTCTTGCAATTTTGATGACTCCTCTAAAATAGATATATGTCTGATGTATATTTTCTATGTTTGTCAGTCAGGGGAAGATATTAAGTTCCAGGGGTGTTAGTTGTTAGTGCGTCCTGTTTGGTTGGCGTGGCGCCGGACCGCAGTATGTGTTTATGTAATCTAACACCATACTTCGTCTCAGCGGTACACAGCCTGTTAGTGCAATATAATATTAAAAAAAAAAATATATAGGGAAAGTGTTGAGGAGTGTGAAGAGAGAGAAAGTAAGAAAAAAAAAAAAAAAAAGAAATGGGGGAAAGGGGGAGGGGTGGAGATAACCACTTGGCGACTGTGGTTGGGGTGGGGGGTTGGTGCATTGCATGAACATTTGTCAGTCTCTGTTTGCTTGTGATTGTGTTCATAGACTTGTGTTCCCCTTGCTCTTTGGGTGCGTGTTAGCGAGGAACTTAGGATACTGTACGCTTATATGCAGTCTGGCTGTTGTGGTAAGGGGTTATTAAAGGCATTAGTTAGTATATAGCCTGTGTGCTACCTGTACCCTATGGTGGGGCTGTTAGTTGTAAAGGTTGCTTCTTCTCTTGCTGTTCCTTGCTCAAGTTCCAACGGTGATCCATCGTTGTTTTTGCGCTGCAGTGATCGTCACACCAACCAAACACGGTAAGGAAAGACCGATTGTAGTACAGTCTCCAGACAAGTCAGAGACTCTTTTGTAGACCTACATTTAGTACTTACAGTTTCGTAACCAATACTTTCGAATTTGCCCTAAGAGACGCCTTATATTTTGCAAATAGAGCAATGCTTAAGATAATTTTTTATATTGGTGTTTTTTGTTATATATTTTTATTTGATTTTTACATATATTTTTTGCATATGGTCGTTCTCTGAAACACACCCAGTTTGTCGTGTTCGGGTCTATGTGGGGTTGCGGACGGTATGAGTTTTTTTTTTTATAATTTTTCAGGGCATACATATATATGACATTTGCATGTCATTACAATACAATATACTACATGCGATGATGTTTACTACATACATGGGTAGGGGTTTTGAGGAAAATGGTTTTGGTCACCCGAGGTTCTGTATTTCTATTGGCTGTTCATTTTAGTTTAAAAGTGGGTCAAACTGCCATCCAAAATGCATGCACTTTCATTTTCCACTTATTCAGTGTGTCCATTTGACCTAAAATATTTCCTTTGCTGTGTTAAAAATTGGTCTAAAATTGGATTTTGTTTGCCGCTAGTTAAATTTTTGACTTGTTTTACGCCTGTGACACAAGTTTTATGGTCTGGTGCCCTAAATTCATCTCTGTCCTACTTCGTCCCATTGTTATGACGAAGTTGGGACCAAAATGTTTGGTTCACAAGTTTGTGGGTTACACATGAAAAAGTGGTGCTTGGCAAAAGGATAAACAATAGATTCAAAAATAGACTTGCTTTACATAATGGTCTAGTAATCTATCGATGTGAAAGGCGGAGCAAATATTTGTTTCAAATGCATTAGCAAATATATTAACAATTACTGCTTAAAGGGAAGGCAGTCTAGATTGGTTAAAATTTGTAAAAATACCGTAAAATAAATACTCTTCGCTTGAAAAATAACGTATGTAATATGATCAGACTTTTAAGTAAACGATCAGCTGTTTCCCAGTAACATTTAGGTCTCCTTACCCATGTGTGCAAATCATTATCCCGTGCCACAAAATGCACATTTTTGCCAAAGCAAATAGGCTCAAGATATGTCACTAATTATGAAATTCCTACTTTCTTCTCACATATGTGTTTCACAAGTGGGAAGAATTTAACGGTTGGCTCAGAACAAGCGATTTTTGTTCCCAGCTTAAGACTAAGTAGTATAATTAGAACAGTGACTTTTCATTGACTCATGTAAAATCAGTGACTCGATTTGGCAAATTGTCACGTCCCTATTTTATCTTGAATATATTTTACATGTACATAGTATAAAAAGAAGTTTGTATCGATTTTTATTAACCAGGTTAGATTAATGCATTTGTAACTGGAGCGCTGATTATGATAGTTTTACTTTTTAAGCAAGTAGGTACACTTCAGCTTTCAGGTTACGGTATTACGGTAATCACGAGATAGTTATGCTGAGGGTGTATTTGATTATTCACGTCTATATACTTGAGCGGTTACCAGAACACTATATATTCCGAGTGAACATAGGTTGGTGATCAATATCTTCACTGTTCTGGGATTGATTTTCGTCTCAAGGCTATCTTTTGAAAGGGGAGACAATTTTCTGTCGTAATTTTGCAGTTTTGTAGCGTTCCGAGAGAAAAATGTTTTTTACTTCATAGTTTTAGCAGTTGCTGTGTGAAACTTTGCACCGTTCGGACAATCGAACGGGTTATTTTAAATCTCGACTATCACGGTATTCTTGTGAATATTATTTTTAGATCTTGAATTTCACGGATTACTTGTGGACACAATGTTTCAAAACGTGCCACATTACTATAAAAGTTCCCTAGTTGAATAGAACGATACACACTACAAATTCATTTCATCGAAGACTGATCCTTGTCTTCCTTTTACTTATCTTCATGTTGTGTTGTATCTGGGGAATCTGACCATGGTAAGTCAATAATTTATTTTAATTTTATTCTTGCAATATTCTTGCTCGTCTTTACCGCAGCTAAAATTCGAGTAGGTAAATTTATTGCTTTACTACGTTGCGATTTTTTGTATCATTCGTACTTACAAACCCGGCATGATAAGTAGATAGACCCTGATCAGATGTGTATACTTTGGTTATATGTGTAGACCCTGATCAGACGAATAAGCTGTGTCGGGTGTGTAAACTATAAACCGAATAGGGAGGTTAAGTTTGATCGATTCTATGGATCCTGATCAGTCTGGTGAGTCTGATAGGTTCTGTAGACCCTGATCAGAATGCAATCATTAATATTTTTATTTGAATAAGATAAATGGATATTACATTCTCATCTGACATGTACATACCAGACATATACGCTTAAATGTAAGACACAGTTAGGCGTTATGTTGTTATGTTAACCGCACACACCGTACATATACGCGTAAAAGTACGCTACCGTAGGCGTTATGTTATCTGCATACACATTCATTAGTTAGCGCGATTTACACAAATGACAAAGACTATATTCACCTTGAATACATATACAGAGGTCCTTTTTACTTTAATCACAAGTCTGTTTACTAGAATATTTTACGGTGAAATGGCTCAAGCAGCGAGGAGTCATGTTTGAGGCTATGACGATGGCATGTTGATATTGTACCCAATGATTACGTGGGGACGATGTGTGATCGTGTAATCATTGTGGTATAATGGCAGTTATAATTTATTTTAGCCTTTAGCGTTCTAAAGGGATTCTTACAGTGGAAGGCGCATGGGTTCTTCCTGTAAGAATGTGTAATCGTCGAGATGCCATTCCTCCGATTAATATGAATGTCAGATATATTCTGACTGTGTGTCTGCCTGTGTTTAATTGTTTTTACAATATTATATGTCATTAACAGCGTCCATGTGGTTTTAGGATCTGATTTTGCTATATAATAATCAATTGCAACGGACTTGTCGCATTTATAACATTTGGCGTACACACTCTGTATATCTAGTGGAAATTGATAAGGAAATATCTTGTCATGTTTGATATCGAGAGTTCTAGGACATGATACTTATTTTCAGGTCCCGTATCCGTATCTGTATCCGTATCCATATCCATATCCGTATCATGTATCTGTTTCACCACTGTTATCGTCACTATGATTGACCATCAAATGTTTTCCGGCAAGCTTTGTTCAAAGTTCTATGGGAAAAAGTGTTAGTGATAACCGGAAATATCATGAAGGATACATCCGTGGACAAGTTTCTTCAAGTTATGTAAATTTATATTATATTTAATTATGGAAATATAATTAATTAGATTTTTCAGAATATGAAGTTTAACAGTACCTATGGATTATGGAATCTTCGGAACATAGAAATTACAACATGGAAATTTGAACTTTTAATTATAGTTTTTTTTTTTTTGAACTTTTTAAATACATGCTTATTTTTATTTTACCAAGTGTTGTGTTTATCCTCTGATTGCTTGTGATTGCGTCTAGTCCATCGTCACCGTGCCCAACGCTCGTCCGATCACGTGACAATGGTGTCAGAAGTGGGATCATGGTGACTTTGGACACGTTATTCTAGCAAACGGAGGATCAGATCTATTGTGTTAAATATATTTTGTTGTTTATGTAGTTATATGTAGTTATGTGGAATTAGTTACTGTCAAATTATGTATATTCCAGAAGGTAATGACAAGCGGGATCATGGTCAATCATGTTATGTAGTGTGTCACATGGTGAGATAAACAGATACAGCACAGCAGGTGTGAAGAAAGGATAAGGTCGGAAAAGCTTTGTTTATTTTCCAGTGGTCACTTTTTATCTGACCGTGAATGCCCTTTATATTTTATTGTGGATAAGCTAACGCGCAGGGTTGTGTATGTTCCATTGATAACTCGGAGAGGTGTGATATTAACATAGTTAAAGAGTAATTTTGTGTGGATATATTATGATATAGGCAACGAGGAGTGATGTATGGGTTTATTTTGTAGTATGGATGCCGTTGGCCTATGATCATTTTTGAGCATTGTTATTGTCCTCTTCTAGAGTTAGTGGATATTGTATTCATATTAGTGGAATGCTTTATTTCGTGTTAGACTTCAGTGTAAACTAAGAGTTAATTTTAGTTTTAGGGCATTTAATAGTGATTTTTCTGAGACTTATCCTATGAAACTTGTGCATAATTGAAACAAACTTCTTACTATAATTGTTTCACTGAGACTTAGACAAATGGAGACCTTAGAAAATTTAAAAGCTCAAGGGGAGACTTTAGGGTACGAAGGCGATGCACTTCGAGCTTTTATTAAGGATCAGCAAGATAGGTTACGCGACGAGAGAAAGGCACAGCGTGAGGCGCAAGCACGCGAACGCGAACTCGCGGAGGCTAAGGAAGCACGCGTACGTGAACTCGCGGAGGCTAAGGAAGCACGCGAGCGTGAATTAGCAGAAACGGCGGCAGCGGGTGAATTAAAAGAGCGCGAACTCGCGGCAGCGCGTGAATTAAAAGAACACGAACTCGCGGAGGCTAAGGCCGAGGCTAAGGCAGCACATGAACGCGAGATACAAAGAATGCAGTTACAACAAGACATTGAGCAAAAGAAACATATATTTGAAATGGAAAGGTTAGCCGCAGAGCAAAATATAAAGCCGGCAGTGCAGCATAAGGAAGATAAAACTTATGTCACTGCTAAGACCCCAAAAATACCAGCATTTGATGAAGGTAAAGATGAAATGGATTCTTATTTGCTTAGGTTTGAAAGGTATGCTACAGCTCAAAAATGGAAAAAAGAAGATTGGGCTACTAATTTGAGCGCACTTCTCAAAGGTAAGGCACTTGATGTATATGCATTAATGCCTATAGAAGAGGCATTAAATTATGATATGTTAAAGGCAGCTTTACTCAAAAGATATGAGTTAACTGAAGAAGGATTTAAGAGAAGGTATAAGAAGTGTAGGCCAGATTCAGGTGAAACTTTTCAGCAATTCACCAGCCGTATGAAAAGTTATTTTACAAGGTGGGTAGATATGTCTGGCATTAATAAGACTTATGATGGATTAGCAGATTTAATACTTAGAGATCAGCTTGCATTTATTTGTAATAGAGACCTTGAACTTTTCCTTAGAGAAAGGGAACCCAAGTCACTTGAACAGGCTAGTAAATTAGCAGATCAGTACAAAGAAGCCAGATATACTGATATTCTTAATTTGACATTTAAGATCAATGAAAGACCAAGATCTAGGTCAAGGTCGAGATCACCTTCACCTTCTGTTCGAAGGTATAATCATCAAGGCCCACAGCCTTTTAGAGGGTCATGTTTTATTTGTGGTGATAAAAAACATATAGCTAGATTTTGTCCTGATAGAGCAAAAGGTAATATGAAGGTAGCTGCAACACGAACATATGGTAGAGGTAGAAGTAGATCCCCCTCGAAACATGTGCGTTTTCAGGATCAGAGACAAGGACAGGAACTGAGCGATAACGGGAAATCGGATGACAACCAGGTATGTGGAGCGTGTTTTATTCATACTGATACAGTTAGTTATGTCCAAGCAAGCAATGTTGGCACTAAGGTCTGTCCAGGGATGGAAGATACATTGAAGGTGAGTACTACAGCTCAACCTTCACCCATTTGTAATGATATGAAGACCGTACAGGGTATAATGGGGAACCAAATTGTTAGTGTCTTGCGCGACACTGGGTGTACTGGGGTGATTGTCAAACAATCATTAGTTTCCTCAGAGAATTTGACTGGCAAGATGCATTCATGCATGATGGTAGATAGGACTACATTACAGCTTCCTGAAGCTAAAGTATCATTAGACACTCCTTATTTTAAGGGAGACACACTTGCCCTTTGTATGGAGAACCCTTTGGTTGATGTTATTATAGGTAATATTCCAGGGGCGAGGGATGCTTATGACCCGAATATAAATTGGGTGCCAGCTTTAGCAGTACAAACCCGGTCCCAAGCCAAACTACCTAAACAAACCAAAACATCACTCAAAACCCCCAATATTATCGATAGGGATATTTCACCTCAACAAATTAAGGAAGCTCAAGTTAATGATCCTACTCTGGCAAGAATTCGAAAAGCTTGCGATGAATCAGAAGTTAAAGGTAATGCTAAGTTTTTTCGCAAAAATGACTTGATATACAGACAATTTAGTTCACCTAATGTGGAATTTGGTAAGATTTTTATTCAACTTGTAGTTCCACAGCAATATCGCAAGATGGTAATGAAATTAGCCCATGAGTCAATCCTGTCTGGACATCTTGCAGTGAAGCGGACTATTCAAAAGGTACTATCAGAATTCTTTTGGCCAGGAATAGCAAGTGATATAAAGAGGTTCTGTCAGTCTTGTGACATATGTCAGCGCACTATAGCCAAAGGTAGGAATACAAGAGCGCCCTTAGGCAGTATGCCAGTTATAGATACCCCATTTCAAAGAGTAGCAATTGACTTGGTTGGTCCACTTGAACCCCGTACTGAGAATAGGAATAAGTATATTTTGACGTTAGTTGATTATGCAACTAGGTATCCAGAAGCAGTAGCTCTGTCTTCAATTGAGACCGAAGCAGTTGCAGAAGCTTTAGTTAGTATATTCAGTAGAGTCGGAGTACCGAAAGAAATATTAACTGACATGGGAAGTCAATTCACGTCAGCACTGATGAAAGAGGTAAGTAGACTTTTGTCATTCAAACAGTTAGTAACTTCCCCTTATCATCCCATCTGTAATGGCTTAGTAGAGCGCTTTAACGGTACATTAAAGAAAATGTTGACTAGAATGTGCGCAGAACGTCCGAAAGACTGGGACAAGTATATAGATCCATTATTATTTGCATACAGAGAAGTTCCACAGGAAAGTCTGGGGTTTTCTCCGTTTGAATTAATATATGGATGGCCTGTGCGTGGACCTATGCAAGTTTTAAGAGAATTGTGGACGAAGGATATCGAGGATCCTCGGGTACGTACTACTTACCAGTATGTTTTAGATTTGAGGGAAAGATTAGAGTCAACGGTAAGTTTAGCACAGCAAAACTTGCAGAATATGTCAAAGAAGTATAAAAAATATTACAATCGGAAGTCGAGGCGCCGACATTTAAAGGTAGGTAACAAAGTTCTCGTACTTCTTCCGACTAAGACAAATAAGTTGTTGATGAGTTGGAAAGGCCCATACGAAGTAGTGGAGAAATTAAGTGTCTTAGATTATAGAATTAAAATGGGAAAGAAAGTAAAAACTTTCCATATCAATATGCTTAGGCAATACATTGAGAGAGAGGATGATCAACAGACTACAGATGTTCAGGTATGTTCTATAGCAGTATTAGACTGTACTTCGGAGGATAACGAAGATAATATAGAAGGATTAGTAGAATCACCATCAATTTGTGACAATGAGTCAGTTGAACTGTTAAACATTAATCCAGACTTGACAAAAGAGGAACAAAGTCAGGTAAGGCAACTTGTAACAAATTTTGCTAGTACATTTACAGCAATACCCGGCTGTACCACTCTGTTGGAACATGACATTAAGTTGACAACAGATACGCCGGTAAGAGTTAAGCAATATCCACTTCCTTTCAATATGATGGAAGCAGCAAAGGATGAGGTAAGAGATATGATCAATTTAGACATTGTAGAACCATCAGAAAGTCCTTACTGTTCCCCTGTTCTTATAGTCAAAAAGAAAGACAATACGAACAGATTTTGCATAGATTTTCGTACACTTAATAAGATTACGGTTTTCGATGCAGAACCGATGCCAAATATGGAGGAAATATTTACGAAAATAGCAGGTCATAAGTACATATCCAAGCTTGACCTTACCAAAGGTTATTGGCAGATACCCTTAACTAAGAATGCTAAGCAATACACAGCTTTTCAAACACCATTAGGACTGTTACAATTTAAAGTTCTACCTTTCGGTTTAGTAACAGCTCAAGCTTCCTGTAGTAAACTGATGAGGAAACTGCTGAAAGGTATGTCTAATATAGACAATTTTGTTGATGATATCATCATATTCACATCTACTTGGGAACATCATATGCAAGTATTCGAGGAATTATTGAAGCGACTAAGAGATGCCAATTTGACTGTGAAACCAAGTAAATGTTTCATTGGTTTTCAAAATTTAGAATGTCTTGGTCATTTGGTTGGTGGTACACTTATTAGGCCCTGCCCTGATAAGATTCTAGCAATTGAAAAAGCAGAAAGACCTGTTACCAAGAAACAAGTACGTTCATTCTTGGGACTTGTAGGATTTTATAGATCTTTTATTCCTAATTTTTCTCATATTGCCGCACCTTTGACGGAACTTACAAAAAAAGGTGAGTCCAATAAAGTACACTGGGATGAACCACAACAGAGAGCATTTGATTCATTGAAGAAGGCGTTGACAGTTCAACCTATTCTTAAAATGGCCGATCTGTCAAAACCATTTACTTTACAAGTAGATGCCTCTAATGAGGGATTAGGAGCTGTCCTTTTGCAAGACGAAGAAGGTAAGAAAAGTCCTATTGCATATGCAAGTAGAAAACTGAAACCTAGTGAAAAA
Organism: Anodontia alba; assembly: GCA_964016985.1. Lineage (NCBI taxonomy): Eukaryota > Metazoa > Mollusca > Bivalvia > Lucinida > Lucinidae > Anodontia > Anodontia alba. The sequence goes on along the minus strand of OZ024822.1, from coordinate 26,249,690 downwards.
TCATATGCAGTAATAGAGAAAGAATGTCTTGCGCTAGTATGGGCAGTACAAAAGTTCCATAGATATTTGTATGGCACAGCATTTACGATAGAAACCGATCATCAGCCATTAAGCTATTTAAATAAAGCAAAGCTTACAAATTCTAGACTGATGCGATGGGCTTTGGCATTACAGCCATATAGATTTCATATAGTGGCAATACGTGGTGCAGAAAATGTGGGCGCAGATTATTTAAGCCGTGTGTGACGTAATATATTCGGCGATATAAAGTGACGTTATACTCTAGTGCTACGCACTTCTGTAAGAGGGGAGATATGTCACGTCCCTATTTTATCTTGAATATATTTTACATGTACATAGTATAAAAAGAAGTTTGTATCGATTTTTATTAACCAGGTTAGATTAATGCATTTGTAACTGGAGCGCTGATTATGATAGTTTTACTTTTTAAGCAAGTAGGTACACTTCAGCTTTCAGGTTACGGTATTACGGTAATCACGAGATAGTTATGCTGAGGGTGTATTTGATTATTCACGTCTATATACTTGAGCGGTTACCAGAACACTATATATTCCGAGTGAACATAGGTTGGTGATCAATATCTTCACTGTTCTGGGATTGATTTTCGTCTCAAGGCTATCTTTTGAAAGGGGAGACAATTTTCTGTCGTAATTTTGCAGTTTTGTAGCGTTCCGAGAGAAAAATGTTTTTTACTTCATAGTTTTAGCAGTTGCTGTGTGAAACTTTGCACCGTTCGGACAATCGAACGGGTTATTTTAAATCTCGACTATCACGGTATTCTTGTGAATATTATTTTTAGATCTTGAATTTCACGGATTACTTGTGGACACAATGTTTCAAAACGTGCCACATTACTATAAAAGTTCCCTAGTTGAATAGAACGATACACACTACAAATTCATTTCATCGAAGACTGATCCTTGTCTTCCTTTTACTTATCTTCATGTTGTGTTGTATCTGGGGAATCTGACCATGGTAAGTCAATAATTTATTTTAATTTTATTCTTGCAATATTCTTGCTCGTCTTTACCGCAGCTAAAATTCGAGTAGGTAAATTTATTGCTTTACTACGTTGCGATTTTTTGTATCATTCGTACTTACAAACCCGGCATGATAAGTAGATAGACCCTGATCAGATGTGTATACTTTGGTTATATGTGTAGACCCTGATCAGACGAATAAGCTGTGTCGGGTGTGTAAACTATAAACCGAATAGGGAGGTTAAGTTTGATCGATTCTATGGATCCTGATCAGTCTGGTGAGTCTGATAGGTTCTGTAGACCCTGATCAGAATGCAATCATTAATATTTTTATTTGAATAAGATAAATGGATATTACATTCTCATCTGACATGTACATACCAGACATATACGCTTAAATGTAAGACACAGTTAGGCGTTATGTTGTTATGTTAACCGCACACACCGTACATATACGCGTAAAAGTACGCTACCGTAGGCGTTATGTTATCTGCATACACATTCATTAGTTAGCGCGATTTACACAAATGACAAAGACTATATTCACCTTGAATACATATACAGAGGTCCTTTTTACTTTAATCACAAGTCTGTTTACTAGAATATTTTACGGTGAAATGGCTCAAGCAGCGAGGAGTCATGTTTGAGGCTATGACGATGGCATGTTGATATTGTACCCAATGATTACGTGGGGACGATGTGTGATCGTGTAATCATTGTGGTATAATGGCAGTTATAATTTATTTTAGCCTTTAGCGTTCTAAAGGGATTCTTACAGTGGAAGGCGCATGGGTTCTTCCTGTAAGAATGTGTAATCGTCGAGATGCCATTCCTCCGATTAATATGAATGTCAGATATATTCTGACTGTGTGTCTGCCTGTGTTTAATTGTTTTTACAATATTATATGTCATTAACAGCGTCCATGTGGTTTTAGGATCTGATTTTGCTATATAATAATCAATTGCAACGGACTTGTCGCATTTATAACATTTGGCGTACACACTCTGTATATCTAGTGGAAATTGATAAGGAAATATCTTGTCATGTTTGATATCGAGAGTTCTAGGACATGATACTTATTTTCAGGTCCCGTATCCGTATCTGTATCCGTATCCATATCCATATCCGTATCATGTATCTGTTTCACCACTGTTATCGTCACTATGATTGACCATCAAATGTTTTCCGGCAAGCTTTGTTCAAAGTTCTATGGGAAAAAGTGTTAGTGATAACCGGAAATATCATGAAGGATACATCCGTGGACAAGTTTCTTCAAGTTATGTAAATTTATATTATATTTAATTATGGAAATATAATTAATTAGATTTTTCAGAATATGAAGTTTAACAGTACCTATGGATTATGGAATCTTCGGAACATAGAAATTACAACATGGAAATTTGAACTTTTAATTATAGTTTGTTTTTTTTGAACTTTTTAAATACATGCTTATTTTTATTTTACCAAGTGTTGTGTTTATCCTCTGATTGCTTGTGATTGCGTCTAGTCCATCGTCACCGTGCCCAACGCTCGTCCGATCACGTGACACAAATGCCATTTAGATTTCAACGATACTGTCTCGCGAGCAAATAGATTTCTTTAAGCATATCACATTTAATTAGATAAGAGTTATAAAAGTTCTGTAGCATTCGAGTATTTGTGGCTTACATTGTAAATATGTTGTTGTTTTTACCAAATTCTTACTCCTTCCCTGTCATGGTCTGTTTACTACAGACAGGCTATGTTGTTAGAACAAATAGGTCTCCAGAAATGCATTTTTGCACAGATAGGCTACGTAACGTCTATATACCATGTATTTGCAGGTCTCACAGTGCAATCACAAGAATCTGCAAAATAATTTAGCATCCGCATAGTCTGTTTACATTCTGCAAGCAACTAAAGATTTATTCATTATATCAATACGGGAACCAATGACCTTGGCCTGAGATTCGAGTCTTTACTGGACAAGCATATTTTATTGAAGGAATTTTCCTTTCGCCCTTTTACTAGTTCTTGCACACCAGATGAGGAAATCCTACGTTTAACCCTGGGATAGAAACTTTTATCCTACCCAGTTATCCTGCAAAGGGATTGTACAAAAGTAAAAAAAAAAATAATGACATAATGACATTTCCACTGACATAAGCTCAGAAATGAGACTGTTCGCATGTTTGCTGCCGTGAAATTAGAGATGCAGAGGACTCATTGAAACTTCAAAAGGATAGCAATAGATTACGGTGTTTAGCCAGAAAAGGGGGTATACGATTCAACCCATTAAGTACAGTGTTCTGCAGAAAACTAGCAGAAGAACCAATAACATTGCGGCTTCTTACACTTAAAGGGTCCTCGACAATGTGGATGCCATTAAATATCTTTGTGTCACAATTACACATGACCTGAGATGGAATAAGTATATATTTAATTAGCGCTATGTGAAATAAGACAAATAGAACACTTGGTTTCTTGAGGCAAAATCTTAATCAATGTCCTATAAAGGAGCTGTTTGCCCAATCTTTGAGTATGGTAGTTGTGTCATGGAGTGGTCCATGAAGAAGAAATTGAAAAAGTTCAGAATAGACCTGCTAGATTTGTAACTAGCAATTAGTGTTTTGAAAATTGAGTGTGACAAGAATACTAGAAAAATTAAGATGGAATCACTCAAGAAAAGGAGGAGAGATAGTAGATGTATATTACTGTACAAAGGTCTAAAGGGTACAACTAGCATTGCAACAGACGACCTTATTTCCCCAATTAAGCACTGCAGAAATCATCATTCACATGTTTGTCAGACCCGGATTGCAAAAACTGACAAATGGAAAAGGATCCCTCTTCTCTCGGACCTTTAAAAATTGGAATACCCTTCCAGATTCGATATTTTCCTTAGCTGACGGTGCTGAGGATGGTGTAGCTAAGTTTACTTCTTTGGTGAGAGCTAGGGACTAACTCCCCACATCACAGGCCCTTGTAAATTGATATCATTTGAGTTGTTGCCAGTAACTATTCTGTTTCTGAGTACAAGTGAGCCCTTCATAATTCAAAGATTACCCTATTAAATTTAGAAACAATGCCATGCATATGTACAGAAATCATAATAATTAGAATCAGAAAGGCATAAAGAGTATAAAACAGTCAAATAGATCATTCGGAATTTAAAAAACAGCATCTTTTATCGGGACTTCACAGGCGGATTAAAGAGTTTTGTCTCAGTGTATGAAGATTATAATTCATGTTTGTTGTTCCCAAACTGTGCTGATTAACCGCCTTATGGGGTATGGTAACCCGTGGTAAGTTGTACCCTAACAAAAAATCAAGCTTTGAACCATTCCCGGATTCAGTGGACATTGACACTACCTGGGACTCAAAGAAATGCATCAATCGAGGCTCTAGAGTCACAACAATATATAAACCACAAAAGCATTTGCACAGAAGATGTGTAACAGTCAGAAAATATTGACTGAAGTATGCTGGGGTTGGTGAAAATGACCTTAACAAAAGAAAAAATATTTTTCTTTTTGTTTGTCATGAACAGATTTCTCTGCAACTGTACCTGTAAAAGGTAATACCGCTTCCTGCAGCTATCAAAAAAAAAAAAAAAAAGATCCAAGAAGATTAGGAATATGGCTAAAATAAATCATTTTCTTACCCAACACATTCTTGTGATGTCATCATTTTCAACTGCGTTCGTTGTACCCAGGCACTTTTGTTGTATCCCGGTAACCGGTGTGTTAAACCTCCAATCACAACTACAACAGACAACAATTTAGACTTTTTTTTTTGTATTTGCCACAGAAAACTAGTCCTGACATTTCATGTGAATTGTCTGCCAAGCAGAAATAGAAAAATATGAAAATATCTGAAAATAGAAAAAATAAAAAGATTGTCGTCTACTACAAATTTCGCTTGGCACTTTATGGGTTAAATGTGTTCACAACCTAGGATAACATCAAAGGGTTTTTTCGGCATGCTTTGATTTGCTCAGGTTTCACTCATAAATGACTTGAGGGCATTCACTGTTACTGCCACTAGATCAAAGAGCTGATTGACAGCTACAGTTTAAACTAACCCTTAAAGCGCTAAGCAAAAAATTGTAGTAGAAAACATTTTGAATTTTTTATTTATTACTATTTATTTTTCAGAGAAATAAGTCATAACATTTCATGTGAATCGTCTGCTTGGCAGATGACTCACTTGAAATGTCAAGATTTTATTCTCTGAAAGAAAAAAAAAATAAATAAAAGTAAAATTGTTTTCTGCTGCAGTTGTGATTGGTGCTTTAAGGGTTCATCTTTTATGGGTCACCAGGTAGATGAATGAAAAATATGACATCTATTTAGTGCTCTGAAATAGCCAAAAGGCAAAATACTGATGACAACTTTGGTAAAAGAAAATGTAAATCAGCGAGGGTATGGTCATGGCTAACAATTTTTTGACTGCTGAGTTCTGCAGAAAAAGGGCAAAACTTCCAAAACTGGAAAAAAAACTGCACAAAAAAAATGGGAGCCACAGACCAACCACGTTATAACAGTTTCTGCATTATAAGGGACTGCGTTATAATGCCCTTCCAGTGTACTGGATTGCTTATTGAATTTTTGATATTTCCAATAGCACTAATTATTAGCTCACCTAAGCCAAAGACATAGATGAATAGTAGTATGCCAATGCTCCGTTGTCAATGTCCACAATTTCAAAGAAGTAAATCTCTAATGCCAGTTGGCCAATCTTAATTGAATTTCATGTGTAGCATTATTTGGCAAGGAGAAAGGCTACATAAGGTTTTGAAGCACATCTGGCCAAAACTGATTTGGATCATTAACTGAGCTGTAAATTCAGGTGGAAGTTAAAACAACACATGCTTAAATGATGTTAGGCTGAAACTTTGGAATCGCCTGAGCGTAACTTTATCGACAATACAAAATTAGGATCTACTACTACTCTTTCATTCATTACAACTGTCTATTCATGATTTACATAGTAAATACATGTAAATAATAGTTATACCTGTATCACACTATTTAAAGCTGACCTACACAATGTATATACACTGTGCAGGTCAACTAAATATAAATTTATAAATATTATAGAAACCAATACTTGTAGACCTCTGAGCCCTATAGTGGTTCAAAGGCCTACAAAACATAAATGAATATTAAAATGGTTGGCCTGTGAACTGCTAACGCAGAACACAGACCAACACAAAGAGAAATGTGGAAAATTTGAATATTGACCTGTGCGCCGTGTAGACGACACACAGGCCAATACAGTCTGATCAGGGGATAGTATGAGAGGGGCTCCTCTTCCTAAAAAAGCTTGTATTTCGTTTTGGCAAGCTAAAATTAGAAAGAGGAGACAAAAAGATATGAAAGAAGTAAGAAAGGTTAACATGTAAATTAATAATACTCTTCTTTTGCAGAGATGGCGGTATTAATAAATACATATTTCGATCTCTTGCAGATTACGACCTTTTACAGCTCTCTGTGCGCATACAGTTAACACTTGAGCTTGGAACATAAAAGGGATTGAAATTGTAGGTCTGAGGACCAATCAGAAAGAGCCTTTCTGAAGCAGTTCGGGTAGGATGTCCTCTTTCACGTATGATCTAAGACATCCAAGTTTCAATCCACTTTTAGCGACAAGCTTCAGTGATATACCCAGGGTAGCGAGGGATTTATTAGAATATACATTTCCAAAACACTATTTAGTAAATAAACTACGTAGAAAGAATTTAATTTATCTAGTCTTTTATATAAAATTTAATCGTACCAAACTTTCAAGTAGTTAAACAAACTGGATAAAGAATAGCAGAGCGGAAAGGCCAAAAAAGGAGCAGATGGATAATATGTGTTCAACTTTTCCTTTTTGACACCATAAAACTAATAAATATATATTTTCTTTTTATTTACAGATTATTTATTTCTTCTATCTTGCAAAATTCATCAAGTTCTGATCCTGTTAACTGGGAAAGGGAAACGGATTGAAATCTTTTGAGAGGATTGAAATCTAACTCTTCTAAACCAATCAGAGGCCTCCTTTCAAAATTTCTTATCCAATCAGAGATAGGCTTCTGTCGGTGTTTCAGCTTGGATGCTTTCCCCCACGTATGATCAAATCAGAGATTTCAATCCGTTTCACGAACTTAGCACAAAATATGATTACTACAAATCTATTTGTAGTACAAATGAAATTTAATTTTATAATCCTGTATTAATCTCTCACAGCGTTTTAAGTATTTTTCAGGTTGAAGGTTTGGGAAGAAATAGTTAACAAGATAGAAGGAAGTATCTGGGTCTACTCTATGAAAAACACAACCACGCATGCTCCACACAGTGACCACAACTAACAAACAAGCAATGCAAGCGCAACAAAACCATCAACCTTATTGGGGGAGGCGGCAAATGCCTTTCTTGCAGACTCCTCTAAGACGAAGGCTTGAGTCTTGGTTCCGCAAAAGCATATGTAAAAAATTTATAAAACCAAGCTCCTAAGCCTTCGTCACATGGACCATAATTAATCTTTGAGAGGCGGGGCAACTGGTGAATTCTCTTACATGATTCGGCCTAGGAAGTCCCTTAAAGATGCCTCTCTCGAATGGTCCAAATAAATCCTTTGCAATTGTAACTTAGTAAGTTTTTTAGTGTTTTCAGTTTTTTCTTTTCTTTAGCTTTCGACTACGCGTATTTCTCCCCTCTTTTTCGACTGAGTGAAACTTTTGACTACGCGAATAAATAAAACTCATTCTAGGACCCTCCTTCCATATTTTTTTGGCTTTTGACTACGCATTTATTTAGACTACGCGATTGAGCTAAGACTCTGGACACCTCCAAAATGCTCGCTCCTCCAGCCTCCTCCTTCTCCAATCACCCGCGTGTGGGTCCGTGGCATGTTGACAGATAGAGAATAACACATGGACAAAAACACCATGATGTTAGTTTTAAACTCGAATTCTTTAGACCAACACTCCAAATTCTGTAGCTTACAGACTGGATGACTATTTCTATGCACGGTGTCTGTGTCTGGGCGAGTTGAGCTAGTTATGAATTATAACTAGACACCGTTTCAAGCCAACCCAGTAGTCCAGTAAAACTAATCCAGATTTATCTGGCGCTGCCTCTATGTGACTCAGTTGCCTGGCAGCGTTAAAAATCTGAAAACTGAAACTGAACTGGCCAAAACTGTGGTAATCATGGCAACCAATAACTCCCATTGACTAATAATGGGGAAATTGTTGTCCAGATGATAGTGACTTTACTTTTTTACAGATTAGCTTCAAACATGCAGGTATCCAGGACAAGTATAAAATTTAGGTAAAGTTTAATTTTGGGCTTGATCCAATTGTTAACTTTGGAGCTACATGTCCTTGAGCGTAAAAAAATTGCCCATACACTTAAAATGGGGAAATGTTTTCTGGATAATAATGCCTCCATTTTTTATTGAATCCACATTATACTTGTAGGTGATCAGGACTGGCATGAAATGTAGGTGAAGTCCTAATATGGGCCACATTGGTCAATTGAGTTTGGAGTTATGTGCCCTTGAGTGCAGACATTTTCCCATGCATTTATAATGGGAGAATTTAACAAGCATATCTTCAAGGCCAGTTGGCCAAATTTGTTCAAATTTACCTTGTAGCATCATAGAGTTGGGAGAAAGGCTACATTAGGTTTAGGGGCAAATCCAGCCAAAACTGTGGTTATCATGGGAACCAATAGCTCCCACTGACATTTAATGGAGAAACTGTTGTTTGGCTGATAGTGAATTTATTTTTTTAGCATGAGGTGAGCTATTGTGGTCAGTCAATGTCCGTCGTTGGTTCGTCATTTGTCGTGTGGCGTCAACAATTGCTTTAAAAGCCTACTCCTCCTACACCCCTGGGCCAGTTGATTCGATACTTAGTAGGAAGCATTGGGGTGACCTGTAGATCAAATATAGCTAAAATCATTCCGATCAGAAATCCAAGATGGCTGCCATCTTGAAAATCTACTTTTTGCTTCTTCTCCTGAACCAAAAGGCCAGTTGACTCCAAACTTGCTAGGAAGCATCGGGGTGACTTGTAGATCAAAAATAGCTAAAATCGTACCGATCGTAAATCCAAGATGGCCGCCATCTTGAAAATCTATTTTTTGCTTCTTCTTCTGAACCGAAAGGCCAATTGACTCCAAACGTGCTAGGAAGCATCAGGGTGACTTGTAGATCAAAAATAGCTAAAATCGTGCCAATCGGAATTCCAAGATGGTAGCCATCTTGAAAATCCATTTTTCGCTTCTTCTCCTGAACTGAAAGGCCAATTGACTCCAAACTTGCTAGGAAGCTTCGAGGTGACTTGTAGATAAAAAATAGCTAAAATCATGCCGATCAGAAATTCAAGATGGCCACCATGGCAGCCATCTTGAAAATCTATTTTCGCTTCTTCTCCTGAACCGAAAGGCCAATTGACTCCAAACTTGCTACGAAGCATCAGGGTGACTTGTAGATCAAAAATAGCTAAAATCATGCCAATCGGAAATCCAAGATGGCCGCCACTTTTCGCTTCTTCTCCTGAACCAAAAGGCCAATTGACTCCAAACTTGCTAGGAAGCATCGGTGTGACTTGTAGATCAAAAATAGCTATAATCGTGCCAGTCGTAAAGATGGCTGCCATGGCCGCCATCTTGAAAATCTATTTTTCGCTTCTGATCCTAACCCCAAATGCCAATTGACTCGAAACTTGGTAGGAAGCATCCGGTCGACTTGTAGATAAAAAATAGCTAAAATCGTGCCGATCGTAAATCCAAGATGGCGGCCATCTTGAAAATCTATTTTTTGCTTCTTCTCCTGAACCTAAAGGCCAATTGACTCCAAACTTGCTAGGAAGCATCAGGGTGACTTGTAGATCAAAAATAGCTAAAATCGTGCCAATCCGAATTCCAAGATTGTAGCCATCTTGAAAATCTATTTTTCGCTTCTTCTCCTGAACCTAAAGGCCAATTGACTCCAAACTTGCTAGGAAGCATCAGGGTGACTTGTAGATCAAAAATAGCTAAAATCATGCCAATCGGAAATCCAAGATGGCCGCCATTTTTCGATTCTTCTCCTGAACCAAAAGGCCAATTGACTCCAAACTTGCTAGGAAGCATTGATGTGACTTGTAGATCAAAAATAGCTATAATCGTGCCAGTCGTAAAGATGGCTGCCATCTTGAAAATCTGTTTTTCGCTTCTGATCCTAACCCCAAATGCCAATTGACTCGAAACTTGGTAGGAAGCATCGGGGTGACTTGTAGATTAAAAGTAGCTAAAATCATTCCAATCGGAATTCCAAGATGGCCGTCATTACCGCCATCTTGAAAATCTATTTTTTGCTTCTTCTCCTGAGCCGAAAGGCCAGTTGACTCCAAACTTAGTAGGAAGCATCAGGGTGACTTGTAGATCAAAAGTAGCTAGAATCATGCTGATCAAAAATCCAGGATGGCCACCATCTTTTTTTCGCTTCTAAAGCCAATTGACTTGAAACTTGGTAGGAAGCATCAGGGTGACTTATAAATTGAATTTGGCTAAAATCATTCTGATTGGAAATCCAAGATGGCTGCCATGGTGACCATCTTAAAAAACTATTTTACACTTCTTCTCCTGAACCGAAAGGCTTATTGACTTTAAACTAGGTAGGAAGCATCAGGGTGAACTGTAGATTAAAAATAGCTAAAATCATCCCTATCAGAAATCCAAGGTGGCCGCCATGACAGCCATCTTGAAAATCTGTTTTTCGCTTCTTCTCCTGAACTGAAGGGCCATTTGACTCGAAGCTTGGTAGGAAGCATTCGGGTGACTTGCAGATCTAAAATAGCTTAAATTGTTGGGTCGGAAATCCAAGATGGTCATCATGGCGGCCATCTTGAAACTCTTTTTTAGCTTATTTTTCTGAACCAAAGGGCCAGTTGATTTGAAAATTGGTAGGAAGGATCGGGATGACTTGTAGATATAAAAATAGCTAAAATTGTTACGATCGTAAGTCCAAGATGGCAGCCATCTTGAAAATCTGTTTTTTCCTTCTTCTTCTGAACTGAAAGGCCAATTGACTCGAAACTTGGTAGGAAGCATTGGGATGACTTGTAGATCAAAAATAGCTCAAATCGTTGCAATGGGAAATCCCAAATTGCGGCTATGGTGGCCATCTTGAAAATCTTGTTTTGAACTTTCGCTCCTGAACCGAAAGGGCAGTTGACTCAAAGTTCATTGGAAGTAACGAGGTGATTTGTAGATCAACAGTAGCTAAAATCATTCTGATTTGAAATCCAAGATGGCCGCCATCTTGTTTATGTTTATTATATTTACCTGCCACTGTGCTGTTTACATGTATAAAATCATGATTATTCAGAAACACTTAGCCAATTGCCTCCAAATTTCACATTGATCCTACTGTTGAAATGTGATTGAGAGTTTGTTCAAATGATCACGCTCCATTGACTGTCATGCCATATATAATATTCTTCTTCAAAATTAAGAACTGCTTAAAAGATGATCTTTTCATTAGTTGCAATGACAGGATTGGAAAAATGTTGCATAACATCTGCATATCTGCAGTGGCTATGTCACTCAGGTGAGCGACCCGTGGCTTGTGGGCTGCTTGTTTACAGATCAGCTTGATACTTGAAGGTAACTAGGACAGGTATAAAATCTGGGCAAATTTGACTTTGGGCCTGATCCAGTTATTTATTAACTTTGGAGTTAAGGCACGTAAAAACAATTGCCCATATACTTATAATAGAGAAATGTTGTCCAGATGATAATGCTTCCATTTTTTATCTAATTCTCATTATAATATACTTGTAGGTGTCCAGGACAGGCATGAAATCTAGAAATTTGAATATGACCGCATTGGTCAATTGACTTTGGATTTACGTGCCCTTGAGTACACAATTTTTTTCCCAGCATTTATAATGGAAGAATTTAACAAGCATATCTTCAAGGCCAGTAAGCCGTTTTTGTTCAAATTTATTAGATAGCATCATAGAGTTGGGAGAAAGGCTGCATTAAGTTTTGGAGCATATCTGGCCAAAACTGTGATTACCATGACAACCAATATCTCCCATACTTATAATGGGGAAAATGTTGTCAGATCGGCTTCATACTTGCAGGTAACTAGGACAGATATGAAATTTAGGCGAAGTTGGATTTTTGGCAGGATCCAGCAGAACGCTCAAGTGAAGTAGTAGTATGCCAATGTTTCAACGCACGTCATTGTTAACAATTTCAGAGATGTATATCTCTAATGCCAGTCAGCCAGTCTTGTTTAAATATCATTTCTAGCATCATTGGGCAGGTAGAAAGTTTGCATTAGGTTTTGAGGCATGGAAAACGGTTGGTTACAAATTTGGTTTTAAAGACAGTCTACTATTTGGCAATACTGGAAGAATGTTGCATGGCATCTGCAAATATACAATGGCTGTTTTACTCTGGTGAGCAATTTGTGGCCCATGGGCCTCATATTAAAAAGTCATATTGTATTGTGTGAACCATACATTTTGTTTTTTAGGCTTTTAGTGTTGTCTTTGAGAAGGCCATTGACCGTGCAGAACCAGCAGAAGAGGTGAAGGCTCGTGTTAATAATCTCATAGATTGTATCACTTACTCTGTGTACGTCTACACAGCCAGGGGTCTATTTGAAAAAGACAAACTCATCTTTACTGCCCAGATGTGCTTTCAGGTAATTTTTTACTCACCTGAGTTAATGAGCTGGTTTATTCATTTTACTTCTGTCTGTGTGTCCAATCACACTTATAAACAATATCTTCACAGAAACCACTGAACCAGTTTTAAGCTATGGTATTCGACATAATTATCACACATACCCCTATACAAAATTCTACTTACTTGGCTTTTAAGAGGACCAGGAATGTGGAAATAGAGGTGATTACTTAATACAGGCTGCCTTTAAAACAAGGTTGACTGTACTTTTATCTACTTCTTTATAAAAGCATACACTGTTGGCACTCATTTGAATTGTGGTTGGTGCATGCACTGATTGTGAGTTATGGTTGTGGCAGTGGTGATTGGTTGGGATGTGAGGATGTTGGACAGTGATAGCTAGAACTGTTTAAGATAGTCAGAACAGGCTATTTTCCCATCCCACCCAAAATCAGTCCATATCTGAAATTGGGTAAACCTGAAAGATACAAGGAACAAATTAAAGAATGTTAGTGCATTTCACATATGTAACAAGCATTATTATCAGGGTCTTTATTATGTCCCCCAACCTACAGGGGTGGGGAGGGCTGTTGATTTTGGTGCGGATCCCATTGGTGTAGGTCTTGGTATTGGCATTGATGTAACACTTTCTTGTCTGCACAATATCTTGTGAACCAGTGGTTGGATTCTTACCAAATTTTCATGGATATATAATTTGGAATTATTCAAGAACTGCATAGATTTTTGGTGACCTTGATATAATTTTCAAGGTCACAGCAGTAGAAAAACTGAAAATTCACGGTGGAGGACATCTGTTTTCTCTGAAAGCACTGTTATTAGTTGTCACTGTCTGTATGATTAGCATGATAACTCATTACGTGGCTAGCTTCATGCTCATTTTCCCACAAGACTACCTTTTCTCATGTATTTTACTTAATTTATGTAAAGTAATGCCCATTTAATCTTGTGAAAACACTATAAAAACAATATAGTTACTATAATGCCAAAGAGCATTTCTAAAAACAAATTTTTGCAAATTATTTCATTAAGGTGAAAAAGTTGCGGCCAATTTCCATGTGCTTGTCAATTTTCACTGAAATAATTGAATAGCTTAAATGCACTGAAGGCAATAGAAAACTTGGACACTATGAAGGTTTATGGACTGCCTTAGAGCCAGGGCCTGCAGCTTGGGCCATATCATTGTCAGTCCAGACCCTGTCCATTCTACAAGTTGAATACCCTTTGGAATATTTTTATGATACTTGGTAGAAATGTAGAACAGGACAAGACGATTTGTCACATATAAGAATGACAACTTTGGCTTTCTTTTGGAGTTCTCCCCTTCATGTGTTTAAAGTTGATCTTGTGTCCGCTTTGTAACACGAATACCCTTTGAAATTTTTTATGATACTTGATAGAAATGTAAAACAGGATGAGATGAAGCATTGCGAACAAGAATGACAACCCTGGCCTTCTTGCTTTTGGAGTTATCTCCCCTTCTTGTGTTTGAATTTGATTTCCCGTCCGCTCTAACTCCAATACCCTTTGGATTATTTTAATTTTACTTGGTAGAAATGTAGAACAGGACAAGATGATGTGTTGCCTACAAGAATGAGTACTCAGGCGTTTATACTTTTGGAGTTACCTCCCTTTCTTATGTTTGAATTTGATTTTGTGTCTGCTCAGTAACTGGAATACCCTTCACAGTATTTTGATCATACTTTTTAGAAATGTAGAACAGGACGAGATGACATGTCACCTACAAGAATGACAACCTGGTGGGGTTTAGGGGGACATTTTTTTTTTTTTTTTTTTTTTTTTTTTTTGTAAAAACCTTTTCTAGTTTATGTTAAAAATACAGTGGTGGAATGTGGCATCTGTGGATATTAAGTTCATAAATCTAAATACTTTTTATATGTCCATTTGATGTTATACTCCTCCAAGTCTGTCCGTATATCTGTGTAACGGGATGGACTATTAGACCGCCAAATTTTAGACAAAACAGAGGGATGAATGCACCAATTTTACCACAGGTGGTTCAAAGAAATACCCTGTTGTCGCGTTTGCCAATCTCCCAGTCACCAAGTCTGCCTGTCAATAATAGCAAATATCCGCAAGTCCCAGAACTTCACATACAGATGGACACACAGTCCGTTAGACACTACGGTGATGCAGGACAGACGTACTGACAGATGCTTCAAACAGACGCACAAACACGGAGACCCCAAGATGGACAAACTGGATTACTACCTACGGTTTCTAAATTTGAGTCTGTCTGAGAACAGAAAAGTAATTGCAAGTATACATTTTAGTTGTTAGGATTAAATACAGGACAATTTCAAATGATAGTTTCCATTACAACCAGTAGTATGTTTCACATTTTAATTATATTTGAAACCTAGGCAACATAGTGCCTTTGGGATTCACATATCTCACAGGTAACATGGTACCTTTTAGAGATAGTATAGAAAAGTTCTATAATTTCTTCAGCTCCCCCAATCTGTTACCGTTACAGTTTACAGATTTTTAATGCTGCCAGGCACCAGAGGCACATAGAGGCAGCGCCAGAAAAATCTGGATTAGTTTTACCTGACCTTGGCTTGAAACGGTGTGCACGCATAATTCATGTGTGTACCACCTCGCCTGATCGGACAATATCGAATGATATGCATAAAGGTCAAGGTCTGTAAGTTACATAATTTAGAATGTTCGGTCAAAAGAAAAGAGCTTCAAAAAGTGTGTATTACTAATACTCAATGTAATCTCACACGGGCCAAGGAGCCGCTAGCAGGAAGGGCAGGTAGAAGTTATCTTCAGGACCTGTGCAGCAGCCAGATCAGTACCTTGACAAGAGTGGTCCAGGTCGTTGTACCATCGGATGGCATTGTCAACTGGTTCGGCCCGCTTGAATCGCTCCTCAATATCGTTGTAGTTGGTTTCATGATAGTACTTGGACGTGGGCCCCTTTGCCAATTAATTAAGGCCTGAGCTCCTCTTTGGACACTTAGCTTCCCCTGGAGAAATAAATTTTGTATTAATAACTAGCTCTGACTGTATTCGGAACTCAGCAGTGTTAAGTTTATGCACTTTCAAATTGTGTTTTCGCACCACCAATATTTGTAGACCTGTAGTTGCACAAACTACTTGATTTCTGAAACACACATGTATGGAGTGCCACTTTCTGCCTGTGTAGGCTTTTCCAGTGTTTCCACATGTTATTTATGCTATTGTATGTTTTGTCTGAACATGCCATGACAGGACAAGGAATTCCAGGATAAAAGCTGGGCGTAGGTCATCATTCAACAACGCTATTTCATCGTCGGAAACTGTAATATCCAACTCTAGACCTAACGGATCAGGAGAACTAAATGCCATTGTTGAGGTCTGTAAATAATTAAGAAATCGCTGTGATTAATGAATGGATGAAAGCATATTACACAAAAACGGATAAGGCATTTGTAGCAACATAAGGCATCCATCTATTGTTTGAAACCAGACAAGGCCACAAATCCTGAAGTATAAACCATCACATTAGGTTTATATGTGTATGTGTGTGTTTGTATGTGTGTGCATGTGTGTGCACATGTGTGTGTATGTGTGTTTGTGTGTGTGTGTGTTGGGGGAATGGAATCAGATCTAATAAAAAAATCACAAGTTCCAACTGAAATGTTTCACATAGAAACCACATATACCCTCTAACACACATCGGGCATAAGAAACATGTGAATTTCTTAAATAAAAAAATGTTGAAGTGAAACGGTAACTTCAAAAGTACAGACGAAGATTAGGTCTAATGACATGCATAATGTATCTCATTTTCAAGAAAACAACTTTATTAATGTCAACAAAAGCATGCAGTCAAAAGAGATCAGAATCTGTAAAAACTAAATCTGATCCCATTGATTACAAAAAAATGAACAAACAGAAACATCTGACATATTAACAGTCTTTACCATATTCATTTCATGGTATGATTAATGCCAATTATCTGTTTCATTTACGTATGTGGAGATAAGTATACAAACATAAATGGAAACCTCAATTGAAAAGAGCAGCAAATGAAACGTCGACTTTAAACGTTACATTTTTCATCGTCAAGTAATGAATAGATCTATACAAGCTGACTGTCAGATGCATAACTCTCATCAAATTAATACAAAAATGTTAGAATGTGTGTCTGTGTCTCTGTCTCTGTCTCTGTCTGTGTGTGCATGTGTGTGTGTTTTATACTAAAATACATATTAAGAAGCTATATGGAACAGGTTGTTGAATGAGAACTGTGCAATGAAAGTGTAGAAAGTGGGTATTATCAGAGCAGGTAAGGAATGTGTGGATACTAACTTATTTTTTATGATATGTATGCTACAATCTGACGATGAAAAAAAATCGGAATGATGATATATATACAATGAATAAAAGAAATCCGGTTGTACTGGAAACCATGACTTGAAGTCCTGTATATAAGTTATATAAACAAATATAACAAATGCATGAGAATTGTGGAATTTATGCATAGGGGAAATACATATAGTTGTGTATTCACTAAACATGCTGATAAATATCTAATCAGTGTTTCTCATCCATTGACAATAAAATATAGGTTAAAATATATTTTGCATTTGCAAGACTTTATAGCCTCTGACCTATTTTTGTTAAGACAATTTTGCTCAGAACTACTGGATAGCCTATATTTTATTTACGGTAAATATGTATCTGGTCTAACTATCTGACGACCGTATTGTGTATGGTATGGTTCAATCTTAGAACCAATCTGGTTATCATCACTATCATCAGATACATTTAAATCTGCTCCATTTGTGTTGGACGTGGTGTTTATTTCAGGATGTTGCCAATTGCTTGGAATGTCCTGACCTTGATACAGTTTTAAATGGTCAACATGTACTACAATAGGTTTTGTTGCCGGATCCCTCTGAATTTTGTAGGTAACAGTTGAAAGCTTATTAATGATTTTATAGGGACCTGTCCAACCTAAACCAAGTTTTAAACAAGCCATAGGTGGGTACCATCTCCAGACAAAGTCATCTGCTTTGTACTTCCTGACTTTAAGGCCAACATCGTAGTATTTTTTCTGTGCATTTGCTGCTTTTTCTAAATTTTTAAATGCAAATTCATGAGTTTTGTTTACGGTGTATGTGAGCCACTCTATGTATTGAATTTGACAGTTTGAGCTGGTGGATTTCCTGCAATGATGTCAACAGGGAGTGAAGATTCCCTATTTAACATGAGCAGATTTGGACTGCAGCCAGTGCTCTCATGTATGGTGGACCTATAAGCCATTAAAACAAATGGTAGCTGTTCATCCCAATTGGACTGATTTTCATCAACATATATGGACAACATCTGTAGTAGTGTCCTATTAAATCGCTCCACTAGACCATCGGATTGTGCTCTATATGGTGCTGTTCTTGTTTTCATGATTTGAAGTATTTCACATAGCCTTGAATATAATAGAGATTCAAATTCTCTGCCCTGGTCTGAGTGAATTTCTAAGGGTACACCAAATCTGCTTATAAATTCATTTACAAGTTTATCAGCTACTGTAAGGGCAGTATGGTCTGGGACAGAATATGCTTCTACCCATTTTGAAAAATAATCATAGACTACAATGATGTAGGAGTTGCCACTTGCAGGCTGTGGACATTCAAGGATATCAGTGGCGATGCGTGATAAAGGATAAGAAGATTTTGATTGCTGAAGGGACGGTTTGTCTTTCCCAGGCGCATAAATTTCTACGGGCGCATAAATTACATTGTTTTAGCCAACGCTTAATTTGTGATGACATGCCAGGCCAATAAAATCTTCTGTGAATTGCATCTATGGTACGATGTCTTCCAAAGTGACCAGCTGTTTTATCACAGTGTAGCATTTGAAAAATTGTTTTGTCTTATCTCTTTGGGAGCTACGAGTAATTTACTAATATATCATTGGTGGTGTTGTGCCAGTGTTATTTCAGAATGTCATCTTCTTTTTCTAGTAAGTCCCATAATGACCAATAGCATTTGACATCTCTACTGTCTCCTGCTATACTCTGTCTTGTTATTTGTTTGTTATGTGTACTTTTTAGTGACAAAAATCTATTAATATCAGTATCTTGTTTCTGCCATTGCTGTATTTCATCATTAGACCATTTCTGAAGCCAAGATAATTGTTCTGAATCCGTGTTCTGACCAACAGTTTTTATATGCCCGTTTGAAAAACGGAATGTATTATGTTACGGGATATGGCGTCCGTCTGTCCATAAACTTTTTTGTTTCCGGCTAACTCCTCCTACAGTTTACATCTGAACAAGCTGAAACTTGGTATGTAGTTAGACGATGATGTGGCGCAGCGCATATTGTTTCGGGGTTACAGTCCACCAAATCGTTGCAGAATCCTCCTACATTTTACATCCAATCAAGCTGAAACTTCATATATAGTTAGACCATGATGTGGAGCAGCTCATATTGTTTCGAGTTTACAGTCCACCAAATATTAGCAGAGTTATGCCCCTTTGAAAATTTCAGTTGACTTTTCATTTCCGGCTAACTCCTCCTACAGTTTACATCCGATCAAGCTGAAACTTGATTTGTAGTTAGACCATGACGTGGAGCAGTGCATATTATTTCAAGGTTACAGTCCACCAAATATTAGCAGAGTTATACCCCTTTGAAGATTTCTATTAATTTTTTGTTTCTGGTTAAATCCTCCTACAGTTTACATCCAATCAAGCTGAAACTTCATGTACAGTTAGATCATGATGTGATGCAGCGCATATTGTTTCGCGGTTACAGTCCACCAAATATTAGCAGAATTATGCCCTTTTGAAAATTTCAGTAAACTTTTCGTTTCCGGCTAAATCCTCCTTCAGTTTACATCCTATCAAGCTGAAATTTTATTTGTAGTTAGACTATGATGTGGAGTAGCACATATTATTTCAAGGTTACAGTGCACCAAATATTAGCAGAGTTAAACCCTGTTGAAAATTTCTATTAATTTTTATTAATTTTTTGTTTCCGGCTAAATCCTTCTATAGTTTACATCCGATCAAGCTGAAACTTCATAAATAGTTACACGATGATGTGGAGCAGCACATATTATTTCGAGGTTACAGTGCACCAAATATTTGCAGATTTATGCCCCTTTGAAAGTTTTTGTAAAAAATTTTCGCAGTATATTGTTTAGAGGTAATAGTGTGCAAATTTTATTTATAATAGGTATATTTTTTTGCAAATAACTAAAGTTTTGGTCATACGGGCAAGATATTGATTTCTTTTTTTTTTTTTTTTTTCTCTCTCTTTTTTTTTCTTCTTTTATTAGATTTGCAAGGAAAGGTTGCCATTATTGAATCTTTATGAATACATAATTCTTTTTGGATTTTTTTTTTTTTAATACTCTTCTGATTTGGCTCCCTTGATGAACAAAAATAAAATCAGTGTTAAAAAAGTTAAAGGTTTACAAAAAAATTTCTTGCAGCATTTTTTTTTTTTTTTTTTTTGGTTGTTTATTTTTGTTTTGTTATTGTTTGGTCCAATATTGAAGTATAGGAAAAACAAATCTGCCAAAGGCTCATATGAGCTTATAATATAGTCATGCTTCTGTGGTGTGTCCTCCGTCAGAAAACTTCTCCCTAGAAGCAGCAAACTTCTCCCTATTTTCCCAGGAGGGAGAAGTCACTTCTTCCTTAATTTCTGGGCCAGCTTGGTCGCTTAGGTTACAGTTCACCAAATATCAGCAGAGATATGCCCCAATGAAATTTTTTTTAATTTTTTTTTTTTTTTTTTTTTTTGTAATTCCACTTACAGTTTATATCAGGAGCACTGAATTATACAGGAGCCAGTTTTTGTGCTACATCTTTTTACTTGCCACGGGCGTATAATGCCCCGCTTGGCAGAGCTCTTGTTACAGATGTGTCTGGACTTTGTCATTCATAACAGGAGCAATATGAGTAACTTTAGGTATCACTGTACCATTTTCGTTAGTCATTGCTTCTGTAAGTGTAGGCACTGCATGTGGAACCTTTTCACTAGTTTTGTTAATTGTAGCACAGTCTTTACAGTTTATGATGTCGAACAATGCATATTATTTCAAAGTTACAGTCCACCAAATATTAGCAGAGTTATGTTCCTTTGAAAATTTTGGTGAACTTTTCATTTTTGGCAAACTCCTTCTACAGTTTACATCCCATCAAGCTGAAACTTAATTTATAGTTAGACCATAATGTCCAGCAGCGCATATTGTTTTGAGGATACAGTCCAGTGTGTATTAGCAGTGTTATGGTCTTTGAAAATTTCGGTAAACTTTTGATTTCCAGCTGACTCCTCCTACAGTTTACATCCGATCAATAATTAGACCATGATATGGAGCAGCGCATACTTCTTCGAGGTTACAGTCCACAAAATCATAGCGGAATTATGTCCCTTTGAAAATTTCTGCAAACTTTTTGTTTCTGGCTGACTACTTCCACAGTTTACATTTGATCAAGCTAAAACTTGATTTATAGTAAGACCATGATGTGGAGCAGCGCATATTGTTTCGAGGTTACAGGCCACCAAATATTAGCAGAGTTATGCCCCTTTGAAATTTTCTGTAAATTTTTCATTTCTGGCTTACTCCTCCTAAAGTTTACATCCAATCAAGATGAAACTTGATTTATAGTTAGACCATGATGTGGAGCAGGGCATATTGTTTCGAGGATACAGTCCACCATTATTAGCAGAGCTGTGCACCTTTGAAAATTCTGTAAACTGTTGGTTTCTGGCTAACTCCTCCTATCATTTACATCTGATCAAACTGAAACTTTGTAAGTACTTACACTATGGTTGGAGTAGTGCATATTATTTTGAGGTTACAGTACAGCAAATATTACCAGAGTTATGCTCCATTAAAAATTTCCATGACTTTTTCATTTAGGGCTAACTCCTCCTAGAGTTTGCATCCAATCAAGCTAAAAATTGATTTATTGTTAGACCATGGTGTGGAGCAGCGCATATTATTTCAAGGTTACAGTCCACTAAATATTAATGAAGTTATGCTCCTTTGAAAATTTCTGTTAACTTTTTGTTTCCGGCTATCTCCTCCTATAATTTACATCCAATCAAGCTGAAACTTTGTAAATAGTTAAACCTTGATGCAGTTATAGTAAATAGTTAGACCATGGAGCAGCCCATATCATTTCAAAGTTACAGTCCACCTAATATTAGCAGCATTATTCCCCTTTAAAAATTTCCACTTACGGTTTACATCTGGAGCACTAAATTGTACAGGAGTCAGTATATGTACTACATCTTATTACTTGCCATGGGCATATGATGCCTCCACTTACGAAGCTCTTGTTAAGACATATCACTAATTCTAAGAAAAATACACCTTCAATGCAGAACTTGGGTGTAAACCTATTACTGTCAGTATAAAAAAACAGAATGGTAGGATACTGGCTTAATATTATCAACAGACAAGACAGTAAATTATTAAAACTGTTGTATAACATACTTCTATATGATATAATGCAGGAATCTTTCAGCATAAGTGGGTTCACTGTATAAGAGAAATACTCATTTCAGTTGGACTTATAGATCTCTTCAATAAATTTAATTTTGTAAGTACAAAATCAATAAAATTTCCAGCAGTCCTTTACATATACAGGAATGGTTTTCTAAAATTGTATTGTCTTCTAAAGGAAAAAAAACTACAGTCAAACCTCGATTATTCGAAGTGACAGGGACCGCCAGATTTTCTTCGAATTATCGGTAGTTCGAATTTTCGAAATCGGTAGTTTTCGGGAATATTCGGAAGTTTTCGTTCGGTATCAATTTTTGACCACATTTTGCCCGTAAGCGATGTACACAGACTCTCTGTATAAGCATTAAAAATGATGAGCAAAGTATCTCATCGTTTCTTATGCTTAACAAACACTTGAAAATAAAGTAAAACAAAACAACATGAACTTACGTGTACTTTTTATTTTATTTACATCCTGCAACAACGTAAAATGACAATAAATCTCTAACTGATGAACTAATGTACCAATAAAAAAAGCGGGACAGAAATGGCTCACGGGAGTAGCTAGCAACGATCTGCATCAGAATGCAATAAGCACACTGTTGAAGATCTGTGCTGGCAAACCACACGTTTCTAGTCACTTCTGTTCTGCATTTTTTTTCTACTTTCACTTTCAACAGTCCTTGAATTCTCTGAAAATCGTCTACTTTCAGTTTCCCAAAAATCATTTTTTTCTGATTGAGTACAGGTCTAATGTATTTACAAGATACATGTACTTTCACTGTTACTGATTGTCCCTACACTGAAAATATCCCGTGATCAATGTTTGTTTACCACAGCGTTTCTTAAAGTCCTGTTTCATTAAGTTATCCGTCATACGCCCTAAACTAATCAAAAAGTCGTCTGAATTTTCACACTGTTCACAGTAACTTCTAAGCTTAGCACAAGCGTCCATTGCGTCAGTAAGGGAGGTTGGCAATTCAGAATCTCGCCGATCAGCATCGTCGTCGTTTCGATCGTCGGCAGTTTCGTCGGCATCGTGGTTGTCGGTATTTCTGCTGCTGATGATGTCATCAATAATGTCGGAGTCTGTTAGTCTTTCACTCGTTGGTATGTTGTCATCTACCATCATGTACTCTTCCATGGTCATCGTTGTGAGTCCAAGCTGAGCAAGCCGAGCTAGCGGTATGTCGTCCTCGGCGTCGTCGTCAGCGTCGGAGGTGGTCTCAGAGGCTTCAGTTTCGGATTCTGGACGGTGAAAATTTGCGTGTCTGAAGCAGTTAGAGATGGTTCTCGGCTGCACACTCTCCCAGGCCTGTTGCATCAATCTCATGGCGTCAAGTATGGATAGCGAGAACTCCTTCTTCTCGTCGATGGACTTCATCTGTCGTAAGATTACTCTCTTCCTGTAGTGGGTCTTAAAATTCTGGATAACCCCCTGATCCATTGGCTGAGTCTTGCTTGTGGTGTTTGGAGGAAGGAACACAAGTTCGATATTCTTTAGTGAACGGACATGTGGATGTGCGGGACAGTTGTCGACGACCATGGCGATTTTTCTCTTCTTCTTTTGAAGTTTTTGGTCCAGGTTTCTTAGCCAGTCAGTAAAAATCTCAGACGTCATCCAAGCTTTCTTGTTGCTGGTGTAAGGCGTTGGGAGTGTCTTCTTGTTTTTGAAGCATAGTGGATTTGCTGACTTGCCGATGATGAGAAGAGGAAGTTTGTCATTCCCAGTCATGTTGGCACAAACCAGAGCTGTGAGGCGTTCTTTGCTCTTTTTACCGCCATGGCAGTCCACTTTCTTGAACTCCAACGTCTTGTCAGGTAGAAGACGGTAGAATACACCAGTTTCGTCGGCGTTGTAGATATCGTCGGCGCTATACTGGTCGAGAATTCTTCCTAGTCAATGTTCCCATTCTGTCATATCGGCAGATGTTGTGTCAACCGACTTTGCCTCGCCACAGACTTTCTTAAAAGTTATTCCGTTTCTTTCTTTAAAGCGCTCAAGCCAGCCACTTGAAACTTTGAAATTTTCAATGTTAAGCTTTCTGGCAAATTCCTCAGCTTTTGCTAGAAGAATAGGCCCGGACACAGGGACATTTTGGTCACGTACATTTGAAAACCATTTTAAAATGGCATTTTCTACATCATCAAATGTACCGATTTTGGCATTCTTTCTTTTGGGACCAAATTTTAGATAAGACTCTTTTATAGAGTCTGCATTTTTAAGCCAAGTGGACAGAGTGCTGGCTGGCACATTAAATTCTTTGGCTATGGCAGACTTGGGTCGCTGGCCTTTCTCCACTTCTAAAATGGCCTGATACTTCTCAAACGTCTGTGGCTCGTACTTTCTCTTCACACCTTTCTTTCCAGTTGCTGACCTGGGTATCCCCCTGTTACCGGGTCCTTCCCCAGGTTGCTCAGCGCCTGTCGCAGGTACCGACTCAGTTATCCCCCCATTGCTGGGTCCTTCGCTGAGTTGCTCAGTAATGACAGAGTTTCCTTCAGACATGCTGTTGGATAAGTGAAGAACCAGAGCAAAGCGAGGGGTTTTATGGCACTTGGAAGACAATGGAATCGAAATTATGCGTAATTAAACAGACAGATCAAAGATGCTGTGCTTGTTGTTTATTTACCCTAAGTAAACATTGCTCAATAAATCAAAGGATGGGAGACATTCAAATTAAAGCTCATTTAAGTTAAAAAAGGTCTTAGATTAAAGTCGCTTAAAAAACATCAAACAGGATTATCTTCTTAACGATGCCCATTACCTATCACCGTTAAATCAATTAAGAAATATCACTCGAGTGAGCTAAGGATTAACTAGGTGTCAATTACCTGTATACGCAAAAATACAATGTACCTGTGAAATCAATCGGGTGTGTAACAATCGATGTTTACTGCTCAAAGAAAACGTGATCTTCA
The DNA here is from genome assembly GCA_964016985.1 of Anodontia alba. Taxonomy (NCBI): domain Eukaryota; kingdom Metazoa; phylum Mollusca; class Bivalvia; order Lucinida; family Lucinidae; genus Anodontia; species Anodontia alba. Next base: position 26,224,611 of record OZ024822.1, on the reverse strand, counting down.
TGCGCGACTGTGCTTGACATATTTTGACTTCGAATTTGGAGATGGATTTTAATAGGAATTTCTTTGATGGGACCGACAATTTTATTCGAAAAATCGAATTTTTCGAATAATCGAAATTCGAAAAATCGGTAATATTTTTACATTAAATAATAGCGAAAAAGATCGGGACTGACAGTCTGTTTCGAAAAATCCGGTAGTTTCGAAAAATCGGCGTTCGAATCACCGAGATTCTACTGTATAATTTATTCAAGCAGGATCTAAATTTTGAAAATTACTTAACAAATCTAAGTACGAAATGTTATAAGTTCACTATTGAAATTTAGACTAAGTAATCACAAGCTTCCTGTTCAAACAGGAAGTTGGGAAAACATCCCACTGGATGAAAAGAAATGTAATTTATGCCCACAAAATGATATTGGGATGAATTTCATTACCTTTTTGCTTGTGATTACTTTCATTCAGAACAGGAACAGTTTTTAAAATCTTACTTCTACAAGACACCCAATGTTATGAAGTTCAAAGAGCTCTTTTCTACCAAAGATACTCAAACACTTATCAATTTGGCTAAGTTTGTTGACATTATTATGAAGAAGTTTTCAGCAATGAATTAGGTTACATATATGTATATTGTCTGTGAGGGATGAGGTGAAGGGTGAAAGTGAGCAGGTTTGCATGTGTTAGTGATTTGTTTCCTCTGCTGGTTTCATATTTGTTCATGGCTGATAGTTAGCCTTTTGGTGAACAAGTATGAAGCTGGTGGAGGGTATAGGATATTGTTGTGTGTGAATTGTTTTTTCCTACTTACTTACTGTGTTTACATATATGTAAGTACCTACACACATATACTACCTACACACATGTATATGTGTGTATTTATGTATTTATGTGTGTGGCAAGTAATATGAACAATGTTTGTTTGTAAACTTTGTCATTTGCTTTGTTCATAATGTATTTATTTTTTTATGCCCCCGCCATTTTCATTGGGGGTGGGTGGAAGCATATAGTATCACAGCTGTCCGTACATACGTCCGTCCGTCCCGTATGTAACACTTTTGGTTTCCGAGCGATATCTTTTGAAAGGATTAGTGTATTGGATTGAAATTTTATGCACAGGTATATAATCATTTAATTTAGATCAAGTTCAATTTAGGGTAAAATCCACCAATTATTTTGGGAGCAATGGCCCTTTTCTTGGAAAAATTTTCAACTTTGAAAAATGGTTTCCGCGCGATATCTTTTGAAAGGATTGATGTATTGGCTTAAAATTTTGTACACAGGTATATAATTATAAAATGTAGGTCAAGTTCGATTTAGAGTAAAATCCATCTATTATTTTGGGAGTTATGGCCCTTTTTCAACTTTGAAAAATGGTTTCCGTTTCATAACTTTTGAAAAGATTAGTGTATTGGATTCATATTTTATACACAAGCATATCATCATAAAATATAGGTCAAGCTTGATTTAGGGTAAAATCCACCAATTATTTTTAGAGTTACAGCCCTTTATCAATGTTGAAAAATAGTTGAAAAAGGGTTTCAGTTCGATATCTTTTGAAAAGATTTGTGTTTTGGATTCAAATTTTATACACAGGTATTTAATCATAAAATGTAGGTCAAGTTCGATTTAGAGTAGAATTCACCAATTATTTTGGGAGTTATGGCCCTTTTTCAACTTTGAAAAATGGTTTCCGTTCCATAACTTTTGAAAAGATTCGTGAATTGGATTCATATTTTATACACAAGCATATGATTATTAAATATAGGTCAAGTTTGATTTAGAGAAAAATCCACTAATTATTTTCAGAGTTACGGCCCTTTTTCAATGTTGAAAAATAGTTTCAGTTTGATATCTTTTAAAAACATTAGTGTATTGAATTCATTTTTAAACACACGGGTACATAATAATAAAATAGAGGTCAAGTTCCAATTAGGGTAAAATCAACCCATTATTATGGGAGTTATGGCCCTTTTTCACCGTCAAAAGATGTTTTCCTTCCGATATTTTTTTAAATAAGATTGATTTGTGTATTTGATTCATATTTTATACACAGGTATATAATCATAAAATAAGTTCGATTTAGGGTAAAATCTGCCAATTATTATGAGGTCTATGGCCCTGGGCAGAGGCATCTGTGTCATACTGACACATTTCTAATCAGTCCTTTTAGCATTGCGATTACCTCACTTGGGGAAGAGAGAGCTAGTCTTGGTGCTTTTTGAATGTTTGTTCGATTTGCGCTTGTTTGGTTTTGTCTGTTTCCTCTTCCTCTTGGTATCTGGGAAGGGCTGCGGTTTGTGAGTGTGGCACTCCCTGGACTTTTCTTACCCTTTTTTTGACAGTTGGGCAAGGCTTGCTATCCTTGTAGCAGGTAAGGGTAGAGGGGAATTTTTTTTATTTCTTCTGTTTCTTCACTTTCATTCTTGTTCCTCTTCCTTCCCAGTCCCTCTCTTTCATCTCCTTTATCTCTTCTATCTCTTTTCTCCCTTTCTCTGGGAGGCGACACAAAATGATCCACAAGAGTTGATGTGTCATTCAACCCCAACACAGTCAATCAGACAATCAGTGCCCATATCTCATGATTCTGGGATTCAGCACCTTAGCTGATTGCATAAACAACACAGTCTTGCAAGCTGTTTCAGGCAAAAACTCAGTGCCTAACAGGTGTTTTCTTAGCTTATCAGTCGCCAAGATAATGGCAAGAAATTCCTTCTCTATCAAAAAAATAATTCTTTCCCCTAGATAAGAGCTTCCTTCTTGCTTAAGCAATGGGAAGCTTGCCTTTACCGTAGCCTTTGCCTTCAAACTCTTGAAGCAATACAGCTCCTAGACCAGTATCAGAAGTATCCGTTCTAAGAATGAGCAGTATTCCATTTTGGAAAAATAAATGTAGAATAGGACTAGACATGTGCCTATTCTTCAACATCTGAAATGCTTTATCATGGTGATCTTGCCAATCTTTGATATTATTTGCTCTATCCTTCTTTGTTAAATCGGTCAAAGAAGAAGCAATGGTTGAGAAGTTTGGTGTGGTTATGATAAAATCCAGCCAACGCTATGAACGATTTGACCGAGGTTTCTTGGTAGTACATCTAACGACATCTCTGATAGCCTGTATTTTATCCGCCTTAGGTCTGACAGTTTGCCTTACAATATTATGGCCAAGTCATTCAATATTGCTGCACCCAGTCATGCATTTTGAAGGCCTAGCTGTTAACTGTGCAGCCCTAAGCTTATCCAAACGTGATGTAACAACATAATATGATCTTTCCAAGTTTGAGAAAAAAATCCACGTATCATCTACAAAACTATCAACATTCCGATGATTCTGCAGAATGGTGCAGATCAGCCTGCAAAATGAAACGCCAGCATTTACAAGGCCAGACGACATAGTTTTGAACTGGAACAATCCCAGTTTCAAATGGTGTTAAAGGTTTAGATTCATCAGTCAACGCAACCTGCCAATAACCCCTACTCAGATCAATCTTTGTAAAATATTTATGACCTAACAGTATATTGATCACCTCCTCCATATTTGGCATTGATTCTGCATTAAATTTGGTAACTTGTTCAGTTCCTGAAAATCAATGCAAAGCTGCACCAACCCATCCTTTTTGGGAAGCAAAATGACAAAATTTTCAAAGCACGATGTTTTTTTGTTTTGAAGTATCTGTGTTATGGAATTATGTCCAAATAAGTATCTGTAAAGTATACTATGATAGTAAAATGTTATTTTTTCTTTAGATTCTTTTAATGGGTAAAGAAATCAACCCAGTGGAGCTGGATTTCCTTTTGCGTTTTCCATCAACACCAAATGTTACATCACCTGTGGACTTTATGAACAACTGGAGCTGGGGAGGTATTAAGGTAGGTAATTAGGGCCCAGAATTTTTGGGTATCCTATAGCAATCTCTCTGTCTATGTTTTCAGGCATGTCCTCTGAATCTGTTTAGAAGGTTGGTTTCTGACTATGAAAGCCTGCCTAGGAAAAGTGTGTTTATGTAAACTGACCAGCTCAACATAACCTTAATAGTGTAGACTGGGTCATTAAAGTCCAAACCAACCAATCCTTTACCCCATAACAACTTTCATATCCAAAATCTTCAACAAATATTGCTACAAATTTTTATTGTATATGTTTTGATTAACAATTAATATTTCATCCATTTGAAATGGAAATTCAGCACTGAACGACTTTGTGGGAGTCCTGTTTTTTTTTGTTTTGTTTTTTTCTAAGTCCAAATTTTTTTTTTCTAAGTCCAAAATTTACCTTTCTCATTTTTTTTCCACCATCCAAACAGGAACTCAGCCCTATGGCATATGGAAATATGTTCCTAATAATCAATTTAGACAAATTTTCTCCTGTGTGACAAAATGCAGGTCTAGCTAAACACATGTGATTTTAACAAATTTTTTTAATGTGTTTTGGTGTTGACAGCTCTGTAAGAATAGAATGTGTGACAGACTCTCAGCTAGATTTGCAGTAGAGATTAAAATATAGACATGCATATTTAAGAAGTCTTTTGAAGGGGCTTCCAGTTTAAACTGAAATCTATAACCATTTGATGTGTGCAAAAAATGTATCGGTATGTATTTTCAGATCACTCTAAACTGAAAAAATTTCTCCTTATACTACAAATTTTCTCTGTTTAATTTTTTAGTCTCTTGCAAATATGGATGATTTCCGGAATTTAGATCGTGACATTGAAGGGTCTGCTAAGCGATGGAAGAAATTTGTTGAGAGTGAATGTCCAGAGAAGGAGAAATTCCCCCAAGAGTGGAAAAACAAAACAGCTGTACAGAAATTGTGTATGATGAGAGCTCTTAGACCAGATAGAATGACATATGCTATTGGGTAAGGCTCAAATTAATATTTTTTGTTTGCCATTTCTGATATTGGTGAAAAAAAGACACCTGTTTATTGAATTTTGCATCATTCCTGTTTTTTTTGTTTTTTTTTTTGTTTTTTTTTTATTTTTTGTTTTTTGCTTTTTTTTTTCAGTAACAATGTATTAGTTAAGGATTGAGTGTGCTCGCGGCTGGGGAACAAGCTTTCCAACTGGTGGTATCGTGCCTGCTGCCCACTGCCTCTGAACACCCACAACTACCTATATCGCCTGTGTGGAAGATAAATAATGGCACATAATATGACAATTCTAATGAATCATCTATGGGACATTTTACTTTCAGTAATAATATATTTATTCTCTCTTCAAAAAGCAAGACCCTATTTGCTACAGTGAACATACATGACCAGTCTGCTGTCCAATCGGAACTAGCCACATACAATCCACTGACAAGGAAACTCTTTAGCCACTTGGCTACAAATTATATCATTTTGATCTTTCTGATTTTTTTTACTGCAGAGTTAACATGTTAAAATTAAATGTTATTATATCACCTGACATAAAATTAGACAGATAACTATATTTCCAGGTTGTAAATGATAGTTAGCTCACCGGGACTATGTCCCTGGAGAGCTTATATTGTCACCCAGTCATTGGCTTCGGCGTCAGTGTTGGCTTTGGCGTCCGTGTTAACACAATGTTTTTCAAAGGTGTGCATAGTTTTTTAACTGTTTAAGGTACTGCTTTCATATTTGGCATACACCTACTTAGGGTAAGACCTTTCAATAGCATACACCCCTATCCCCAAGTTAGACCCTTTATGTAGGTCAAGGTCAGTTCTTATTTTGTCATTTACACCCATGTTTAAGTTTTGCGTTTAAGTTTTGAAAAGTGTACATAACTGCTGAAGTATTCAAGACAGAACTTTAATATTGGCCCACACCAGCCTTAGGGTTAGACCTTTCAATAGCACACATCCCTTCCTCAGTTTGACCTTCTGCCTAGGTCAAGATAGGTCATACTTTGTCATTTGAACCCATGTTCGAGTTCTGAGTTTAAGTTTTGAAAAGTGTTTGTAACTGCTGAAGTATTCAAGATACCGCTTTAATATTTGGCCCACACCAACATTAGGGTAAGACCTTTCAATAGCACACACCCTTTCCTTGGTTTGACCTTCTGCCTAGGTCAAGGTCAGGTCATACTTTGTCATTTAAACCCATGTTTGAGTTCTGCATTTAAGTTTTGAAAAGTCTTTGTAACTGCTGAAGTATTCAAGATGCCGCTTTAATATTTGGCCCACACCTACCTTAGGGTAAGACCTTTCAATAGTACACACCCCTTCCTCAGTTTGACCTTCTGCCTAGGTCAAGGTCAGGTCATATCATACTTTGTCATTTACAGCTGTGTTAATGTTTTGAAAAGTGTACATGACTGCTGAAGTATGTAAGATATAGCTTTCATATTTCGTCCACACCAACATAAGGGATTCAGTATGTAAGATATAGCTTTCTTATTTTGTCCACACCAATCTAAGGAAAGATGTTTCAATGACATATATCCCATCCCTCAGTTTGACATGCTTCTGACATCAAAGTCAGGCCATACTCTGTCATTTACAGCTATGTTTGAGTTCTGCATTTAAACCTTACTGTTTATAGATTGTTTTCTTCTCCGATCAGCCCTTTCCGGGGAGCTGCGTTGTCTTCTGTTAAAGAAATTGTATTTACCCTAATTAGACTACAGAATTTCTCTGTGATACAATTATCACAAGGTTGGTCAAGTCCACAAATCTTAATATACTTGTAATATACTTGTTGTTTTAGGGGCTCAAAAATACAATTTGATATATGTTAGCTCGCCTGTACGAAGTACACCCATACAAAAATTTTAGGCCTTTAGATCATATAAATGGAACACATCACAAATCATGTTCTGAGTATGATTAAAATATGATTAAATTTCACATGCAAATGAGGCTCTGGCTCACTAATTAATATTCATGAGACAACAAGATACAGGGAAAAAGTTCTTTTAGTTCGTAAGTAAGACATATAGTAAGCATATCAAGATCATATTAAGATTACTTCTAAATCATATTAAGACCACTCCGCTAAATCATATCAAGATCAGTACAATTCTAAATCATATTACAGTCACTCCCCAAATCATATTAAAATCACTTGAAATCATATCATAATCACAAAACCAAATTATATCAAGATCACTACTAATTTCTAAATATAGCTCTGCAGGGACAGGGTCACACCTGACAGGGCCAATGTCAAGGAATGGTCAAAAATATATTAATGATGGTTGATTTTGGAGTCACATGGAACTAATGTCCCAGGCACCACATTCCTCTTATCAAATAGTCTTCGAGATATAAGGATAAATCACAGGACCTAAATGAAGTAGGCTACATTTTCGCAAATCAAGAGGATTTAAATATAAACCTGGGTCGGCTAGTAAAAGAACATCCTTTTTGTAATTAATATTAAAGAATATTGCTTTCCCTTTTTGGGACAATAAATGATTTTCTCGAGTGAAGTTTTTACTCATTACTCCCCATTGATTACAGATGAACAGATACATTACGGCAAGAAACTTCTTTTGTTCTCATTTTTTCAGATGAGTGGAGAATTATCAACAGTTATAATAAATGATTTTAAACATGCATTTAAATCCCTATAACCTAATTAAATAAGTCCTATAAACTCTCATAAAAAAAAACTTTATCAAAATTACTTACTGTATCTGACGGGTATGAATTTAATCCAAAAGCATCACAAAGAAATGAAAAATGTTACAAGCATGCTTCCAATTTTCCCTCCAAGTTTGAATTTACAGGAAATGAGTCAGCAAAACTGAGCATGTGCAGTGATGCCTTTCCGGTTTCACTGGATCATACTTAAATCATTTGATCAATGAATAAAGTGGGTTTAGATTCGCAAATACTAGATTACATTGAAATCATTCTGTCAGTGAATGAAGTGAATTTAGATTACATAGAAATCACTTGGCTACAACAGAATCATACTGCAGTCATAGTTTCCAAAGCCAATAAAGTTATAGATACAAAAGATACAAAAGATCACACTTGAATCAGATTATAACAAAATCACTGCTTTCCGCAAGTCAGTGATTTTGATAAAATCCATTTATCAGATTACTCTTGAATCATACTTACAGATCACAAATCTATGATTCAAAAGTAATTTTGATATGATTGTGATATGATTTGAAGAATAAAACTTTTTTATAGGCAGGAAGAGCTATTGTAGTCACCCTGGTCATCCGCATTCACGTTCCTCTTCCCGTCAGATTGTGTTAAAATGCTTATATCTCACTTTTCACAGAGCATTCATATTTGGAACTAGGGTACCTGGAAGGGTCTTCTGAGATTACAAAAGAACATGCCCTGGATTCATGCCTAGGGGTGGGGCAAGAGGTCAAAATCTAGGACACCTTTGTTATGTTATATGCATATGCATTAAAGTTTTTCAAATGCTTATATCTCGACAGTCACTTATCACAAAGCATTCATATTTAAAACTTGGGTACCTGGGAGGGTCTTCTGAGATTCCAAAAGAACACGTCGCTAGGTTCATGCATAGTAGGGGTGTAACGATACACCTACCTCACGATACAATACGTATCGTGATACTTACCTCACGATACGATACGTATCGTGATACTTTTAATCAGACAGACAGACTGACACACACACAGCCTGGCCATGCTATAAGCTTGTTCAGCTGTTAGATTCTTGGGTTTTGACTCGGGTTTTTGAAGGGTTATTTCTGGGTGTTTCCTTTTCAGATAAGTCAACATATTAGAGGTATTGCCACTACTGTACGACACTGACCCTTTGCAAATTTTGCAAATACTTTTGGTTTTGTCAGTTTCTCGGACTCCTTTGTCGGACGTAATTTGAACAAATCCAAAAGTACTGGCGACTTAAAAGAAGCTGGCGGATCAACCAAGTTCGGTTCTCTGTCTTTTTGGCCCCTAAACATGCTCATTTTCTCCACTCTTTCGCTTGAGTTCGCCTGGATCAGCTGTGACAAAAATTTCAAAGGTCAAGGTTATGGATTCGGCCTTAATGCATTCATGACAGGAGCGTTCGGCGCTGTAAAAATAACTGTAAACTTAATATTTTTTAGATGTCTGACTTTTTTTTTATTTCATTTGAAATCTGTTAATAAGCTAATATAGAACCATGTTATGGAGGATTTAATCATTAAAACAATATTTCTTTCACGAAAATTGAGATATTTTTGTGGGCCGAACAGTCTATTGTTGCGAGTGCTTTTTAGCCGAATGGAATACGGTAGTTGTCGTAAGGCGAAAGAAGACGCTTACATCGATAATTAATGTATCAATAAAGCAGAATTAAGTAGGATTCAACATAAAAACAACATTTAAGCAGTTTCTCTGCTATTTTTGTTCTTAATTTTGTCATTCGCAGAATTTTTTTTGGGTGAACCGAACCGAAATTACCAAAAAACGGACCGTGAACCAAACCGACAGCTTCGTACCGCGGTGAACCGTACTTTTGGTGAATCGTTACTCCTCTAATGCATAGGGGTGGAGCTTGGGATCAAAATCTAGGACAACTTTGTAATATATTACATGCATTTCTATTATGCTAACAAGTTGTAGACACAATGGGTTATACATCAGTCTAGTTGTGACATTGGTACAAGTGTAAAAGACTGGAGATCATGGTGTCCTACATTTCACGGTCCAGGGATTTTGTCTTATATATTGACAGCTTTTTGTTGGAGAAATGTCATACCTTGGATTTTAGTTTCATGTGACCTGTTGATTGATCTCAAAATATATATGGCAATTTATTTTAATTGTAATTTATAAATAACACAGGACTATGTTTTGCTAATGTTTTTATCATGTCTATTTATCTGCCATATATTTTGGTTACTTAGTTTACTGCAGCTGCTGCTGATGAAGTGTATTTTGGTCAGTCTACCAGGCAGTATAGTGGTACGGTATGTGTGTTAAAAAAGTTTCATCTAATGTATATGTATTTACAAGGGTTGGATAAGAGACAAGGCCCCGCCTGTTTCAGCTGTGATTGACATTCATAGAGAATTATAGGTATTGTCGAGGATGAAAGTGTCACTCGGTTTTGGTGATGTAAAGTGCATGCAGGCATTCAGTGTGTATTTTTCGGACAGTTTTTTGTGTTGTTGCGATCAGTGAGATATCATGTTTTTTACAAACTGTTACTGGGGAAATTAGTTATTTACTTGTAAGAAATGTTTTAATATGTTAAATATGGCATCTTCTGGAGAAAAATGCTGATAACACAACAAATTAGTCCATATTTACCACAGTAGGTTTATTGGTTACACAAGTAAAGGTTAAAACTGACGTAACGTCATAACGTTGTTTCTATGGCGTAGATGACGTCATAGTTAAGACAGTAACAATAACTCGTGTATAGTACAGAGTAACTTCCCCTTGACAAATTGCTTGCAGTTAACATTGATTATATATATATATATTTTTTTTTTTTTATTTATTTAGTTTTTCTTTTAATTTATTCACTTCTGTTTTTGATTTTTTTTTTATAGTTCAAAAATTCTTTACTGTCAAAGAATATTAAAACCATAAAATGGTATCCAAAAAGCATTGATATTGAATTTTGACAACCGTATGATATTGGTGAAATTAAAGTCTCAAAATAAATAATTATCCAGAGGAATAAATTTAAAGAGTTCCTATGAAGTTGTAGTACATGTGTATAGAAAGTTAATGGTTATAAATATCAGACAACATGTTGCCTGACTGTAATACTTTAAGTAACAGAAAACCAGATGCCCCTTGCTTTGTCATCACATTAGCAAGTTGTAAATGTCCTGGTATCCACTGTATTAGATTAAAGTCTTGTAACTTTAATGATTCTTGAATTGCTGCAACGTCAACCCTCAGGCGCTTGTCCTCAACCATTCTTGTTGAAAGGAGGGCTTCAATGACACTTTTGTTGTCCACATAGGCTTCGATTTTGATAGTCTTTTGTTCAAATCCTAAGATAGAAGCTAGCTTCAAGACCTTCTTCTAAGCTGAGGATCTCTGCAGCTAAGGTTGATCTTACTACTCTTTTTATTTTCTTCGCATTCCATGCTATCGGACAACATCGACCGGTATTATCCATTAACCAAATGATATATGCCCCTGTACTTCCAGTCCCTTCATTTATGTTCCCGAGAAATGCATCTGTAAATACGACCACCTTTAATTCTTTTGTTTTGTCCAGTTTTGGGAATGTCATAAAGGACTTAATATCCTTGATGTGGCTGATTTTCTTTACGGCTTGAACAAGATCTCCTACGTTAGCTTGTTTCAATTTTGTGCTCATGACTATCATTTCATGTGCCATGTCCGGTCGAGATCCTTGGACTGCTCAATTTAACTGCCCTATCAACTGTCTAAACAGTGTTTGCTCCTTCTCACTTAAAAGGTCATTTTTCTGTGATGCTCTTCCTGGATGTAGAGTGACTTTCTTCATGTTATTAATGAGGTCCGAGTGATCTAAAACTATTGAATTTGGAAGCTGCTCTATCTGGAAACCTATGTATTTAAATGCTTTCTCTTCTACTTTGCCAGCAGAAAATCTTGCTCTTAATCTTTCCATCAGTTTCTCAAATCTTAAATCTCCTGCATGGAGGAAGTCATCTACATGACAACATATAATTCCTTTCAGCTTCTTACGCTCTTGTAAGTAGAATACTGCTGGGTCCAGATTGCACTGGGTGAAGCCTAGTTTCAGTAACTCTTCTTTTACGCTTTCATAAAATTGTCTTGCTCCATCTTTCAATCCATATAAGCCATGTTTTAGCTTCCAGATTTTATGTTTTGGTGTGCTGCTCTCTTTGGGAGGTTTGACATATATCTCCCTTTCTAATTCCTTACCCTGCAGGAATGCAGATTTAATATCTGTTGTTTTCACTGTCCATTGTTCTAGTCCTGCAATCGAGAGAAAGATCCTCATTGCACCCTTACCGACTGTTGGACTGTCCCTAGGAATTTCTAGATCTTTCTCTTCAAACCCTCGGACAACTAACATGGCTTTGGTTTTCCCCTCTTTATTTGTGATGACCCACCTGGTTGATAAGGTTATTTGTCTACATTCTGCAATTTCTTCATATGTATTGAATTCAGCTAACTTATGGAGCTCATTTTTCTTGGCTATGGTAATGTCTTTCTCTTCTGACTTCACTTTTTCAGAAGCACTTGTTATATTTATTTCAGTATCAGGAATCTTCTCCCACTCTACAACACCTAGGTCAATGCTTCTTTCCTCATTGTTACCATCCCTTACATTGTACCATGTCTTATATTTTCCTGTGGATTTCCCTGCACGACTCATGATTGTGCCAGTCACCCATTCATCATTTATTTTGTATTTGATAATATTATTAGGTTTGACTTGCCTTGGATTAATTCTAACTCTATCCCTGTTTTCATCCTGATCTGGACTGTCAGGTGAAGTAGCCACTGTTTCAGAAACACTTGTCTCTGTATTCTCTGATATGTTTATTTTATCGGTCTCATCATGTTCATCTGAACTGTCACTGTCATGACACTCCACCTCTGCTTCTATTTGACTGTCATAAGTTTTGGTTAGTCTGTTCGGAGACACCCTGACAAATATTCCGCCATGTCTTATAAATACTACCTTCCCATCTTGGAAAACAACCTTAGCTGGTCTCAACCATCGATCTTTACCCTCATGCTTGTAAAAAAACAGTGTCTCCATTCTCAAAAATTTGTTCTGCCGCTCTTACTTTGGTATGCAATGCTCTCCTTAATCTTTCATCGCAGAGGAGTATCCAGATAAATGGTCGGGTGGTGTGAAGGTGCTGTGTATCTTACATCACTGGGGCGTCCAACTGATATTGGCTTACAGTTGGGCAAGGCCTGCTATCCTTGTAGTGGGTAAGGGTAGAGGGGGAATGTTTTTATTTCTTCTGTTTCTTCACTTTCATTCCTGTTCCTCTTTCTTCCCTGTCCCTCTCTTTCATCTTCTCTACTCTCTCTTCTCTCTCTTTTCTCCTTTTCTCTGGGAGACGACACAAAATGACCCTCAAGGGTTGACGTGTCGTTAAACCCCAACACAATCAATAATCTTTCATCGCATTCAGTCTGTATATATGCCTTTTGTGCATCATGCAACACATTTAAATGCTTTGCAAATGCTTCACTCCGGGTTGTTCCTTCAAGCGCTGGCTGCTTGTCTGTCATGATGCCTGGCAGATTTGGATTTTGTCTAAAGACAAGCTGATGGCTGCTGAATCCGTTCCACATTGATAGTGAATTACGAGCCATATTTGCCCAGCACAGCAATGTTTGACCGTCCATTTTTCCATTTTCTTCTTTAAGTTTTAATAGCATCATGTCAGTTACTGCGTGGACACGTTCACATAGTCCGTTCTGGAATGGGCTTTCAGCTGCAGTGGTGATAACTCTAACATTTAGGATGGACATTACTTCTCGCATTTCATCAGAGCTGAACTCACCCCCATTGTCAGTCAGTATCGCCTCCATGATTCCAAAGACTGAAATCCATCCTTGCATAAGAGCATTTATGACATCACTTGACCTTTTTCTTGGAATGAAAACAGACACTGTATATCTGGACCACATGTCAATAATGTGAAGTATCCACTGGCCATTCAACTGTTTCAGATCCATGGCTACCTTTTCATTGAATCTTGATGCCATAGGTAAACTGACTGCTGGACGTGGGGGTGTTTTCATGTATCGTTTACATAAATTACACGTTTTACTTATGTCTTCGAGCATTCCCTGAAAATTTTCTTCCCATTGCCCTGCGTCCTGTATTAGAGCCTTCAACTTTTTAAGTGGAGGATGGGCAAATTATCTATGCAGTTTGAGCAGTGTATCATATCTCTCTTTACTCTTCATTCCACCTAGTTTTACTGAAAACACCTCTTCAACTGGTATCTTTTCTGCCCTGTCTGGGTATGCAGTAATGCCCTGATGTGGTCATATTCAGGGCAACATCTTTTCCAAAAATCATTGCAGTGTCACTTTCCAAATCCATCTTTACCCCTGCTGTTTTCATTGCTCGTCGTGATAACAGCAGGGGAATATCAGAGTCTACAACATCAGTTCTAATGAAAACCTCTTTCCCAGCAATCACTGCTGGAAGCTTGAACTCCCCTTTTGATCTCAGCCGTTCTCCACCTCCAAATTTAAATGTTCGCTTTCCAGCAGACTGTTTGATTCTCTTTTTATCCATCTGATTCAAAGAACTGAGATAATTTTGCAGCCAATTTTCTCCACATACTGTGCTACTACAGGCACTATCTAACACAGCACAGTTCTGTGCATCAATGCCCAGTTGTGCAATGTCTCCTTTATTATTGCCAGTGAAAAGCACAACATTTTCATCCTCTGCAATATTCACTTTTGCCAGTTTCTTTTGACTGCTGCCTTTAAATGTGCTTTCCCAGGTATGTGGACATTCAGCAATAAGATGTCTATAAGAGCCACAACATCGACATGTAAGTGTCTTACCGTCAGGGCCTAATGGATTCATTTTCCTATGCTGTGCATGGTCTGCTTGCCTGCCATGACTGTATCCTCCTCATCCTTGTTTACCTGCCTTTCCCCCTCGATACTGCTTGACATAGCCTGCCGCCAACAATGCTTCTTCATTCTCTGCTAAAAAAGATGGTTCAAGTTTTATTCCAGAGCTTGAACCAGCACTAGAACTTCCCTCAGCAAAGTCAGCCTTGAATTTTTTTAGTGATTTCTTAGCCTCCTCATATAAAGTTCTTTTATTAGAATAATCCATACCAGTTAAAACCAGCAACTTTTCTTCTTTACTGATGTTTGCCTTTCTCAGAAGCTTAAACGCTAAAATTTCCGATGGTAAATTCATTTTCAGTTTTTCAATCTTCCTGTATCTTGAGTCAAATGATGCTATATACTCAGTTATAGTCATACCATTTTGTCTCTGAAAATCTTCAAATTCTTCAAATTTCTCAAGACTGTCAGCTAGGTCATCCTTTTTCAGATGTTGATCCAAAAATGCAATCAATGTATCTAATCCATCCTCTTTCTTCAAGTCTTCAATACTGATTTGCTCAAATACTTTCTCTCTGATCTGTGTCTTGTCATTCTCTGGAAGAGATAGTGCTATAGCTACTCCTTGCTTTTCCCTTCTAAGTTCTGTCACCTCCCTCCAAGCAAGTAATTCCTGCCTGTACAGTTCATAAGGTTTGGACCTCAAACTAGGTGGATCTATCCTGGTCGCCATTTTCAGGAATTAATGTGACTTCTCAGTCTTGACTAGCTCTCCTCAGATTGCTGTCCACTTCTGTGTATGTAATTTACTACCCTCAGACAGTAAATCGCTCTGCTACCACTTGATAACACAACAAATTAGTCCATATTTACCACAGTAGGTTTATTGGTTACACAAGTAAAGGTTAAAACTGACGTAACGTCATAACGTTGTTTCTATGGAGTAGATGACGTCATAGTTAAGACAGTAACAATAACTCGTGTATAGTACAGAGTAACTTCCCCTGGACAAATTGCTTGCAGTTAACAAATGCATAGGACAGTACCAGTGAAAATGGAGACCTAAACGTATTGAGAGAAGACACTGTTTCATTAGTGAAGACAATCATTAGTTCAGAATTTAGAGATTTAAAGAAACAATTATTAAACACTAATAAGCCTGTTAACTACTTAAAGAGAAAGTATCCGGAGGAAGGAAATATCAATTTTAAACACACAGGGAACCAGAAACAATACGATTTTAATTGTTCTGTTCTTTTTAAACTGGAGGAATTGAAAAAATTGTTAGAGATATCTGTTGTGGAAGACATTGAAGCTTCAATAGATGAGATAGTAAGGACATTAACAGTCGTAATAAACTGATAAAGATAGTGGATAGAACGGAGGGTGGATGGACAACTGTTGAAGAATACCAACAGATCGACTACGCAGACGATTCGGATGACGATAGAAAGATTCATCAGGCAAATGCCCGGGCGTTGCAGAAGAAGTGGCGTTTGCAGCGAAGGACACCTGCTTCAGCCACGACTGACATTAATCATAGGGGTCATCTTTTTTGTGGCCCCCCAAGGTACAGAACCGCGGGCCCCTCGGACACCTGCTTCCGCTGCGGTCTTGGGGGGCACTTCAGACATGACTGTTGAACACAGATCACCAACGGTATGTCGTCAGAAATCTCTGTTGTCCAGAGCTACACACAGCCATTTTCCTGGGGTTCGGCAGCATTACCTACCTCAGAAGCGGGAGGTTCCAGAAAACTCGGGAACTGAAGTTAAGTACAATTTTACATCTTTTGCTGACAATAAGACTGATTTATAGTTTTACTTCTATATGTGAAGATGGCTGTGACCTTGCAAGAAACATCAAAGGCAGTTTAAAAAGAAATCTGGAATTTTGGAAATCTATTAGTGCTTATGACAGTGTCATTGATATTATAACAAATGGATATCGAATCCCCTTTATTCACACACCATTATCAGGTTTTTGCAAGAACTTTGGTTCGGCACTCAGGAACTCTGAATTTGTTAGAGAAACCATTTCGGAGCTTTTGAAGTCTGGGCGTATTGTTGAGACGTGTTCTGCACCCACTGTAGTAAATCCTCTTACAGTGTCAATAAACGCTTCCGGTAAAAAACGACTTATTTTGGATTTGCGTTACATTAATCAATTTATTCGGAAGCAGAGGTTTAGACTAGATGATTGGAAAATTATGATGCAGTATGTGCACAAAGGGGATTTTATGTTTTCCTTTGATTTGAAAAGTGGTTATCGTCATCTTGACATTTTTTCAGGCCATCAACAATATCTGGGATTTTCATTCAGGTTTGGATCTTGCATTAGATATTTTTCCTTTACAGTTTTATGTTTTGGGATCAGTTTGGGGCCTTATATATTTTCTAAGCTTCTGCAACCTCTTGTAAAGATCTGGAGGAGACAAGGTATAAAAATAGCCGTTTTCCTGGATGACGGCGCTGGGGTTAATGAAAATTTTGACACCTGTTTAACTCATGCGAAACAAGTAAAAAGGGATCTTGAATGCGCTGCATTTGTTATCAATTATGACAAGAGTATTTAGACCCCATGTCAAGGTCTTGTATGGCTTGGTCTGTTTTGGAACCTCAAGGAAGGTACAAGGGATGTTCGAAATGAATTGCTTACTGTCCTCTAGCTCGATATCCACGTGGGGCACGATAAAAACCAATACGTACCTGTATAGGGTTATTCAGTATCTACACAGTGGTGTGTAAATGTACATGTTAGACTAAGTGTAAGACATAAAATTTGCCATTTGAATACACGCAGTCATTGACCACTGCAGTAAAAATGGTTGGTAGAAGCGTCGACAAAAAAGATGAAATACGGGCTTACATCAAAGCTTGCTCAAAACTTGGTTGTTCTTTGAAGAAGCTGATGACTGAAATTTCTACTGCTTTTGGACATTCTTGTGTGTCTTATGACACAGTTCGGCGGTGGAAAAAGAAATTTGAGTCTGGTGTAGAGTCCATGACAAATGCAGCGAAATCAGGTAGGCCAAAATCTGCATCTCATAAAGAAATCGTTTCCAAAATAAAGGAAATCATTGAAGGAGATGCCAGATTTACAGTTCGTGATATTGCACGAAAGGTAGGCATATCACTTTCAACGGTTCACCTTATTTTGAAGAAGCATTTGAAAGTCAGAAAGATTTCTGCTAGATGGGTGCCACATCTGTTGACTGATGAGCAAAAGAGGCAACGGGTTAAAGTGGCCAAAAAGCTGCTTCAAATGTTTCCAATATATGACAAAAAGCAGTTTGCCAATGTCCTCACAGGTGATGAAACCTGGGTCCATTATTTTGAGCCCGTCAGAAAGGTTAGCAATAAGATCTGGGCCACTAAACACTGCAAACGCCCAACAATTGCCAAACGTTCTTTGAGTACAAAGAAGGTTTTGTATGCAATCTTCTTCTCTGGTGAAGGAGTCACAATAAAAGTGCCAGTGAAAAAGGGCAAAAGCATCACCGGAAAGTACTACAAAGACGTAGTACTGAAGAAACTGAAAAAGTATTATCAGAAACGACGCCCTGCCACTGGTTTTAAACATGTCCGTCTTCTACATGACAATGCCCCAGCTCATACCTCTGCAATAGTTACGGCGTTTTTGAAGAAAGAAAAAGTAACTGTTTTGCCTCATCCCCCGTATTCCCCAGACCTTGCCCCATGTGATTTCTTTTTGTTTATGAAAATGAAAGCATTCCTTGCTGGGCGGAAATACCAGTCCCGACAGGCACTTGGATCTGCCATTCATCAGTACCTTATTACTGTGCCCAAATCAGCGTACCGTGACGCCTTCAAGAAGTGGATACATCGGCTGAAACTTTGCATTTCTAGCCACGGGGAGTACTTCGAGGGCATGAAATGAGTACTTTTGGGCTCGTGAAATTTGAAGTCTCCAGATAGAAATAAGCAATTCATTTCGAACATCCCTCGTATGCTAGAAATTCCTGATTCACTGCTTCACAAAGTGGAAACTGTCATTTCCGATATTTTTAAAGATTGCATGGTGTTTCTGCACGGAAACTGGCCCATTTAGCAGGGCTAATAATTTCTCTGTCTCCCTCCCTAGGTAACATAACTCAGCTGATGACAAGGCACATTTACTTTATGATCAACAGTCGGTGTAACTGGGATTTTCCTATAAATATTTCCAAGTGCACTGAGTTATTGAGTGAACTTAATTATTGGCAAAATAATGTCAGGCAATTAAGCGGAAGCCATAAATTTGATACCGCAAGTCGTATTTACCCTGTTACGGTCTTTTCTGACAGAAGTTCAGTAGCTTGTGCAGCTTATATCAAAGATCAGAATGAGATGGTGTGTCACCCCATGTTTACAGAAGAGGAAAAGTGTCTTTCTTCCACTGCGCGAGAATTAATGGGCATTGAATTGGCAGTACATTTTTTCTGTAATCAGTTTCAGAATAAAGAAATACAAATGTGCAGTGATTCTCAAAATGCAGTTCGTATTTTGCGAAAGGGTAGTAGAAGAGAACACTTGCATGCTTTGGCAATGAATGTGTTCAGTGTATGTTTGCGGTTTAATATAAGACTACATTTGGAGTGGATACCTCGAAGTTTAAATCAGCAGTCAGACTACTTGAGTCCCATTGTTGATCTAGGTTACTGGTGAATTGCAGACCCCTTTTTTAAATTTATCAGTTCCTTATGGGGCCCTGTTGATATTGACAGATTTGCTAGCTTCAAAAATGCAAAAGTTAATAGATTTAACTCCAGATATTGGAATCCAGGAACCGAAGCCGTGAATGCTTTTTTCGCAGGATTGGTCACATGATATAAATTTTTTGGTGCCCCCTATTAATTTAGTGGCAAGATGTCTGAAGCATGTGCTGCAGTGTAAAGCAAGAGGTATACTAGTAACCCCCGCTTGGCAAAGCACTTCGTTTTGGCCAATATTGTTTCAAGGAAAGGAACATTAATGCCAAGTTATATTGAAATCTGTTCAGTGGTTTCTGACAAGAAGATTTTTAAAGTGTTTTCTATTTTGATATATAGGGAAAACAAGAAGATTTTTTTTCAAGTTTTCTATATAGATATATAGGGAAAATAAGCCCCACCCCCTTGCAGCCATATTTTTTGACGAATCATGATGGCTTGAACAACCTTGGAAGGGGGTGACCAAAGACACATTCCTTCCAAGTTATATTGAAATCGGTCCATTGGTTTCTGCCAAGAAGATTTTTAAAGTTTTCTATATAGATACATATATAGGGAAAATAAGCCCTGCCCCCTGGTGGCCATGTTTTTGACAAATCCAAACGGCTTGAACAATCTTGGTAGAGGATCACCAAAAGAACATTTCTGCAAATTTATAATTATGGAAATCGGTCCAGTGGTTTGGGACAAGATGATTTTTACATTTTTCTATATATAGGGAAAATAAGCACTGCCCCCTGGCAGCCATGTTTTTTGACAAATCCAAATGACTCGAATAATCTTGGTAGAGGATCACTAAAGGAACACTTCTACAAAATTATATGGAAATCGGTCCAGTGGTTCTGACAAGAAGATTTTTAAAGTTTTCTATATAGATATATAGGGTCTATAAAATGACAATTTATTTTAATTGTAATTTATAGACAGCACAGGACTTTTGCTAATCTTTTTATCATGTCTATTTATCTGCCATATATTTTGATTACATAGTTTACTGCTACTGTTGAAGTGTATTTTGGTCAGTCTACCAGGCAGTATAGTGGTACTGTATGTGTGTTGTAAAAGTTTCATCTGATGTTTAGTTGAGGTTTTGATTTCAGGGAGATATGAATTGTTAAATGTTTTGTGTATCCCACCACCATCCCCAGCATCCACCTTGTATTTTAGAATTTATTTTCATCCTGCAACAGCTTTCTATGCTCATCTGTTTGTTGTGGATACAGTTATTTTGTATGACTTACATGCTTAGGGGTTGTTAACCTGATAACCTTCACTTTATTCACCCAAATCCATCACAATGCACGGGGTCAACGCTTTCCCCCAGACAGGTTTCAATTCATGGGGTTGATGCATTATCCTCCAGACTGCTTCTGCACCAGATCAATGTTTTCCCCCAGACTATCTTCAGTACATGGGGTTGATGCTTTATCCTCCAGACTATCTTAGATGGGGTTGACGCTGTTTCCCCCCCACTAGACACGGCATTGATGCTGTTTCAACCCAGACACGGGGTTGATGCAGTTTCCCCCAGACACAAAGTTGACGCTGTATCCCTCAAACAGTCTTCAGTACATGGGGTTGACGCTTTATCCCCCATAACACTTTGTGCATAGGGTCGACGCTTTATCCCCTGACTGCTTTAGCTTCAGGTAGTCCGATAGTGAGGTTAAGTCACTTACAGTTAGCAACCCCAAAGAGATAGCCAAGTGTTTTTATGTAGATATGATTTTGTATTTAATAACAAAATTACATATACTATCAAATCTTATCTACTTTGTGTTGTCTATAGGCTAGGACAGTGTGAAATATTACATGGTTCAGTGATTTTTGCCTAATATCTTGAATACTGTTTGATTATAAGTTCCATCTGTACCAATGATTGACATAAAAATATATCTAGGTCAGTGTGACTACATTTCATGGTTCAGTGATTTTGCCTTATATTTGGAATACTATTTGATGGAGAAACATCATACTTGGATTGTAAGTGCCATCTGACCCAGTGATTGACTTAAAATATATCTAGGTCAATATGACTACATTCCATGTTTCAGTGATTTTGGCTTATAACTCAAAAGACTATTTGATGGAGAAATGACATACCTTGAATATAAGTTCCATGTGACCTGATGTTTGACCAAATATATCTAGGTCAGTGTAACCTATATTCCATGATTCAGTGATTTTGATTTGGATTTTGAATGCCATCTGATGGAGGAATGTCATACCTGGAATATAAGTTTCATGTGACCCAACAATTGAAATAGAAATATATCTAGGTCACACTCGATCTAGGTCAGTGTAACCTATGTTTCATGGTTCAATGATTTTGCCCTATAACTCGAAGATGATAGAGAAATGTTATACCTGGAATATAAGTTCCATGTTACCCGATGACTGACCTCATAATATATCTAGGTCAGTGTGACCTACATTTCATGGTTCAGTGATTTTGCATTATGTCTTCATTACTTTTTGATGCAGCAATACCATGGAAGGAATATAAGCTACTTGTGGCCCAGTGATTGACACAGAAATATATCTAGGTCAGTGTGACTTATTTTCATGGTTCAATGATTTTAACTTAAACATGGAAGATTATTTGATGGAGAAATGTCATACCTAGATTATAACTTCCATGTGACCCGGTGATTGACCTCAGAATATATCTAGGTCATCAGTGTGACCTATATTTCACAGTTCAGTGAATTTTGCCTTGTATTACATGAAGACTTTTGGATGGAGAACTGTCATACCTGAATTAAAAACTTCCATGTGACCCAATTATTGACATAAAAATAAATCTAAATCAGTGTAACATATATTTCATGGTTCAGTAGTTTTACCTTATAACTGGAAGACCATTTGCTGGAGAAATTTCATACCTGGAACATTAGTTCCATGTGATGCGATGATCAACCTCAAAATATATCAAGCTCAGTGTTCCATGTAACATAGATTTGCATTAAAATTTATGGAGGAATGTGTGATTTATATTCAGACTCACAAAAAATTATTGTATTTGGAATAGAATCATATAAAAATACTAAATACACCACTGAAGTGTTAATAAGAGAACATAGGTAGACAAGGTACGAACAGGCGAGCTATGCTGTCATGCGACAGCTCTTGTTACAAATTGTATTTTGATAAGTCTGACTTGGCGTTCACTGTTTTTAAAGTGTCCATGTACATTTTGATTGCTGGCCCTCTTATTTTCAGCTTATTTATTGAAGAGAAACTTGGGACTAAGTATGTTGAAGGACGTGCTGTTGAGTTTGCTAAATCCTTTGAGGAGTCAGGTCCTGCCACTCCAGTATTCTTTATTCTCTCCCCTGGTGTGGATCCACTAAAAGATGTTGAGGCTCTTGGAAAGAAAATGGACTTTACTTCAGATAATCAGAATTTCCACAATGTATCCCTGGGTCAAGGTCAAGAAATAGTAGCAGAACAAAAGATGGAATTAGCATCAAAGGAGGGCCACTGGGTTGTGTTGCAGGTAACAGACATATTTAAAAAAAAAATGTAAGAGAAAAGTCCAGGGAGTGCCACAATCACAAACCGCAGCCCTTCCCAGACACCAGGAGGAAGAGGAAACTGACAAATCCAAACAAGCACAAATCGAACAAACGTACAAAAAGCACTAAGATTAGCTGTCTCTTCCCCAAGCATAATCGCAATGCTAAAAGGACTGAAAAACACAAGAACAAAATGACACAAGGTAAAACAATTCGCCTCATAGAATAAACCACAAAGCAACAAAGAGTAAGACTAACACTGGTACCACCGCCTTAGAACAGTCAGTAGAGTAAACGACCGGGGGGTTTAAAGCACTTTTACAGCTAGCCAACTTCACCCTGGGCCCTGATGCTACTATTAATACAGAAATACATAAAATTTCGGTTCCCATAAAGGCTCCCAACTCAGTCAATGCATCAAAGCAAAAACATAAAAATCAAATTAATCACTATAATATACAAAGACGAGTACTCATGGTTAATTCTACTGTATGCCAGAGTAAAAGAAAACCAATAGTTGAACCATGGCGGGCCAAGCCAAAGACATATCTTCAAGCCCCATCCCACTGGTTAAAGTTTTACGAAGAGGCCGTCATTGAGTCTAAGGCCCGAACCGCCGTTAAGATAAATTAAAGTGCATTGAAATACTGAGCATGTATTATGTTTATTGTAAATAATGACATTCATATTTTCTGGATTTTCATGGATTAATTATGCAGTCACTCTTAAGTTTTATGGCATTTGTTAAGGTTTTCAATGTTTGTCAGTTTAATACATATTTTAGTAAGAAATGTAAATATGTGTTGTAAAATTGTGTTTTGTAAGTGCTTCATTTTGGCTTCCAGTGTCTCAGATATGGGTGATCAAACTCAAACAAAATAGAAAAGCTTTATTTTTGATCCTAAAAGTCTCCAGCCAAAAACACTATGGATCTCAACTCATTACCAGCCACATTTTTCTTTCTACAGAATGTGTATGTTGCCCGTACCTCTAATGTCTGCAAAACCAGTCTTTTGTGTGTGGACATCCGCACTGATATAACTGCGGATGTCCATGCAGAGTATTGGAACTTCTGTACGGATGTCCGTGTGGACGTCTGCACTAAATGTGTTCCAATACATCAACATGGAAAGTTGCGGACATCTGCAATACTTCTGCACGGATGTCCGCAATATTTCAGTGCTGACGTCCACACAGACAAAGGATCTGTTAGAGTTGCTTTCCTCTTGTGTTATCACATGTATCATGACAAGTTTTTCTCTTAGAAAAAAAAGTGGCAAAAAAATTCATGCTCGGCTGATAATTCAAGCAGATGTTTTATGGCTACTGCCCTCAACTCTCCTAGTCTGTTCACAACAGGTGGTATAACTAGATTTATCTGGGGAACTACTTTTCTCTGATAACACTGGTTCGCTGCACTGCAAAATATAGTCTTAAAATCTTTATTTTTTAACATAGGAAACCATTTAAAATTTGTAATTTGATTAATTTTTGATGCAGATGTAGATTTTGGTATCAGTTTTGAGCTTCTTCATTGTGGTTTATATTTAAGAATTTTGTGTGCTGGTTTCTAGTTAACTGTCTTATCAGTATTACTTAACTAACTGCATAACAGAGCATCATTTTATTGGCAACTGGGCAGAGTTTTATGGTCTCAGTTATCAGAAACATATGAGAAAGCAATACCCCACTAACCGGACTTTGATATAGTAATAGTCGGGTTAGTGGGGGTCAAATTCTCTAAGAGAAAAACATGGCATGTGTTTATTCAGTATGACATACAGTCAAACCTGTGTTAGTGGTCACCTCTATTAAGCAGCCAACCTGTATTAAGCAGCCAGAGGAAAGTTACCCGAAAATTCATAGGCTTATATATTTGAACTGTATTAAGCAGCCACCTGCCTTCAGCAGCCACATTTTAAGCTTCCCATGGTTGGCTGCTTAAGACAGGTTTGACTGTAGTTTTTAATGTGTGCTCTACATAAATGTGCATTGTACCTAAACTATTATCTGTTTACAAAAGTGGAATGTGCAAGACACTTTCCGTCTGAAGACATCTCTGGCTTCATTTAAATATTAATGTAAATCTTTGCAAAAACTGAACAGAATCTCCAAGCAAATATACATTTTGTCTGTTTTGTATTTAGCCAATGTTATTAGGATTTAAGTACTTTTAATAAAGTACTGTGCCATCTATGTTAGAGTGTCACAAGCAGTGAGTGTATTTTTATAAATAAGAAACAAAAAAAAAAAAAAAAAACTGCTTTGCATTCAATCCTGAACTTTGTGACTGCCACTCTAGTGTTTGAAATCCTCATTTCAAATTTTGTTGAGTATTAATACTATATAGCTGAGGCTAACCAATGTTACATTTGGGAATAATAACACCTTCTGGTAAATTTGTTTGAATAAAATGAATATGCAGGCCTAAACATTAGTACTGATAGTTTTTTTATGCCCCAACCATTTTCAGTGGGGGGGCATATAGTATCACCGCTGTCTGTACGTCCGTCCGTCCGTCCCGTACGTAACACTTTTGGTTTCCGTGTGATATCTTTTGAAAGGATTGGTGTATTGGATTGAAATTTTATACACAGTTATATAATCATAAAATGTAGGCCAAGTTTGATTTAGGGTAAAATCCACCAATTATTTTGGGAGTTATGGCCCTTTTCAACTTTGAAAAATTTTCAACATTGAAAAATGGTTTCTGTGCGATATTGTTTTAAAGGATTGGTGTATTGGATTGAAATTTTGTGCACAGGTATATAATCATAAAATGTAGGTCAAGTTCGATTTAGAGTAAAATCCGTCTATTATTTTGGGAGTTATGGCCCTTTCTCAACTTTGAAAAATGGTTTCGGTTCCATAACTTATGAAAAGATTAGTGTATTGGATTCATGTTTTATACACAAGCATATAATTATAAAATATAGGTCAAGTTCGATTTAGGGTAAAATCAACCATTATTTTTGGAGTTACGGCCCTTTATCAGTGTTGAAAAATTGTTGATAAATGGTTTCCGTTCGATATCTTTTGAAAAGATTAATGTATTGGATTCAAATTTTATACACAGGTATATAATCATAAAATATAGGTCAAGTACACTTTAGGGTAAAATCCACCAAATATTTTTGGAGTTATGGCCCTTTTTCACCTTTGAAAAATGGTTTCCGTTCTATAACATTTTAAAAGATTAATGAGTTGGATTCATATTTTATACACATGCATATAATTATAAAATATAGGTCAAGTTTGATTTAGGGTAAAATCCACCAATTATTTTGGAGTTCCAGCCCTTTATCAATATCGAAAAATAGTTGAAAAATGGTTTCCGTTCGATATCTTTTGAAAAGATCAGTGTATTGTATTCAAATTTTATACAAAAGTATATAATCATAAAATGTATGTCAAGTTGGATTTAAAGAAATCCACCAATTATGTTTGGAGTTATGGCCCTTTTTCAGCTTTGAAAAATGGTTTCCGTTCCATAACTTTTGAAAAGATTAGTGAATTGGATTCATATCTTGTACACAAGCATATAATTATAAAATATAGGTCAGGTTTGATTTAGGGTAAAATCCACCAATTATATTTGGAGTTACAGCCTTTTTTCAACGTTGCGAAATAGTTTGTTTGATATCTTTTGAAAACATTAGTGTATTGAATTCAAATTTAATACACAGGTATATAATCATAAAATAGAGGTCAAGTTCCAAGTAGGGTAAAATCAACCCATTATTATGGGAGTTATGACCCTTTTTCACCTTCAAAAGATGTTTTCCTTCCGATATTTTTTAAAAAAAGATTGATTTGTCCCTTTTTTCAACTTCATTTTTTGCAAAATACCTGCGTGTGGTTGAGGATGGCACTGAGCGGGGGCATCTGTGTCATACTGACACATTTCTAGTTTCATTTAAAAATGGAACTATTTTGTGTGTGTACTTTGCTCGACAAACTTACTCTTTTATTGTTCAAAATGTGTATGACCTCATCAGTGTGGACATCTGCATGAAAACTGAGGAGTTCCAAGAAAATGTATGCAGATGTCCGTAATTCAATGTCCATGCCTTCAGAAAATCTAAGTTCTTTAGAGGCTGAAAATTTTCAAAGTATCAAATGTCTGGTCCAAAGAATATTCTAAGTTCGAAATGTCCCCAACTAATTGCAGACATCTGCAGGCTTTTGGGTCATTTTCTGCAGACATCCGCTGGTTTAATGTGGACAAAAGTCATTACGAACGTCCATGTGGACAAATACCCTTGCAGAGGTCCACACAGACATAGCGGCTGTCCCAAAGAATATTGCAGACTTCTACATTAATATTGTGGCTGTCCACATGTAAATTGGGGATGTCTGCAAAAATATATGCAGACGTCGGCAATTTACTTCAATGTCCACGTCCAGGACCACGGAGCCTTTGCAGACATTAGAGATAGTGAGGTACCAGAATGTTGCCAACATTGAATAAAAAAAACAGTCCAGTATAAAGTCTAAGAACTTCCAAGTTTATTTTAATCATTTGTCTGACTGGTGTCAGGCAGACTGAAAAGATTCCGCATACTCTGGGGAATAAAAATAAAATTGCCATGCTTTTGATCCCACAAATATTTCCATCCATAAAACACTATCAAAGCACTACTGGTCCCATTTTTTTCTTTCTTTACAGAATGTGCATCTTGTTGCCAGATGGTTGCCAACTCTGGAGAAAAAGATAGAGCTGTACTCTGCAGAAAGTAATGAAAACTACCGCCTCTTTATCAGTGCTGAGCCTGCCTCTTCTGCAGATTCACACATAATACCTCAGGGCATACTTCAGGCATCAATTAAGATTACAAATGAACCACCATCTGGAATGATGGCCAACTTACATAAAGCACTAGATAACTTCACTCAGGTATGTTCTTCATGATCAACTCTTGGTTGTATTGTTGGAACAAGACTTCAACAAGAGGCAAAACTTATGGAACAGCATTCTCACAGTACTTTAACCGGTGTCCTGCTGTATTTAGTAGACAGCCTTTTGAGCTTAATTATACCCCCCGCAAACTTTCTTTGTTGGGGGTATTCTGTTTTCAGGTTGTCTGTCAGTCCATCCATCTGTGTGTCCATCCATGTGTCCCTCCATGAAGCTGGTTTTCTCCTAATATCTTGAAAATGCAGTGATGGATATTTATCAATTTCTGCAGACACATTGATATAAATAAGATGTACCTACATAAGAGAAAATAAGGGCTAGGAGCCAATTCTCTTGGAGTTATTGCCCTTTGTAATTTTTTCTTAATGCAGAAAAAAGGCAGAAAAAAGTTTGTGTGCACACTATCTCTTTAACCAATGGTGGAATTTGACCAAACTAGCACAGATACATCATCAGGATAGGGGGAAGAAGTGATTAGATTTTGGTGACCTTGACCTTATTTTCAAGGTCACTACATTATAAATACTCAAAAAGGAGCCTAAGGGATCCGTGTTAATGAAGTAAAAAGTTTGTGTGCAGAATATCTCTTAAACCAATGGCTGGAATTTGACGGAACTAGCACAGATACATAATAAGGATGGGGCAAAGAATTGATTAGATTTTGGTGACCTTGACCTTATTTTCAAGGTCACTCAAAAAAGCGAGATTTGTTAATGCAGTAAAAAGTTTGTGTGCACATTATCTCTTTAACCAATGGATGGAATTTGACCAAACTAGCACAGATACATCATCTGGATGGGGGAAAGAAGTGGTTAGATTTTTGTGACCTTGACCTTATTTTCAAGCTCACCACATTATAAATACTCAAAAAGGAGCCTTGTTAATGAAGTAAAAAGTTTGTGTGCACAATATCTCTTTAAACAATGGCTGGACATAGACCGAACTAGCACAGATACATCATAAGAATGGGACAAAGAAGTGATTAGATTTTGGGACCTTGACCTTATTTTCAAGGTCACTACACTATAAATACTCAAAAAGTGAGCCTTGTTAATGCAGTAAAAAGTTTGTGTGCAGACTATCTTTTTAAAGTAAAAAAGTTTGTGTGCACATTATCTCTTTAACCAATGGCTGTAATTTGCCATAGATACATCATTAGGAAGGGGGAAAGAAGTGATTAGCTTTTTGATGACACTGACCTTATTTTCTAGGTCACTACATTATAATTACTCAAAAAGTAAGCCTTTTTAATGCAGTAAAAAGTTTGTGTGCAGACTATCTCTTTAACCAATTGCTGGTTTTATTAGATTTTGGTGACCTTTACTTTATTTCAAGGTCACGCTGGCACTTTGAAACTTAAAATTTTGTTAGAAAAAGGTTTTATGCTTTATGCAGGGGGTATCGAATAAGGGCTGCTTATTGACAATTTTCATTAGGATTTGAATTTGAGTTGATTTTATTTCTTATCTTTTGCCTAAAAATAGCTCTTTATCACATATAATTTTACACTAAAATTTTTATATTAAGAAAATGGGATAGATAACAGAACAATGTGCTGTATACATGAATGACAAATCATGCTGACATACATGCTGGATTTTCTGTCCTGTTTGTTAATGAAACTTGACATTTATATTTATCTACAATGTAGTGAAGAGGACTTGTCACATTTTAGAACACAAATCTCACTGATTTATTCAATCATTGTATTTGATGAGTCGTGTATTCAAGCAAAAACTGTTTTAATTTCAGTGGTACATACTGAATTATCTCCCCTCATTCATGTAAATTATTACTTGAACATTAACTCACAGTAAGCAGATTAAGTATCAGCCTTTAATCCTTAAATTTTATCACATGAATCAATTCATATATGGTTTTATATTTTAAATAATTTGGGAAATGTTAATACAGTTTTGTTGTTGTTATTGTTTTGTTTGACTTATTTCTTTTAACTGCATAATACATTAACCTATAGACAATGTGCTATTATATTCTGCATTTATATCTTCCACAGAAAAAATGGAAAGTCTTAATCCAGAAGGTCCCTTAGGCATTTACCTGTGTGACGTCACTCTTCCCGCTATTTTGATCATGTGTCAGTTTCTTTTCTGTGGCACAAAGAAAATAAACAGGATTTCTTTTATCGAGTGAAAAAAATCTAATTTATCTTTCTTTTTCTCCAGAATATTTCTGATTTCCTGTATTCTTATGTTCCTTTACAATACTTTTCACAGATGATATGTTTTCTTTCCATTTTTCATTTTTCGATTTTGTTATTTCATCATCATCATCACCAATGTCATGCATTTTCACAACTGTTGTTGCCGACCATTACAGTATTGTGAGGTCATCTCTATTTGAAATGGGATAACCATACTAATTTTTTTTTCTCGTTTTAGGTCTTCTTCATGTATGGTGTGTTACGTTGACTGGTTCAGGAGCAAATAAGAAGATCATTCTGCTGTAGAATACAAAACCTTCATTGGAGAGAAAATGTCAACTCAAGTTTTCCTGAAGACATTTCTATTAGGATATGGGATCACCACCCCACATGGCTGTGCTGCCGGGGGTAGGCCCCATTTTGATGGCGGCTCTACGAATGGGCATATCATTCATTGCTTGTCCACCAAGCACCAGTCACCGGTCAACTAGTCACCAGGTACCAGTCACTGGGAACCAGTCAGTGGTCATCCAGGCACCAGTCATTGACTGATAAACACACCAGGTGCCTGGGCACCAGTCAACCAGGCACTGGCACCTGTCATTAGACTGTTGACTTGTTCAGTGATCATCAGTAACCAGTCACCGGGGACCAGTCAGCGGTCACCAGGCACCAGGTATCAGGCAGCAAATGTTAGGCACTGAATACTGGTTACCTATATTATATATCCTTGATCTCGGAGCAATCAATTACAAATGAGCCTCTGAACTCAATGAATAAACAAAGAGTGC
This sequence comes from Anodontia alba, assembly GCA_964016985.1. NCBI lineage: Eukaryota > Metazoa > Mollusca > Bivalvia > Lucinida > Lucinidae > Anodontia > Anodontia alba. Next base: position 26,194,086 of record OZ024822.1, on the reverse strand, counting down.
TACTGCATAGGGAAAATGTCAAATCCATGTATTGTTATCGAACATCTGACAAATACTTGGAAGACTACTTGGTCTGTTTCTCTTAAAATACGTACTTGAAGAGATCAACCTAAATATAATAATAAAAAGAAGAGAAGATACAGTTTTGCTTTTACTCATCTTCGTCTCCTTCATCTTCTTTGTCTTCTCTTAGAAGAAGCAGAAAGGCAAAGAAATCAAAACATTTCATAAGAAAAGAAGATGCCAATTTCCTTCTTCTTTTCTTTTGAATATATTATTAAAGATTGTGGTCGGTATCATAGGTCAAGACTTACCTCTCCTCAGGTTGTTAACGTTCATATAACACCAAAACCTGATAGTGTTGCAGAGGAAACACCAAATATACAATCGATAATTTGGCACATTATTCATCAAAGGATCCAGGATCAGACTCCAAAATAGATACCTGCTCCTTTGATAAAATTATTAATGAAGTCTTTTAAATTTCACTGGAGATGTGTCGGAGAACTTCGGAAGATCATACTCCCTATAAGTTTCTTTCTGGAATTGAACTATTTACAGAGTCGAGTTCAACTCCTGTTTTAGTTCTATCTCTGTCTAATTTGATAGAAAATATTACCAAGTATATCCAGAACAAATTATACATGGATAAACTTAGTCAAAACTAGGCATCAAAGTGTCAATTCATTGACTCTTATGAGGTGTTACAGGAATAAATCACATTACCCTAATCAAAATATCCTCTCTAGATACTGACTCTTTGCATAGACAGTCTAGTAGGGACAAATATTCTGTTACATTCAAAAACATAGAAATATGGGAAAACAGCCAGCAATTAGAGGCTAAATTTATTTCATTGGCAGTTTATTAATACCTGTAAGAAGAGTCCATATCAGTCATGCCTTGTTCAGACTCATGGAAAGGGTAGTTAAATCAATCAAATATCTATATGATATTAAGCAAAAATTATTCTAGGCTTGATATGATATTACTATAGCCTTATCTAAATCTTTTTGGATCATTCTAGTCAAGAAGAGATATGCTCCAATTAATTCTATTTATGTTTTATAATAAGATCAAGTAGTTACAAAATCTAACTTTGAAGTACAATGATATAGATTTTGACTTCTTCGATAATATACAAATTAATATAACAACTTATCATATTCGGGTATGGGATCATTTAGAAACCTAGATAGCCAATAAAAATTTCCAGTCCTAAGCAAAGCGTACTGTATAGGTCTAGGAATTAACCCTTTTCCTGTGGCACCTGAATATATTCGGTAGCACATGCCAAACATTGACTGCTGAACCCGAAAATTTTCGATCAGTGGGAATTTCCAGGTTACGCTCTGACGTCTTATTTTCTAAAACGTCATGACAGCTTTAGCAGTTCCAAAATATAAGGAATACACAAAGAATGCATAAGATATGAATTTAATAATATATCTGGCGCAACATTTTAGTAATAAGGTGTGTTTAAAAAGTCAGTTTTATTAAACAATGACGAGAAGCCCAGCTGAGCTAAACTTGAACAAGTGGATTTTCTGATTCTAAAAATAGATAAATTCAAACCCAGAAATAAACATCAAAAGAAGCGTTGACATAAATGATTGTTGAGAGAAAATAATAAAAAGTAGATAAATTCATTACTTTTTTAATATTCAGGTCTTAAAATCATCAATTATTAATTTATTTTGCTCAAAATCGAGTGTCGTCTGAAAAAGCCTCACCACTTCCAGAAGTTACCAATAGCCTTCTTAACCATGTCAATGGTGATTGGGATGGGCAGGCCTTCCACTGGTGGTTTGTAAGATAGGCGGTCTGGGTCCTAGTCAAACTCAAGAAGCCTTTGACAGTGCTCTAACCAGGCCTTCTGCTTTGAGTCTTCGCTCATTGACACCTCCCCTATATCATTCTTCACCGGTTAGTCACCTACAACATCAGTGTTCTCTCTTCTAAACTGGTTAGAAAGATGGTAGACTTCTGAAGAATTGGGGTCAATATCATCGTAGACCTTCTTGTCAGCTTCTTGACAAGCATGGTGCACTGCATATCTGACAATACCTTTGGCTGCATTTTGTGATGCCCTTGTGCCTTTACCAGTCTTGCATGCCTTGGGGGCTTTCCGCTTGGCAGCAATGGCTTTTTCCATGTGCTCATTCCACTACTAGGTTTTCAGACAACACCTCCTCAGTTGTCTTGAGCAGGCCTGTCTTTATGTTGTTCCAGATATCCTCAGTGGCAGCTTCAGCTACACCTGCAGACACACTCACATGCAAGTTGAAGACCTCCTAGAAATGACATTGCTTAGAAACTTAGACAAGAGGTGAACTTGCACTTGGATTTTGGTGGCACATCAATTTTCATGTCGCATACAAGAAGCTGAAGTTGCAGGGCTACTTCCTCACCAGGGATCACTTTCACATCTGTAACAAGTTTGTGCATGGTCATATGGAAAAGGATGAAGTCTATCTGCGTGGCTGCATTTCCAGACTTGTACCTGATGAGATGTCTGTTGCGTTCCTTGAAACGTCTGTTCCCAAGAAGCAGGTCGAATGCTAGGGCATACTCTAGGATTCCCTCATCCTCAACATCTGGTTGAGGCCTGCCATACCTCATTCCACCATGTGCTTCCCTGTATCCAGTGCCCACACAACCTACATAGCAGTTCCAATCTCTGCACAGGATCAAGAATTTGGATCCTGGGATCCTGGCATTCACAACACCCAGCTGGTCAAAGAACAGTTCCTTAACCTCATCGGTTAAATCGCTCTGTGGGGCATACACAGACAGAAAGGTAACCACTAATTGGCCAACTATAAGCTTCACTAAGATGATTCTGTCGGATACTCTCTGCACCTCAAAAACTTTCTCAGTCCTCTTTTTCACCACAAATACTCGTACAGCAGTGCCTTTGTCATTTCCGGACCCGTAGAGCTTGTACCTAGTGTCCTTGCCCTTGATTGTGCGGCAGTTGCCACCATGGTACCTGGTCTCATGAATACAGCAGACATCCACTTCCCTGCAGGATAGTGTTTCCACTACCTTGCAAACTCTTCCCCTCAGAGTGTTCACATTGAGTGTTCCCACCCTGAATTTCCTCAGGTACTTGTTTGATTTGCCACAATGGCCCAACCCTGCCTTCCACACCTGACAGGAGGCCAAGGCAGAGACCTTACCAACAGAACTTTGATGTCTGTTGGCACCGCCTAACTCAGATTCTATTGTTGAGATAGCCATAAAGAGTTTGGAACAGCTGTTTTTACGAGATCGTTTGTCCTAGCTGACATCCCAACTCAGTTCTTTAAGGGAATTGGCGCACGCACGCTATTCCCGCACTTGGGCAGTGTACTTTGCCATTTTCCTTATAAAGATAGGATCATCTGCCAAACCACAATAGCTAGAACATGCAAGCCATCGGTCTGCAGATGATTGCCGCCTAGCTCTAGCACAAGTTGTGGCAGCCTCATAACCCTGAAGGTGGGGAGGCAATTGTGATAGAGGGCAGCCTCACATCCCCACGCTTATATAGAGTGTCACAACTGGATGCAGTTTTATGTCATACCCAGGACCAGTAAGATATGCCAATTGAGATTTAGTAATGTTTTATTATACCCCCGCAAACTTTGTTTGTGTGTGTGTGTGTGTGAGGGGGAGGGGTGGGTATACTGTTTTCGCGCCGTCCAACCATCCGTCCGTTCCATGTGTCCGTCCGCGACACTTTTTATGCCCCCGCCTATTTGAAGAATAGCGGAAGGGCATTAAGAGTTACCCCTGTCCGTCCCATATGTAGGTACATACGTCCGTCCCAATTCGTGTCTGGGCCATAACCATATGAAATATATTTATGAAACTCTACAGATGCATGCATGACATTGAGACAATGTGTCATGAACAAGGAAGACAACTCTTGCTTGTTTGATTTTTAATTATCTGACCTTGACTCAGTTCCATATAGTAAACAGTGTCCAGGCCATAACTCCTTAACCATATGGAATATATTTATGAAACTTTAAAGGTACATGCATGACATTGAGACGATGTGTCTTGAACAAGGAAGACAACTCTTGCTTTTGTGATTTTTAATTATCTGCCCTTGACTTAGTTTCATATAGTAAACCATGTCTGGGCCATAACTCCTTAACTGTATGGAATATATTTATGAAACTTTACAGGTACATGCATGACATTGAGACGATGTGTCATGAACAAGGAAGACAACTCTTGCTTGTTTGTTTTTTGAATTATCTGTCCTTGACTTAGTTCCATATAGTAAACCGTGTCCGGGACATAACTCCTTAACCCTATGGAATATATTTATGAAACTTTACAGGTGCATGCATGACATTGAGATGATGTGTCCTAAACATTACAAGGAAGACAACTCTTGCTTGTTTGGTTTTTGAATTATCTGCCCTTGACATAGTTCCATATAGTAAACCGTGTCCAGGCCATAACTCCTTAACCGTATGGAATATATTTATGAAACTTTACAGGTGCATGCATGACATTGAGACGATGTGTTTTGTTTTTGAATTATCTGCCCTTGACTTTTTTCGTTCGTCTGTCATTACTGACAATGACCAATCCTAATCAACTGTGTGATGTGTTATTATTTGTGTGTTCTAAGATGGCTGATGAGACCAATCTTAGCTCTAAACTGCCTGTTGCAGATAGAACAAGAGAGGTCTGAGGAAGAAAGCTCTGTTGGTGATGCCTTAGCTCTGGCTTTCCGCTATGCACATTTCTGCTCGGCTTCACTGATTCTTTTTGCTTCGTATTCACCAGCTCCTTTTTTTATGAGGCCTCACCACTTTGTACGATCCTATGCAATCTGTTCCCATGACTCTATGTTGAAGTCTTTAAGGAAGGCTTTGAGGGTGTCCTTGTATTGCTTGTTTTGACCACCATGGGAGCGTTTTCCTACTTGAAGTTCTCCATGGAGGATTTTCTTTGGCAAACTTTCATCAGGCATTCTGGTAACATGGCCTGCCCATCTTAACTGTGCCAATTTCAGAAGAGTATGTACACTCTGCATCCCTGCCCTTTTCAGGACTTCTATGTCTGGAATCCTGTCTTGCCACTTGATCTTTAGAAGTTTTCTAAGACAGCTTGTATTGAAGTGGTTCAGTCTTTTGGCATGCCATTGGTAAACTGTCCAAGTTTCGCATGCGCATAATAGTGTTGGCAGCACTACCAATCTATATACTTTCAGCTTTGTGTCAAGTCTGATTCCACTTCGATCCCAAATACTTCCGCGTAGCCGGCCAAATGCTGCACTAGCTTTGGCAATTCTAGCATTGACTTCATCATCAATGTGCACAACTCTAGACAATGTGCTTCCAAGGTAGGTGAACTTGTCTACCACTTGCAGTTGTTGACCTTTCACTGTGATGGTAGGTTCCTTGTAAGGCTTACAGGTGCTGGCTGATATACTACCTCAGTCTTTTTGATGCTGATTGTGAGATCATAGCTGTCACATGAATCAGATACTTGATCCACACCTTTTTGCATTTTCTCTTCTGTTGGAGCACCCTTTGCCATGTCATCAGCAAAGAGGAACTCGTCTAGCACCTCTGTCTGCACCTTAGATTTGGCTTGCAACCTTCTTAGGTTGAAAAGTTTCCCATCAAAGCGATACCTAATAGGTATACCATTGTCACCATCCTAGAAAGCATCTGTAAGCATGGCAGAAAACATCATGCTGAACAGTGTTGAAGCTATTACACAGCCTTGCTTAACTCCATTTGTCACAGGAAATGGATCAGAAAACTGGCCATCATTTTGGACCCTTGCAAGCATACCATCATGGGACTGCCGCACCATTGCTATGAATTTGGCAGGACAGTCAAACTTTGCCATAATTTTCCCTCACGACTGACTGTGTCAAATGCTATGGTAAGGTTGACAAAGGTCATGTAGAGGTCCACATTCTGTTCCTGGCATTTTCCTTGAAGCTGTCGTGCTGTAAAGATCATGTCTATTGTTCCTCTGTTTTTCCTGAATCCACACTGGCTTTCTGGTAGAAGCCCTGACCGTTAGAGGTGTTCATTCAATCGGTTCAGGAGGACCCTAGCAAGGATCTTCCCAGCAATTGACAATAAAGAGATGCCTCGATGATTGTCACAGACTTGAGGATTCCCTTTCCTTTTGAATAGTAGGATAATTGTTGCATCCTTGAATTCTTGAGGGATGGCTTTGTAGATCTCTGCAGGTATTGCATCTGATCCTGGAGCCTTGCCAGATGACAGGAGTTTTATTGCTTTCACTTTTTCAGAGATGGTTGGGAGCTCATCAAGCAGTGGATTACATTCCACCTGCTGATAGCTTCATCATTGATAGATGTTGGCCGATTAAGGACACCATCAAAGTGTTCAGCCCATCTTTCCAAGAGAGCTTCTTTGTCAGTCAGAAGACTATTTCCATCTGCACTAAGGAGTGGGCTGGTTCCTGAGCTCTGGGGACCATATACTGTCTTGAGTGCATCACGGAACTTTTTCATGTCCTTTCTGTCTGTAAAGGACTGGATTTCATCAGCCTTTTTTCTCAGCCAAGAGTCTTGCATGTCTCTGAGCCTCATCTGAACTGTCTTGCATATGTTCGAATAGGCAGTCTTGCTAGATACTGGTCTGGTATTTCTGAGGCTACATAAGACATTTAAGTTACTGATTCTATATAGCTGTTAACAGAATCTATGTAGCAATATCTAGGGTAGATGGAGCTCTCAAGCCCTGGTCGGCAATCCATCTAGGAGTTGGCAACTCCAAACAAAAACCTGCATGCCTGGATTTGCCTGTTCCAGTTATGTAAAGTCTGCTTCGGCCACTGGGGTGGAAGAAATCATTACTATGATTCAACGGCCCAAATGGCGGTGCAGCAGCATGTTGTGGAGCATGGAGAGCATGACAAGGCACAAAAGAAGACATGGTCATCCACTGCATCTGGGCTTAGCTCCAGATGTCCTGACATTGTATTGCCTCTGGATCCAACTAGGTCAGGATGAGAAAGTGAGGTTGACTGCGTGCCTCTCCCTCACTATAATCCAATTCACAGTGCATGTCAGTTTAATCAGCAACACACATTCACAGCAAGAAGAGAAACACCAAAAACACAAGGCTTACCTCAGAAATACCGGCTCAGTATCTAGCTCAGTATCTAGCCCTTGACTTAGTTCCATATAATATGAGGGTCCTGCAAAAAGTACTGTCACTAATAGGCTTCCTAAGTTTTATCCCAGGTATATTTTAAAATGCTTCACTGCACTTGATTGGTGTGTTGATTGAATGGTGTGTTGAATAGCTAATGATACCCGTTTATTTGGTTAAAATTGCTTTGTAACTGACCGAGTTATTTCAAATTGAAATAGATGCAGCCATATACCCTGACCAATTTACTTGTTACAATAAGAAACGACCAAGCAAAGAATGGTCAAGATCCACCTTTTACATGACAATGTCTCCTCTCATAAGTGTGAGGTTGTTAAGTCTTTTTTGGCTTCTGAAAAGGTGAAAGTTTTAAACCATCCACCTTATTCATTCGACCTGAGTCCCTGTGACTTCTTTTTATTTCCAAGGCTTAAGAAAATGCTTTCTGGAAATATGTATATGTCTAGAAGTTCTTTTGGCAGCGCTATTTATCAGTGTCTCCAACAGATACCAAAAGAAGACTATTTATCTGCTTTTCGCGTCTGGGTAAAAAGGTTACAAAAATGTGTTTCAGTAAAAGGGGAATACTTTGAAGGTTTGTAATAAAAATATGTTTGATAACCCGAACCCAGTGACAAAACTGTTTGCAGGATCCTCGTGAACCGTGTGTGGGCCAAAACTCCTAAACCATATGGAATATATTTATGAAAATTTACAGATGCATGAATGACATTGAGGTGATGTGTAATGAACAAGGAAGACAACTCTTGCTTATTTGGTTTATGAATTATCTGCCCTTGACTACGTTCCATATAGTAAGCTGTGTGTGGGCCATATCAACCTTAATAAAAACTTCATGCTGTACCTGTCACTATTACATATGTAACCTTTTTCTGAATGATATTTTGGCAGGGGCATCCGTGTCCTATGGACACTTTTTCTAGTTTTTTCCTAATATCTTGAAAATGCAGGATGGATATTCATCAATTTCTGCAGACACATTGATATCAATAAGATGTACCTACATAGGAGAAAGTAAGGGCTAGAGGCCAATTCTTTTGGAGTTATTGCCCTTTGTAACTTTTTTCTTAATGCAAAAAAAAGTTTCTGTGCATACTATCTCTTTAACCAATTGCTGGAATTTGACCAAACTAGCACAGATACATCATCAGGATGGGAGAAAGAAGTGAGTAGATTTTGGTGACCTTGACCTTATTTTCATTTTCACTACATTATAAATACTCAAAAAGAAGCCTAAAGAAGCTTGTTAAAAGGTTTGTGTGCACAATATCCCTCTAACCAATATCTGGAATTCGACCGAACAAGCACAGATACATCATAAGGATGGAGCAAAGAAGTGATTAGATTTTGGTGACCTTGACCTTATTTTCAAGGTTACTACACTATAAATACTCAAAAAAAAGTGAGCCTTGTTAGTGCAGTATAAAGTTTGTGTACACATCTCTTTAACCAATGGATGGAATTTGACCAAACTAGCACAGATACATCATCAGGATGGGGGGAAGAAGTGATTAGATTTTGGTGACCTTGACCTTATTTTTATTTTCACTACATTATAAATACTCAAAAAGGAGCTTGAAGGAGCCTTCTTAATGAAGTGAAAAGTTTGTGTGCACATTATCTCTTTAACCAATGGCTGGAATTTGATCGAACTAGCACAGATACATCATAAGAATGGGGCAAAGAAGTGATTAGATTTTGGTGACCTTGAGGTCACCACACTATAAACACTCAAAAAAGTGAGCCTTGTTAATGCAGTAAAAAGTTTGTGTGCACATAGTCTTTTTAATCAATGGCTGGAATTTGACCAAACTAACACAGATACATCATCAGGATGGGGGGAAGAAGTGATTAGATTTTGGTGACCTTGACCTTATTTTCAAGGTCACTACATTATAAATACTCAAAAAGGAGCCTAAGGGATCCGTGTTAATGAAGTAAAAAGTTTGTGTGCACATTATCTCTTTAACCAATGGCTGGAATTTGATTGAACTAGCACAGATACATCATAAGAATGGGGCAAAGAAGTGATTAGATTTTGGTGACCTTGAGGTCACCACGCTATAAACACTCAAAAAAGTGAGCCTTGTTAATGCAGTAAAAAGTTTATGTGCACATAGTCTTTTTAACCAATGGCTGGAATTTGACCAAACTAACACAGATACATCATCAGGATGGGGAAAAGAAGTGATTAGATTTTGGTGACCTTGACCTTATTTTCAAGGTCACTACATTATAAATACTCAAAAAGTAGCCTTGTCAATGCAGTAAAATGTTTGTGTGCTCATTATCTCTTTTAACAAATAGCTGGAATTTGACCAAACTAGCACAGATACATCCTAAGGATGGGGGGAAGAATTGATTGGATTTTACTGACCTTGACCTTATTTTCAAGATCACTACACTATAGTTCATGAATCAATAGATGGCATTTGACCAAATTAGCACAGATATATCATTGGGATTGGGGAAAGAAGTGATAAGATTTCCCTGACCTTTATCTCATTTTCGAGGTCACACCGGCACTTCGAAACTCAAATTCTGATAGTAAAAAGCTTGTGTGCACACTATACCTTGAACCAACGGCTGGAATTTTAACAAACTAGCACCGATACATTGTTAGGACATGGGAAAGAAGTGATTAGATTTTGGTGGCTTTGACCTCTTTTTCAAGGTCACTACATTATAAAGACTCAAAAAAGGAGCCTTGTTAATGGAGTTAAAAGTTTGTGTGCACAATATCTCTTTAACCAATGACTGGAATTTGACCGAACTAGCACAGACACATCATAAAGATTGGCCAAAGAAGTGATTAGATTTTGGTGACCTTGATCTTATTTTCAAGGTCACTACATTAAAAATACTCAAAAAGGAGCCTTATTAATGCAGTAAAAAGTTTGTTTGCACATTATCTCTTTAACGAATAGATGGAATTTGACCAAACTAGCAAAGATACATCCTAAGGATGGAGGGAAGAATTGATTGGATTTTGGTGACCTTGACCTTATTTATAAGGTCAATACACTATAGATACGCGAAAAGTGAGCCTTGTCTGCACTCTATTTCATGAATCAATAGATGGCATTTGACCAAATTAGCACAAATACGAGGGATGTTCGAAATGAATTGCTTATTTCTATCTGGAGACTTCAAATTTCAAGTTAGCCCAAAAGTACTCATTTCATGCCCTCGAAGTACTCCCCGTGGCTAGAAATGCAAAGTTTGAGCCGATGTATCCACTTATTGAAGGCGTCACGGTATGCTGATTTGGGCACAGTAATAAGGTACTGATGAATGGCAGATCCAAGTGCCTGTCGGGACTGGTATTTCCGCCCAGCAAGGAATGCTTTCAATTTTGGAAACAAAAAGAAATCACATGGGGCAAGGTCTGGGGAATACGGGGGGTGAGGCAAAACAGTTACTTTTTCTTTCTTCAAAAACACTGTAACTATTGCGGAGGTATGAGCTGGGGCATTGTCATGTAGAAGACAGACATGTTTAAAACCAGTGGCAGGGCGTCGTTTCTGATAATACTTTTTCAGTTTCTTCAGTACTACATCTTTGTAGTACTTTCCGGTGATGCTTTTGCCCTTTTTCACTGGCACTTTTATTGCGACTCCTTCACCAGAGAAGATTGCATACAAAACCTTCTTTGTACTCAAAGAATGTTTGGCAATTATTGGACGTTTGCTGTGTTTAGTGGCCCAGATCTTATTGCTAACCTTTCTGACGGGCTCAAAATAATGGACCCAGGTTTCATCACCTGTGACGACATTGGCAAACTGCTTTTTGTCATCTGAAACATTTGAAGCAGCTTTTTGGCCACTTTAACACGTTGCCTCTTTTGCTCGTCAGTCAACAGATGTGGCACCCATCTAGCAGAAATCTTTCTGACTTTCAAATGCTTCTTCAAAATTAGGTGAACAGTTGATAGTGATATGCCTACCTTTTGTGCAATATTACAAACTGTAAATCTGGCATCTCCTTCAATGATTTCCTTTATTTTGGAAACGATTTCTTTACGAGATGCAGATTTTGGCCTACCTGATTTCGGTGCATTTTTGATGGACTCTAAACCAGACTCAAATTTCTTTTTCCACCGCCGAACTGAGTCATAAGACACACAAGAAGGTCCAAAAGCAGTAGAAATTTCAGTCATCAGCTTCTTCAAAGAACAACCAAGTTTTGAGCGAGCTTTGATATAAGCCCATATTTCATCTTTTTTGTCGACACTTCTATTAACCATTTTTACAGCAGTGGTCAATGACTGTGTGTATTCAAATGGCAAATTTTATGTCTTACACTTAGTCTAACATGTACATTTATATACCATTGTGTAGATATTAAATAGCCCTATACAGGTATGTATTGGTTTTTATCGTGCCCCATGTGGATATCGAGCTAGAGGACAATAAGCAATTCATTTCTAACATCCCTCGTACATCATTGGGATTGGGGAAAGAAGTGATAAGTTCCCTGACTTTTATCTCGTTTTCGAGGTAACACTGGCACTTTGAAAGTCAAATTTGATAGAAAAAAGCTTGTGTGCACACTATATCTTGAACCAATGACTGGAATTTTAACAAACTAGCACCGGTACATTGTTAGGACAAGGGAAAGAAGTGGTTAGATTTTGGTGGCTTTGACCTCTTTTTCAAGGTCACTACATTATCAAGACTCAAAAAGGAGCCTTGTTAATGGAGTAAAAAGTGTGTGTGCACAATATCTCTTTAACCAGTGGCTGGAATTTGACCGAACTAGCACAGAATATCATAAGGATGGGGCAAAGAAGTGATTAGACTTTGGTGACCTTGACCTTATTTTCAAGGTCACTACAGTATAAATACTCAAAAAAGTGAGCCTTGTTAATGCAGTAACAAGTTTATGTGCACATTATCCCTTTAACCAATGGATGGAATTTGACCAAACTAGCACAGGTACATCATCAGGATTGGGGAAAGAAGTGATTTGATTTTGGTGACCATAACCTTATTTTCAAGGTCACTACATTATAAATACTAAAAAAAGACCCTTGTTAATGAAGTACAAAGTTTGTATGCACAATATCTCTTTAACCAATGGCTGGAATTTGATTGAACTAGCACAAATACATTATAAGGATGAGGCAAAGAAGTGATTAGATTTTGGTGACCTTGACCTTATTTTCAAGGTCACTTCACTATAAATACTCAAACCAGTGAGCCTTGTTAATGCAGTAAAAATTTTATGTGCTCATTATCTCTTTAACCAATGGCTGAAATATGACCAAACTAGCACAGATACATCTTGAGGATGGAGAAAAGAATTGGTTTTATTTTGGTGACCTTGACCTTATTTTCAAGTTTACTACACTATAAATACTCAAAACATGAGCCTTATGTGCACTCTATTTCATGAATCAATAGATGGTATTAGACCTTATTAGCACAGATTGGGGAAAGAAGTGATTTTGGTGACCTTTTTCTCATTTTCAAGGTCACACTGGCACTTTGAAACTCAAATTTTGATAGAAAAAAGCTTGTATGCAAAGTATATCTTGAACCTATAGCTGGAATTTTAATAAACTAGCACCGATATATTGTTAGGACATGGGAAAGAAGTGATTAGATTTTGGTGACTTTGACCTCATTTTCAAGGTCACTACATTATAAAGACTCCAAAAATGAGCCTTTTAAAAAGTTTGTATGCACACTATCTCTATAACCAATGGCTGAAATTTGACCAAACTAGCATAGATACATCATCAGGATGGGGGAAAGAAATGGTTAGATTTTGGTGACCTTGACCTTATTTTTAAGGTCACTTCATAATAAATACTCAATAAGTGAGTCTTGTGTGCATCCTTACTCATGAATCAATAGATGGAATTTGACCAAGATATATTATTGGGATTTGGGAAAGAAGTGATTAGATTTTGATGACCTTTATCTCATTTTCAAGGTCACATTGGCACTTTGAAATAAATGTAAAATAGATTGCCTTTGGAAACAAAGAACACACTATAGATAAAAAAAAAAATGGGAGTCTTGGTTTTATTGAGACTCTTCATAAGCAGTATTATGAAGTTTGCAACACTGCTTACGCCCTCTAGCGTATACATGAGCAGAACTCCATTTTCAAAGATTCCACAATGGGCCCAATGATCCCAAAGGAAATGAAATATAATCTGCACTATGGTAAAGTACAGGGAGATGTTCTACCGCCGCCACACGGCACTAATACCAACTGCAGTGTAGTAGAATAAACGTAAAAATTTTGATAGAAAAAAGCTTGTGTGCACACTATTTCTTGAACCAATGGCTGGAATTTGACAAAACTAGCACAGATACATCATCAGGATGGGGGAAAGAAGTGATTAGATTTTGGTGACCTTGACCTTATTTTCAAGGTCACTAGATTATAAATACTCAAAAAGTGAGCCTTGTGTGCACTCTATCTTTTTTCATGCATATCTTGATTAGTATTATTAGGAATCTTAGCACTGTCCGACTGGAGACCAGGAGGTCGCGGGTTCAAACCCCCCTCCCACGAGATTGGCAACATTCTTTCATGGAGATTGATCTTGAAATATTTTCCACGGTCATTCTCTCCCTTCCGCTGATTCAAGAAGGGCAGTTGTCAGTTTCTGGCAAAAGAATGTGCACAATACTGGTTAACCGCTTAGAGGACTAAGCCTGCCCAGTAAACGTGTGGTTATGTAAACTGACCGCGCTCGACATGACCCCTTTGGGTTGACTGGGCCGTAAAACCTCAACACAAACAAACAAACACAGTTTGCATAACTGTTTATATTCATGAGATGCTGCGGCTACAGAAAAAGAAGGGTCAAGGGATCAATACTGTTATAGTTATTCCCCTTTGTTTTTTTTTAATATCCGTAATACTTCTGTTTTTCCTGTGTATCTTGCTTAATAATTTTAGGAATCTTGTTTTATTAGAGTTTGGTGACTTTGACCTTATTTTCAAGGCCACGCCGACACTTTGAAACTTAATTTTTTATAGAAAAAAAAGTTTTATGCGAGGGGTATCGAATAAGCACTGCTTATTGACAATAAGCGCTGCTTATTGACAATTTTCATTTTTGCAGCATGTTAATGGGTGCATCAAAATATGTTAAAAGAAACGAAAGGCTGGACCAGGTTTTAATTCATAAAAATGCATATGATGTGCAACATGGGAAAAAGGCCCTTATGCCATATGCGAACAGCTAAGGTACAGATGAGCATGCCCATCTGTACAGTCTGAGCTGGACATTCTCTGTTCAAGGACATATACTACACTATACTTTGGTTCTGTAAGCAGACAACTAAGCCCTGATCAGCCTGTGTGAATGAGGAGGCTGAGCATGGCCTACATTGTCCACAAATTGCATAAGGACCCTTTTCATTTGTGGCCCATCATATAGAAAAAAATGAACTTTCACATACAAAAAAAAATATAGGGGCAAAAAGATCTTGACACCTTGTGCAGTTTTAGGAAACTTTTATGAAAATCTGACTTCCTTTCTCTGGCACTTAAAATGTTAGTCATATGATCATTATCTAAATGTTAATAAACTACAACAGTTGTCATTTTTATACGCCCGTTTGAAAAACAGGACGTATTATGTTATGGGGTATGGTATCCGTCCATCCGTAAACTTTTTCGTTTCCGGCTAACTCCTCCTACAGTTTACATCCGATCAAGCTGAAACTTGGTATATAGTTAGACCATGATGTGGAGCAGCGCATAATATTTCGGAGTTACAGTCCACCAAATGTTTGCAGAGTTATGCCCCTTTGAAAATTTTCCGGTTAACTTCTACATTTTACATCCGATAAAGCTGAAACTTCATAAATAGTTAGACCATTAGTTAAACATATTGTTTCAAGGTTACAGTCCACGAAATATTGGCAGAGTTATGCCCCTTCGGAAATTTCTGTAAACTTTTTGTTTCCAGCTAACTCCTCCTACAGTTTACATCCGATCAAGCTGAAACTTGATTAGTAGTTAGACCATGATGTGGAGCAGTGCATATTGTTTCAAGGTTACAGTCCGCCAAATATTAGCAGAGTTATACCCCTTTGAAAATTTCTATTTTTTCGTTTCTGGCTAAATCCTCCTACAGTTTACACCTGATCAAGCTGAAACTTCATAGATAGTTACACGATGATGTGGAGCATCGCATATTGTTTCGAGGTTAGAGTGCACCAAATATTGGCATAGTTATGCCCCTTTGAAAATTTCTGTAAACTTTCCATTTCTGGCTAACTCCTCCTACAGTTTACATCCGATCAAGCTGAAACTTGATTTGTAGTTAGACCATGATGTGGAGCAGCGCATATTGTTTCAAGGTTACAGTCCACCAAATATTAGCAGAGTTAAACCCCTTTGAAAATTTCTATTAATTTTTCGTTTCCGGCTAAATCCTCCTACAGTTTACATCCAATCAAGCTGAAACTTTATAGATAGTTACATGATGATGTGGAGCAGTGCATATTATTTGGAGGTTACAGTACACCAAATATTTGCATATTTATGCCCCTTTGAAAGTTTTTGTAAACTTTTCGCAGCATATTGTTTAGAGGTAATAGTGTGCAAATTTTATTTTATAATAGGTATATTTTTTGCAAATAACTAAAGTTATGGCCATAGGGGCAAGTTTATTTATTTTTTTTTAACATCTTCTTTTATTATATTTGCAAGGAAATGTTGCCATTATTAAATCTTTATAAATACATTTATTAAATGATACAGAATTAAGAAGCTTGACTAATATTAAAACTGATTACCATAATTCTATTGGGATTTTTTTATTTTTTATTTTTTTATTTTTTCTTAATACTCTTCTAAGTTGGTTCTCTTGAAGAACAAAAATAAAATCAGAGAAAAACAAGTTAAAGGTTTACAAAAAAAAAATTCTTGCAGCATTTTTTTTTTTTTTTTTTGGTTGTTTATTTTTGTTTTGTTATTGTTTGGTCTGATATTGAAGTTTAGGAAAAACAAATCAGCCAAAGGCTCAAATGAGCTTATAATGTAGCCATGCTTCTGTCGTGTGTCCTCCATCCGAAAGCACTTCTTCCTAGATGCAGCAAACTTCTCCCTATTTCCCAGGAGGGAGAAGTCACTTCTCCCTTAATTTCTGGGCCCGCTTGGACCCTAGGTTATAGTTCACCAAATATCAGCAGAGCTATGCCCCAATGAATTTTTTTTTATTTTATTTATTTTTTTTTGTAATTCCACTTACAGTTTATATCAGGAGCACTGAATTATACAGGAGCCAGTTTATGTGCTATATCTTATTACTTGCCACGGGTGTATATTGCCCCTCTTGGCGGAGCTCTTGTTAAAGAATTAAACATGTCTATGTATACTTGGGGAAAAAAGAAATGCAAGTTCAAATTTTTAAATACTGAAAGTTTGTTTTTGAACAAACTGATCTAGTTTTCTGTATATGGTGACATTAGTGTACTTCCCCGTGTATGGATCACACAATATCACTGAAGCGTGAACACAGGCTACACAATATCGTTGTACCTGAATTTCATTATATCCGTGCTGCACGGGTAATGTCGCTTGGTAGAGACTTTAACACATTACCAAATCTAACTTTTGTCCATTTGTATCGGTTGCACAAAACGTTTGTTGTTTGAGTTTGTTGAGAGAAATGGTACGCTTATCGCAACTGGATAGGGGTAGAGCTATTGCTCTAATTTTGCTGGGTCGGTCACAATATGACATCGCGCAGCAATTTGGGGTGCACGAGTCGACGATAGTGCGCTTAGTTCAGCGTCTTAGAGCTACCGGTAGGTTAACTGACCGTCCTAGGAGCGGACGTCCAGTAGACGTATAGACGTATACATCTTGTACACCTTCGTAACAGGTTAAGGACGGCGACAGAGACCACAAGAGAAGTTATCGGAACACATGGCCGTCGTGTGTGTCCAAGGACAGTCAGAAATCGCTTGCGAGAGTTCGATTTAAGTCCACGCCATTCTTACCTGGGCCCGAACCTTACACCCAGGCGACTTCAACGCCACATGCAATGGCTGCGTGCCCATGTACCAAATCCGTTTCGACTGGCTGACTGGTGGTGTGTAATGTTCAGCGATGAGTCGCGATTTTCGCTTCAGCGGTCAGATAGGCAACAACGAGTGTATCGACGTCTTGGTGAGCGATATTCTGACGCTTGCGCTCGAGAAGTCGACAGATTTGGAGGAGGGGGGTCCGTAATGGTTTGGGGTGGGATTTCTCATGGGGTGAAAACGCTCCTAGTGGTTATTCAGGGTAATCTTACAGCCGTACGCTATCCAGATCAGGTGCTTATGCCTCACGTCCTCCCGCTTGTCAATGCTCATAATCTCACATTTCAGCATGACAATGCAAGACTGCATGTTGCCAGGGTTTGTCGCAACTTCCTCAACCAGAATAATGTCCAAGTGCTAGATTGGCCCCCATACAGTCCAGATTTAAACCCAATCGAGCACCTTTGGGATGCGTTGGACAGGAGGGTCAGGAAGCGCTTCAACGTACCGAACAACGTCGCACAGCTCCAGCTAGCTCTTATTCAAGAGTGGAATAATATCCCTCAAAGGACCATTGACAACTTAGTCGGGTCTATGGTTAGAAGAGTGAGAGCCGCGACAGCAGCTCGTGGTGGACACACACGCTATTGATACCCATTATTCAATAACGTTGGGTGTCTGTGTTTAACGCTATTTATTGCAAACGTCGTCTGCTATACGACACTAAACCAATAGCATTTAACAGAAAATGAAATAAAGAATTAAAAAATTAAACAATCAAATGAAATCCACAATTTTCTTTAAAAATACAACCCCAGAATTAATACTTGCGTTTCTTTTTTCCGCTAGTATATGTACTTACATAGGTATGTATGTATGTATGTATGTATGTATGTAAGCTTGTATGTATACTTACCATGTTTGATATTTAGAGTACATATTGTTTGGAATTACATGTTTGCATATCATCATTGCTTTTATTCCTTTAGGTTTTTGCTGCAATGGGAAACATACATATATATGGAGAAATGAATTTATGATGTGATGCACTCCAGTCTTGTTACAGCTTGAGAACTCAGTTATTTCAAACATGCTAAACTTCCTTAATATAAGTCAGACTTTGGTGATAAAATATGTTTTATGTTTTTTCCAAATTTGTCTATGCAATTTCTTTGTTTTATCACAGAATTCAACAAGTTATATTTTTCTTTTTATTTTGGAAGGAAACAATGGAGATGTGTGCAAGAGAAACTGAGTTCAAATCTATATTATTTTCACTGTGCTACTTCCATGCCGTTGTATGTGAACGCCGTAAGTTTGGAGCCCAGGGTTGGAATAGAGTGTATCCCTTCAATACTGGTGATCTGACAATAAGCGTTAATGTACTCTACAACTATCTAGAAGCCAACCCCAAGGTACCGTGGGAAGATCTGAGGTACCTCTTTGGAGAGATTATGTATGGCGGACATATCACTGATGACTGGGACAGAAAACTTGCTAGAACATACCTGGAAGTGTATATGCACCATGGGATGGTGAGCTGTATTTTCATTTTGGATATATGGTGGACAGTCATAGTTGGTACAATAGGTATCATGTGATTTTGTTACAGAGTTTAGGTAGACAATTTTTAATTTCTAGTCCTAACCAAAAAAGAGTGCACCAATTACAGTGCAGGTACCCCAAATCAAGAAATCTTGTGATGATCCTAATGCAAAACAAGTGTGATAGAAGAATAAGGGCTATTGGGGTCAGCTTTGTTACAGTAATACCCTTTGTTATTCTTACAGTTAGATATTTTTCCTTTAAAAGTTCTATATTATTTGTCTGATTTTGATAACATTAACACCATACTTGGTTCTTCATGCAATACAGGTGTGATAGGCAAAATAGAGGCTATTGTTTGCAGTTTGTAAGATAAATGCCCTTTGGTAACTCATTATGTCTCCCCCTGACAGGGGTGGAGACATATTGCTTTTGCTTCGGATGTAAGTCCCTCCATCATGCAATCATGTCCACTCTATAACTTGAAAACCATTCAAGATATTTTCATGAAACTTCATAGAAATAAAAAGCATCATCAGACAATGTGCAGACCACAAGAACTGTAACTCTTGTCTATACATTTTTGGAGCTGTTCCCCTTTCAAATTAGAGAATGGTAATTTTGTGTCAACTCTATAACTTAAAAACTGTTTAAGATCTTGTCATGAAACTTCATAGAAATATAAAGCATCATCAGACGACATGCAGAAGACAAGAACTGTAACTCTTATCTTTACATTTTTGTAGTTATTCTCTTTGAAATTTGACAATGGTCATTTTGTGTCCGCTCTGTAACTTGAAAACCATTCGAGATATTTTCATGAAACTTCATAGAAATATAAAGCATCATCAGATAACCTGCTGAACACAAGAACCATAACTCTTGTCTATACAGTTTTGTAGT
Organism: Anodontia alba; assembly: GCA_964016985.1. Classification (NCBI taxonomy): domain Eukaryota; kingdom Metazoa; phylum Mollusca; class Bivalvia; order Lucinida; family Lucinidae; genus Anodontia; species Anodontia alba. The sequence goes on along the minus strand of OZ024822.1, from coordinate 26,174,465 downwards.
TATTGGCCTTTGAAATTTGACAATGGTCATTTCGTGTCTGCTCTATATATTTCAAAACCCTTCAAGATATTTTCATGAAACTTCATAGAAACAGAAAGCATCATCAGACGACGTGCACAACACAAGAACTGTAACTTTTGTCTATAGTCTATAGTTTTATAGTTATTATGTCCCCACCCCCGCCCCCCGCCCCTTTAGGGTACAGAGACATATTGTTTCCCCGCTAGGCATCTGGCTGTCACAAAATCGTGTCCGCTCTATAAATTGAAAACCATTCAAGGTATCTTCAAGAAACTTCTTATAAATATCAATCAACATTAGATAACGTACAAAGCACAAGGACCATAACTCTTACATTAATACTTTTTGAGTTATTTTCCTTGAAACGTTGTCACAAAATTGTATCTGCTCTATAACAAATACAATTCAAGTTATCTTCATGAGACTTCAGATAAATATCAATCAACAGTAGACAATGTGCAGAGCACAAGAACCATAACTCTTGCATTTATACTTTTTGAGTTATTTCCCTTTGAAATCTATATGTCACAAAATCATGTCAGCTCTATAACTTAAAAATCATTCAAGCTATCTTTATGAAACTTCATATAAATATCAATCAATATTAGACGACCTACAGAGCGCAAGAAACATAACTCTTGCATTTATACTTTTTGAGTTATTCCCCTTGGAACTCTGTCACAAAATCGTGTCCGCTCTATAACTTGAAAACTGTTCTAGCTATCTTCATGAAACATCAGATTAATATTAATCAACATTAAACAATGTGCAGAGTGCAAGAAGTGTAACTTGCATTTGTACTTTTTGAGTTATTTCTCTTGGAACTTTTTCTGTCTGTCACAAATCATTCTGCTCTATAACTTGAAATTTCAAGCTATCTTCACAAAACTTCATATAAATATCAATCAACATTAGACAACCTGTAGAGTAGAACCATAACTCTTGCATTTATACTTTTTGAGTTATTTCCCTTGACACTTTGTCCTTCATAAAATAGTGTCCGCTCTGTAACTTGAAACCTGTTCAAGATATCTTAAGAAACTTCATGTAAATATCAATCAATATTAGACAATGTGCAGAGGCAAGAACCATAACTCCTGCATTTATACTTTTTGATTTATTTCCCTTGGAACTTTGTCCCAATGTGTCTGCTCTATAACTTGAAACGGTTCAAGATATGTTCATGAAACTTTATATGAATGTCAATCAACATTAGTGCAAGAATCATAACTCTTGCATTATACTTTTTGAGTTATTTCCCTTGGAATCTCCTTACTTAATATAAATGTTCGCTGAATGTACAAGCCAATATGACACCACAAAGGGGGAAGACATCTAGGTTTTTGTAAAAAAAAAACAAATTCTATTTCTCATTTTTTGTAGAAAAACAAATTCTAGTTCCCCTCTGAAATTTGACAATTGTCATTTTGTGTTCGCTGTATAACTTGAAAACCTTTCAAGATATTTTAACTGTACAATACATTAACCTATAGATAATGTGCTATTCTATTCTGTACTTCATACCTTCCACAGAAAAAAATGACATTTCAGTCATCTTAAAGAGTCTTAATCCAAAAGGTCCCTTAGGCAGTTACCTGTGTGAAGTCACTCTTCCCACTCTTTTGATCACAAACAGCAATGAAAATAAACAGGATTTTTTACCGGTGTAACAGTTTATCTTACCCCCCTGGGCAGCTTGCCCCCCGGGGTGGGGGGGGGGGGCAAGATACCCTGGGGTATCTTGCCCCCCACCTTGGGCAGCTTGCCCCTCACCCAGAAAACCTGGCAAACTCAATTCAAAATGATATTTATTTATTTTATTTTTTTATAACAAATTTATATCACACAATTATCAGAACAGTAGTAATGTATGTTTTTCATTATTTTACTTTTTATGGGAGGAGGTTGGGGCTAAGATACTGTAGCCTAAGCATTTTCCTCCCAAACTCAGAAGTCCTTGCAGTCATAGTTCAGAAAGATATTTTATCACTTTTTAATAGAATTTCCCATTGAACAGGTCATTAGAGAATTTCCAGTGTCTGATATTACCTATCTTCCTTCTAACAGGAAGGGGCTGGGGTAAAGATACCCTGGCCTGGGCAGCTTACCCCCCACCCCTAATAACTTGGCAAATTCCAATCTGAAAAGCTATTCAATCGTTTTAAAATTAAAATTCTAATGCACAGACAATAGAATGGTAGTAGAACCTGTTTTACCTATTTTTTCACTTTACTGGAAGGGATTGGTGCCAAAATACTGTGGTCAATAAGTTTCCTCCCAAGCTTAGAAAATCTTGTAAAAAAAATTAAAGTTCAGAACGTTATTTTTTTCTTTTTAAAACATTTTCCCATTTAAACAGGTTATTTGAATATTTCTAGTGCTGTAGTCGAGAGTGGGGGGGTGGGGAGGGGGGGTAAGATACCCTGTCCTGGGCAGCTTGTGCCCCGGAGGTGAAGATACCCTGGCTTGGGCAGCTTGCCCCCCACCCCTGGAATCTTGGCAAACTCCCATCTGAAAAGCTACTTAATCATTTTTAACTTAAAATTCTAATGCACAGATATTAGAATGGTAGTAGTACCTGCTTTTACCTACTTTTTTACTTTATGGAAAGGGATTGAGGCCAAAATACGGTGGCTCAATAAGTTTCCTCCCAAGCTCAGAAAATCTTGTAAACCAAATTAAAGTTCAGAATGTTATTTTTATCTTTTTAAAACAATTTCCCATTTAACAGGTCATCTGAATATTTCTATTGCTTTTTATTTTCTATCTTTCTTCAGATAGGCTGGGATGGGGGGCAAGATACCCTGGCCTGGGCAGCTTGCCCCCAAGGGGTGAAGATACCCTGGCCTGGGCAGCTTGTCCACCAGCCCTGGAAACTTGGCAAACTCTGATCTGAAAAGCTATTTAATCATTTTAAACTTAAAATTCTTATGCACAGACATTAGAATGATAATAGTACCTACATTTACCTACTTTTTCAATTTATGGAAAGGGATTAGGGCCAAAATACTGTGGCTAAGAAGTTTCCTCCCAAGCTCTGAAAATCTTGTAAACAAAATTCAAGTTCAGAATGTTATTTTTATCTTTTTAAAACAATTTCCCATTTAACAGGTCATTTGAAATCTTTCTTCAGATAGGCTGGGGTGGGGGGTAAGATACCCTGGCCTGGGCAGCTTGCCCCCTGGGGGCAAAGATACCCTGGCCTGGGCAGCTTGCCCCCCACCCCTAATAACTAGGCAAACTCCCATCTGAAAAGCTATTTAATCATTTTAAACTTAAAATTCTAATGCACAGACATTAAAATGGTAATAGTACCTGCTTTTACCTACATTTTCCCTTTACTGGAAGGGATTGAGGCCAAATTACTGTGGCCCAGGAGGTTTGCTCCCAAGCTCAGAAAATCTTGTAAACCAAATTAAAGTTCAGAATGTTATTTTTATCTTTTTAAAACAGTTTCCCATTTAACAGGTCATCTGAATATTTCTATTGCTTTTTATTTTCTATCTTTCTTCAGATAGGCTGGTGTGGGGGTTAAGATACCCTGACCTGGGCAGCTTGCCCCCCAGGGGTGAAGATACCCTGGCCTGGGTAGCTTGCCCCCCACCCCTTGAAACTTGGCAAACTCTCATCTGAAAAGCTATTTAATCATTTAAAACTTAAAATTCTAATGCACAGACATTAGAATGGTAATAGTACCTACATTTACCTACTTTTTCAATTTATGGAAAGGGATTGGGGCCAAAATACTATGGCTAAGAAGTTTCCTCCCAAGCTCAGAAAATCTTGTAAACAAAATTAAAGTTCAGAATGTTTTTTATCTTTTTTCAAACAATTTCCCACTTAACAGGTCATTTGAACATTTCTGTTGCTTTTTATTATCTATCTTTCTTCAGATATGCTGGGGTGCAGGGTAAGATACCCTGGCCTGGTTAGCTTGCCCCCCACCCCTGGAAACTTGGCAAACTCTCATCTGAAAAGCTATTTAATCATTTAAAACTTAAAATTCTAATGCACAGACATTAGAATGGTAATAGTACCTGCATTTACCTACTTTTTCAATTTATGGAAAGGGATTGGGGCCAAAATACTGTGTCTAAGAAGTTTTGTCCCAAGCTCAGAAAATCTTGTAAACAAAATTTAAGTTCAGAATGTTATTTTTATCTTTTTAAAACAATTTATTATCTATCTTTCTTCAGATAGGCTGGGGTGGGGGGTAAGATACCCTGGCCTGGGCAGCTTGCCCCCTGGGGGTGAAGATACCCTGGCCTGGGCAGCTTGTGCCCCCCACCCCTGGAAACATGGCAAATTCCAATCTGAAAAGCTATTTAATCATTTTAAACTTAAAATTCTAATGCACAGACATAAGAATGGTATTTTTTCCCTTTACGAGAAGGGATTGAGGCCTAATTACTGTGGCCCAAGAAGTTTGCTCCCAAGCTCAGAAATCTTGTAAACAAAATTAAAGTTCAGAATGTTATTTTTATCTTTTTAAAACAATTTCTCAATTAACAGGTCATTTGAATATTGTCATTTGAATATTTCTGTTACTTTTTATTATCTATCTTTCTTCAGATAGGCTGCGGTTGAGGGGTAAGATACCCTGGCCTGTGCAGCTTCTCCCCTGGGGGTGAAGATACCCTGGCCTGGGCAGCTTGCCCCCCACCCCTAGAAACTTGGCAAACTCAGATCAGACAAGCTATTTAATCATTTAAAACTTAAAATTCTAATGCACAGACATTAGAATGGTAGTAGTACCTGCTTTTACTTATTTTTACTGTATCTCTTTTTTTTCTGTATCACATGCCCCTCTCCTCTACATTGGGATAAAAATAGCACAGGTGCAAGCTTCTAAGGCTCTTAATTTCCTCCTATCCAGTAAAAGATGCGTACGTACATAAAAAATCAGTTTTGCCATGTTTCTGTTATAAGGATTTTTATTTAAAAGAAGAAATAACTTACTGAATTAAGTTGTGTAAGATTTTCTTGAGGCGGGGGTCAAGCTGCCCAAGCAAGGGTATCTTCACCCCGAGGGGGCAAGCTGCCCAGGCCATGGTATCTTACCCCCCACCCTTCCTGTTTAGAGAAAAATGGTTACTGGTCAATATTATGAATGTTCTAATGACTGTTCAATAGGAAAGTCTATTAAGTTATAAATTATCTTTTTGAATGGAGTCTGTCAGGTTTTCTGGCATAGGTGCAAGCTTCTAAGGCTCTCAATTTGCTCCTATCCAGTAAAAGATGTATATGTACATAAAAAATCAGTTTTGCCATGTTACTGTTATAAGGATTTTTATTTAAAAGAAGGAAAAAACTTACTGAATTAAGTTGTGTAAGATTTTCTTGAGGTGGGGGGCAAGCTGCCCAAGCCAGGGTATCTTCATCCCCAAGGGGCAAGCTACCCAGGCCATGGAATCTTCCCCCCCAACCCTTCCTGTTTAGAGAAAAATGGTTAATGGTCAATATTATGAATTTTCAAATGACTGTTCAATAGGAAAGTCTGTTAAGTGATAAACTATCTTTCTGAATGGAGGAAGAGTGGGGGGAGGGGGCTGGGGGACAAGCTGCCCAGACCAGGGTATCTTCACCCCTGTGGGGCAAGCTGCACAGGCCATGGTATCTTACCCCCACCCCTTTCTGTTTAGAGAAGAGTGGTTAATGGTCCATTTTATGACTATTCAAATGACTGTTCAAATGGAAAGTCTATTCAGTGATAAACTATCTTTTGGAATGGAGTCTGCCAGGTTTCCTGGCATAGTTGCTAGCTTCTAAGGCCACTATATTCTGGACCTCAATTTCCTCCTATCAGGTAAAAGATGCATATGCACATAAAAAATTAGTTTTTCCATGTATCTATCGTAAAGATTTTTATTTAAAAGGAATAAAATCTTTCTGAATAAAGTTCTGTCAGGTTTTCTAGGGGTGGGGGACAAGCTGCCTAGGCCACGGTATCTTACCCCCCGCCTCACCTCCAGCCATAGAAAACTAGTTGATGGTCAATATTATACATTTTATTCAAATGAATGTTAAATAAGAAAGTCTATTAAGTGATAAATTGTCTTTTAGAATGGAGTCTGCCAGCTTTTCTGGCATAGGTGCAAACTTCTAAAACCATTATATTCTGGCCCTCAATTCCCTCCTATCAGGAAAAAGATGCTTATGCAAACACATGTAAAAATCAGTTTTCCCATGTTTCTATTATAAGGATTTTATTTAAAAAAAAAAAATCTTTCTGCATTAAGTTCTGCCCAGGACAGGGTATCTTCACCCCCCGGGGGGCAAGCTGCCCAGAGGCAGCTTCACCCCCAGGGGGCAAGCTGCCCAGGGTGGGGGGCAAGATACCCCAGGGTATCTTCACCCCCAGGGGGCAAGCTGCCCAGAGGCAGCTTCATCCCCAGGGGGCAAGCTGCCCAGGATGCAAGATAAACCAGTACACCGGGTGATAAAAAATCTAAATTTCTCTCTTTTCTCTGGTCTATTTTCTTAGTTCATGTTTTCCTATGTTCCTTTATCATTCTTTTCACTGAAGATTCTATTATTTTCATTAAATCAATTTTCAGTATCTTGTCTTTTTTTTTTTTATCGTCGATTTGCGTCATACATTTTCGCGACTCGTATTTATTGGCACAACGCTTGTGTTCAGTTCCAAAGTTGTGCATAATAATTCAAATATTTATCTTGTTCTTTTTGTTCCAGGTTATCTATTGACTTGATCTGTAATAACTGGTCTAGTATTGGGATCTTGCAGACAACAGACTACTTATTCTGTGGAGAAGCTGATTTAGTACAGAAGTTGTCAATCTTTTTGGGTTATACGACAACTCTTTACTGATGAGAGCACCACCCTGCAAGGCTATACTGCCAGGGGTTAGACCCATCTGGGTGGCGACTTATGGGTGCGGAGAGTACCCAGAGTATAAGTCCACCAGTCACCGGTCAGCCAGTCACCGATCAACCAGTCACCAGTCAACTAGTCACTCTTCATCAGCTTCACCAGTCAACCAGGCACCAGGCGACCAGTCAACCCTGGAAATTTATCTCCAGTCAGCCAGGCACTGTGCTATCAGGTACCAGTCAACCAGGCACTGGGCAACCAGTCACTGGTCAACCAGTCACCAGTCAACCAGGCACCAGTCAATTCAGCAGGCACCAGTCATCAAATAACTGATTTGTTTGAACACCGGGTAGCCAATTATCAAGAAAAATGTCAGGAACAGATTGTGGACTGCTACATGACCTTTGCTGACCTTACCAAAGCATTTGACACAGTCAGTCGTGAGGGACTTTGGAAAATTATGGCCAAGTTTGGCTGTCCTGCCAAATTCATAGCAATGTTGCGGCAGTTCAATGATGGTATACTTGCAAGGGTCCAAAATGATGGCCAGTTTTCTGATCCATTTCCTGTGACAAATGGGGCTAAGCAAGGCTGTGTACTAGCTTCAACACTGTTCAGCATGATGTTTTCTGCCATGCTTACAGATGCTTTCCAGGAAGGTGACAATGGTATACCTATTAGATATTGCTTTGATGGGAATCTTTTCAACCTAAGAAGGTTGAGGAGAGGTCTGGGCGAAGTGATTAAACTCTGAATACATCAAAACATCATATATTTTGGTAAGCCATCAAAACACCAAGCTTTCAATGGATATACATGGGATAATAGTGCAGATGCAGATTAGACTGAAAGACCTGGGCCTGAACTGTTTTCTTCTTCTTCAAGTAACTACAGTTAATTTAAACATCCAGAATCTTGGGAGTTTTTACAATGGTTTGCAGATAGTATGATAGTAGAGAAAAAGATGTACTACCACATAATTCATAAACATAAAATAATTATTATACATATTCATGTTTTTGACAAACTCCAGACTGTCAGGTGAAAGAGAACAAGGGGGTAGTACACATATTTGAAAGATGAAAGAAAGAAAATACTGGAGAACCGCTTTTAGATATGACCCGGGTCTGAAAGAGGAATTGTAACGGGGTTAAAAAAAAAAGAAAAAAAAAAGAATAAAAATTTACAGATTTATAAAAAAAAAAAAAAAAAAAAGTTACACTGTACAGAATTAAAAAAAAAAAAAAAAAAGAAGGTTGCAAGCTAAATCTGAGGTGCAGACAGAGGTACTAGATGAGTTCCACTTTGCTGATGACATGGCAAAAGGTGCTCCAACAGAAGAGAAAATGCAAAATGGTGTGGATCAAGTATCTGATTCATGTGACAACTATGATCTCACAATCAGCATCAAAAAGACTGAGGTAGTATATCAGCCAACACCTGGAAAGCCTTACAAGGAGCCTAGCATCACAGTGAAAGGTCAACGACTGCAAGTGGTAGACAAGTTCACCTACCTTGGAAGCACATTGTCTAGAGTTGTGCACATTGATGATGGTCAATGCTAGAATTGCCAAAGCTAGTGCAGCAATTGGCCGGCTACGTGGAAGTATTTGGGATCGAAGTGGAATCAGACTGGACACAAAGCTGAAAGTATATAGATTGGTGGTGCTGCCGACTATTATTCACATGCGAAACTTGGAAAGTTTACCAACGGCATGCCAAAAGACTGAACCACTTCCATACAAGCTGTCATAGAAAACTTCTAAAGATCAAGTGGCAAGACAGGATTCCAGACACAGAAGTCCTGAAAAGTGTTACGTAATAAGGTTATCTATTGCTATGAGCATATAGTGTTTCTGTTTTCCTTCATAGAAAATAAAGTCTCTAAAAAGTTTTCATCTTTCTGTTTAATTACAATTTTCTAAAATTAATTAAATTCAATCAGTTGTCTCATCTCAGGCCCTACTCAGCCGCACCAGAGAGAGACACTGCCTAAAACATTTCCATTCGCATTGTGTTCTGACTTATCACACCAAAGAATAAGTAATAAGCGATAAGCAATAATCGCTTGACATGATCAAACCTTGACTATATATACTCTCCCGGGGCATTCCTAACATTTTGTTTTCCATGGTTGTTTATACATAACATTAAACTATGCAATTATTGTTGAAGGTCTCCTGACAATCATCAAGGCCATTTTGCAGTATTACTAAAGGATTGCACTAGGGTTAGTAACCAACAGAATGCTGTTGAAATAAGCAGAAATCTACATGATTTATACTATCTATAATTTGGACCAAAGATATTTACTTGTGAAACAGTTTATAACTGTTCTGCTTAAACAATAGTTTCCAAAATACTATTCAATTACCACTTTATTTGCAATATTTCTTACATTTATACATATTAATGCAGCAGTCTCAAGGTCTACTAACCAGTACGTTTTCTACATAGGGACATTTGATAACTTTAAAGTTAAAGTAGTAAAAACCTGCACGATGTCTTGTAAGTCTGCCATGTTCTTTTAAAATTTAATCTAAATTAATTTAATTTTAATTTATTTAATCATTTACTAATGACTTAATTAGTAAGAATGACCCAACATACAAAACATAGATACAAATAACGAAAGGCCTACCTTGCCTGGTGTAGCAGCAATGCTTTGTTGTCGGTCCATTTTTTACTTCAATATCAGTTCCCTTTTTTCCAGATCCAGCATCGCGGCACCAAAACGACAACCCTTGTTACGTAACAAGGTTATCTATTGCTATGATCGTGTAGTGTTTCTGTTTTCCTTCTTAGAAAATAAAGTCTCTAAAAAGTTTTCATCTTTCTTTTTTATTACAATTTTCTAAAATTAATTAAATTAAATCAGTTGTCTCATCTCTGGCCCTACTCAGCCGCATCAGAGAGAGACACTGCCTAAAACATTTCCATTCGCGTTGTGTTCTGACTTATCACACCAAAGAATAAGTAATAAGCGATAAGCAATAATCGCTTGACATGATCAAACCTTGACTATATATACTCTCCCGGGGCATTCCTAACATTTTGTTTTCCATGGTTGTTTATACATAACATTAAACTATGCAATTATTGTTGAAGGTCTCCTGACAATCATCAAGGCCATTTTGCAGTATTACAAAAGGATTGCACTAGGGTTAGTAACCAACAGAATGCTGTTGAAATAAGCAGAAATCTACATGATTTATACTATCTATAATTTGGACCAAAGATATTTACTTGTGAAACAGTTTATAACTGTTCTGCTTAAACAATAGTTTCCAAAATACTATTCAATTACCACTTTATTTGCAATATTTCTTACATTTATACATATTAATGCAGCAGTCTCAAGGTCTACTAACCAGTACGTTTTCTACATAGGGACATTTGATAACTTTAAAGTTAAAGTAGTAAAAACCTGCACGATGTCTTGTAAGTCTGCCATGTTCTTTTAAAATTTAATCTAAATTAATTTAATTTTAATTTATTTAATCATTTACTAATGACTTAATTAGTAAGAATGACCCAACATACAAAACATAGATACAAATAACGAAAGGCCTACCTTGCCTGGTGTAGCAGCAATGCTTTGTTGTCGGTCCATTTTTTACTTCAATATCAGTTCCCTTTTTTCCAGATCCAGCATCGCGGCACCAAAACGACAACCCTTGTTACGTAACAAGGTTATCTATTGCTATGATCGTGTAGTGTTTCTGTTTTCCTTCTTAGAAAATAAAGTCTCTAAAAAGTTTTCATCTTTCTTTTTTATTACAATTTTCTAAAATTAATTAAATTAAATCAGTTGTCTCATCTCTGGCCCTACTCAGCCGCATCAGAGAGAGACACTGCCTAAAACATTTCCATTCGCGTTGTGTTCTGACTTATCACACCAAAGAATAAGTAATAAGCGATAAGCAATAATCGCTTGACATGATCAAACCTTGACTATATATACTCTCCCGGGGCATTCCTAACATTTTGTTTTCCATGGTTGTTTATACATAACATTAAACTATGCAATTATTGTTGAAGGTCTCCTGACAATCATCGAGGCTATTTTGCAGTATTATGAAAGGATTGTACTAGGGTTAGTAACCAACAGAATGCTGTTGAAATAAGCAGAAATCTACATGATTTATACTATCTATAATTTGGACCAAAGATATTTACTTGTGAAACATTTTATAACTGTTCTGCTTAAACAATAGTTTCCAAAATACTATTCAATTACCACTTTATTTGCAATATTTCTTACATTTATACATATTAATGCAGCAGTCTCAAGGTCTACTAACCAGTACATTTTCTACATGTGATTCACGTGCAGGTGGCACCTGTTGCAACAGTAATCAAATATTCTAATATGTCAACAAGTGTTTTGCACAGAGTCCAACATAAACAAGTGGGCTTAACCTTTAAACAATGGATTTGAATAGTGTCCAACCCAAACAATAATGCATATAGGATGCCTCTGAGTACATTTTAACATTTTAGCCACCAATATATATGAAGGATAAAACTGATTCAGAATCAACTGTAAAAGATTCATACAGGATTTACGACCTCTCAACAATCTTTAAGTCATATCTATCTCATTTGTACGACCCATCAACATTGTTTTAGTCATACAAACAACCTGGGTAGACCCTGATTATACTATACACCCTGTGTAGACCCTGATTATGTTATAAAAGGGCAGGGATGCAGAGTGTACATACTCTTCTGAAACTGGCACAGTAAATATGGACAGGCCATGTTACCAGAATGCCTGATGAAAGTTTGCCAAAGAAAATCCTCTATGAAGAACTGTAAGTTGGAAAATGCTCCCATGGTGGTCAGAAGAAGCGATACAAGGACACCCTCAAAGCATCCCTTAAAGACTTCAACATACCAGCAGAGTCATGGGAACAGATTGCACAGGATCGTACAAAGTGGCGAGGCCTCATAAGAAGGAGAGCTGGTGAATACGAAGCAAAAAGAATCAGCGAAGCCGAGCAGAAACGTGCACAGCGGAAAGCCAGAGCTAAGGCATCACCAACAGAGCTTTCTTCCTCAGACCTCTCGTTCTATCTGCAACAGGAAGTTTAGAGCTAAGATTGGTCTCATCAGCCATCTTAGAACACACAAATAATAACACATCCATGGCTGCCATCTTGAAAATCTATTATTCCCTTCTTCTCCTGAATCAAAAGGCTTATTGACTTTAAACTTGGTAGGAAGCATCTTGTAGATCAAAAATAGCTAAAATAGTCCCTATTGGAAATCCAAGAGGGCCGCCATCTTTTTTATATATACTTATATAGGGAAAACCTTAAAAAATCTTTTTGTCTGAAACCAGAAGGCCCTGGCCTTTGATATTTGGTTTCATAGCTTCATCTAGTTCACATGTCTATTCAACAATAAGGCTCCATGCGATCATGCTTCTGTCCAGCACCCCTCAACCTGTCATCCGAAAACATTCATTTTCAACAAATTTTAAACAAACTTAGTCCTATGGAGAAAAATCATAGTCTTTTAGAATATACTAGAGACAATGACACTCAGGTGAGCGAATTAGAGCCCTCTGGGCCCTCTTGTTACAATATGCATCAGCAGACCTGATCTATAAATAGCTACTACGATGGTGTTTACTACACTGTACCTGTACACATATTCTGATGAAGAAACTGCTTCGTGTACTGGATTTAAAAAATTGCTGTTCTCGCAAGACTTTTGTTTCTAATAAGTGCCTCCTCTTTTCATTTTTTTAGCGCTTGGTGTGCTAAATGGGGCGAATAAGGTATGTGTTATATGATTTGTGATGTAATTTTTAGCTCACCTGAGCACAAAGTGCTCATGATGAGCTATTGTGGTCAGTCAATGTCCGTCATGCGGCGTCAACAATTGCTTTAAAAGCCTACTCCTCCTACACCCCTGGGCCAATTGACTCAATACTTGGTAGGAAGCATCTAGGTGATTTAAAGATCAAAAAAAGCTAAAATTGTTCCGATCGGAAATCTAAGATGGCCGCCATGGCCACCAACTTGAAAATCTATTTTTCGCTTTTTCTCCTGAACCGAAAGGTCAATTGACTCCAAACTTGCTAGAAAGCATTGGGTGACTTGTATATCAAACACAGCAAAAATCCTGCCGATCAGAAATCCAAGATGGCGGCCATGGCAGCCATCTTAAAAATCTATTTTTCCCTTCTTCTCCTAAACCCAAAAGCCAATTGACTCCAAACATAGTAGGAAGCATTGGGGTGACATAGATCAAAAATAGCTAAAATCATTCCTATCGGAAATTCAAGATGGCAGCCATGGCAGCCATCTTGAAAATCGGTTTTTTGCTTCTTCTCCTGAACTGAAAGGCCAATTGACTCCAAACCTGCTAGGAAGCATCGGGGTGACTTGTAGGTCAAAAATAGCTAAAATCATGCCAATAGTAAATCCAAGATGGGGGCCATCTTGAAATATTTTTTTCGCTTCTTCTCCTAACAGCAAATGCCAATTGACTTGAAACTTGGTAGGAAGCATCAGAGTGACTTGTAGATCAAAAGTAGCTAAAATTGTTCCAATCAGAAATCCAAGATGGCCGCCATCTTAAAAATCTTTTTTTTGCTTCTTCTCCTGACCCGAAAGGCCAATTGACTCCAAACTTGGCAGGAAGCATCAGGGTGACTTGTAGATCAAAAATAGCTAAAATCATGCTGATCGGAAATCCAAAATGGCCGTCATGGTGGCCATCTTGAAAGTCTTTTTTTCGCTTCTTCTCCTAAACCCAAAATCCAACTGACTTGAAATTTGGTTGGAAGCATTGGGGTGACTTATAGATTGAAAATGGCTAAAATAGTTCTGATCGGAAATCCAAGATGGTCACCATGGCAGCCATCTTGAAAATCTATTTTTCACTTCTTCTCCTGAACTGAAAGGCTTATTGACTTTAATCTAGGTAGGAAGCATCAGGGTGACCTGTTGATCAAAAATAACTAAAATCGCCCCTATCAGAAATCCAAGATGGCCGCCATGACAGCCATCTTGAAAATCTATTTTTCGCTTCTTCTCCTGAACTGAAAGGGCCGTTTGACTTGAAACTTGGTAGGAAGCTTTCGGGTGACTTGTAGATCTAAAATAGCTTAAATTGTTTGGATCAGAAATCCAAGATGGCAGTCATGGCAGCCATCTTGAAACTCTTTTTTTTCGCTTATTTTCCTGAATCAAAGGGCCAGTTGATTTGAAAATTGGTAGGAAGCTTCGGGATGACTTGTAGATATAAAAATAGCTAAAATTGTTCCGATCAGAAATCAAAGATGGTGGCCATCTTGAAAATCTATTTTTCCCTTCTTCTTCTGAACTGAAAGGCCAATTGACTCGAAACTTGGTAGGAAGCATCAGGGTGACTTGTAGATCAAAAATAGCTCAAATCGTTGCGATAGGAAATCCCAGATTGCGGCTATGGCGGCCATCTTGAAAGTCTGTTTTGAACTTTTTCTGCTGACCCGAAAGGGCAATTGACTCAAAGTTTATTGGAAGTATCGAGGTGAGTTGTAGGTCAACAGTAGCTAAAAGCATTCTGATTGGAAATTCAAGATAGCTGCATCTTGTTTATGTTTATTATATTTCCCTACTACTGTGCTGTTTATATGTATAAAATCATGATTCTTCAGAAACCACTTAGCCAATTGCCACCAAATTTCACATTGATCCTACTGTTGAAATGTGATTGAGAGTTTGTTCAAATGATCACGCTCCATTGACTGTCATGCCATATATAATATTCTTCTTCAAAGTTAAGAACTGCTTAAAGAATGATCTTTTCATTAGTAGCGATGACAGGACTGGAAAAATGTTGCATAACATCTGCATATCTGCAGTGGCTATGTCACTCAGGTGAGCGACCCATGGCCCGTGGGCTTCTTGTTAAAGTTATACAGCAATTAAAGGGTTTTAAATTTGCAGTTGGATGGTGAACTATACTTGGCTCCAGGATTTCCAATTCCACCTAATACAGACTACAAGGGTTATCACAGTTATATTGATGAGTGTATCCCACCTGAGACACCCTATTTATATGGTCTACACCCCAATGCTGAGATCGAGTTCTTGACTTCAACCTCAGACAATGTGTTTAGGGTTGTATTTGAGATGCAACCTCGTGACAGTGGAGCAGGAGCTGGTGGTGGTGTTAGTAGAGAAGAGAAGGTAAAACTGTTAACTGTTTCAGCTTTGCTGGGGAAAAGAATCCTCCTGGTGTATTGCAGATAATGAACACCCATAGTCTGATCAGATCATCCACTCTCTGCTTACAAATTCTGTTAAATTTACCATTGCATCATCTTTGCATTTTTCTTGTGCTTCTAAATCTCATTTTGCTTGACAGGTTCCATTTAAGCTTTGTCATTGGAAAAGGATACTTTGTTACATCATACTTTAAGCAATGGGAATTAATGCTGCTGTACCCTCTGTTCTTCCATGGATCTGTCCAATGATTAATTGAAGACCAGACTCAGTATTAAGAAGATAATATATGGGCTTTGTCTAATATGCTATATTGGTCATGATCTATTATCTAAGAAATTTAAAATGGAATTGCAGGAAGACTGAGTGCTATTTGTGATTCATCTGTCAGTTTTTAAATTACTGTTGCTGATTAACCAGACATTTAGACAGTTAGAACCACAAGTTGATTATCTGTTGTATTTGTGTGAAGGCATGATATCTTACAGTTATTTCATGCTTATTTGGGGAATAGGCAAAGGAACTACCGGAGATGCCCTGGACAACTTAATGAACCTGAGACCAAAGGGCTGTCTATGGTGCATAGAGCTGTTCACAGTACCAAGGGCTAGTAGATTTGACTATTTTGCAAAATATCTATGGAATAACTGTTTCATTACCCAACCATTGCTGAAAATTACTGTAAGGGCAAGCTTAATTAGCATGCGATGTTACACAAACATTACCTTGTGATATTATTTTAATTAGAAAACCTTTATTTTGGGCAAATTATCATATGTATAGAAGATCAGACATATAAGTGAACAGAGGGATGGAATGACACCTATATATCCCCACAGCATAGTTTGTATGCGTGGGGGGTGTGGGGGGGGGGGGTATAAAAAGTTTCTCTGACAAAGGAAGCAAAGTCTTGGGTCAACTATAATATTGAGACACAGTACGTGAAAGACCCAGATTTGTGAATTCACACATGTCTGCCAAAGCAGGTATATACGGCACAGAAACTGGAAACATACAAGAATGGCAACTATGGGTTTCTTACTTTTGGAATTATCTCCCCTTCTTGTGTTTGAATTTGATTTCATGTCCACTCTGTAACATGAATATCCTTCGGAATATTTTGATGATACTTGGTAGAAATGTAGAAGAGGATGAGATGAAGTGGTGCGTACAAGAATGACAACTCTGTCTTTCTTACTTTTAGAGTTATCTCACCTTCTTGCCTTTGAATTGATTTCCTGTCCACTCTGTTACTCTAATACCCTTTGAATTATTTTAATTTTACTTGGTAGAAATGTAGAACAGAATGAGACGGCATGTTGCATACAAGAATGCCAACTCTAGCTTTCTTACTTTTGGAGTTATCTCCCCTTCTTGTGTTTGAATTTGATTTTGTGTCTGCTCTGTAAGTCAAATACCCTTCACAATATTATGTTCCCCTAGCTACCAAAGTCAGGGGAGATGACATTGTTTTTGGGACGGATCCCGTCGGTGTCGGCATAAAACTTCTTGTCCACTCTGTAACTTGAATACCCTTTTGAATATTTTGATGATACGTGATAGAAATGTAGATCAGGACAAGATGACGTGTCGCATACAAGATTGACAACTCTGGCTTTCTTACTTTTGGAGTTATCTCCCTTTGTTTTATTTGAAAAAGATTTCATGTCCGCTCTGTAACTGGAATACTTTTTTGAATATGTCTATGATACTTGGCAGAAATGTAGAACAGGACCAGACAACGTGTCGCATGTACAAGAATGACAACTCTGCATTCTTACTTTTGGCATTATCTCCCTTTGTTATATTTGACAGTGATAATCATCCCATCGATTTGGTTTCCGCTCTGTAAGTCAAAGACCCTTTGGAATATTTTTATGGTACTTAGTAGAAATGTAGAACAGGACCAGATGACATGTCACGTACAAAAATACAACTCTGCCTTTCTTATTTTGGCGTTATCTCCCTTTGTTATGTCTGACAGTGATTATCCATTGATTTCCTGTCCGCTCTGTAAGTCAAAGACCCTTTGGAATGTTTTTATGATACTTGGTAGGAATGTAGAACAGGACCAGACAACGTGTCATGTACAAGAATGACAACTTTGCCTTTCTTACTTTTGCTGTTATCTCCCTTAGTTATGTCTGATTATTCATTGATTTTGTGTCTGTTCTGTAAGTCAAAGACCCTTGGGAATATTTTTTGTTAACTTGGTAGAAATGTAGAACAGGACAAGACGATTTGTTGCATACAAGAATGACAACTCTGGCTTTCTTACTTTTGGAGTTATCTCCCTTTGTTTTATTTGAAATAGATTTCTCGTCTGCTCTGTAACTGAAATACCCTTCAGAATATTTTGATGATACCTTGTAGAACTGTAGAATAAGACAAGACGATGTGTTACTTACAAGAATGACAACTCTGCTATCCTTACTTTTGCTGTTATCTCCCTTTGTTATATTTGAAACTGATTGTGCATTGATTTAGTGTCCGCTATGTAAGTCAAACATTCTTTGGAATATTTTGATGATACTTGGTAGTAATGAAGAACAGGACCAGACGACATGTCACATACAAGTATGGCTTTTTTAGCTCACCTGAAATATGCTCAGGATGAACTATAGGGATCACTTTTTGTCTGTTGTCCATCCGTGCATCTGCCAGTCCATTAACACTTTCAAAGGACAACTCCTCCAGAGCCATTGATGCCTTTTGTCCCTAATTTGGTAAGAATGTTGCTTTGGCAGGGGATTTGAAAATAGCTAAAAATATGGTGATCTGGCTTTTAGTTTGTTTCCATGGCAACAGAAAGCTCCCATAGGCTTATAATGTGAAAATGGTTAAATTGCATTTTCTCCATAACCCCTGAAGTTATGTTAACTATATTTGGCAGTTATGATCATCTGATGATTGTCTACCCAGTTTATGTGTTTTTTTTACCAGCAGCCATTGTGTTTGGTTACCATGGCAACATTCAATTTTGAAAAAGGATTTTTTTTTTAAATGTCAACTCCTTCAAAACCACTGAAGCAGTATGACTCTAATTTGATACGAATATTGCTTGGGTGAGGGCATTTCAAAATAGCTAAAATTTTGGTGATCTGCCTCTTAGTTTGATTGCATGGCAACAGAAATCTCCCTTACATTTATCATTGGAAATGGTTAAATTGCATTTTCTCCATAACCACTGAAATGATGTGAACCATATTTGGCAGTTATGATCATCTGATGATTGTCTACCCATTTATATTTGTTTTATGACCAGCAGCCATTTTGTTTGGTTGCCATGGCAACATTCAATTTTGAAAAAGGATTTTTTTAAATGACAACTCCTTCAAAAGCACTGAAGCCGTATGATTCTAATTTGGTACAAATGTTGCTTGGATAAGGACAATTTAAAATATTCAAAATTGTGGTGATCTGCCTCTTGGTTTTGTTGCCATGGCAACAGAATACGCTCATAGATTTATAATGGGAAAATGGTTAAAATGCATTTTTTACATAATCAGAGAAGTAATGTAAACCAGATTTGGCAGTTCTGATCATTAGATGAATGGCTACTAAGTTTATGTGTTTGATGACCAGTAGCCGTTTTGTTTGGTTGCCATGGCAACATTAAATTAAAAAAAAAAAGACAGGATTTTTTTTAAATGACAACTCCTCTAAAACCACTGAAGCAGTAGGACTCTAATTTGGTACAAATGTTGTTTGGCTAAGGACAACTCAGAATAGCGAAAAGTTTGGCAGTGTGCCCCATGGTATGGATGCCATGGCAACAGAAAGCTCCCATAGACTTATAATGGGAAACTGGTTAAATTGCTCTTTCTCCATAACCAGTGAAGTGATGTGAGTCTTATTTGGCAGTTATGATCATCTGATGATCATCTACCTAGTTTATATGTTTTATGACCAGTGGCCATTTTGTTTGGTTGCCACGACAACATCAATTTTGAAAAAGGAATTTCAAATGACAACTTCCAAACCCCTGAAGCATTATGACTCTAATTTGGTACAAAAGTTGCTAGGGTAAGGGCAATTCAAAATAGCTAAAATTATGGTGGTCTGCCTTTTGGTTTGGTAGCCATGGCAACAGAAAACTCCCTTAGACTTACAATGGGAAATGGTTAAATTGCACTTTCTCTATAACCACTGAAGTGATTTTGAGCCATATTTGGCAGTTATGATCATCTGATGATTGTCTACCCAGTTTATATGTTTAATGACTGGTGGCCATTTTGTTTGCTTGCCACGGCAACATTCATAATTTGGTACAAAAATTTGTTTGGGTAAGAGCAATTCAAAATAGCTAAAATTATGGTGGTCTGCCTTTTGGTTTGAAAGCTCCCATTGACTTAGAATTCCCCCCCCCCCCACCCCCCTACACACACACACACACAAAAGTGGCAAGTGTTATACCGTCTGAAATTTTGAGTGAGTTCGTCTGTTTGGGCAAACAGTCAAGGTTAAGGGGCTATTATTGGTCTATTTTGGACATAATTATGAGGTATTTTGAGGTTTATTCCGTTTAAAAAGCATGAGCTAGCCCCTAAACCAAAAAAATAATAATTTGAAGAAGAAGAATATGTAAAACACACATTCTTCTTCTTCAAAACCAAGAACTGCTTAAATCATAATCCTTCCATTAGTTGCAACGACAGAATTGAAAAAATATTGCATAACAAATGCATACCTGCAGTGGCTATTTTACTCAGGTGAGCGAGTCGTGGCCCGTGGGCCTCTTGTTTACTTTTGGAATTATCTCCCCTTCTTGTGTTTGAATTTGATTTCTTGTCTCTGCTCTGTAACAAGAATACCCTGCGGAATATTTTCATGATGCTTGGTACAAATGTAGAACAGGACTTGATGACGTGTTGCGTACAAGAATGACAACTCTGGTAGGATTGGGCTGGGGGGTGGGGGTGGGGGGAGAGGGGGGAGCATTTGTTTTGTTTTGTTTTTTTCCAAAAAATCCTTTTCTAGTTTTGATGATACTTGGTAGAAATCTAGAACAGGACGAGCTGATGTGTCGCCTACAAGAGTGACAACTCTGGCAGGGTTGGGGGGAACATGTTTTTTTTGTTTGTTTGTTGTTTTTTTGTTTTTTTTTCTAGTTTATACCCTTTTCTCCTGTGCTAGGTTATATGTGATAGCTTATATCCTAGTTAACTTACTGTACAATGCAATACTCAAAAGGGGAGACATTCTTTTTCATCTGGATAAAAATTTTAGTTAATAAATTATTTATTATAGAGAAAATAATACAATACCCAGTTTTATTTTATTTAAGTATAAAAGAACTTTCATTTTAAGCAGGCTGGGTGGAATGCATAAGACAATTAGTTAGAATCCTGTTTGGATCAGGAAAATTTTGGGACTGTTAGAGCTCATATTTGAATTGACTGGGTTGAGTTTATAGTAGACATGGAGGCAGCTGATGATAGACATAGGCTTCAAGAGCACATACAGTTAAAGTGAAACAGAATTTTTAGCTCACCTGAGCCAAAGGCTCAGGATTTTTGGCTCAGGATTACCTATTGTGATCACTCCCATCGTCCATCTATCCACACCCCTTCATAAGAAATTTAAGAGAGTTTCTTCAACAAGGAAGGTGATAAACTCTATCTTTTGGGATAGTAAGGGCATCATGTTGGATTATCTTGAGGAAGGTTGCATGATAAATGGTGCATATTATGCAGAAGGTGGCTGCATCAGGAGATTGTGAAGAAAAGAAAACAAAAGTTGACTCCAGGTGTTCTGCTTTTGCAAGATAATGCACCAGCCCACACTCCTCAAGTTGCTATGGCTGCTGCGACTAAATGCAGCTTCGAGGTCCTTCCTGGTCCCCTGTATTCTCCAGATTTAGCCCTTTGGACTTCTGTCTGTTTCCAAATCTGAAACTTAACCTTCATGGTAGGAACTTTAGAGGCAATGAAGGCGTCATAGATGCTGTTGACAAGTACTTGGGCAGACCAGGAAGGATGCTTCTATTTGAAGGGATAAGCAAACTGGAACAGCATAGGAGGAAGTGCATCGAGGCAAAGGGAGATTATATTGAGAAATAATAGCACAATTTCTGTTCTTGACCATTCCCAGTGTGGTCGTACTGCCATGATGACACAGAGGCAAAGAACAATTTAGTAAAAAATCTGTTTAATTTTTGAGGACATGAGAGTAAGGGAATAATGACACACTGAATATCACTGCATTGTTAATTAAAAGGCAGACAATTTGCATTTCAAACATCTTTAAACTTTAAACTTTATTTCAAAGGCATAGCAGCACCACTATAAAAAACAGTTAAAAGTGATTTATTTTTCGTTTACCTTTTGAATTCATTTTCAAAGTCACAGGTGCACTGTTGTGTGTGTGTGTGTGTGTGTGTGTTGTGGGGGGAGGGTGGGGGCGGCCTGTCTTTTTCTGAAAACACTGTTACTACTAATATTTGGGTTACAACACCATGCTGTATGAATTAAATTTATGTACAATTCTGCATCATTCCATCACCTTTAATTTCCTATCACTGATGGTTAGAATGGGTGAATTGGTAGTCATGTCAATGTATTTTTGCCGGTTGTGCACCTTGGTCTTGGTAGCTCAGTTGGATGTGCATCTGACTGGTGATCAGGAGGTTGCGGGTTCGACACTCGCCGGGTCGGCAACATTTTTTCGTAGAGATTTGATCGTGAAATATTTTCTACCGTCATTCTCTCCCTTCCGCTGATTCAAGAAGGGCAGTTGTCAGTTTCTGGCAAAAGAATGTGCACAATACTGGTTAACCACTTAGAGGACTAAGCCTGCCCAGTAAAAGTGTGGTTCTGTTAATACAATTATATAAGAAAGGTATGCCCATGGCCTAGTGTTCTCTTTTTAAAAATGTTTTACAGTTTGTCAATTTTAATATCTGACAACCACAAATCTTGTAACCAAATATGATTTGTTTAGAAGATGATCTACAATATCTTATTAAACTGAGTCTCAGTAGCTCATTTTCATATTGCATGTACATTTTATGTGATACTTTTTTGAAGTAGAATGTTACTGTTTACTTTGTGGTTAGATTATCTATTATCTTAACAGGCAAAAGGCACAGTAAGCATTTCATTGATTTCTTATATTTTGTTTTCATTGTTTTGTTTTCCCTTAGATCAAATCAGCCTTGGATGAAATATTGGAGAAATTACCAGAAGAGTTCAACATGATAGAGATAATGGCAAAGGTCCCTGTAGAAGAACGTACACCATATGTTGTTGTAGCATTCCAGGAGTGTGACCGTATGAATTTACTCACAGTTGAAATCAGGAGATCTTTAAAAGAATTGGATCTTGGTCTGAAGGTAGAAACTGTGTGTTTGTAAGGGGGAGGGGATGAGCAAAAGATAAGGAAGAACTGGATCTTGATATAAAGCTATAAGGCCAAGAAAAATATATGTTCTGTTTCTGATTTCATCACCAATTTGCCATAGGGTCGGTAGGTCAACAACTTTATTTTTTCTCTCTCTTTTTATACCCCACCACACAATAGTGGCGGGGTATTATGGTTTCACGTTGGTTGTCCGTGAGTCCGTCCATCCGCCGTACATCCGTCCGTCCGTTTTTCGTTTCGGGATGATAACTTGAGTAAACATCGATAGATTTTCACCAAACTTGGTATGTGCATTGATATTATGGAGTTTGGTTTGGGATTGCTAATGGGCAAATTTTATCACATTTTTACGGAGATCTGCCCCAGACACGCCCATATTTTTGTTTCCGGATGAATACTTGAGTAAATAACAAGGGATTTTCATCAAATTTGCTATATGCATTGACATTAAGGAGATCTGGTTTGGGATTGATAATTGGCAAATTTCGTCAAATTTTTAAGGATTTATCTGCCAGAGACACGCCCATATTTTCGTTTCCGGATGATAACTTTAGTAAATAACAAGGGACTTTAACCAAACTTGCTATATGTATTGACAGTAAGAAGATCAGGTTTGGAATTGCTAATGGGCAAATTTCGTCAAAGTTTTATGGAGTTATCTGCCTGAGACACGTCCATATTTTCATTTCTGGATGATAACTTGAGTAAATAACAAGGCCTTTTGACCAAACTTGCTATATGCATTGATATTATCAAGATCTGCTTTAGGATTGTTATCTGTCCATTGATATTGTCAAGATCTGCTTTAGGATTGTTATCTGTCCCTCGGTCATTTTCTTTCCAGACACTTTGGCAACAATAACTTTAATACATAAACAAATAATTGCTATGGCGGGGTATTATGCTTGCGGTGCTTTTTTTTTTTTTAGCTCACCTGGAGCAAGCTCCAGGTCAGCTTATGCCATGGCCTGTTGTCCGTCGTCCGTCCGTCATTTACTTTTCACATTTTCGACATCTCCTCCAGAACCATAAGTTGGATTGAGCTGAAACTTGATGGGAGGCATTGTAGCAACAAGAAAATTTAGATGGTGGCCATTCAATTGAGCTGAAAATTGATGGGAGGCATCACAGTGACACAGAGATTCAGAATTGCTAAAATCCTTCCGTTCGGCAGCCATCTTGAAATTCTTCAGTGCCATACCTAGTGGATAACTAATCTGTATGAGCCTCCACACGGCACCCCTGTATGTGCAAGCCCCACAAAAGGCCATCAGACCGACATCGTCCTGATGTCGAAATGTCGGAGTGCGTTTGCTGGGTCATACCGTTTAATGCACCGGTCAATGCCCCCTTGAGGTGTGGCAGGGACACCCTGGGAGTCAGACCAGAAAATTCCCTACCCATGGGAATTCGACAGAACACTGATAGAGGGGTGAGATTTTATATACACAAATGTGGGATTTTAAAAGTAATTATCTGACGTTTGAATGCCTGCCTGGGGAATTTTCAACACAAAACCACGACCCACGGGTAGGAGAGCAGACTTTCAACCTTCGAAAATATGTCCAACTCCCCAGGGCAATCCCACCCACACTCCGTTTGCGCGAAAATATTGACCAGTGCACTAAGAACCCACAATTTAACAATCATCGTATACACTTATTGTGACCTCAGAATGTGACTGGTCTTAGTACCCGAAATAATGCACATTTTGATTCATTTCTCAATTCATATCCCTGTTACCATTACAAACAATATTAATTATCAATTTCCAAACAATAACAAGTATTAAGACGCCCTTTGAAAAAAACTGGTTCTTTTTTCTTTCATTCGCGACTCCATTGTTCGCTCGCACAAGGGAATGATCAATTCCAAATACCTTGATAAGTAGCGAGGGTTTCTGATCAGACTGTGCAGGATGCTCAAGCTGATCTAAGGTCTCACTATGCTTTTGCGATAAGGTACATTTTCTCACAATGGACTTCAAATACGAAAGATAATTAATCTGTACAAATGACCCAATAGTATGATCAAAATTCAGTCTACATTTAGCAGTCACTACTATGTCGGTCAGTCTTGCATTTATAGTGTGTATTAAACCTGTAAATCTTTATTTTTACCTTGTAGGACGAACATAAATTCACCAGAAGACACATGGCTGAAAGTGGACAGTTAATCCTTTTGTATTAACCATCAAGCGTAAACTGTAGACCCATTAACACTAAGGAGACTGTGGACAATAAAGATCAAAGTATAAATGAACAGAATAAAAAAAAACAAAAAAAAACCCCCAAAAAACAATGGAAGTATCATGACTATGCAATATAAATTGGTGCAGAGCCACCAGTACAGCTGAGAGAAAGTTTTGTCTAGTCTCACACATAAATACCTGAACTTAGAAACACAACAGGCACACCACGTTCCCATGCGTGCCATCTAGACGTCCTAACCCTTCAATGCATAACGTCCCGCAAAAGGGAGTTTTGCAAACAGTGCATATAAAGATCAAACGACACAAAATGTGGCTTCCAATCAGGGTCTACATAGTTTGCATTAAACATAGAGATTTCTTCAAAGCATAAAAATAGTAAACTACACAAAGATCTTTTCCATTAGAAATAGACCTGTCCTAATCATTTGGTTAGAAGAGCTCATTCGGCATAAATTTTGAAACTTTGAGTGTAACAATATGTTTTCTAAATTCTATTAATTCCTGCGACCTTAGTGCTTCCAGGTACAGCGTTTGTAGTCATCTCTGAAGCACACTCTTAAATAATAAGTCTATATCTAAAACTGTCAGCATATTTCAGTATAAAAACGTCATATATGTCATTATAAGCACAACAGAGTTCATGTTTATCAGTGTTAAGCTGCAACCAACACAGATATAAATATGAGCCCGTCTGGTGGCCTGTGACTCCTGGTTTCCACGTTCTGTTTGTGTTTGTGTTGAGGTTTTACGGCCCAGTCAACCCAATGGGGTCATGTCAAGTGTGGTCAGTTTACCTAACCACACGTTTACTGGGCAGGCTTAGTCCTCTAAGCGGTTAACCAGTATTATGCACATTCTTTTGCCAGAAACTGACAAACGCCTTTCTTGAATCAGTGGAAGGGAGAGAACCAGAAGCCTCAAGCCTCCAGACAAAGTACACATTCCTTCCTTTTCTCATTCTGTTCAAAAAAAAAAAAAAAAGAGGAAATCAACTTACTCAATTCTGTCTAATGAGAAAAATGTATGGAACTTGAAACCTTATTTTAGTCAGTAGATTGTATTTTTTAACTGTTGTGCCCAGCCAGCATTGCACATAAATCTACATCGGTCCGTCATCGGCTCATCAGCTGTTCTGACGGGCCGATAACAGCCCGATAGAAACCCATGTATAACTGAACTTACTGGGAACATAGTTTTGCTTCACAACCCAGCGCCGTCCGATGATGGACTTGCAGTTAGTTACACGTTTAAGGGTCACAACGCTGCCAAAAGTAACAACACCAAACGAAAAACAAAACGTTGCAGATTTGGCAGTGTTATGTCTCTTAACATTTCCATCATCAAGCTCGCGCCGAAATGCATCGCAGAAAGTTTCAGTAATAGTAAAACTGTTTATTACTATGCAATCCTTCTGCATTATGTATTTTGAATCGTTTGATTTACTTTAAAACTCTCTTAGATTCGGGCCATGGTAGATCAATCTATTCTTGATAGTTTTTATACTTCAATTCATGAATATGATTTGCCTTACTTTTTGTAGAATATACGACCATTTCTTGTTCATACTTTATCGACTTTGTCTGGCATCTTCTTACGGACGCAAGCCAACACATGTTGATTTATTCTTGTGAGATCTTCATTCACGAACATTTGTGACCCCGTAAAAACCTTTCTATTCTTTAACACACCGTCCCTCTGCATTCTGGATTGGAATTTTATGATTATCAGCCAAAACGATTATCCTTTTTTATACGCCCGTTTGAAAAACAGGATGTATTATGTTAAGGGGTATGGCATCCATCCGTCCGTCCGTAAACTTTTTCGTTTCTGGCTAACTCCTCCTACAGTTTACATCCAATCAAGCTGAAACTTGGTATGTAGTTAGACCATGATGTGGCACAGTGCATATTGTTTCAGGGTTACAGTCCACCAAATATTTGCAGAGTTATGCCCCTTAGAAAATTTCTGTAAACTTTTCATTTCTTGTTAACTCCTACATTTAACATCCAATCAAGCTGAAACTTCATATATAGTTAGACCATGATGTGGAGCAGCGCATATTGTTTCGAGGTTACAGTCCACCAAATATTAGCAGAGTTATGCCCTTTTGAAAATTTCAGTTGACTTTTTGTTTCCGGCTAACTCCTCCTACAGTTTACATCTGATCAAGCTGAAACTTGATTAGTAGTTAGACCATGATGTGGAGCAGTGCATATTGTTTCAAGGTTACAGTCCACCAAATATTAGCAGAGTTATACCCCTTTGAAGATTTTAATTAATTTTTCGTTGCTGGCTAAATCCTCCTACAGTTTACATCCAATCAAGCTGAAACTTCACGTACAGTTAGACCATGTGGTGCAGCGCATATTGTTTCGCGGTTAGAGTCCACCAAATATTAGCAGAGTTATGCCTCTTTGAAAATTTCAGTAAACTTTTCGTTTCTGGCTAAATCCTCCTACAGTTTACATCCTATCAAGCTGAAATTTTATTTGTAGTTAGTTTATTTGTAGTTAGATCATGATGTGGTGTAGCGCATATTGTTTCAAGGTTACAGTCCACCAAATATTAGCAGAGTTAAACCCCATTGAAAATTTTTTATTAATTTCTATTTTTGTTTCCGGCTAAATCCTTCTATAGTTTACATCCGATCAAGCTGAAACTTCATAAATAGTTACACAATGATGTGGAGCAGCACATATTATTTCAAGATTACAGTGCACCAAATATTTGCAAATTTTTGCCCCTTTGAAAGTTTTTGTAAACTTTTTCGCAGCATATTGTTTAGAGGTAATAGTGTGCAAATTTCAATTTATAATAGGTATATTTTTTGCAAATAACTAAAGTTTTGGTCATATGGGCAAGGTATTGATTTTTTTTTTTTTTTTTCTTTTATTAGATTTGCAAGGAAAGGTTGCCATTATTAAATCTTTATGAATATATAATTCTTTCTGGATTTTTTTTTTTTTAATACTCTTCTGATTTGGCTCCCTTGAAGAACAAAAATAAAATCAGTATTAAACAAGTTAAAGGTTTACAAAAAAATTTCTTGCAGTATTTTTTTTTTTTTTTTTTTTGGTTGTTTATTTTTGTTTTGTTATTGTTTGGTCCGATATTGAAGTATAGGAAAAACAAATCAGCCAAAGGCTCATATGAGCTTATAATATAGTCATGCTTCTGTGGTGTGTCCTCCGTCAGAAAGAACTTCTCCCTAGAAGCAGCAAACCTCCCTATTTTCCCAGGCGGGAGAAGTCACTTCTTCCTTAATTCCTGGGCCAGCTTGGTCGCTTAGGTTACAGTTCACCAAATATCAGCAGAGATATGCCCTAATGAAATTTTTTTAATTTTTTTTTTTTTCGTAATTCCACTTACAATTTATATCCGGAGCACTGAATTATACAGGAGCCAGTTTTTGTGCTACATCTTTTTACTTGCCACGGGCGTATAATGCCCCACTTGGCGGAGCTCTTGTTGGTCCTAACCTGTGTGAAATATCTGTTTCATGTCTTTGTAGATGCAAGTTTTCAATACAGCTGTTCAGTTTGTCCATTACAATTCTAGAAGTCATCTCTGCAGTCTCTTCTATATCTTTGTCTTCTGGGACACCAGTTATTCTTAGATTATTTATCCTTCCATATTGTTCCAAATCATTAATTTTCTTATAATTTGTCTTGTTCACCTTGTGTATCTGCTTTACTAATTTCTCATTCTCTGCTCTTTGGTCTTCTAGATTGTTATTGAGGTCATTTATCTCTTTCTTCAATTTGTGGTTCTCTTGTTCTTTCTCAAACAGTTTACCCTCCAGAATATCTATTCTATTAGACACTGTAGAAACTCGTCTTTCGTCTGCTGGAAGATATCTCTTATCATCTCTCTAAGAATCCCATCATCTTTTGTTACGACATTTGAGAGTTTCTTGTTAATTTCTTCACGTTTTGTGTTCATTTCTTCTGAAGCTTTTCTATTTCTATCGAGCTGTTCAGTTTCGGTTCGTAGAAATACCGGAACACACCGAAATACAGGAACACACTCAGTCTGGTAATTACCTGAACACACTCAAAAAAGTATTTTGTTTTTATAAATAAGTAGTTTTTTGGGGGGGGAATATGTGGTCAGTTTATATATTCTATGTCGTATTTTGATCGTTTGTAACACTTGAAGATACTTTATAAACCTTAGCTCAGTTAAGCACCAAATGATTAATATTATTGTATGGCAGTGTGATTCGGTGAATTTTTGTCATGATGAGTTTGGTATTAAAAAGTTATTAACTATAATAAATATTATGATGGTGATTGATTTTATAATCATGGGTGTTAGTTTGCATAAAACCTCATAAGGGAATATTAATGATGAGAGTGAACAAAGTATTGACAGAAGACATTACAAGTACATTATCATAAAGGGACCGGAACACATTTTTATAAAACACTAGAATGAGGTTAATTTATTGTAAGCTAAGATCAAATTTATTATTAACAACATCCGACACACGAACAATCAGCAATTAAGTTATAAAAACGATCTTTAATAATATGAAATATAAAAATTAAAGTGTGTTTCGGTAATTATCAATGTGTTCCGGTGATCGGTGTGTTCCGGTATTTCTATGGGCCCGTTCAGTTTTGTTTCTTTCGTTCTGAGATTTATCAGAAGCTCCCTTGCTTTTCTTTTTCTTTCGCCTTGTATCTGTCCGAGGACTGTTGCTACTGGTATCTAATTCACTAATACACGTACTACTTGAATCACTGCTTCTTCTTTTTAGCTCACCTGAGCAAAAGCTCAGGGTGAGCTATTGTCATCACCCTATGTCCGTCGTTCGTCGTCAACAATTAGTTTGTTAGCACTCTAGAGGTCACAGTTTTGACCCAATCTTGATGAAACTTCAGAATGTTTGCCTCTATGAAATCTAGGTCAAGTTTGATACTTGGTTACTTGGGGTCAAAAACTAGGTCACCGGGTCAAATCAAAGGAAAAACTTGTTAACACTCTAGAGGTCATAGTTTTGACCCAATCTTGATGAAACTTGCTCAAAATGTTTGCCTCTATTAAATCTAGGTCAAGTTGGAAACTGGGTCACTTGGGGTCAAAAACTAGGTCACCGGGCCAGATCAACAGAAAACCTTGTTAACACTCTAGCGGTCACATTTTTGAAGCAATCATCATGAATCTTCCTCAATATGTTTGTCTTGATGATTTCTAGGTCAAGTTCGAAACTGGGTCACTTGGGGTCAAAAACTAGGTCACCGGGCTAAATCAGTTGAAAACCTTGTTAACACTCTAGCGGTCACATTTTTGAAGCAATCATCATGAATCTTGCTCAAAATCTTTGTCTTGATTATTTCTAGATCAAGTTCAAAACTGGGTCACTTGGAGTCAAAAACTAGGTCACCGGGCCAAATAAGCAGAAAACCTTGTTAACACTCTAGCGGTCAAATATTTCAAGCAATCATCATGAATCTTGCTCAAAATGTTTGTCTTGATGATTTCTAAGTCAAGTTTGAAACTGGGTCACTTGGAGTCAAAAACTAGGTCACCGGGCCAAATCAGCAGAAAACCTTGTTAACACTCTAGCGGTCACATTTTTGAAGCAATCATCATGAATCTTGCTCAAAATGTTTGTCTATATGATTTCTAGGTCAAGTTTGAAACTGGGTCATGTGGTTTCAAAAACTAGGTCACCAGGCCAAACCAGCAGAAAACCTTGTTAACACTCTAGCGGTCACATTTTTGAAGCAATAATCATGAATCTTGCTCAAAATGTTTGTCTTGATGAGTTCTAGGTCAAGTTTGAAACTGGGTCTTGATGATTTTTAGGTCAGGTTTGAAACTGGGTCACCTCGGGTCAAAAACTAGGTCTCCTGGCCAGATCAGCAGAAAACCTTGTTAACACTCTAGTGGTCACATTTTTCAAGCAATCATGAATCTTGCTCAACATGTTTGTCTTGATGATTTCTAGGTCAAGTTTGAAACTGGGTCACTTGGGGTCAAAAACTAGGTCACCTGGCCAAATCAGCAGAAAACCTTGTTAACACTCTAGCGGTCACATTTTTGAAGCAATCATCATGAATCTTGCTCAGAATGTTTGTCTTGATGATTTCTAGGTCAAGTTTGAAACTGGGTCACATGAGGTCAAAAACTAGGTGACCTGGCCAAATCAGCAGAAAACTGTTAACACTCCAGAGGTCAATTTTTGAAATAATCATCATAAATATTGCTCAAAATGTTTGTCTTGATGATTTCAAGGTCTAGTTTAAAACTGGGTCACTTGATATCAAAAATTAGTTCAAAAATTAGGCCAAATCAAAGGAAAACCTTGTTGATGCTCTAGAGGTCACATTTTTGAAGTGATCATCATGAATCTTGCTCAAAATGTTTGTCTTGATGATTTCAAGGTGATGTATAGTTTTCTGTCCAATGACTCTCTTAAGTTTTTCCATTTAGATCAGTTTCTCAGTAATTATTGGTCCTACAGAGTGATATTTGGTACTTGTGAAGTGTTTGTGTTTAGGTCAGTTTCTCAGTAACTATTGCTCCTACAGCCAGTGATACTTAGTACATGCATACATCTTAGCATGGCCTCTTGAGTGCAGTCATCCATATTTGATCTTGACCTTTATTTCACACAGTCCATTAGACATGCTACATTGTCTTACTTGTTAATATAATCATTTTGAACTATGATCAGAATGTTTGCCTTTATCAGTTCAAGATCAGGCTCTCAAAGTGCTATGTTGCTCAGGTGATCGTTACAGGGCCATCACGGCCCTCTTGTCTTTAATCCTTGTTAGTCACTGTCTGCCATACTTATTTTGAGCAGTATACTTTTCAAATGTTCACTAATGAAAAGGTCTGTGGAACTACACAAGTAAATACTTTAAAGAATGAGCAATCCGATCAGAGTGTGTGCTGATTTTACAAGGTTCAAAAATTTTATTTTGCAAAATGCACAAAGTCGTTTTTGTACTTAGTCCAGAGGTTATGTACACGAAATGCGCTGACTAATCAGATTGCGCGGATGCTGTACTATATCAATTTAATAATTATTATATTTATTATACTTCGTTTCTTTCATTTGGAACACGATATTTCAAATATTTAATTCAGAAAAAAATGCCAATTTGCTCAGTTTCGCATACTTCTCAAAACATCGCGTTGCAAATAAAAGAAAGGAAATATAGCTATATACAACATAAAAATAAATAAAAATAATAAATAAACGTTTGCACTGTATCATTGCTATTTATTACAGGATTTTAGTTATGAGTTTACTAATTAGCTAATTTCCGAAAATAAAATTTTACTGAATGGTGATTTTGTTCCTACAGATAAGCGAGTGTTTGAGTAAAAACTTTACAGATTAGTGAATTTTAAGTGAAACATTTACTGATTTATTAACCGATTTAGCAAAATAAAATTTGTCTGGTTACTCACTGAGGGAACCCCACTGGCCCCCTCAACCATGTATCATTAAACTCCGTTTGAAATAATGGGATGCTGAGCAGTGACAACTTTAAGAAAAGTTATGGTTCGGAAGCAACTGGTCACCTCAAGTGGTCAGGCTGTGGCTACCGCAGGTAGCACAGAACAAACTGACACTGAGTAACTGCTGTACATATGACATTTCCATTTACGTTGCTGCAGTAAGATCACTTGAAACTGTAATGTTATAAATGTATATGACATAATTTAAGGCACACCAAGCAAACAGTGGTTTTCGAGTTTATGCGAACCATGAGGTCTGGATTGGCTCTACACCGTTCATCATATAGAATTAACAATCTCCAGATCTTGGTCTGAGAAATGCACAAACCATGGTCAGACTATGCACATGCGCCTTTTGCATATGCTGTAAGACCAGTTTTCACTTAGTGCGACCATTTATATATCTGTATCAGTGTAGATTTGTATTAAATTAATAATAATTGTAATGATATGCATTGGAAACGGATAGGGATAGTTCTGCATGTGATGTAATTAAAGGAAACATTTCATTGTGAAGAATTATCCTTATAAAAAAAAACAGGCTGGTAAATAGTTGCCATAAAATTATGAGAAAAAATGGATGCGTATGCTTATGCTTATCTGGGTCAACGCCAGTCGCCTAGAAACAGAATCTCTTTTCTTAATAAATTGCTAAAACGTATTGAGCTTTTCTTATATACATACTATAGCCCCTTTGTACAAAATTACTTTTAATATAAAACATTTGGGCGTGGTTAGCATCAGCAGCAACCACATATTCTGGTACAGGATCCTAAGAATGTCTGATGACATTCATTCCTGGTTAATGAATGTCATTTGACGTATCACTAGTAAAAATTCTGAAAATTCTTAAGGAATGCACAGCAAACAACAAAGACGCTGAGCAGACAGCACAAATGCGCATGCTGGTCAATTTCTTGGGGGTCGCATTAGATCCAATTTGTAGTTGGAAATGTGACATTTTATGGCTCCATTTCGTAACAATAAGCTCATACATAGAAAAGAAAGACGTCTGCCTCCGTTTTGTAACGTAAAAGAAAAAAAAAATGTGTGTAAAATTCTTTCCCCTTTCAATTATGATTCAGAAAATCATATGCAAACAAGATAGAAATGTTATTTTCCTTGACTGTCTCAAATGATTAATGAAAGAAGAACTAGCAAAAACACACGTTTCATGTATATAAAAGTTTTGTGGCTCCATTTCGTAAATAACTCCATATCATTAAAAAAAACTCCACTTCGTTCAGAAAATCAGATAAAATATGTCATTTTCCTTATTTGTTCTTTGATAATTAATAAAAAAAAAAAAAAAAAAAAGAAGCAATTGCTAGTTTAACATATATCCATTTTGTAAAAATCCCCATTTCTTACCCATTTCGCTTCTGTCAGTCAGAATATTAGATAAAATATGTCATTTACATTAATTGTTCTTCGATAATTAAAGAACAAAAATAGCAATAACATACAGGTTTGTAACAAATATTTTTTGTGTCTCCATTTCGTAAAAAAACTCCATTTGGCTAATTAGGGGAACCCTCTAACGTGCCCTGTGTATATAATTCCTATTCAGCAACGGGGAACCACATCATTTTCAACAATGAAAGAAAGTATATGAAATCCAAAGTGGCACAACACAGTTTTTTTTTTTTATTTATAAACAGAGATCTATAAAAAAACACATTCGGGTCGGCTGGTACCCCGCAAAAAAAACAAAAACAAAAAAAAAACTATTCTTGAGGTTGCATTTGAAGTGCTATATTGAGATTATGTCTCAATGACTCGTTAATGCTTTTTGGGGGCCAAAAAAGAAAGGTGTGCGTGTGTGTGTGTCGGGTGGGGGGGGGGGGGCTAGTAATTAGGTCTGTGAGGCTTAAGACCTAGCATCCTATAGAGTCTACTATTAACATATAAGGTAGTAACCCTTAACACCTTAATTTAAGGATTCTGTAAAAAGCACATGCCCATCTTCAGACCATGATGAAGACACCTGTAAAATTTCAGAAGGATTGGTTAAAAACTGTAGGAGGAGCTGCATCCACAAGGTACCTACTATAAACTCGGAACCATGAATCATGCACCACGGAAAGCCGAATAGTATGTCCCCTTGTTTTTCTTCGAAAAGGCGAGGGACAACTTGCAATACTTAACCTATAGGTAAGGGAATCCCACCTCCCACCCGCCCACGCAGCTCTGTTCTAATTGTTTCTATTGTTTTTTTTACACATCAAAGAAACTGACATGTGATCATTTAAGCAGGAAAAGTTACATCTAAGAGGTAACTGCCTAAGGGACCTTCTGGATTAAAACTGTATAAGACGACTGAACTGTCATTTTTCTGTGGAAAGTGTAGAATACGGAATAGAATAGCACATTATCTATAGGTTAAGTTTGTTTGTATTGAGGTTTTACGGCCCAGTCAACCGAATGGGGTCATGTTGAGCGCGGTCAGTTTACCTAACCACACGTTTACTGGGCAGGCTTAGTCCACTAAGCGGTTAACCAGTATTGTGCACATTCTTTCGCCAGAAACTGACAACTGCCCTTCTTGAATCAGCGGAAGGGAGAGAATGACTAGAAAATATTTCAATGTTGCCGACCTTGGCGGGGGTTGAACCCGCAACCTCCTGATCTCCAGTCGGACGGCACATCCAACTGAGCCACCAAGGCCGGCTATAGGTTAAGTATTGCTAGTTAAAATATGTTTTACTTTTAAAAACTTCATATTGGGTAGGTATATCCTGAGGATTTTACATAATTTTCTTTATTCTGTCCCTAAATCCCCAGTAAAAATAGGGTTTTATTGGGTAGTTTTTTGTGCTGTTGGGTAGTTTTACAATTTTTTCTATGGAAATTTAACATTGAGTATCCAATAAGTGTCTGTCTATAAGAGCATCTGTCCTTCCTTCCGTAGACACAATGAGATGGATAGCTTGTGCGACTGTATAAGGTGATTGATCGGTATAAACCTGTAAGCGACAACTCCGCTTACGGGTTTATACCGATCGTTTGGAAACTTTGAAGGTGTTTTTGTCATGGTCTGAAGATGTGCATGAAGTTTTGGGGTTATCCTCCCATTATTTTTTTATCAGCCTTTTCTACGTTTTCATTTTGGATTTTTCCAGGTCCAGTTACTATTGGAATAGATACCTTGTGGGCCCAACTCCTCCTACAGTGTTCCACCGATCATTTTGAAATTATGCATACTTGTTCTATATGGACTGAAGATGTTCCCCTGATTTTGGGGTTATCCTCCTATTATTTTTTATTAACTTTTTTCATTTTTTCAACTTACTTTTTTAGCTCACTTGTCATGTAGTGACAGCGAGCTTTTGTGATCACATTTTGTGCATCGTCCGTCGTGCATGCGTCTATCCGTCCGTCGTTGCGTCCGTAAACAATTTCTTTAAACAACATTTCCTCCTAAACCACTGATTAGATTTTGACCCAACTTCACAGGAATGTTCCTTGGTTGGTCGTCTTTCAAAGTTATTCATATGGTTCCAGTTCATTGCACATCTAGGTCACATGAGCTAAAAATTTTGAACTGAAAACTTTAAAAAATCTTCTTGTCTGAAACCAAAAGGCCCAGGTCTTTGACATTTGGTATGTAGCTTTATCTAGTGTACCTCTACCAAAGTTGTTGAAATTATGGCCCAGGGTCAAAAGTGACCCCACGCTGGGGGTCACTTGTTTTACACAGACTCATACAGGGAAAAACTTTACAAATCTTCCTGGTCGACATGTTTTACATAGATTTATAGAGAGAAAACCTTTAAAAGTCTTCTTATCTGAAACCAGAAGGCCAAGGTCTTT
Organism: Anodontia alba; assembly: GCA_964016985.1. Taxonomy (NCBI): domain Eukaryota; kingdom Metazoa; phylum Mollusca; class Bivalvia; order Lucinida; family Lucinidae; genus Anodontia; species Anodontia alba. The sequence goes on along the minus strand of OZ024822.1, from coordinate 26,138,518 downwards.
AACACACACACACACACACACACACACACACACACACACACACACACACTCCGCGTGTATGGGTGTACACTTTACAAAGTCTGCAATGTTTTCTATCAATAGCAAACTAAAATGACGAAGGTCTCCTGGACACAATTCATATACACTGCAGCGCCATTATGACTTAGTCGGTGGGGTCCAAGGTAGCTGACCAGGTTGTAAGTGATCAGGCGTTATAATGGTCAGACATAAACTAGGTCCTCATACCCCACCCACTACTAATGAAGTTTTGTGTGCAGTCCGATGAAAAAAAATCAATACACATGAATTGTTGCACATAAAGAAACTTTATTTATTGAAGAAAGCTAGTCAGTTCTTTTTATACACCCAAGAAGCCCAAATCTTTTGAGAGTAAATAAATAAATTTTACCCTTTCTGTCTGTTGAAATGGAAAGACTCGTAGAGAAGAGCGGGAGACCAGAATGTACTGAAAAGCCGGGAATCAGTGTATTAGCATGTGTATTAGCATTTATAGTTGGTTATCCCTGACGCAATTCACACTGGTAAATCAAAAAGCACTGGTGGTGGCTGCAACGCTCCGGAGTCGGCTTTTTAATGCACTGGAGTGTGCGAAAAATGGCGGAAAAGGTAAACAAAAGATATACCTGTTCTTGTTATAACTTTAATCTGAGCTTATTTCGGTTTTATTTTTAAGGGCACTGGGGGCACGGAATGCTGAAAAGACTGCAGTTTATGATTATGTAAGGCATTTGGAGATTTATTTTTTTGTTTAGTCAGCAAATCAGCTGCAAGTTTAGCACGTGTCCTTGCGATGTCATGATTTTACCTGTAATTTCTTAAAATGCTACTAAAATAAGCATTTTCGACACTGTTATTGTTCCATTCCTGTGGTATTACTGTGAAAAACACGATTTCTACATGCCAAATTTTTCACGATAATTTTCTTGTACTTTTATTGTCAATTTTCTATTACAATGCACTGTGCGCATTTTTTGAAGCATCGCTTCAACACACCGGCTGTGGCACACACATTTTGTGCGGTCACCGGAATAACCGAAATCACCAAAATCACCGAAATCACCACTGAAATCACCGAAATCACCATGGAAATCCCCGAAATCACCATCAAGGGGTGGGGTGGGGGTGATGTTTGGTGTGGTGGGGTTGATAGGTGTGAGTAAAGGTGGGTAGAAGTTATGGTGGGATTTGTTTACGTAGGGTGAGCAAGGCTATCGAATGTGGCCCCGAATGTGGCGAGTTTTATACCCAAATCTCGGTGGAAATAATTGAAATCACCGTTGTTTTATAAAGTTCTGGACACAAATCATACTGTCATATGATGGGGGAGGGGTAGGGTGGTAGGATTTTACGACAGGGTATGCTGTGTTATGCAAGCTGAGTATGGTTATCGAAGGGCCCGGACCAGTAGTGTAACGAACTCGCAGTGAAAATCACCGAAATCACCGTTCTTCAGTTATGCGCGATACCGAAAAGAAGTTCGCTATTACATAAAAATAATTTTAAATTCATCCCTACCCTATCCTGATCCACCCTAACGTATCATACCTTCCCCCACCCCACCCTTCCATGGTGATTTCGTGGATTTCCATGGTGATTTCGGTGGTGATTTCGGTTATTCCGGTGACCCCATTTTGTGGCTGTTTGTTTATCCCATGCAGGATTTTTATAATGCACTGCAAGCGGTTGAAATCCAGGTATACCTATAATATTTGGTGGCAGTTTGTGAAAACTGTTGCCAAATTTACAATACCACATTTCGACAATCCATTTTTCAAAAACGCAAACCTAATAACTTCCTAAAAAGTAGTTCCATACTGACGCTTATGTCGCTTAACTCTGCATTCAAACATGTAAGCCTTCTACACTCTGATAATTATAAATAGCGACCGAATATACAAAACCAAAGAAAACTTCAAACTTTTGATTTTATTATTCAATAGTATTTAATATAAAACGTCTCAACAATTTCATTTAAAAAAAAATGTCTCTAATTTGTTAAACTTCTCCAAATGATCTTGTACAGCGAGGACTATAGAAAACCAGTTTACCAGGGCAAATATTTTTCTGTGTTTTTTTTTTTTTTTTTTTTTTTTGTTTTTTAAAGTCCCAAAAATAATGTGAAATGGTACAAAAGTCCTGCTTCAGTCAGCTTTTCAATAACCTTTTTGTCTGTAGCGATGTCAATATACTCTTTGCTTGTTTCAGAAATCGTTTCTTCAACCATCATATGTGATGTTTTCACTGATTACTTTCAGACTGGGATTGGCATAAATATGAAGTTTTTTGCTACGTTTTGGATAATGATTCAGGAGTGTTGTATGGCAAGCCGTTTTACTATTTATTAAGCAAAATAGATATTATCTTATATATTATATCAGATATCTTATATAGGATATAAGATATCTAATATAGGATGTAAGATATCTGATATATTAATTCAGATATCATATCCTATATTAGATATCTTATATCCTATATAAGATATCTGATATAATATATGAGATATTTTATTTATTTCTGCATATAAGATATCTAATTTACCATATAAGATATCTTATTTATCTTATTTGTTAAATAAGATATCTTATTTACCAATATAGATATCTAATATACTAAATAAGATATCTGATATACTAAATGAGATATCTTATTTGATTGAATAAATGAGATATCTTCTTTAGTAAATAAGATATCTTATATCCTATATGAGATCTTATATAGATTATTCAGATATCTTATATAGCAAATTAGATATCTTATATGTCAATTCAGATATCTTATTTAGCATATTAGATATCTTAATTGACATACAAGATATCAATTTTATATAAGATATCTGATATAGTATATCAGATATCTTATATATTATATAAGATATCTGATATATTAAATCAGATATCTGATTATAGAATTAATAGTAAAATGGCTTGCTGGTTTGAAGCCATTTTACTATTAATTATGCATTTTACTATTTATTATGCATTTTATCAGATATCTTATATGGGATATAAGATATCTGATATAGGATTTAAGATATCTGAATTAGTATATCAGATATCTTATATCCTATATAAGATATCTGATATATCATATTAGATATCTTATTTAATTTCACATATAAGATATCTTATTTACCATATAAGATATCTTATTTATCTAATATATTAATATAGATATCTGATATACTAAATAAGATATCTGATATACTAAATGAGATATCTTATTTAATTGAATAAATGAGATATCTTCTTTAGTAAATAAGATATCTTATATACTATATAAGATATCTTATATAGCATATCAGATGTTTTAAATAGCATATAAGATATTTGATATAGCAATTAAGATATCTTATATAGCATATCAGATATCTTATATAGCATATAAGATATCTTAATTGACATATCTTATTTAGATAAGATATCTGATATAATAAATCAGATATCTTATATATTATATAAGATAAATGATATATTAAATATCTGATTTATAGAATAAATAGTAAAATGGCTTGCCATAGTGTTGAGACTTTAAAATGCACTAGATGTGTTTTTTCTTGGAGTCGCAGTCACAGAAATGTTCTTCTTTGGCGTTACGAATCGCGGGAATCTTCTTTGTTTCGGCTTGTGCAGCGAAAGGGTTGATTTTCTTCATTTCGGCATAACTTAAATATAACCATACTTTCATTAATATCAGACAATACATCAGACACAACTGAATTTGCCTCAAGAGAATTCGCCCCACATAAAACATGTCTCCCAAACAACTCGCCCCACACTCAAAAGACAACTTGCCCCACAAGTAAAAGCAGATGACATTTTGAAATATTTTTCTTATTTTTGTCCCCAAAAATAGGCTTTGACACATCATGCATTAATCATTGGGAGACAATTTACATGAATATCAAAAAGCCTATTTTCTGAAAAGAGTAAGAAAAACATTTCAAAATACTGTCTGCTAAATAAGCAAAATTCTGCTGTTACAATAATGTGCTATTACCAGCGTGGAGCGAGTTATCTTATGAATCTGGGGTGAGTTGTCTTGGGGTGTTTCATTGGGCGAGATGTCTTGGGGCGAGTTTTATGTGGGACGAGGTTGTTCTGCACCCGTACAACTTATACTCGGTTTAGAATGCCTACGTGATATGTCGTCTGCTGCATCGAACCTGAGGTCATCCCAACACAGTCCCACCAACAAATTAGAAGACATTTAAAAAAAAATGTCATTGCCGAGACGTTTTATAGTAAATACATGTACTATTCAATGATCAAAATATTATCTGTTTGCTTGGATTTCAACCGCTTGCAGTGCGTATAAAAGTACTGCATGGGATAAACAAACAGCCATAAAATGCGTGTGCCACAGCCGGTGGTGTTGTAGCGATGCTTCAAAAAATGTGCACAGTGCATTGTAATGGAAAATGGACAATAAGAGTTCAAGAAAATCATCGCGAAAAATTTGGCTGTTGAAATCGTATTTTCCATTGTAATACCACAGGAATGGAACAATAACAGTGTTGAAAATGCTTGTTTTTGTAGCCTTTTAAGAAATTACAGGTAAAATCATGACATCGCAAGGACACATGCTAAACTTGCAGCTGATTTGCCGATTAAACGATAAAATAAATCTCCAAATTCCGTACATAATCATAAACTGCAGTCTTTTTGGTGTTTTGTGCATCCAGTACCCTTAAAAATAAAACCGAAATAAGCTCAGATAAAAGTTATAGCAAGAACAAGTATATCTTTTGTTTACCTTTTCCGCCATTTTTCGCCCACTCCAGTGCGTTAAAAAGCCGACTCCGGAGCGTTGCAGTCACCACCAGTGCTTTTTGATTTACCAGTGTGCAATTACCTGTACAGAAGATACGCGCTAGATTGGATTTCTTAACTCTTAAAGCGCCATGCAAAATTTGCAGCAGACAACATTTTAATTTTTTTATTTATTATAATTTATTTTTCATAGAAAATAAGTTGACAAATTTCATATGAATCATCAGCTGATGATTCACATGAAATTTCAAGACTATTCTCTGAAAAAAAAATAAAAGTAAAATTGTTTTCTACTGAATTTGTGCGCTCTAACCTGGGTAATAATCTTGTCACTCATGGTCAATTGTTATACAAAAAAATACGTGACGCAAATATCCAGACATGAGTAGCGCGAGCAAAAAAGGTAGCTATTTCAGGTAGGTTATGGACAATCTGGGGCTTTTGTGGTCTAGGAGGGCGTTATTTTAAAAATCTGAGAATGCTATACTGCGCGGTATTAAATTCCATACTACCCAGCACCAAAATTTACGTCAAAATTGGAAAATTTGTTTTCAAGTTTAAATTTTATAAAAAACAAATTATTCTTACATGGTAGTATATACGGTAGGATTGGTTCCCGGACCAGCTTGGTTTCCAGACCAGCTTGGTTTAACTGGCCAATCAAAATCAAGCGTTCCATCTATATGACGTGACTAACACATGACGCTTGATCTACCTCAGCTTTATATGGTGACAAACAGTTTGTCACCAAAAGGGACTGAGGGGTAGGAGGGAGGGTAATCCTCATGTAAGTATAAAAATTTTTTGATAAAATTTAAACTTGAAAACAAATTTTCCAATTTTATTCATTATGAAAACACGCCTTTTCAAATATATAGAAAAGTTTACCCCCAGAAACTGAAAATTTTCAGATAAAGAGCCTCTGATATTTTTCACATTTCTGCTCTAAACATAGATTATGGGTACTCGTTAGAACTGCATCTGGGAGGTGGTTCTAACGAGTACCCACAATCTTTGTTTTTGAGCAGAAGTAAGTAAAATTAGGTATACCCCTGTAAACCCCAGTTTTACTATATAAAAGTGGGGTTTAAGGGGGTCGAAACTATATAGGCGTGTTCTCGTGATGTCAAAATTTATACTTACATGGTAGTATATACGGTAGGATGATTCCAAAGCAATACTTTACGTGGAAGGTGGGTCTTTTGGTGATTTCTTCCTGTTCACAAATACCACATTATATACACCATATTCACAGTTAAAACATACACAAATGTCATCTCACCCTTCCATAAATATACAAAACCTTTAAAAACATTGAGACTATTTGACATTTCATGATGCGATCATCTAATGGAATCCCTCCATAGCAAAGGTAGCTGCTACCATATGTAGCCTTTCACAGTACAAAATGTTTAAAAACATCTATCAGGAACTCGCCGGAAGTAAAACACTGTTCTTTTTCATTTTCCCAACCTTTGGACAAACTGTCTGTAGTAAACTTCTTAAATGTCTCAGCAGAACTCCAATCTGCTTCCTCCAAAATAGAAGTCAATCAAACACCTTTAAAAAGGTCCCAGGAGGGGCCAATTGCTCTAGTAGAATGAGCTTTTATTTTCATTTCACTATCCTCATATGCTAATCTGATGACACCAACAATCCATGATGAAACTGTTTGTTTGGACATTGCCTTATGAGGCTTGTTAATTGAAATAAACAGCTGATTCACATTGTCTTCAGTACTATTCCGAAGATCCTCAGTTCTCTTCAAATAAAATTCAACCGCCCTTTTGGGGTCTACTTTACTATTCTTACTGAAACGTGGTACAAAAATCTTTTTACCACAGTGATCTTGTCTATCTTGCTTCGATAGTCCTTCTCGAATAAAAATGATCCCTTCAGGTACAATACTCATAAAAGTGGAGTCTGTTCTTAGTGCTTGTAGGTCTCCGCATCTCCTGAATGTTGAGACTGCTGAAAGAAAAACAGTTTTCCATGTTAAACATTTAAAAGATATTTTATTCATGGGTCCGAAGGGACTTTTTTTTTTTCTAACATTTCCAGAACTTTCTGCAAGTCCCATTCTTGAAAGAGACGTTTTATGGGGGTCTTGAATTAAAAAGCCCCTTCATTAAACGAACTATATCTGGATGTTGACCAAATTGTATGCCATCCATAGGAGGTAACAATACTGATAACATAGACCTATAGCCTTAAATTATCCTGTACTTCAAACCCTTATGAAACAAACTTGTCAGAAAGTCTGCAAAGTCTGTCACAGTTGCAGCATAGGGATCAATTTTCCGTTCACTACACCAGCTACTGAATCTGTTGAATTTGACTGCATAGTCTTTTCTGGTGCCTGATCTCCATGATGCAACCATGGTGTCAACTAAAAAGCCTTTATTTTGTAAGGATCGGTTGACAGTAGCCATGCAGTCTGAAAATTTGCCGTTTTGGGCTGAGTCAAGAGATCTCGCACTACTGGCAAATTCATTGGATATGCAATGGGCATTTGAAGCAGGCTTGTGTACCATGGCCTCCTCGCCCATTGGGGTGCTGTCAGGATCATTTGACACTTGAGATTCTTCATGTGTTGAATGACTTTCGGAATGAGACATATTGGGGGAAAAGCATATGCTTCGATGTTTTCCCATGCAATTGACAATGCGTCGGTTGCTAAGGCCAATTGACTGGGAATCCATGTGCAAAAAACTGCAGTCTTGCGATTCATTTCTGATGCAAACAGGTCTGTCAGAGTTTGACTTAGATCTGAAACAGTTTCTGGATCACAGAGTTCTTCAGAGACCATTCTGTTGGCAGAATTTTTACTCTGCTCAGGTCGTCCGCCAAAATGTTCCGACAGCCTGCCAAATGTGCTGTTTTTAGGGTTATATTGTTGTTCAAAGCTAGATGCCACAAATCCCATGTCTGATAGCACATTTGAACTGATTTGGTGCTCCCCGGCTTGTTTATGCACTGAACAACTGTTGTGTTGTCGGACCTGACTAAAACAGTGTGCCATCTCAATTGAGGAAGAAAATGTCTGACTGTCAACATTACAGCTTTCATCTCTAGTTGATTGATATGTTTCATTTTGTCTTGCACTGACCAAGTTCCCTGGAATAATTGGTTTTCCAGATACCCCCCGTAACCTATTTTGGAAGCATCTGTTGTGATAACCTTTGAACTGTTTTGAGGGCAAATTGCATCCTTTTAATAAATTTTCCTTTCTTAGCCAAAACTGAAGGTGATTTTCTAACTGTTTGTTGAAAGGAATTACCATTTGCAAAGACATTGATGCTGGCTTCCAAAACTGAAGCAAGTAGAGTTGTATTGGTCTCATGAAAAGCCGCGCATTGGGAACTAGTTCTATGCAAGACGCCATGAGGCCTAACAGATGAAGGTAATCCTGAGCTGATGAGCCTACTCTTAGGTTCAAACAAGCTTGTTTGATTTTTTGCTATTCGCTCCTGAGTTGGGCATACTATTCCTTTCCCCAGTAGAAAATGCGGCCCTATGTATACCACTGACTGGCTTGGTTCTAGGGCCGATTTTTCCAGATTTATGAAGAGACCTAGTTTTGAAAGAAGATTGAGAGCCTTTTCTCTGTCTATCAGAAGAAGTGTTTTGATCTGATTTACTGAGAACCAGTCGTCGAGGTAAATTGCAAGGTGAATATTTTGCATTCTTAGATGTGCCGCCACTACTGCAATCACCTTTGTGAAGACCCTCGGCGCTATCGTGGGCCGGAAACAAAGTCAGGTGAATTGGTAACATTTCTCTTTTATACAAAATCGGAGAAATCTTTTGTGTGACGGAAATATCGGTAGGTGCATGTATGCATCTTTTAAATTGAGGAAAATAGCCCAATCTCCTTTCTGCACTAGATTTATGACTCTGCTCAAGGAATCCATCTTGAAATGTTGTTTCCTGAGATACCTGTTGAAAGGTATTAGATTGATTACTGGTCAGAGTTCCCCTGATTTTTTGAGTACAAGGAAAATGTAGAGTAAAAACCTCTTTGACTGTTTTGAAAAGGGACAGGTTCTATGGCACCTTTTTCTAATACTTTTTCTACCTCCTGTTGTAAAATATATTGATTTTGGACATTTACAACTGTTTCCTTTATCCCAGAGAAAGGAGGAATTTCTAGAAAATCCAGTTTTAAACCGTCCCTGATGGTTGAAATTATCCATTGATATTCTGTTATCAATTTCCATTGATCCACGAAAAACTTCCATTGATCCACGAAAAACTTCAGTCTGCCTCCCACAGGTATCTCTAGAGACTGACTCCATACAGAGTCATGATTTGTTGAATTTCCCCCCTTGGGGACTAAAACTACTTACGGAATTGGGTCTAAAAGTATTATTCTTGTAGCCGGATGAATGAGAACCCCTGAAAGGTTTCTTGAAGCTTGAATTGTAGTTATTCCCAGACCTGAATAATGATCTGTTGTAGAAATCTTCAGCCATTCTGGTTTTCTTAGTAGCTGTAGATTCTGTTGGAAAAGAAGCTTTCCTCTTTAGAAATGAACGTTTTCCTACTTCAGGCATGAGTTCCGATAATTGTTAATCCTTTTCCTGTCTATTCTTCAACTTCTTCTCAAACTCATCTCAAAAAATACCCTCCCCTGCCAATGAGGAATTCAAAGCTGCCTTCTGTAGGTCTTTGAACTCATGAAGCCCTGTATCAGCAACAGTTGCCTTGCGTATTACTAAATGATGAAAAGCACTTGTCCTACAAAACTGATCTAATGCCTTTGTAGATATTGCAAAAATGTCTCGTACATTCCAGGCCTCCTAGTGAAACCTATAAAACCTATAATAACCTATAATTTTGTGTCAAACCTATAAAACCTTTATTTTGTTCATAAAACCTGTAAAAAGCCTGTATTTTCATGAAAAAACCTATATTTTTCACTTTTTGAACCTTCTTGCGACTCAGCCCTAACTTTTTTTCAAAATGCCCTACTATTTTTACTTTTTAGTCCCAAAAAATGATGAATACTGTCAAGAAATTGTATTTTTTTCCTCGCTTACTTCGCTCGCTTGGACTTTGTAAAATTCAGATCAACTTTATCTGAATAATTGTGGCGAAAAAATTCATCAAGTATTTTTTCTTCTCAGTTTTAAATCTTTATATGAGTTTGGAAGAACCTTTTTTTAACCTATATTTTTTATTGAAAAACCTGTAAATATCCTATATTTTGAGTAAGAAGAACCTATATAAAAACCTATATTTTCAAAGTGGGCCACTAGGAGGCCTGACATTCTGTACCGCCTCATCTATATTTGGAGAATTACTCTTGAGATTCTGTAACAATGACCTTAAGGCCTGTTGTACATAACACATTGAAATTATACCCATTCTAGCTGCCACCTGTCCTTGGTAAGCAACCTTTTCCATAGATTAAAAGGGCTGATTGATGAATGTCAGAGCTTCCAAACCCTGCTCTACGCCCATATTTCTTGATCACGAGTCTTTCTGACAGCTCATCTAAACTTGGCACTTGCAATAACTTCTCAGTATCTGAACCCAAATGAATAGGAAAAGCTTGTTTGTAAGAATTCCTATAGGCTGACAACTTATCTGGTGTCTGACACCTCCATGAAGTATTAATGATATCTATCTGAGTCTTGTCCAGTGACAACCCTTTTGAGGATTTATTTTCTGCCTGGGCATCTTCCCCGAACATTTCTCTCAAAATGTCCCTTGACAACTCTGGTTGACTGTTTTCTGTACATTTGCCAAACCTGATTCAACTGACTGTCTGTCACTTCCTTCAGAAGACAGAAGACCCAGATTATGTCTTTCTCTCTGACCTGGCTGTAAAGATATAACATCAAAACCCTCTTCATGGTCAGAACTGACTCAAATGTGGCTGTCCAAGCCAAGATCTCTATCAAGTCCGTTGTTCAGAGAAATACCACGCCCACCTGAAGTGTCGTTTCTCCCTGTGTTTAGTGGTCTGCGCTCACCCGAAGTGCCGCTATCAACATTATTTTCTGACCTCAGCAAAACGGAGTCTGAATTCTGTGCTGAAAACAAACTCAACAATATGTCAAATTTACTGTCAAAAGACTCAAATTTCGAAATTATTTGGTCCACAATTTTGGACTCTAACTTCTCTAAATCTGACAACTTCGCTGTTTTCCGCAAAGAAGCGGGTGTACTACTCACAGACGAGGATTTTTCCTTCCCTTTGGTAGTCTTACTTTCATTATTTTTCTCGGCCGCCATGCCACCGGAAGTCGCACGTGTACAAATATCTGTAGGATTGACATTTATCGACGAAACTTCTTTGTCTGAACCCGCCTCATTCAGGGCTGAAAATCACATACACTGCGCAAAGAAGCGTTAGCCATTCTAAACAATTACACAAATCCCAAAATACCAAATATACGAAAAAAGCTTCGCAAAATCTTCTCCAGTATAGAAACACGTCCGAGCTGTTTGTCCCCGGAAATAAAACTGAGGTAGATCAAGCGTCATGTGTTAGTCACGTGATATAGATGGAACACTTGATTTTGATTGGCGAGTTAAACCGAGCTGGTCTGGGAACCAATCCTATCATATATACTACCATTTAAGTATAAATTTTGAAATAAAATATAGCTACAGTTCCTGGAATTTGTTTCATTCTGGCGACAATCGCTCCGAATTTGGTGCTATTTTGGACGATTTACCCATTAAAATTAATGTTTTCAGCCATATCTGCATCTTGCGTAACAACTTGAATTGGACAAACGCCGTCATTTGACATACATATTACAATCATAACAATGCAAACCATCAATGCTACCAACAAAAACGGAAAAATGCTAAAATTATAGGGCAGAATGAGCAACCCATGCGGATATGAGTGACGAGATGATTTATGAGTGACGAGAGCAGCGAAATTGGAAATAGATGTATGTTTCAGCTCGCAAAACAAATGCTTATTTCAAAAATATTTAAAACAAAGTACTTACTTTGACATTCAATGCCCTACAGATGCGGATCCAGGAGAATTTCTGAGGGAGTTTGATTTAATCATATTACCGTACATACTCTACGTATTCGGACAGACAGGCCTGAGCAAACAGTGTAAACCCAGATAAGACGCCACAGGACACTCTTTGCCACTCACCAAGCAATTTTACAAATATTTACAGGTAGTAAAATTTGTTGACTTTTTGAAGAGAAGTAGAAAAAGTGTCTGAAATCTATCAGATTTATCCAAAATTTCAAATGTAAATGAAATTTCGAGTCAAAGGGAGATTCGACCAAACACTCCGACCCTCCTTTGAATCCGCTACTGCACTCTATCCACAGGCAATGTCCTCAGTTATAGTTAGGCTCTTCTGTTTTACATAAACGAATGCTTTAAAATCAAATTCGTATGCAATTGGGTTAGGGGAAATACCCTTACAAATTAAGCAAAGAGGACCTGCTAGCTTAATATTTTTTATTCATCCCAAATGCAAGCTGAGCTGAAGTTTCCGTTCTGAGGGGTTGTGCTTTTGCTTATTTTAAAATTGCTTCCTTTACACAAATGTAGTGTATATGCTGAGTGTATACGTACCTCATTTATAAGGAAACAAGAAGATGGGTAGTGCACCAGTCAGTTTTTAGGCAAATCATACACGCTAAAGGGACTGTGCACGTGCACTTGCGCCCATTCAACGTTACGTCACATCTGATATCACGAAAGTATGCAAATAAATTGTTGAGCATGTAAGCCTCTCTCTCTCTCTCTCTCTCTCTCTCTCTCTCTCTGTTGGAAAGGACAGTGTGACGCCCCTGAGTTCAGTGTAATTGAGCTTATCTTGCTCTGTCTTTTATTGTCTTGTCTTGTGTGTAATGTTTGATGTTGTCTTATCTGTCTACATGTGTCCATGTGTTGTTGTTGGATCTTGCATGCTATTTCCTGAATTTTGTTTTGTTTTTTCTCCTCTGATTCTTCTTCGGTAGAATTGGTTGTGTGTGGGGGGGAGGGGAGAGGGGCTGACATAATGACCACAAGTATAAGGTTAATAAGGTTATGTTTGTCATATAACATTTAGATTGGATATTATTGCCTTTAAAGTTGACTATCATTCAACAGAAATGCATAGTTGTCATGGACGTCGTCATGACGTAAGCTGTTGAGCGCCTTCATCATATGAAAAGGTAAATTTTAGAAGGTCCTACTATCTTGGGGGTGGGGTGAGGGAGCTCCCTCATCTGCTACATATCTGCTTTTGGCATTAAGAATTAATGTAAAAGCTTTACAATATGTACCTGATACCCTCTCTTATCTAAACCTATGGTTGATAGCTTAAATACATGAAATGTCCATACAAAACACCACTTGATCGAAAAGGAAATATTAGCGTAAGCTAATTAAACAGTGGACTACTCTCTGCCGAGTAAATGTTTTGAAATCTTTTTACAAGATGTATGTTTTATTTTTTTTTACCTTTTCCTTCAATAGAGTTGATACCTGTTGCGTGAGAGAATAAATGGTTTGACATTGCATTCCGCAATCTTTCAGTCCTGCCAATGTTCTCTCATGTTATGTGACAAATGTTTAGCTTGACGTTTGGACTATTACTCAGTCGCTTTATCCTGACACTTGGTGACTGATCAGTATTAGCTCTACTATGTTGAGAGTCAAGTAAACAAATAGCTAGTAGGCCTACAATTTTTTTAAGGTCGTTGGTATTATTTAGTGAAGAATCAAACTAACTACACACAAATCGGATTCTCTACCACAATACTGTCAAATTTAGATTGTAAACAGAAAGGTACATTTAATAGAAGTAAGCGTACATATCTTTATGACTCTTTGAGCAGATTATTGACGATATATTATACGATTCTATTTTACAGAAAATTAGCTTTGCGGGTTTATGTAAATTGTCTCTTTAGGCATGAATTATCAGAAAAAAAAGAAAAAATCAAATAGACTTGTTCATAATGTCGTCTGTTGATTTTTTTACTCAGCATGCTATGCATTAAAGCATATACAAAAGGTTTACATATGGTTTTGGAGGCACAATTGACAGAAAATACACGTTTGCATCCGTATTTAAAGCAGATATTTATATTGTGCATTTTTTTTCTTCCTTGATATCTGTATGTAGTATTAGTATGCTAAATTTCCTGGATGTATGAAATGCTCTCAAAATATTTTTTTTCTTTTTTTTCTGTTCATGTGAACAGATCTCATTCGGAAATATTTTTATGGAACTTAAAAGTTGTATCTAATAAAAGATGGAATTGTACTAAAATCCTTTATAAATATTTCCAACAAGCAGGGACTCGGAATCCCATTTTTTTGTGTTCATTTTGTCAGCTCTCGTCACTCATATCCTAATCTCGTCACTCATATCCCCACACGCTGCTCATTCTGCCCTATAATTTTAGCATTTTTATCCCCGGACCGATAGGTTTGGGGGATACAGCGATCAGCATGGCATCCGTCCGTCCGTAGACACATCCTGATTGGTTCCATCTTTGATACTCTTAGACATATTGCAATAATATTTGGTAGGAATGTAGAGGAGGACTAGTAGGCGTGTCACGTGCAAGACAGACGACTCTCACTGTCTTTGTTATGTAGTTATCTCTCCTGAAGCCGAAATCTTGTGCAGGCCATAACTGGTAGGGGTGAAGAGGAGGACCAGTAGATGTGTGGCGTGCAAGAGAGACAACTCTCACTTTATTCATTTGGAGTTATGTCCCCTGAAGCAGAAATTGTAGACTCATTCTTGTGCGCTCCATAACTTTGATACCTTAGAAATATTTCAATAATATTTGGTAGGAATATAGAGGGGGACCAGTAGGCATGTAGCGTGCAAAAGAGACAACTCTTACTGTCTTCGTTATATAGTTATCTCCCCTGAAGCCAAAATCTTATGCAGGCCATACGTCCTATACTGTTTGAGATAATTTGATAATATTTGGTAGGGATAAAGAGGAAGACCAAAAGGTGTGTCGTGTGCAAGAGAGACAACTCTCACGTCATTCGTTATGTAGTTATCTCCCCTGAAGCAAAAATTGTAGACTCATCCTTGTGTGCTCCATAACTGTGATACCCTTAGACATAATTTGGTAATATTGAGTTGGAATGAAGAGGAGGACCAGTAAGCATGTCGCGTGCAAGAAAGACAACTCACTATCTTCGTTATGTAATTATCTCCCCTGAAAGCTTGTGCAGGCCATAACTCCCATACTGTTTGAGATGATTTGATAATATTTGGTAGGGATGAAGAGGACCAGTAGGCGTGTCGCGTGCAAGAGAGACAACGCTCCCTTTATTTGTTATGTAGTTATCTCCCCTGAAGCAGAAATTGGAGACTCGTCCTTTTGCTTTCCATACCTTTGATACCCTTAGACATATTTTGGTAATATTTGGTAGGAATGAAGAGGAGGACCAGTAGTCATGTCACATGCAAGAGAGACAACACTCACTTTCTTTGTTAAATAGTTATCTCCCCTTAAGCCGAAGTCTTGTGCTGGCAATAACTCCAATACTGTTTGAAGTAATATGATAATATTTGATTGAAATGAAGAGGAGGACCAGTAGGCGTGTTTTCTGCAGGAGAGACAACTCTCACTTTCTTCATTATGTTGTTATCTACCCTGAAGCCAAAATCTTGTGCAGTCCATAACTTTGATACCTTTAGATATATTTTGATAATGTTTGGTAGAAATGAAGAGGACCAGTAGGCCTGTCGTGTGCAAGAGAGACAACTCTCACTTTTTTCATTATGTAGTGATCTCCCCTGAAGCCAATATCTTGTGCAGGCCATAACTACCATACTGTTTGAGATAATATAATATTTGGTAGAAATGAAGAGGAGGACCAGTAGGCATGTTACGTGCAAGAGACAACTCTCACTTTCTTCTTTCTTATGTAGTTATCTCCCCTGAAGCCAAAATCTTGTGTGCTCAATAACTCTGATACCTTAGACATATTTGATAATGTTTGGTAGAGGCATTGTTAACGACCAGTAGGTGTGTCACATGCAAGAGAGACAACCTCTGCTGTGGTTGTTTTCTAGTTACCTCCACTGAATGAATTTCTAAGCCAAATTCTTGAGTAAATGGTTTGAAATACTTTGTTAATGTTTGGTAGAGGCATAGATAAGGACCAGTATGCATGTCGTGTTCAAGTGTACTCTCACTTTCTCCATTATGTACCTATCTCCCCTGATGCCGAAATCTTGTGCAGGCCATAACTCCCATACTGTTTGAGATAACGTAATAATTTTTGTTAGGGACATATATCAGGTCAAGAAGGTGTGTAGCATGCAAGGACATCATGTTGATTTTTTACCTCAATAAACATACAGCAAGTCCCTTTACCTTTACAAAGCATTTATATTTGCTATTCTGAATATGTACACTCACAAATTCAAAGTATTTACAAATATTGTGTATCCTGTACAAATTATCACATCAGAAGTAACAATTAGATGATTTTGAAAATAAATAAATAAAATAAAAGAACACGCAAAAATAAAATCATTAAAAAAAATAATAATAAATAAAAGTAAAATTGTTTTATGCTGCAGTTGTGATTGGTGCTTTAAGGGTTAATCCTTTATCAGTCATCAGGTAGATGAATGAAAAATATGCTCCGAAATAGCCAAAAGGCAAAATACTGATGACAACTTCGGTAAAACAGTATGTGTAACTCGGCGAGGGTACGGTCATGGCTAACGATCTTTTTGACTGCTGAGTTCCACGGAAAAAGGGCAAAACTTTCAAAATTGGGGAAAACCTGCACAACAAAAATAGGAGCTACAGACCAACCACGTTATAACGGTTTCCGCATTATAAGGGACCCCGTAATAACGGCGTTGCAGTGTAATTATCATATCACGCTAGCAAGTTCATGCAGTGAGGACCCCTTGCAAATCTCACTTATATTACGAAATTGGGTTTACAGGGGAATGTAATTTTTCTGGCTGCTGCTATACAACCTAGATACGAGGATTGTCCGGAAAACTTGTAGACAACAATGTTAAGTAACACCACATGGGGATTTCTTATAAGACAGTTTGCCGATAGACATTTAAAATCAGGAGCGTTACATAAATAAACAAATAAAATTACTATGAAGATTCTCTGGTATGGACTCCGGGTTGTACGCGTAAGGAGAATGCAAGCAAAGAACAGTATAGTTCTAAACTAAAGAACATTGCATCATATGGATTTCGATGCACATTAGATCAAATTCCTTCAAAATTAAAGGAGTTATGGGCATTTAAAGATTTCAAGATGACTGACATATGGGTGTTTTCTTTTCATTTTGAATGTTTAATTGGATTCCACAGATTTTAAAAGACCTATTTAAACTATTTACTAGGTTTAAATTATTTTAAACTTTGTTCATTTTGTTGAAAATAATAATTGTGTACTACATGATATAGATCTCTACAGAAACAGTGCAGCAAATATGTGTGTGGATTTTTGACATTACAATGTCTAAAAAGTGGCGGCATCAATGGCATCCAGTGAGAACATATTCAAATCCCTGTCATTTTCTTATTTTCCAAAGGAATTTAATCAACATGCATCAAAATCTAGGTCTTTAAATAAATACCTACTAAGCACAGTGGGTGTATATTGCCTTCCACTTAAATCCATTTAAACCTAGTGGACTCTTCTATCCCTATAAAACTGAACATGTCCATTTATCATCTGAAAATTGTACTTGATAACCAAGGGTTCGATCCAGTCCCTGTTTTACCTGGTGTTCGTCTAGGTTCGGTGCTTGGACCAGTCCTTTTCTTGGTACTTATTAATGATCTTTCTGATAATATCAGATCATCTGTTCGTTTATTTGATGTTTTGTATAGGAATATATATATTCCTTCTGACTGTCTTATCTTACAAGATGACCTGGATAGCCTAGCACGTTGGGAGGTCGATTGACAGATGAAGTTCAATGTAGCCAAATGTCATTCAATGACGGTATCACACCACCTTCCGGATAAGCAGATTAAGTTGAACTACTCACTACACAAACACACATTGCAGCAGGTTTAATCTGCTAAATATCTGGGTATCACCATCACTGACAATCTTGATTGGGGTCAACATATTTCCGAGGTAAAATCAAAAACAACTATGACATTAGTATTTCTTAGACGCAATTTGGCTTTTGCTCCTAGGCAACACAGGCTGTTGCATACAAAACATTGGTTCGCCCTCAACTTGAGTATGCATCACCTGTTTGGCACCCCATGTTAAAATTAAGATTCAGCAGGGTAAGAAGATTCAGAGGACGGCTGCACGATGGACCTTCGAGTGATGGTGGAATAAATGTAGAGGAGGTGATATGCTTGATGAGTTGGAATGGCCATCCTGGAAGCCCGTCTTGAGCAGTCCATTTTAACCTTCTTTTATAACAAAAATAGATACTTTACTCTGACTGGTCCATCTCAAACAAGAGCATCGAAGTTAAACAGCACGCAATACCATATACCCCAGGCCTATTATGAATACCTGAAGAATTCTTTCTTCCCTAGAACTATCCCTCAGTGGAATAGTCTTGCCTCTTCTGTGGTAGATGTTAAGACTGCAGAGGAGTTCAAAGCCCGTATGGTATAGAGTGGGACTCAGAGGTGTGCGTTGAGATTGTAAAAAAAATTTAAGAACTCATCAAGTGTTTTTTTGCTAAATTCTAAATTAAGCGACCCACCTAACAGAGGTAATGGCCAAATATGACCGACTCAGTATAAGAAAATAGATAGATTCTTATAATTAAGAATATAATTAGATATACCAATAAGCACCTGTTGTTAACTTTATAGAGTTATTGTACTGATATTAGTGAATATTGTCCCGAGTTGGGATATTGCTATAAATAATGGTTTAAAGCATGATATGTCATAGCTTTACAGTGGTAACATTACGATTATTATTTCAGATCTAAAGCATAGGTTGATGGCACTCGTTGGCACCGCCTCGGCGTCCCGGTTCTTACGAGTTTCAAAAATCAACATTTAAACGGAAACTTAGATAGGAAAATATCACAACGTTTCACATACAGAACTTCATTTTGCAGCAAAAAGCTGTTATGTTGCATATAGATTCTTAAACATAATTGCATTGATTCTTTTATTACACTACACTCCCCTTCAAACCCATCAAACTTTGACACATGGTGCTACAAAAAGAGACACTAATATTTGCATAGAAGCTTAGCACCATATTGTGCCAGCAGGTATTAGTTTATATTGCTTTTTTTTTGACAGAGCTCACTGAGTGAATTTCCAGTGCCTCCAAAATCTAGCAACAGTCCCTCCGAGATCCGCTGCACCATGTGTCAAAGTACCTCCGAATATTCCATTATCCAAAATTTTGCTAGTACTTGCTTTAAATTTCAACAGGAGGCATTAATTATTGTTGATGAACTTAAACAACTATGAAGACAATCTAAGAAAAGATAAGTCCATCTCTGGGCAATAATAAACCAACAGCTTATTCACCATGATCGGGCTGGTAGCCGTCGAAAAGGCAAAAGAAGAGGTGAAAAATAGATCATCATGCTTAAAATGCCGTTTTAACCTCCACAAAGTAGCTGCGAAAGAAAATAAAATGTTTGCTTTAACATATTCATTATTATGTCTCAAGAACTAGCACCTCATCTCTTTTATCAAATGATTAAAATATAAGCAAGCCAAAATGGATAATTACATGCCCTGTCGCTGCATGAAATCATTTATTTACCTCTGAAATCTAGTAACCTTGGATATCCCTATCCGGTTTCCCTGGGTGTTGCAGAATGCTGTTATACACTATGACTCATCCATATGGACACCTTGATGATGAATGTGCCAAACTTCAAGTCGTAGAAGGTGACCATATTGATGACCAGGGAGTCTTGCTGCAGGATACTTGACTTGTTGGAGATACTGTAGAAATGTTTTGTTAAGTAAACACAAAGTTAATGATTTTATTCAATTACCATGTAAGTACATTGTCTCTTGAGTGTTTTGTATTAAAAACTTTTTTACCATAAAATTCCTATATTTTGTCAAAAAAAGTGATTTAAACTCCTATATTTTTAGGGGAAAGAATGCTATTCTTTTCCTATTTTTTATCAAAACTTGGTTGACAGCATGAAATTGGCCAAGCGGTTTCAGAAAAAAAGACGAAGATTACACGATTTTATACATTTATATAGCCCAGGTACAAGGGCAGATAACCCTGGGGGACACATTTTGATTGTAACTAAAAGGGTTTGCTACCTCGATCTTACATTGTTAGTTTCAACCATTAATCTTTAATACATATTGAGAAAACGATGTTTTCAATATTTTCCCCATACAAATGCATAGGGACACAAACTTTACCTTGCCATAAAAAGGTCAAAGGTCATCCTAGGATTATTTGAACAAGCTTGGTAGATCTTGAGTTCCCAGTGCTGTATACCAAAATTCAGCCTCAAAGCTTTCTTGGTTCTGGAGATTTTTAAGTGTTTTTACCATATATGGGCGTGGCAGCCATTTTAATCAACGGACTGTGACCATTTGAACAAATTTTTAATACCCTATTATCAGAAGGCTCCAGGTGAAATTTATTGATGGACGACTGATGGACAACCGATGGACTGACGACGGACAGCAAGTGATCACAATGATTATCCATAATATGATTATGTAGTATAATATTTTTCTCATTTCTCCATGAAAACATAATGTTGTGGGTACTGGTTAGAAGTGCCTCGCTGAAGCGCTTTTAATGTTTAGCCACAACATAGGTTTTCATTGAGAAATAAGAAAAATATCAACACTTTTAGGCTGAAGAATGTGCTTTTGAAATAGTTGATGGGTTGGAGTGTATTGCTTTTGCTTTATTCATCTGTTCAATTATTTCTTCATCTAACTTTATCTTGTGTACGATCGAGATATCACAGAAAGCATTTGAGCCAAGCAGGGTTTGTGGCTGAGGTTGAGCTTCTGATCAACTTTTGAAAAAAAAATGGATTGACCTTATGAGAGTTAATCCTTTTTATAAGTGTTGCATTTTGTAGGGACAGCCATATAGTTGGGGGCATACAGTGTTTTACAAATATATTTCTAGTTTCTTTCAAAATCTATTCATTATGCTCTCACTATTTTCAATGGGGGACATACAGTATTACCCCTGTCCATACATACATCCCTCCCTCCGGCCTCTTCCCTACGGGACGTCTGTATGTACGAAAAATGATTTCCATTCGATATCTTTTGAAAAGATTAGTGTATTGAATTTATATTTTATACACAAGTATATAAGCCGGCCTCGGTGGCTCAGTTGGATGCGCCGTCCGACTGGAGACCAGGAGGTCGCGGGTTCAACCCCCGCCGAGGTCGGTAACATTGTTTCGTGGAGATTGATCATGAAATATTTTCTACGGTCATTCTCTTCCTTCCGCTGATTCAAGAAGGGCAGTTGTCAGTTTCTGGCGAAAGAATGTGCACAATAGTGGTTAACCGCTTAGAGGACTAAGCCTGCCCAGTAAACGTGTGGTTAGGTAAACTGACTGCGCTCAACATGACCCCATTGGGTTGACTGGGCCGTAAAACCTCAACACAAACAATACACAGGTATATAACCATGAAATATATGTTAAGTTCGATTTAGAGTAAAACCATCAAATATAGGTCAAGTTTGATTCAGGGTAAAATCCACCAATTATTATGGGATTATGGCCCTATTTCAACTTCATATTTCCAAAATGCTTGTTTCCGGGTGAGGATGGCCCCTGGGTGGGGGCATTGATGTCGTATTGACACATTTCAAGTCTTCTCTGCAGCTGGTGTTATTGCCAAGTGTTGGCCATAAAACACCTCTGTATACTTTACTTTAGTGTAGTTTATATTTTCTAGTCTTTTGTCATCCTTGAACCAGTTGCATATAGGATATGATAGCGAGTGTATTATCTGACATCAGGAAAAATTGTATCTTGTTTTGTTTGTTCGTGTTGAGGTTTTACAGACCAGTCAATCCAATGGGGTTATGTCGAGTGTGGTCAGTTTACCCAACCACACGTTTACTGGGCAGGCTTAGTCCTCCAAGCGGTTAACCAGTATTGTGCACATTCTTTCACCAGAAGCTGACAACTGCCCTTCTTGAATCAGTGGAAGGGAATGAAATTATGATTTGTGCATAATGTACAATTTGAATTGTACAGTAAATAAAAATAAAAATAATAATAATAATAATTTTACATTAATAGGTGTATTAATACTTTTACCAATGAGGTAGGAAATTGAAAATATGACATTTTAGCTTTGAGATAATCTGTCATGCGCAGAAGCAATTGCTGTCACCCATTCAAATTTGCCTAGTCAGATTATGAGAATATTTCAAGGGAGGAAACTCTTTATGCAAAATTATGTTTTGTTGAATGAATATGTGGATCGTGATGTGCAAGAACTTGTTTTCGGGCATATGCGGACTGCATAAGCCAAGATCAACCTGCACATCAACGCAGTCTGACCAGGGCCTTTGTTTCCTACTAACAGAATCATTTGGCACTGTAGAATGTATCAATGGAGAGCAAATACCAGGATGAGACTTTATGCATACGTCAGATGAATCTGAATCTGGGCATTTTTTAGAATGCTCATATGCTCATAGACATGGCCCTGTTGGGTATGGACTAATGTAATAGGTATAGTCAGAGTTCATCATAGGTTAAGAATTGTTGCAAAAGCCAAAAAAAAAAAAAAAAAAAAAAAAAGGAAAACTAGAATTGTTCCAGTATTGAAATTGATGGCAGATGATTGATGAGTAAAATTCAAACTACAGCCATTTTGAAAAAAAAAATATCTGGGCTTTTTGACAACTTCTTCAGATGTCATGTCAGGACTGCAACCACCTAGCATCCCATTTTAATGTAATCTAAATGTGCAGTGATGACAGCTTTTCTGTAGGTTGATTGTTTCACTGATTTTTAGCTCACAGGAGCATAACTTGCTTGAGTGAGCTAAATCACCGCGGGTGAGCTGTTGTGATTGCCCTGTTTCCGGGGTCCGTCATCTGTCGTCTGTGGTGCATTGTTCACAATTTGCTGTAAATGACATCTTCTCCGTAACTACTGGGCGGATTTTAACCAAAGTTTATAGATTGGAGGTCCTCTAGCAAAATTGCGCACAAAATGGCCAGCAGAGTTAAAAATAGTGAAAAAAACTTCAAACAACATCTCCTCCATAGCCATTGGCAGATTTAAACCAAACTTAATAGGATTGTTCCTTAGGAGGTCTTCTTCCAAAATTGCTTGAACTGTTCGGCTCCACTGTACAAAATGGCCTCCAGACCAAAAAAAAAAATACTTCAAACAACATTTCCTCCATAACCACTGGGCAGATTTAAACCAAACTTAATAGGATTGTTCCTTTGGAGGTCTTCTACCAAAATTGTTCAAACTGTTCCGTTCCACTGCACAAAATGGCCACCAGAGCTAAAAATAAAAAATACTTCAAGGACATCTCTGTAACTCTGGACAGGTTTCAATCAAATATGACAGGATTTTTCCTTGGGAGGTCCTCTACCAGAATTGATCAAATTGTTCTGCTCCACTGCACAAAATGGCAACCAGAACTACAAATAGACAAGAACTTCAAATGACATCTTCTCTGTAATCACTGGATGGATTTCAACTAAACGATAGGATTGTTCCTTGAGAGGTCCTCTACCAAAATTGCTCAAATCGTTCCACTCTGCTGCACAAAATGGCTGCCAGAGCTAAAAATAGAATAAACGTCACATGACATCTCTTCTGTAACCACTAGGTGGATTTCAACCAGTTGACTGGATTATTCCTTTGGAGGTCCTCTACCAAAAATCATTCTGCTCCACTGCAAAAAGTGGCTGCCAGAGCTAAAAATAGGAAAAATCTTCAAACTACATCTCTTTCGTAACTACTGGGCAGATTTCAACCAAACTTGATAGGATTATTCCTTGGTAGGTCCTCTACCAAAATTACTCATATCTTTCTGCTCCACTGCAAAAATTGGCTGCCAGAGCTAAAAAAAGAAAAAAACAAAACAAAACAACACTTCAAACAACATCTCCTCTGTAACCACTGGGCAGATTTCAACTACCTTCTTACTTTTAGAGCTACAACAATGACCCTTGTCCCCATGTTCACTTAAGTACATAATTCTAAAAGATTCACCTTCATGACCTCAGCCTTGATCTTCTTACCTATTTTAAATACCAATTAAGAGAACTGATTTTAATAATCTAGACTTACTGACCTACTGTTTGTTTTTGAAGCCACATCATTAGACTCACAGGGACCTGGCACTCTATGAAACTGTGTAAAATCACCAGCACCCCATGTTATTTCTCAACCATAGCAAAATATGCAAAAAACTTTTAATTAATAATTGGGCCAATTTCAAACAGACTTCATTGGATTGTTCCTTGGATGTCCAGTAATGTCTTGACATCTACATTGCATTTGATAAATCATTATGTGTCCAGACTATGGCATTTAAATATGAATATCAAGTCTTGCAGTCTTAAAGCAGATGTTCCCAGGTGAGCGATTTCAGAGGCTGTGGTCTCCTTTTATCAAAATCATTTGTTAAAGGTAATCAAATGTACATAAAAATGTATTTTACACACTTTTTTTTTCATACTTCATTTTTTCTCGTGCCTCCTATTACATTTACGGATATTTCTCTGTTGTTGCAGTTCTATGTTTTACTGATGCTGTTACATTTTTCAACAGGGAGAACTGACCATCACATCAGACATGGAAGAGTTAGGCAGTGCCCTGTTCTTAGATACTGTGCCAGCATCATGGTCAAAGAAAGCCTACCCATCCCTGTATGGCCTTGCTGCATGGTATGCAGACCTTATTCAGCGTGTAAAAGAACTTGAGATTTGGACTACTGATTTTCAGTTGCCTGCTTCTGTCTGGTTGGCTGGTTTTTTCAACCCTCAGTCATTCCTTACAGCCATTATGCAGCAGATGGCAAGAAAGAATGAGTGGCCACTTGATCGAATGTGTCTACAATGTGATGTGACTAAGAAATCTAGGGAAGACATGGCAGGCCCCCCGCGTGAAGGTTTGTTTATCATTTACTTCTTTTAGCTCACCTGTAAAAGGTAAGCAGACTGATAACTGATTTATACTGGCATCATCATTAGTGTTCACGGAAACAGCTGACAGTTTATTTTCTTATAGTTTTTGTTTCCACTTATAGGAGCTGTTAGCTCATCCCTCTTTAATTGCACTTCAAAGAAGGTCTGTGAAGGTGCCAGTTTAAAGCTTTCATTAGATGTTACGCCAAGATGGGAAAAGCTTAAAAATCATCTTCTCTGAAACCTTGAGGCCCACAGCTTATATATTTAGTATGTAGCAATGTTAAATGGTCCCCTAATAAATCCTGCTAATCAAGCCCCTGGGCTCTAAATTGGCCACACCCCAGGAGGTCATATGTTTATATAGAGCTATATAGCAAAAGAACCTTAAAAACTCTTCTTCTCTGAAACCATGAAGCAGAGAGCTAACAGATTAAGTATGTAGCGATGTTTGGTGGTCTCCTACATAATTCCTGCCAACTATGCGCCTGGGATCCTAATTGGCCACGCCCCCGGGGGTCATTAACTCCGATAGGCTTATAATGGGAAAATTTAAAAAAAAATCATCTTCTCTGAAGGCATGAGGCCTACAGCTTATATATTTAGTATGTAGCAACGTGTAGTGGTCCCCTACTTAAATCCTGCCAATCATTCTCCTGGATCCAAACTGGCCACACCCCAGGGGGTCATATAGAACTGTATAGCTAAAGAACCTTCAAAAATCTTCTTCTCTGAAACCATGTGGCCCAGAGCTAACAAATTTAGTATGAATCAATGTTTGGTGGTCTCCTACATAAATCCTGCCAATCATGCCCCTGGAGACCGCATTGGCCACGCCTCAGGAGTCAATAGCTCCCATGGACTTATAATGGATAAAAAATCTTCTCTGAAACCACAAAGCACCACAACTTACATATTTAGTGTGTAGCAATGTTTAGTGCTCCCCTACATAAATCCTGCCAGTCAAGCCCCTTGGGTCTAAGTTGGCCACGCCCCGGGGGGTCATTAGCTCTCATAGGCTTATAATGGGAAATCTTCTCCAAAACCATGACGCCTACAGCTCTTATATTTAGTATGTGGCAATGTTTAGTGATCTCCTACATAAATCCTGCCAACCATGCCCCTGGGGTCCAAATTAGTCATGTCCCAGGGGTCATTTACTCCCATAGACTTATAATTGGAAAATCATCTTCTCTGAAATCATTAGGTCCCAGCTTATGTATTTAATATGTAGCAATGTTTAGTGGTCCCCTACATAAATCCTGTTAGTCAAGCCCCTGAGTCTAAACTGCCCCAGTGGTCATTAGCTCCCATAAACTTAAAATGGAAAAAAACCTTAAAAGTCTTCTTCTCTGAAACCATAAGGCCCACAGCTTATATATTTAGTATGTAGCAGTGTTTGGTGGTCTCCTATATAAATCCTGCTAATCATGCCCTTGGGGTCCAAACTGACCATGGACCATGGGGATCATTAGCTCCCATTTACTTACAATGGAAAAAAAATCTTCTCCCCTAAACCATGAGGCCCACACCTTATATATTTAGTATAGGAATTTTTAGTGGTCCCCTACATAAATCCTGCCAACCATGCCCCTGGGGTCCAAATTGGCCATGCCCAAGGGGTCATTAACTCCTATAGACTTATAATGGGAAAAACTTCAGAAACCTTCTTCTCTAAAACCATGAAGCCCACAGCTTATGCATTTAATATTTAGCAATGTTTAGTGGTCCCCTAAATAAATCCTGCCAATCAAGCCCCTGAGGCCCAAACTGGCTATGCCTCAGGGGTCATTAGCTCCCATAGACTTATAATGGAAAAAAAATAATAAAAAAGTCTTTTTCTCTGAAACCATGAGACCCACAGCTTATATATTTAGTATGAAGTAATGATTAGTGGCCCCCTACATAAATCTTGTCAATTAAGACTACACGGTCCAAACTGGCCATGCCCCAGAGGTCATTTGTTTATATAGAACTATATAGCTAAAGAACCCGAAAAAAATCTTAAAGAAAAAAACTTTTCTGAAACCAAAGGACCCTAAGCAGGTGCGATCATCATGAATCTTGCTCAAAATGTTTGTCTTGATGATTTCTAGGTCAAGTTTGGATCTTGGTCACTTATGACATATTTCACGGTCCAGTGACTTTCTTAAGTGTTTCCATTTAGATCAGTTTCTGAGTAACTGTTGGTCCTACAGCAGTGATAATTGGCACTTGCAGACATCTTAGCATGGCCGCTTGAATGCAGTCATCAATATTTAACCTTGACCTATATTCCACGATCCACTGACTTTGTTAAGTTTGTGCATTTAGGTCAGTTTCTCAGTAATTATTGTTCCTACAGCCAGATATACTTAGCACATGCATACATCTTAGCATGGCCTCTTGAGTGCAGTAATTCATATTTGATCTTGATCTATATTTCCTCTGGCCCTCTTGTCTTCTTTTCACAATACCATAACCCACAGATTTTTATTTTCAGTGTTACTCTTCAGATAAGCCTACAACTCGTACAAATAATGTATGGCGTTTGAAATTTGTAGGGATGGTGTCATAAGAATGGGGAGGGTATAAAATGCAGCCGCAAAACGCAGCCGTATTAAAATATAGGAAAAGAGCAGCCACTATACACATGCCTACCAAACGAATGAATGCGTAACCACCGGTTAAGAATGTGAAAAAATTAGATCGACATCCGGTTAGGGATAAGATTGCTCAAAAAGGTAAATAAACTTTGCATTTTCTGTGTTTCATGAGCGATATAAATGTTTTGAGGAAATTATTTAAAAAACGGGGAATTACATTCAAGTGCCCATTGATATTGGCGTCTGTGGTGTAAATCTCAACTTTACGCATATTGGCTGAATTGTTTTTCGCGTGCTGAAGGTGTACCGAAAGGCAGAGAAAATACGTGGTAATTCGTGGTGTTTTTTGTCCTTTATTCAAGTTTGCGCTTTGCTAGAAGTTCAACATATCATCATGCACACACGATAGACACGTGGTTATTTGTGTTATGGATACTTAAGTTGTTAACGCAGCATTGTCGAAAAATCGGCATGGGAAGGGTCGAAAATGGCTGGTTACGCATAAGATCTATATAAGTAATAACAAAACTTACAGCTATAAAGCGGGTCTGATTTCCCCTCCACATCTCCAGGAACACACGAAGCTTGTTCTACGGAACCATTTTTAGCCAACCTGATGAGCAGTGCACTGTTGATTTGGATATAACATAGTATTGAATGCAAACATCTTCAATCTCCAGAATCATAGTGTATAATGACTTTGTTTGTGTTTTCACACCAATTCATTGGCCCTGCAATTGTCTGAAATGCAAATTTAACAGGTTTTGGATTTTTTTTTTTTCTGCGAAGAAGTGCTGATCTGCCTATTTTTTGCTGGTTAAGCATTAGATTGTCTGGTTAAGAATTAGATGACCAAAGGATAAAAACACACCGTTTGTACCCTTTGTAGATGCCAGCGATTTACTACAATAACAGATGGTCTACCTATGATTTGTAAGTTGTCGTGAAATCATCAGATCCAGAAAGTCATGGTGAAAAAAGGTTTTCTGGATAAGGCCATTGAAATACTGGATTTCAAGCTTATTTGACCGAATGGGGCATCCATTCATATGTCATTGTTTGCTTCCGTAGAAGACAAAAGGCCAGTTTGCGTTTCATAATGGCGCACTTGAAAACAAATTATTTGTATCGCTGTCTGTAAAAGTGACGGTTTATTTAGCCTCAGATGTTGTAATTCGTTTGATCTGAGCATATTATGATTACTTTGTACCGATTTCTGGCTTACTGTTATTCGTTGCCTATTACAGTTAGTTGATGAGCTAGAAGACTTTCAAGCAAACTCAACAACTAATTAAGAAACGTTTTATTCATTATATCCACTGAGAGTTTGCTTTGGGTTCCTGCAATTGCAAGTAATTGAGTTTTGAAAAGTGTACATTACTGCTGAAATATTCAAGATACCACGCTAATGTTTGGCCCACACCTACCTTTGTGTAAGACCTTTCAATAGCACACACCCCCTTCCTCAGTTTTTACCTTCTGCGTAGGTCAAGGTCAGGTCATACTTTGCCATTTAGACCCATGTTCAAGTTCTGCGTTTAAGTTTTGGAAAATGTATGTAACTGCTGAAGTATTCAAGATACTGTTTTAATATTTGGCCCACACCTACCTTAGAGTAAGACCGTTCAATAGCACACACCCTTTCCTCAGTTTGACCTTCTGCATAGGTCAAGGTCAGGTCATACTTTGTCATTTACAGCTGTGTTTAAGTTTTGAAAAGTGTACATGACTGCTGAAATATGTAAGCTACAGCTTTCATATTTCATCCACACCAACCTAAGAGAGAATCAAAGGACTGATAGTCCTAAGAGTCTGCTAGCTTGTAAGGTATTGATGGAGTGCTGTGTATCTTCTATGCAAACACAATACATGCAAAGAAGATAGGTGGCATTCCAATGCTACCAATACTACACCATAAGATGGATCTCTATGGAATTTATCAAGCATCTGGGCATTGTATTTCCTGAAAAGAAGACTTTCTTTAAAAACTCTATCAAATGTACGTCAAGCGAAGACTGCATATGGGTTGAATGAGAAAGTCATAGCAAGTGTTGTCTCTAAATCAAGGAAAGGATACTCGTATAATTTATCTCCTGCAAACAGAATTTCATTCATGTTGTTCACATTCCACATGTTGGTACAGATCCTTTTCTGTACAGCTTTCACCAAAAATACTAAACAACATGGAAGGCATTGATGCCCTCTTGAATCAGGACTAAATATCTCATCTCCTTGATGGATACTTCCTTGCAATAATACAGATGCATTTTCTTGTAGATTTATATGATTTGATGGACCTGGATTTTGCTCTATATCCACATTTTCACACTTGCTTACAACCAGTGGCTTCATCCAATATTAAATTTACATTCAGAGACAAGGCTTTGTGAGAAAATTTACTATTCCTTGAAAAACAACCAACAGGAACACTCTGTACTACATGCTTTCACTATCAATTTCTCAAAATCAGCCAGATGGAAATGCATTCTACTTTTTTAATGTATAAATAAGAATGGGTCTTTACTGAGGCATCTGTGTAAATCAGATATACATATATAATCTAACCATGTACTGAAAAACTAAATACAATTATTTCTCTTCTGTTTTGTTTCTTTCTTCACAAAAAAATCCATTTTATTATCTGCATATATAGGCCAATGCAGTGATTGGAGTAATGAACCTCTTTATTTTCCAATGAAGTTTATCACCTGATTATTCCAAATGAGTGTATCTCCAGCAGCAATTTCCAGTTTCTAGAATTATTAAAGTTCAACTCTAGATATGCTCCAGTTCATACAAATTCAACACCTGATGTAGCTCCACGATTATTCTAGTACAATTTTATAAATTTACTCTATCAACTTATTATCAAGACAAGAGCAGATTAAATAAATTTGAAATGGCTATGTTCAGTCAAGGACGTAAATAATACATGTAATTTTATACGTCTTTGGTTCAGTCCAGATTAGCGTTAATAACTGATTGTCATTTGCTAGTGCTTCGCCTAAGCATCAACAGATTAGCCCGACCAGCTATGCCTACCCTTTTCAAGAGATTTTCAGATGTCCAAAAAAGAAGGGTCATAAACCTATAAATGGGACAGCAGTCGTAAAATAACTCGATGTCACTGAGGTGTGAATAAAGTTGAATATAAAATGCAATTTTAAGTTAAAACTTATTTTTGATAAACTATCAACTTACACCATTGGTCTCTTTGCTATATTTTAGCGTCAGTTTGAATCTTGGTGTTTAGGCGCCCCGAGATAATCGCTTGAAGTAAGGTTAATGTCTTAAACTATCACAAAAACAAATTTGGATACATAAAACTAATACCCTGGTGTAATTTCAGCATTCAGTTAATAAATACAATGAAATAATTTAGTGCCGTAGGGTGCCTTGGGATATCGTGGGGTGTCATGGGGTGATTAGTAGGACCCTGTGCCGAATTAACGCCTTGACAAAAGTAGCGTGTGTATTACTACACCGAATTTTGAAGTCTATGTTTCAAATTGCATTATCTAAATCGATTTTAATTACAGTTATGTTAGCGAAATAAAAAAGCCATACAAAATTCCGCTGCTTCACATTCAGTTCACCGTAATAGTGCCGCATTGCGTCTGATTAAGAAGTAGTGCGCGTATAAATATATGTATAAATAGCTGTGATGAGAATCCGCTCGTAAAACCCCATGCGATTGCAAAGAGCCTGCTAGCTGTCGCTAGCAGACTCAAAAATTCAGTGGCATCTACCCCATCCCTCAGTTTGACATTTTTCCTCATCAAATTCAGGTTATACTCTGTCATTTACAGCTATGTTTTAGTTTACGTTCTGCCCTTCATCTTTAATCAGGGTTTTCCCTGACTTATTTTGGCAGTTCTTACCCATAAAACCATGCCCAGGACCTTCAAAAGCTAGAGGCAAGGTTCCTTATTGATGCATCTTATATCAGTCTAAACTGAACTTTATATAATTTTGGCTTGGAATTTTAATCCAGTTCCCACTAGAAGTACAAGAATTAGCATTATTTAGGTAACAAGAAGCCCTCTTTAAAACAATATACCCCTAAATCTTATTAATAGACCCCTTAACTTCAGATTAGGGAGTCTCAGGGACCCCCATTTTCAAACCTTGTTTAATATTTAATGACTGTTTTCATATAGGATCACCCCTTTCCGGCAAGCTGTGTTGTCCTCTGACAACTCTGTTAAAAAAAGGCAGTAGCACTGGTTGTGGCTATATGTGCCCCCATTGGACACTTTGTCTAATGCTGTTATCCCCCTTTTGTGGTTTAAATCTATTTGCCATATATATGAATCAAGAACTATTCAAGGTATTCAATTCAAATAATATACACAGTGATAGAGGAAATTAAAAGGAAAAACATCGGTCAGTCCTTTTCTCCCTATATTGCCCACCACCCAGCCAAATAATGTCTATTATTTTTATAATGTTTTGATCTTCTTACCCTTGCCACCAAGATGCAAACCAATTTTCAATAACTGCAGTAACACTGCCTTGCATACATACAGAATTTTGTTGATTTGTTCTCAGCTTGGATTTGCCTTTGTTCATTTCACTTTAATTGCACTTTCATGCAAGGTTCATGTGAAAAGTATACATTGGTTGGGGGATTGGCCATGTCTACAAGTCTTGTTATTACTACTACTACTACTACTACTACCACATTTATTGTAGTCATACTTGATTGATTTTAATTAACCTGCATGAATTATTTCAGCAGACAACATTTTAAAATAATTTCCTATTAGTCTGCATGAAATGTCAAACATATTGTCTAGGAAAAAAAAAGAGAAGAAAAATGTCTTCAGTTTTTGTCTGTTGAATTTGCCCAGTGTGATAAAAGTTAGATATCTTAAAAAAGAATTTTATTCGTCTTTGAGAATCTATTTGTATTATTAAAGACTGATCAGAGTCTTTCTATCAGGGCTGATCTTAGTCTTTGCTGTGCTCACATGCTCACTTGAAGACACACTTTTGCCCATCTATTACCAAAAAATGGTTGAGATTGATCAGACTTTTTTTTATATTTATGAGTAAGTAAGTATGTAACCATCCGGCACATGACATTTATATGACGTCGCCTCAACGTCAATGCAAGGTCATTGCATCAACGTTGAGGCAGCATCATATAAACGCCATGACATTGCATCGATCCTCCCTGCTTTTGTACAGCCAGCTGTGTGCAGGATTGGTCAGTACATTGTGCGCATCATAATTACAAATATAGAGTGTAACGTTAAAATTACAGTGACATGATAGTGTCCTTTACTAATTGTGTAGTTAATTATCATAGCCGTTAAGAATTTTTTTATGAAAGTTATGTGATTTTTTCCCCTTTTTTCCTAACTCAGCGACAATCATATGTTGTAGGTTGAGGTTAGAACATTGAGGCAGTTCTGATCAGTACGTACAACAGGAATTTGGAAAATGAAGTAAACGTTTAATAATTGTTTAATAATTTGTTGCTCGAAGAATATGTGCTCATAGTAATATATCAAGTTAACAAACCCATGCAATGAATACCCTTCTCCTTAATTTTGCTCAAACCCATAGAATCTATGTTGGGCAGAAATACACCATTCACTCTAAATATTGGGACACCTTAACTCCTTACCATACCTGTCCTGTAAGTTGTAAAAGTCTGTTCCACTACCTGTTGATGTGTTAAACTATAGCTAGACAAGTGAGAAACAGCGTTCTGCAATGTCTGAACTGGGTCTACACTGTTTGTTCATGCCTCTCTATTCCAATACTTAGGATTATTACGGTAAGAACGATATCAAACATTTACATCTGAAAAAGCTAGTTCTGCAGATATGAAAGATGCACTTCATAATAGAAAGCATAATAAAAACTACGAAATGGAAAAACATCATCTTTTTTCTTTTACTTTCACCCTAATACTTAATTATTCTGAAAGACGCAAACTTGTCATTCGTAGCCTTCTTGAACAATGTGATTACCTTTTTTTTTGCAAGTTAATTTAATCCATTATATGCTGTTAATAAGCTGTTTTTATCACAAAATTGTTCAGATCGTAGCATGCTGTTGTCACTGTCATCCATTGTTTTAGTGTGTAAACATGGAATTATGGAAGCCTGTGTGTGATTGATGAAGCGTGACTGTCAAAACAGCAGAGTCATCACAGACCTGTCAAGCTAAACTTCACAATGAATTCCATGCAATCGGTACCATAAAAAGTTTTCTAGTTATGGCAGTCATGAAATTTATCATTTTGGGGTCATTTAGGTTGGAATTACTTGGGGGATTTCTTTCAAGACGGCTTTATATTTGCCGGTTGAAGTTGGGTACTGGGGTGATTTTTATCGGCAAATCAAAGATGGCGGGTCGGAATTTCTGTGGGGCGGCATCTTCCCAGACATTTTTCTCCTGGGGGTGGCCATTCCCTTACGGTTTTGGTCCGGGAATCCCAATTTCCCGGAGAGAATCTGCTGGGGTTCGGGGAACTCATTGTAAAATCTGCTGGGTTTGGGAGACGGGCGCCTGGAATTATATAAACAATTTCTTGGGATTCCCGATTCAGTCTCGGATTAGCTTTGGTTAGCGAAAGCCATGTTTAATTTTTTTGCTGCAAATTTTGGCTTTATTTGAATTTCCGAACTGTCTGTTGTTTTTTTTTGTTGTTGTTGTTGTTTTCTGTTTTTTAGTGCAGCAACCTTTCGGCCAAAATTTATTCATTTTATTAGAGGGGTTAATTTTAAGGATGTAAAATAAGAACTTGCTTTTGGACATTCTATTTACTTTATTTATTTTTTTTTTCTTTCTCCCTTTTCTTAAATTTAAAGAGACAGCTCACTTTAGTAATCTATGTCTCATTGAGATTTATTCTGAAACTTGCTCTGCATTACTGTTCATCAAATTTCACCACATTTTCCATTTGTCATTGCATAAAATTACGCTGTTTGCCGTCATTTAGCCTTGACTAGTTTGCCGCCTCATATCATGTCATTTTTTTCATAGTGTA
Organism: Anodontia alba; assembly: GCA_964016985.1. Classification (NCBI taxonomy): domain Eukaryota; kingdom Metazoa; phylum Mollusca; class Bivalvia; order Lucinida; family Lucinidae; genus Anodontia; species Anodontia alba. The sequence continues at coordinate 26,104,067 of OZ024822.1, read as the reverse complement.
TGTCAAACCGTCCATAGAATGATTTCATACAGCAGTCCATAACTTTGCGTGATTCGACACTAGTCAAAAATCATAACAAAGATCTCATATTGTTATCATATATTTTATTTAGCATCGTTAAAGGATAAAAACTATTTTATTTCTACATTCATTGTCTTGTTTCTTCTTTTCACTCCCTGAAATACAGAATAGAATAGAATACTGGCACTTGGCACAGAACAGAATAGATCATAGTGCTATTTTACACTATCACTTATTTTTTATCTGAGACTCACTATACCCCTCAAGCGAGGCCTAGACTAAGTCTGGAGTTTCGGTAAGGCGGTTGGGACTCTCGCTGTCTAGCCAGCTTTAGTTCCACCCCCAATTTATATTGCTGTGGAGAAGTCCTACAGATGCTGCTAACCCTCGGCTCGCAACAATATCATGATTGTAGTTATTTGATTTTTTCTTTGAATTACAAGGACAGCTGAGCAAACTCAGATTTAGAAACATCTAGTGTGGTTCTAGTGTGCATTTACATAATTTTCTCATAATAAAACGCATTTTCTAATGATGTAGCACTGAATTTGGTATGGCTTACAGATTTGCTTTATACTGTATTATGTGTATATGGAGACAAACAGAAGTTAGCATTCTGTTGACTAGAATGACTATGTAGTAGATCATTTTGACATGTACCCTCAATAATCATCCACCTGCTAAGAGCCTCAATGACCAGTGTTAACATACTTCATTCTAAAGAATTTTGAAATGGCTTTTAGAAAATGACACCCACCAAATTCCCTGGGATAATTCAGAGGGGTCTGCTGATACCTCAAAGAATATTATTATGAACTATGCAAAGAAGAAATTATCTGGTCCTGCTTGGTAAAGTTGACATAGTGTATGAATTGTCTCGTAAAAATATTGAAACAAATAATTTTTATAAAAGTTCCATATTGTATTTTGAAAATGTGATGAAACATGTTTTTACAGGAGCTTATGTGCATGGACTGTACATGGAGGGGGCTAGATGGGACATGCAGACAGGTATGATTAATGAAGCTAGATTGAAGGACCTTGCCCCAGCTATGCCAGTCATTTTCCTGAGAGCTATCCCAGTGGACAGACAGGATATGAGGAATGTCTATGAATGTCCAGTCTACAAGACAAAACAGCGTGGACCAACATATGTCTGGACATTTAACCTCAAGTCAAAGGAAAAACCTAGCAAATGGGTTCTTGGAGGTGTGGCCCTGTTGCTTCAAGTTTAAACTGATTTTTTAATTGTATGCAAGCAAGACTAGAATAAGAATGTTTCACAGAGAAATGAATGATTGTATGAACTTACTACATCGCAAGACATAGTTTATTTTTTCAGTTATTGCATGAAATATATTTGGATGGTACAAATGTTGAGAATTGCTCCTATTCTTCATTATCTAATTTGAAAGGATGCATTGTGTTAGTGTAAAGATTCTACATAGCTTTTAGCATTGGGGAATTTTACTTATTTGGCAAGGGAAATAGATACATTTACATGGGAGGCATCCTGCTGTCTCAGGTGCAGAATTGGGTCTGTGTTTGTCTGTATCTCACCTGTTCCCATCATTTTTCTTTCTCTCCCTCTGTCTAGATATGGCTTGATAAAAAATTATCTAGTCTTCCTTCCCTTTCAAAATATTTCAGAATGATGAGCAAGTCCAAACATTGGTGGCACCCAGATATATTTACAGTGTGACAATATTGTTATCAGATTCAGACGTATATTTATCAGCTCATATGTGAGATAAGTACCATTTACACAAATTCAGCTACACTTGTTTTGATTATCTCTGTTTCAGAGTATAATTTTAGTGGAATGTCGATTAAGCAGATATGCTGTGACATCATTGTTACTTCTGCTTTTTTTTTATTTTTGTCTGCCATAATAAGATCTAATTTTTAACTTTGAACAAAAAGGTATTTTTATTAATATTGTCACATATGTATTTCTTTAGTTTCATCATTTCATTAAAGACGCATGACAAGTGATATACAGACCATTAAGAAAGAAATAAATAAGCTCCTGAGATGTGTTGAAAACTGCATAAAAATTCAACTAGTTCAAAAGTTTATGGAAGCTTAAAGCACAGCTTTTAATCTGATTGACCTAATAGATTGATCTAAAACTTGGTAGGAGTTATCAAGGAAGAAATTGGTTCTTTGTGCAGATGTAAATTTATACAAATTCTGCAAATATGATACCCACAATCCACAAACATGCCATAAAAAGAAATGTTGGCCACTTCCGTAAGCAAAAATTTTTTACTTGGGCAAGTTGCGCTAGGTGAACAACCTTTGGCCAGAAGGACCTTTATTTTCTTTCTGCAGCCAAGTATTTAGCTCTGTTAAAAGATTAACAGGCCCGGGCAGGCATAACACCTCTTTCCATGGAATTCTACTTTTAGCCAGCTGCATTGTTTCATTCAGATTCTGATCACATAACTTTTAGATTTTTATTTATGATGGTAATCTAGGGAACAAGCTCAAAAAAGCGTCAGTGGAATTTTGTTGTCTTGCCGAATCAGGGCACTTCTAGCTGGTATCCCCAACAGGAAAAAGATAAACAAAGATACGTCTCGAAAAAAAATTGTCACTAATTATTTCTTTATTGGCGAAAAAAATCGGGCAATGCTATCATGCCTAGCTATGATTTAACTTTGTTCTCCGTTAGAATTTGCGGTAAAAATATGCAGGGCTTGAATAAAATTTTGCGACAACTTTTGAACACAGAACTGACATTTCTAAACTTTCTGTCAACACGGAGATTTGGGCCCATGCTTTTTTTTTCATTTTCCGTCAAATCTACAGCCTCCAGACCCCCTGAAGCACCATCCATCAAACATGAAACATAATACGAGGGATGTTCGAAATGAATTGCTTATTTCTATCTGGAGACTTCAAATTTCAAGTTAGCCCAAAAGTACTCATTTCATGCCCTCGAAGTACTCCCCGTGGCTAGAAACGCAAAGTTTCAGTCGATGTATCCACTTCTTGAAGGCGTCACGGTACGCTGATTTGGGCACAGTAATAAGGTACTGATGAATGGCAGATCCAAGTGCCTGTCGGGACTGGTATTTCCGCCCAGCAAGGAATGCTTTCAATTTCGGAAACAAAAAGAAATCACATGGGGCAAGGTCTGGGGAATACGGGGGGGTGAGGCAAAACAGTTACTTTTTCTTTCTTCAAAAACGCCGTTACTATTGCGGAGGTATGAGCTGGAGCATTGTCATGTAGAAGACGGACATGTTTAAGACCAGTGGCAGGGCGTCGTTTCTGATAATACTTTTTCAGTTTCTTCAGTACTACGTCTTTGTAGTACTTTCCGGTGATGCGTTTGCCCTTTTTCACTGGCACTTTTATTGCGACTCCTTCACCAGAGAAGAAGATTGCATACAAAACCTTCTTTGTACTCAAAGAACGTTTGGCAATTATTGGGCGTTTGCTGTGTTTAGTGGCCCAGATCTTATTGCTAACCTTTCTGACGGGCTCAAAATAATGGACCCAGGTTTCACCACCTGTGACGACATTGGCAAACTGCTTTTTGTCATATTTTGGAAACATTTAAAGCAGCTTTTTGGCCACTTTAACCCGTTGCCTCTTTTGCTCGTCAGTCAACAGATGTGGCACCCATCTTGCAGAAATCTTTCTGATTTTCAAATGCTTCTTCAAAATAAGGTGAACCGTTGATAGTGACATGCCTACCTTTCGTGCAATATCACGAACTGTAAATCTGGCATCTCCTTCAATGATTTCCTTTATTTTGGAAACGATTTCTTTACGAGATGCAGATTTTGGCCTACCTGATTTCGGTGCATTTTGGATGGACTCTACACCAGACTCAAATTTCTTTTTCCACCGCCGAACTGTGTCATAAGACACACAAGAAGGTTCAAAAGCAGTAGAAATTTCAGTCATCAGCTTCTTCAAAGAACAACCAAGTTTTGAGCGAGCTTTGATGTAAGCCCGTATTTCATTTTTTTTTGTCGACGCTTCTACCAACCATTTTTACTGCAGTGGTCAATGACTGCTTGTATTCAAATGGCAAATTTTATGTCTTACACTTAGTCTAACATGTACATTTATACACCATTGTGTAGATATTGAATAACCCTATACAGGTATGTATTGGTTTTTATCGTGCCCCACGTGGATATCGAGCTAGAGGAGAATAAGCAATTCATTTCGAACATCCCTCGTAGATAAGCTGAAAATACTGGCATAGAAAATGTAGCTGGCGAATGATGATGAAATTACTGTCAGAGCTAGTTTCCTGGACAAAGAGCTAGTTCCAGGGATAAGGAGCTACTTCCGTCAACCATTTTCTGCCGTGATAGATTTTCTAATCAACCTTAGGTATTCAGATATATGGAGGTTTCATCCCAATGCAAGACCTTTCCAAGAGGTTCCATCCTAGAGGTTTCGTCCCGAATCAAGTATGCCCCAGAAAGGATTCGTACCTACCTAGATCATAAGCGAAGTCAAGTTTTTAATCACTCATGGCTCTAGAAGTTTATGGAGGATTTGTCCAAATGCAAGTCTGTTCCAAGAGAAACCATCCTTATGGCAAGCTGTTTTACTATTAATGATGCAAAATAGATATCTTATAATATTATATCAAATATCTTATAGGATATCTTATAATATATCTCTGATATACTAATTTAGATATCTTATATTAGATAACTTATATCCTATATAAGATCTGATATAATATATAAGATATTGAAATCCACATATATAAGATATCTTATAAGCTCACCTGAGCCGAAGGCTAGCTGGTGAGCTTATAGTATGACTAGCCTCTGTTGTCATCGTCTGTTGTCTGTAGTCTGTCATCTGTCAACATTTTCAAACATCTTCTCCGCTAAAACCACTGGGCCGATTGAAGTCAAATTTCATGTGGAGCATTCAAAGGATGGGGGAACAAAAGTTTGTTCGTGGGGTCTAGGTCACATGAACAAGGTAGCTACCATGCCCATAAAATGTAAGAACCCTTCACATTACGAAAACAAGCCTATTCAAATATACTGAAAATTTTACCGTCAAAAAATGAAAAAAAAATCAGATAAAAATTCTTATTGTTTTCATATTTCTGCTCAAAACATATATTGTGGGTACTCGTTAGAACCGCCTCGGCGAGGCAGTTCTAATGAATACCCACAATCTATGTTTTTGAGCAGAAATAAGAAAAATAATATATACCCCTGTAAACCCCAGTTTTACTAGATAAAAGTGGTTTAAGAGGGTCAAAATTACATAGGCGTGTTTCCGTGATGAAAATCCTTCTTCTCCCGAACCAGTAAGCCAATTGTCATGAAACTTGGTATGTAACATTGGGGACTCAAGCCAATCATAGTTTGTTCAAATGATGACACTTGAATGCCCTCGACCTATTTTAGGCCAAGGTCAAATTTGAATCTACACGAGTATTCAAGGTCAAGGTTATTCCTTGACCTTGGCCCAGGTCATTTTGATATGAAAATCAAAACTTGTTTTTCTCCAAATCTACTGAACCATTTGTAACCAAATTTCACATGAAAATTTTTAGGAACAAGAAAATGAAAATAATTATGAGTTTGGTCCTATGACCAATATGGCTGCCATGGCCATATAAGGTCAAAACCCTTTAAAAATCTTCTTCCCAGGAACCAGTGGGGTGATTATCATGAAACTTGGTACGTAGCATTGGGGACTCAAGCCAATTATAGTTTATTCAAATGATGACCTCTGGATGGCCTTGACCTATTTTAGGCCAAGGCCAACTTTGGTCGCATAAGCCTTTGTATGTGAAAAAGTCAAAATAGTATTTTTCAGAAACTATTCCAGCCTGTGATCTGAAATTTGTAGATGCAGGTAGCTAAATAAGTAAATGAAACTACATGAGAATTCTATGATAGGGTCATTCCAAGCCTTGGCCCTAGGTCATTCAGATATGGAAATTAAAACTTGTTTTTAGCTCACCTGAGCTGAAGGCTCAAGGTGAGGTATTGTGATCACTCACCGTCCGTCGTCATCGGCGTCATCGTCCGTCCGTCCACAATCTTTAAACAACATCTCCTCCTAAACCACTGATTGGAATTTGACCAAACTTCACAGGAATGATCTTTGGTTAGTCCTCTTTCAGAGTGGTTCAAATGGTTCCGGTCCATTGCATATCTAGGTCACAGGAGCTAAAAATAGATTTTTTAACTAAAACCTTAAAAAATCTTCTTGTCAGAAACCACTAGACCGATTTCCATATAATTTTGCAGAAATGTTTCTTTGGTGATCCTCTACCAAGATTGTTCAAGCCATTTGGATTCGTCAAAAAACATGGCCGCCAGGGGACGGGGCATATTTTCCCTATATATCTATATAGAAAACTTAAAAAATCTTCTTGTCAGAAACCACTGGACCGATTTCCATATACTTTTGCAGGAATGTTCCTTTGGTGATCCTCTACCAAGGTTGTTCAAGCCATTTGGATTCGTCAAAAAACTTGGCCGCCAGGGGTCGGGGCTTATTTTCCCTATATATCTATGTAGAAAACTTTAAAAATCTTCTTGTCAGAAACCACTGGACCGATTTCAATATAATTTTGCAGGAATGTTCCTTTGGAGATCCTTTACCAAGATTGTTCAAGCCATTTTGATTGCTCAAAAAACATGGCCGCCAGGGGGACGCGGCTTATTTTCCCTATATATCTATATAGAAAACTTAAAAAATCTTCTTGTCAGAAACCACTGGACCGATTTCCATATAAGTTTGAAGAAATGTTCCTTCGTTGACTCTCTACTAAGATTGTTCAAGCCATTTGGATTTGTCAAAAAACATGGCCGCCAGGGGGCGGGGCTCATTTTCCCTATATATCTATATAGAAAACTTAAAAAAATCTTCTTGTCAGAAACCACTGGACTAATTGCTATATAATTTTGCAGAAATATTCCTTTGTGATTCTGTACCAAGATTGTTCAAGCTATTTGGATTTGTCAAAAAACATGGCCTCCAGGGGGTTGGGCTTATTTTCCCTATATATCTTAATAGAAAACTTGAAAAATCTTCTTGTCAGAAACTACTGGACCAATTTCATTATAACTTGGCAAAAATGTTTCCATGGTGACCCTGTACCAAGATTGTTCAAGTAATCGTGATTCGTCAAAAAACATGGCCGCTAGGGGGCGGGGCTTTTAAGAAACCAGTGGACTGAGTTCAATGTAACTTGGCAGGAATGTTGCTTTGGTGACCCTCTACCAAGATTGTTCAAGCCTTCATGATACGTCAAAAAACATGGCCCCCAGGGGCGGGGCTTATTTTCCATATATATCTGTATAGAAAACTTTAAAATTCTTCTTGTCAAATACCTCCTGACTGATTTCAATAATGCTTTAGTAACCCTCTACCAAGAATGTTCAAGCAATCCTGATTTGTCAAAACACATGGCTGCTAGGGGGTGGGGCTTATTTTCCCTATAGATCTAAATAGAAAACTTAAAAATCTTCTTGTCAGAAACCATTGAACTGATTTCAATTTAACTTGGCAGGAATGTTCCTTTGGTTACCCTCTACCAAGTTTGTTCAAGCTGTCATGAGTCGTCAAAAAATATGGCCGTTAGGGGGTAGGGCTTTATAGCGATATAAAGCACTTTAAAAATCTTTTTGACAGAAACCACTGAACCAGTTTCAAAATAACTTGGCAGAAATGTTCCTTTGGTGACCTTCTTTCAAGATTAAGTCAAGTCATGATGTGTTAAAAAGAAAAAAACATGGCTTGGTGTGTTGGGAGGCTATAAAATTTATACATAAATCTAAGAGCAGTGAACTTGGCTGAATCTTCAACAGTAAGTATGCAAATCTGTTTGCTCAGGTGAGCGATATAGGACCATCATGGTCCTCTTGTTCTCAGAAACCACTGGGTCATTTGTAACCAAATTTCATAGGAAAGGTTTTAGGAACAAGGAACTGATTAATAAATATGAGTTTGGTCACATGACAAATATGGCTGCCATGCCTGTATATGATAAAATTATTTATACTTTCAAACATAATCTCATAATTTCATGTGGAGCACCCCATGGGATGGGGGCACAAAAGTTTGTTCTCGGGTCCAGGTCCTTTGACCGAAATGGCCGCCATGCTCATATAAGGTAAATACCCTTCAAAATCTCCTCCCGAACCAGTAGACCGAATGTCATGAACTTGGTTTGTAACATCTGGGACTCAAGCCAATTATAGTTTGTTCAAATGGTGACACTTGGATGACCTCGACCTACTTTAGGCCAAGGTCAAATTTGTTCGCATATACTTTTGTATGGGAAAAAGTCAAAACCTTGTATTTTTCAGAAATTACTGCAGCCTGTGGTCTGAAAATTAGTAGATGCAGCGAGCTAAATACGAAAATGAAACTACATGAGTATGCAAGGTCAAGGTCATTCCCTGACCTTGGCCCAAGATCATTCTGGTATGAAAATTAAAACTTGTTTTTCTCAGAAACTACTAGGCCATTTGTCAGTAAATTTCACATAAATTTTATTAGGAACAAGAAAATGAAAATTAATTAATATTAGTTTGGTCACATGACCAATATCGCCACCATGCCCATATAAGGTCAAAACCCTTTAAAAATCTTCTCAGAAACCAGTGGGTTGATTATCATGAAACTTGGTACGTAGCACTGGGGACTCAAGCCAGTTATAGTTTATTCAAATGATGACCCCTGGATGGCCTTGATTTATATTAGGCCAAGGTCAACTTTTGTTGCATATGCTTTTGTATGTGAAAAAGTCAAAACTGTATTTTTCAGAAACTATTCCAGCCTGTGATCAAACGCATCCTTGTGCGCTCCATAACTTTGATACCCTTAGACATATTTTGATAATAATTGTTAGGAATGAAATGGAGGACCAGTAGGCACGCCATGTGCCAGAGAGACGACTGTCACTATCTTTGTTACGTAGGTATCTCCCCTTAAGCCAAAATCTTGTGCAGGCCATAACACCCATACTGTTTGAGATAATTTGATAATATTTTTTGGAGATGAATAGGAGGACCAGCAGGCATGTCGCATGCAAGAGAAACAACTCTCACTTTCTTTGTTATGTAGTTATCCCCTGAAGCAGAAATCCATGGACACATCCTTGTGCGCTTCATAACTTCGATACCTTTAGACATGATTTGATAATATTTGGTAGGACTGGAGAGGATGACCAGTAGGCATGTTACACACAAATGAGACAACTCTCAACTTCTTCCTTATGTAGTTATCTCTCCTGAAGCAGAAATCTTGTGCAGGGCATCTCCCATACTGTTTGAGGTAATTTGATAATATTTGGTAGGAATAAGGAGGAGGACCAGTAGTCTTGTCGCATACAAGAGAGAATCTCACTTTCTTTGTTATGTAGTTATCTCTCATGAAGCAGACATCTTCAAGGCAATAGCTTTCTTTGTTATGTAGTTATCTCCGCTGAAGTAGAAATCAAAGATGCATCCTTGTGCCTTTCATAACTTTGATACCCTAGGACATATTTTAATAATATTTGGTAGGAATGAAGAGGAGGACCAGTAGGCGTGTAGCACTCTGTAACTTCTTAATGGTTTGAAATATTCTGATAATATTTGGTAGAGGCATAGATAAGATTCAGAAGGGGTGTTGCATGCAAGAGAAACAACACTCACTTTCTTTCTTATATAGGTATCTCCCGTGAAACCGAAATCTTATGCTGCCTAGAACTCCCGTACTGTTTGGGATAATTTATTAATATTGGATAGGGACATATAGCAGGTCAAGTAGGAGTGTTGCAAGCAAGAAGGACAACTTTTGCTTTGTTCTTTTTTTCCAATTATCTCCCTGAAGGAATTTCTAAGCCAAATTCTTATGTACTCCATAACTTCTTAATGGTTTGAAATATTTTGATAAGATTTGGTACAGGCAGAGATAAGGACCATTCTAGTTATCTTGCCTGAATAAATTTCTAACCCAAATTCTTGTGCACTCTATAACTTCTTAATGGTTTGAAATATTGTGATAACATTTGACAGATGCATAGATAAGGACCAGTTGGGGTGTCAGATGCAAGACAGACAACTCTCACTTTTTGTTATGTACTTATCTCCCCTGGATCTGAAATCTTGTGCAGGCCATAACTCCCATACTGTCTGAGATAATTTGATAATATATTTGGTGGGACATATATCAGGTCAAGTAGGAGTGTCACATGCAAGAAGGACAACTCTTGCTTTGTTCTTTTCCTTACTCTCCACTGAATAAATTTCTGAGCCAAATTCTTGTGCACTCAATGACTTCTTTATGGTTTGAAATATTTTGATAATATTTTGTAGAGGCATAGATAAGGACCAATGGGTGTGTCACGTGCAACAAGGACAACCTCTGCTGTGATTGTTTTCTAGTAATCCCCTGAATTAATTTCTAAGCCTAATTCTTGAGTATGTGGTTTGAAATATTTTGATAATATTTGGTAGGGGCATAGACAAGGACCAGCAGGCATGTCTGGTTTAAGAGAACTCTCACTTTCTCCATTATGTACTTATCTCCCCTGATGCCGAAACCTTTTGCAGGCCGTAACTCCATACTGTTTGAGATAACTTGATAATTTTTGGTATGGACATATATCAGGTCAAGTACATGTGTAGCATGCAAGAAGGACAACTTTTGTTCTTTTTTGTTTTTACCCCAATACATATACAGCAAGTTCCTTTACCTTTACAAAGCATTTATTTTTGCTATTATTTCTGAATATGTACACTCACAAATTCAAACTTTTTGCAAACATTGTGTATCCAGTACAAAAAGTTACATCAGAAGTCACTATTAGATGATTCTGACAAAAATAGAAAAAAAAAGAACATGCAAAAAAAAAAGATCATTAACAGTACACCTATTATTGTTTTCACTTATTATTTTGGTCACATTTTAAACTATCTTTGCAATACACCAAATTTAGAAATGACGGTTTAGTTGAATGATTTTCTGATCTTCTGATGGGTATTTTCTGCTTTCTTCTTAGTAGGCTACTTCTTTTGATTGCAGTACTTCTGGTTCTGAGAGCTTCATAAACCATTACTTTCATAGGAAATGAATTCAATAATGTCATTATAAATTGTTACACATTTCAACATTTTTTAAAATTTGAACGTCAGAAACATGTCAGCAATAGCATTATGCCACTCTTACGCCAAATGGAGTGATATATTTGTTAGTTTTGACAAGCTCCTGTCTGTATTAATTTGTACAATAACAGAACCATGTCCAACATAGCAAAGAAAGCAAGTGAACATCAGGAACCGATGCAATCAGATCCACATCAAATATATTTATTTGGTTTGTCCCATTTACTCAGGAGACTAATCTGAATCATTTGTCTTCCGTTTCGAATCGTAAGACAGAGTCTTTTGTTGGTCGGTTTAATCAGTGTTCCCGTTTAAATATATTATGGCACATTTATAATGACAGAAACAATGGTGGACGGAACTAACTCCTTGTTGATGAAACTAGCTCTTTGTTGATGGAACCAGCTCGGACAGTAATTTTGTCATTATTCGCCAGCCACATTTTCTACACTGGTATTTTCAGTTAATTTATGTTCCATGTTTGATTTCACCAGGGGTGGTGCTTCAAGGGGATTTGGCGGAGGATGGAAATCATGGGCCCAAATCTCAGTGTTGACAGAAAGTTTAGAAATTTCAGTTCCGTATTCAAAAGATGTTTCAAAATTATGTTTAAGCCTTGCATATTTCTGCTGCAGGCTTTCAAGCAGGCTCTACTTTTCCTACTATTCCTACTTTATTTTTATGCTCCCACTTTTCCCTACTTTTTCTGAAAATGCCTTACTATCCCTGCTTTTTCGTCCAAAAATGTTTGAAGTGACCAAAAAACTGTAATTTTTTCCTCGCTCGCTCACAGTTTCTAAAAATCAGATCAACTTAATCTGAGCAGCCATGATGCAAAAGTTTGTAAAACATTTTTAGCTCGGCTGTTTTCGAAGAAAACGACGAGGTATTGTCATAGCTCTGGCTCGTCTGCGTCTGCGTTGTCGTCGTCGTCGTGCAAAAACTTGGACATTTTGTAATATCTCTGTCATTACTGAATATATTTACTTGAAACTCGGACTAGTTGTTCATTATGTAAAGGGGAACTCATACCAATAGGGGAGGTAACCCTCGAAATATTTTTGGAATAGTTATGCCCCTTTTTCGACTTAGAATTTTTGTTGAAAAATGGTTTCACTGCGATTTCTCAAGAACTGATGGATGAATTCTGATCATGTTTGGTATTACATAATTATGCCACTTCCAATTTAAGTAGTTCTGTTGCTTATAATCAAACATGCCCTATATATTTCTAAAAGAAACTGCAGCCGAGCGTTGGCACCCCCATGCGGTGCTCTTGTTACTTCAGTTGTAACTTTTTATGGAACATTTATTCTGGTATTTCCTTTCCATGGTAATGTAGTGTTGTTGTTCAGAGAAAATTTTGCTGGCTTATTATATCTTTTTCTAAGTCTTAAAACACTCAGAACATCCCTACTATCCCTACTTTCCATAATTAAAATTCCTTTCTTTGCCCTACTTTTTTCAAAATTTTGAGCCCTACTTGATCCCTACTTTTTTGATGGAGCGCACTTAAAAGCCTGCTATTGCAAATTCTAACGGAGAACAAAATTAAATCATATCTACACACGATAGCATTGTCCGATTTTTTTCATAAATCACTAATAATTATTTGAGGCATACATTTGTTTATCGTTTCCTGTCTCGAAAGTCACTGAGTGTTGCGCGGGAACAAATTTCCATTGGCGCATTTTCAAGCTAGTTCCCAAGATTACCACCCATGATGTTTATAGAAATATTAATATGATATTTTAAATGATGTTTACATGGCTTTGAATTATTAAAATTGTTAAGAGTTTTTGTTTATTGATGGTTTACACATGTTTAGAAAGTTAATAAAAATTAATGTTTTTTTTTTGTTTGTTTTTTTTGTTTGTGTTTTTTTTTTCATTGGGTTATGTACACATATATTTGCTAGTTTTTGTCCCGACTGCTTTAACAAGCAGAAACGACATATGGATCACTTTCCGCCATTGATGTTGGTGTTGGCACTGTCTTTGTTGGTGATGACAACAATGTTAAGTTTGTGCGTTTAACTCCGTTTCTCAAACACAAAGGCTTCTAGGCTAATGAAACTTCAAACACACATCTGCCGTGAGGCACCCTGCCCACTGCCATCAATCATTACTGACCTTGACCTACAGCCTGGTGGCAGAAGTCATTCCATTTTTCGCCATCTTAAATTTCATAAAAATAAGTCTCTTCCCAATTGAGTATTAATTAGGTATAAATGTTCGAGGTATATAAAATGTTATTTGTAGATAGGGTATGATGTCATCAAGTTGTTGGAGTATTTATAACGCCATTAGTGCTGTCATTTTCTAGGAAGGAGTATAACAACAAACATGGGTGCTAAGAAGATGAATATGTCACTGGAAACAAAAGATGTCATTGTACAGCTCTTTAGGCAGGGAATGAACAAAGTAGAAATAGCTGAGTTCTTGGAAAACAATTGTTCTACTGTGTACAAATTTTAAAGAGGAATTATCCAACCGATCAATTGAAAATAAAGTCTATTTAAAAGTTCTTTTAGACAGGCTCCAGAGAGGGACAATAGATCACTGAATAAATTATTATTAAACTATACTTTATTTGAAAGCAAAGCAAAATGCAGCGGGAATGGCTAGGATACGGGCCCGTATCTCTAATCTGACAGGCTAAAGATACAGGCCCGTATAATTCTCTAGCCACTGCCAAAGTAATGACACTCCCTGCCTATCATGGCCTGCGCAGAGTCCAGATATCAATATTATAAGGAATCTCAAGTTGGCTTCTTTTGAAACGGAACATCAGAAACATTCATACCATAGACAATATGAAGGCAAACCTTATCAGTACTTGGGAAAACATCCCTCTTTAATGTATAAGAGACCTCTATTTCTAGACGTTTAAAATCAGTTACAAGATCAAGGGGTTAAATCACGAAGGTTTAGAGCTTTTGATTCAGGAATTCTCAAGTAAATGACGTTTGATTTCATGTTTATGTTTTGTTTTTCAAATCCAAGATGGCGAAAATGGAATAATTTGTCACTAGGGTGCATTTTTCATACTTAGCTGAACAATGTTTAGTCTGTCTATTTAGCTCTGTTTCTTGAACCATCAGCAGTCGCAACATAACCATTTGCTGAATTTCTTGTTGTCCCCTGCCTTTTTAGAGAAAAGTGGGGGACGTGGTATTTGTGCTTCCATTGGTCCGCCCCATTCCGATAGTACATATCTTGTGTGCGCAACTCCTCCTGCCAATCTTTTTGAAATGTTCCAGGCATTTTCTACAAAGTCGGGAGATAGGCATGTGATTTGGACATAAAGCTCAGATTAGTTTTGGTCACTTTTTCACGTTGTGAACTTAGTCATTTTTAGCCACAACAGTATACATAGTGTGGGTGTCTTGTATGCGCAAATCCTCCTACAGGTTTTAAACTAATCTTTTTGAAACCTTGCAGGCATTTTACATGGTCTGAAGATGTGCATGTGGTTTGCACATAAAGCTCAGATTATTATTATTTTTTTTTTTTACTTTTTATCTCCCTCTTTTTTGAAGCGGCTTTCCATAATCCCCCCCCACCCCGAGGTACCTTGTGAACGCAACTCTTCCTATTTTTTTAAACTTTGCAGGTGTTTTTGTCCTAGTCTGAAAGTATACATGTGCTTTTAGTATATTCCTGAAATTATTTTTTATTACTTTTTCTGGACTTCGAACTTAGTAATATTTCGAGCTCAAAAAGTATAGATAATGTGTACCTTGTGGACGCAACTCCTACAGTTGTAGACAGTTCTTTTTGAAACTTTGCAGATGATTTTGTCAAAGTCTGAACATATGCATGTGCTTTTCTTATATTCCTGAAATTATGTTTGTTAATTGTTTCTGCATTTTGAACTTAGTTATTTTTTGACGGGTTTTTAAAAACTCCGTCCTTTAAAATAGCGATGTACAGGTGGGCGGGCGTCCAGCGTCGTACGAGGTCTACCTTTTGGTTAAACTTATTTTTCAAAGTTACTTGTTACCTTTATTCTTAATGGATTGCTTTCATATTTGGTAGGGATGAAGAGGAGGACCAGTAGGCCTGTTGCGTGCAAGAGAGACAACTCCCATTTTCTTCATTATGTACTGATCTCCCCTAATGTCGGAGGTTTACCTTTTGGTTAACCCTTTTTTCAAAGTTATATGTTACCTTTATTCTTCAGTGGATTGCTTTCTTTTTTGGTAGGGATGAAGAGGAGTACTAGTAGGCATGTCACTTTCTTTGTTATGTACTTACCTCCCCTGATATCTGAGATTTAACTTTTAGTTAATCTCTTTTCAAAGTAATATGTTAGGTTTATTCTTCAGTGGATTGCTTTCATATTTGGTAGGGATGAAGAGAGGACCAGTAGAGGTGTCACATGCATGAGACACAACTCTCACTTTCTTTGTTATGTATTTATCTCCCCTGAAGCCGAAATCTTGCGCAGGCCATAACTCCCGTACTGTTTGAGATAATTTGATAATGTTTGATAGGGACATATATCAGGTCAAGTAGGAGTGTCGCTTGCAAGAAGGACAACTTTGCTGTATTATTTTTTTCTAGTTATATGCCCTGAAAGAATTTGCAAGCTAAATTCTTATGCACTCCATAACTTCTTAATGGTTTGAAATATTTTGATAATATTTGATAAAGACATAGATAAGTACTAGAAGGGGTGTCATGTATAAGAGAGACAACTCTCACTAACTTCCTTATGAAGTTGTCTCCCCTGAAACTGAAATCTTGTGCAGGCCATAACTCCTATACTGTTTGCGATAATTTAATAATATTTGGTAGGGACAGATATCAGGTCAAGTAAGAGTGTCACATACAAGAAGGACAATTGCTTTTTTTCTTTTTTTTCTAGTTATCTCCCCTGAACAAATTTCTACACCAAATTCTTGTGTGTTTTTTTATAACTTCTTAATGGTTTGAAATATTTTGATAATATTTGGTAGAGGCATAGATAAGTACCAGTCGACTTGTCGCGTGCAAGAGAGACATCTCTGATTTTCTTTGTTACATACTTATCTCCCCTGAAGCTGAAAGTTTGTGTAGCCAAAATTGATTTATTTCACTTAGTAATATTTAGTAGCTTCAGTGGCTGAGCCTGTTCTATATACTTACCAGTGACCACATCAGTAACCAGAATATTTTGATAGAAATTGTATTTTTGGACAGGCTTTTCATGGAAAAAATCTGTCCTTTAAAATAGTGATGTCCGTGCGGTCGGGTGTCGTCCAAGGTTTACCTTTTGATTAATCTTTTGTCAAAGTGATATGTTACCTTACGAGGGATGTTCGAAATGAATTGCTTATTTCTATCTGGAGACTTCAAATTTCAAGTTAGCCCAAAAGTACTCATTGTATGCCCTCGAAGTACTCCCTGTGGCTAGAAATGCAAAGTTTCAGCCGATGTATCCATTTCTTGAAGGCGTCACGGTACACTGTTTTGGGCACAGTAATGTACTGATGAATGGCAGATCCAAGTGCCTGTCGGGACTGGTATTTCCGCCCAGCACAAATGCTTTCAATTTCGGAAACAAAAAGAAATCACATGGGGCAAGGTCTGGGGAATACGGGGGGGCGAGGCAAAACAGTTACTTTTTTCTTTCTTCAAAAACGCCGTAACTATTGCGGAGGTATGAGCTGTGGCATTGTCATGTAGAAGACGGACATGTTTAAAACCAGTGGCAGGGCGTCGTTTCTGATAATACTTTTTCAGTTTCTTCAATACTACGTCTTTGTAGTACTTTCCGGTGATGCTTTTGCCCTTTTTCACTGGCACTTTTATTGCGACTCCTTCACCAGAGAAGAAGATTGCATACAAAACCTTCTTTGTACTCAAAGAACGTTTGGCAATTATTGGGCGTTTGCTGTGTGTAGTGACACAGATCTTATTGCTAACCTTTCTGACGGGCGCAAAATAATGGACCCAGGTTTCACCACCTGTGACGACATTGGCAAACAGCTTTTTGTCATATTTTGGAAATATTTGAAGCAGCTTTTTGGCCACTTTAACACGTTGCCTCTTTTGCTCGTCAGTCAACAGATGTGGCACCCATCTAGCAGAAATCTTTCTGACTTTCAAATGCTTCTTCAAAATAAGGTGAACAGTTGATAGTGATATGCCTACCTTTCGTGCAATATCACGAACTGTAAATCTGGCATCTCCTTCAATGATTTCTTTTATTTTGGAAACGATTTCTTTACGAGGTGCAGATTTTGGCCTACCTGAATTCGGTGCATTTTTGATGGACTCTACACCAGACTCAAATTTCTTTTTCCACCGCCGAACTGTGTCATAAGACACACATAAAGGTCCAAAAGCAGTAGAAATTTCAGTCATCAGCTTCTTCAAAGAACAACCAAGTTTTGAGCAAGCTTTGATGTAAGCCCGTATTTCATCTTTTTTGTCGACGCTTCTACCAACCATTTTTACTGCAGTGGTCAATGACTGCGTGTATTCAAATGGCAAATTTTATGTCTTACACTTAGTCTAACATGTACATTTATACACCATTGTATAGATATTGAATAGCCCTATACAGGTATGTATTGGTTTTTATCGTGCCCCACGTGGACATCGAGCTAGAGGACAATAAGCAATTCATTTCGAACATCCCTCGTATTCTTCAGTGGAAAAACCCATCCATAATGCCATTAGGCGTTTGAGCTCCAATAGTAGTAGGTACCTTGTGGACACAACTCCTCCTAAAGTTGTGGAGGGTTCTATGTGAAACTGCGGGTGTTGGGGTCTGAAGATATGCATGTGCTTTTGTTATATTCCTGAATCCATTTTATCACATTTTTTGGCGTTTTGAACTAGTCATTTTTTACAGCTTAAATATTATAAGTGCGCATAGACAATTGGATGTGGACTTAAAAAGCACATCAAGTTGTCTAATTGATTTGCAGTTCATATACTTACAGAAGGCGGGGAACATTTATTCTCTGTGGAATTTGCTTAGTCATTCTTTTTAAATAGTATACATAGAATGAATGTTTGTGTGCGCAACTCCTCCGACAGGTTTTAACCAATCATTTTAGCTCACCTGAGCTATGCTCAGGATGAGCTATTGTGATCACTTTTCGTCCGTCGTCCGTTCATCCGTCCGTGCATCTGTCCGTCTGTTAACATTTTCAAACGACTTCTCTGAAGCCGTTGATCCAGTTTTGCTCAAGTTTCATATGGAGCCTCCTTAGCTTGAGGGAACGAAAGATTGCTAAAATGGTTGCGGTCTGTTGACCAAGATGGCCGCCATGCCGATATATGGTAAAAACCTTTAAAAATCTTCTTCTCCAGAACCGAGAATGCCTTGGGGCTGAATCTTTGCACAAAAATCATCGTGACGAGAGGTCTATCAAAGTTGCTAAAATAATTGTTGTACATTGACGTTTGACCTTTTTACGGCGAGGTCGTTTGCTTCTCTATGCATTTATATGGGCTCCATACATTTGTATGGGAAAACTGTTTAGAATTTCAAACGACTTCTCCTCTGAAACCTCTTGGCCAATATTGCTCAAATTTCGTATGGACCCTCCTTAGATTAGGGGAACGAAAGTTTGCTAAAATGGTCACGGTCCGTTGACCAAGATGGCCGCCATGCCCAGATATTGTAAAAACCTTTAAAAGTCGTCTTCTCCAGAACCGAGGATGCCTTGGGGCTGAATCTTTGCACAAATCATCAGGGACGGGAGGTCTACCCAAGCTGCTAAAATGATGGTCGTACACTGACGTTTGACATTTTTACGGCGAGTCAATTTTGCTTCCCTATGCATTTGTATGGGCACCATACATTTGTATGGGAAAATGTTGAGAATTTCAAACGACTTCTCCTCTGAAGCCTCTGGGCCAATGTTGCTCAAATTTCATGTGGAGCCTCCTTAGGTTGGGGGAACGAAAGATTGCTAAAATGGTTGCGGTCCATTGACCAAGATGGCTGCCAAGACCATATATGGTAAAAACCTTTAAAAATCTTCTTCTGCAGAACCAATACAGCCCTTGGGCTTTACTTTTGCACAAAACATGGTAGACAGGAGATCTACAAAAATTGCTAAAATGATGGTCCTATGTTGACATTTGACTTTTTTACGGCAAGGTCAAATTTGCTTCCCATTCATTTGTATGGGCCCTACACATTTATATGGGAAAAAATGTTGAGAATTCATATTTTGGACATCTCTTCTATAATCCAGTTAAATCGAAACTTGATGATGAGCATTGGCGCACTTATGAGACACAAAATAGCTAAATGAGCCGATAGAAAAATCCAAGATGGCCATCACAGCCGCCATCTTGAAGATCAATTTTCGACATCTCTTCTCAAACCTTAGATTGCTTTGAGCCGAAACTTGCTCTGTAGCAACAGGATGACTTCTAGATCAAAACAAGCTAAAATTGTGCTGATCGAAAATCCAAGATGGCCGCCAGAGCTGAAAAATAGAAAATCTTCAAACGACATCTCATCCTTGGCCAGTGGCCTGACTTCAAAATATTTGCACAGAAGTATTCCATCAATGGCCCGCAACCAAAATTACTAAACAGGCTCCACTTGGCTGAACGAAATGGCGACCAGAGCTAAAAAATAGAAAAACCTTTAAAAGACATTTCCTCTGCAGCCAGTGTCCTGATTTCAAAGTAATTTAACAGAAGTGTTCCTCTTATGGCCCTATACCAAAATTGCTAAAAAAAAAAGGTTCTGCTCGGCTGATCAAAATGGCCGCCAGAGCTGAAATTAGAAAAAAAAACTTTAAACATCTCCTCCTTGGCCAGTGGCCTGATTTAAAAATGATTTCACAGAAATGCTCCTCTTATCCCCCTTTACCAAAATGGTTCTGCTCTGCTGAACAAAATGGTCATCAGGGCTAAAAATAACAAAAAAATCTTTAAACGACATCTGCGTGGCCAGTGGCAAGATTTCATAATAACACATTAATGTTCCTCTTATGCCCCTTTGCCAAAATTGTTAAAATGGTTCTGCTCTGTTGAACGAAATGGTTGCCAGAGCTAAAAGTAGAAAAAAGAAACATTAAAGGACAGGATAAGTAGAAGAACCAAATGACTTCTGAAAAATATCTGAACTGTTTTTTTTTTACTTGTGACGTTTTGAAAATTTTGGCATTTTAACCTTGTAAGCAAGATATCTCAAAAATTGTTTGCCATTGCCTTGTTTAAGAGTATTGGAAAAATGTTGCATGCCATCTACATATCTGCAGTGACCGTTTCACTCAGGTGAGCGAATTGTGGCCCGTGGTTCTCTTGTTTAAACTTTGGAAGCATTTTCTTCATGGTCTGATGATGTGCATGTGGTTTAGAAATAAACCGCAGATTAAAGTTTGTAACTTTTTTTTTTTACTTTTGAACTTAAGCATTTTTACCTCAACCTAGTGTATATTTAGAGTGAGTGTCTTGTGTGCGCAACTCTTCCTTCAGGTTTCAAACAATCTTTTTATCCCCGACCGATAGGTTCGGGGGATATGGCAATCTGCATGGCATCCGTCCGTAGACGCATCCTTGTGCGCTCCATAACTTTGATAGCCTTAGACATATTTCGATAATATTTGGTAGGAGTGTAGAGGAGGATCAGCAGGCGAGAGAGACGACTCTCTCTTTCTTCATTATATAGTTATCTCCCCTGAAGCCGAAATCTTGTGCAGGCCACAACTCTCATACTGTTTAAGATCGTTCCGGGTCGTTTCGGTCCAGAGTCGTTTCGGCCCTGGGTTGTTTCGTCCTGTGTCGTTTCGGCTCTGGGTCGTTTCGGTCAGTTTTATGGGTAGTTTTAGGCCTGATTTTTTTAAGTCCCCCTAGGTTACGGATAATAGGTAGATCAATCATTTGATTGTTTGATGAAGGGTCTGGTGATGTCAAAGGCCTTTTTTTAAAGTCCCTCCAGGCTAGGGTTGATAGATAGAATAATCAATTTCATGCGTACCTAACGAATGAATGCGTAACCACCGGTTAAGAACATGAAACAATTAGATCGACATCCGGTTACGGATAAGATGACTCATAAAGGTAAACCAACTTTGCATTTTCTGTGTTTCATGAGCGATATAAATGTTTTGAGGAAACTATTTAAAAAACGGGGAATTATATTCAACTGGCCATTGTTATTGGCGTCTGTGGAGTAAATCTCAGACCACCTACTTTACGCATATTGGTTGAATTATTTTTCACGTGCTGACGGTATACCGAAAGGCATAGAAAACACGTGGTAATTCGGGGTGTTTTTTTTTTTTTTGTCCTTTACTTCATTTTGCGCTTTGCAAGAATTTCAACATATCATCATGCACACACGATATACACGTGGTTATTTGTGTTATGGATATTTTGGTTGTTAATGCAGCATTGTCGAAAAATCGCCACGGGAAGGGTCGAAAATGGCTGGTTACGCATAAGATCTATATAAATAATAACAAAACGTACAGCTATAAAGCGAGTCTGATGTCACCCTCCACGTCTCCAGGAACACACGCAGCTTGTTCTACGGAACCATTTTTAGCCAACCTGATAAGCAGTGCACTGTTGACTAGGAAATAACTTAGTTTTTAATGCAAACATCTTCAACCTCCAGAATCATTAAAAACATCTTCAACCTCCAGAATCATACTGTATAATGACTTTGTGTTTTCACACCTATCAGTGGCCCTGCAATTGTCTGAAATGACATGTAACGGGCTTTGGATTTTTTTTTTCTGCGAAGAAGTGCTGATCTGCCTAATTTTGCTGGTTAAGCATTAGATTGTCTGGTTAAGAATCCGGTGGACCACGAGAGAAAAACACACCGTTTGTTCCCTTTGTAAATGCCAGCGATT
Source organism: Anodontia alba (assembly GCA_964016985.1). Taxonomy (NCBI): domain Eukaryota; kingdom Metazoa; phylum Mollusca; class Bivalvia; order Lucinida; family Lucinidae; genus Anodontia; species Anodontia alba. The sequence continues at coordinate 26,082,113 of OZ024822.1, read as the reverse complement.
TACTACAATAACAGATGGTCTACCTATGATTTGTAAGTTGTGAAATCATAAAATGCAGAAAGTCATGGTGAAAAAAAAGCTTATCTGGCCGAATGGAGTATCAATTCATATATCAGAGGTCATAATTTGCTTCTGTAGAAAACAAAAAGGCCAGTTTGCGTTTCATAATGGTGCGTAAACTTCTATCATTTTTCTATGGTAAAGCATTGGAGAACCCGGTTAAGCATTAGAAACCCGATGAATGTGTAGAAATACAGCAAAATTAAGTACAAATGATAATATAGTTGCAAGATCATAGCATGCCTGCTTGACAAGTCTAGCGTTCTGACATTGTTGCATGCGATGAAGATGCTAGATTTGAGGTCCAAGGGTTTCTGGTTCGATCGCCGGTCAGAGTAATCGACGGGAATACTTTCTTAGCAGGTCTTAGTCACTCCATACTACACTTGAAAACAAATTATTTGTATAGCTGTCTGTACAAGTGACGGTTTATTTAGCCTGAGATGTTGTAATTCGTTTGATCTGTACATATTACGATTATTTTGTACCGAGTTCGGGCTTACTGTTATTCTTTACCTGTTACAGTTAGTTGATAAGCTAGAAGACTTTCAAGCAAACTCTACAACTAATTAAGAAATGTTTTATCCATTATGTCCAATGAGAGTTTGCTTTGGGTTCCCGCAATCGCAATGTTGTTGTTCACTGTTACATACATATGCTTTTTTTTTTTAATCTATATTCGTCTTTCCAGATTGTTATTGGAGGGCAGAACTAAGATAGTATCTGCTCATTGTTTTTTGTTGTTGTTTTTTTTTTTTTTTTTTTTTGAATCACATTTGAAGTTTTATTGACCTCATTACCCAGGGGCGGGGATGGGAATATCTGACTTTGCCGGCTACATAGGCTAGAGGCTAGCATTTAGTGTTCACACCACCTAAAAACAAGATTGCCCTCCCCCACCCAAAATACCCGGTGTATCATCAAACCCCCACAAAAAGTTCTATGCTTTAGCTTACCCCACAAATATCCCCAATGTCTATCTTTAGCTTACCTCTAGGATATTACCAATTTTTATCTTAACTTCTGGTTTAGTTTATTTCACCTATTTAGTGATAATATACGTAATATGCTTTGGACCGCGTCTAGTGTTCATCCCATCTAAAAACAAGATTGCACCCCATAAATACCCGTTGTACTCGCAAAACCTGGACAAAAAAGTTGTACGCTTTAGCTTACCCTCAAATATTCGCAATGTTTACCTTCATTTCTGGTTTAGAGCAGTTTGTAACAGTAATTCTGTTTTACTATAATGGCACTAAACCGTTACACAGCAAAATATCATCATTAAACTGAATGAAATAGCTTCTGATATGAGTTCTCGCAGATTCTAACACTTCAAAACAAGAACTTATGGTAGTCCCTAAAAATAGTCGGTTTTAGAAGTGATCCAAAAATATTTTAAATGGCTCTTACCGCCAAAATTGTAGTTTTTCTCGGAAATCCAAAACATTGTAAAATTCATCGGATATTTATGGGGTGTAATCTTGTTTTTAGATACGAGAAACACTAGATCACTAAAAAGGTGGAATAAACAAAAAACAGGTGAAAGTAAACATTGGTAATATCTTAGAGGTAAGCTAAAGATAAACATTGGTAATATTTTGGGGGTAAGCTAAAGCATAAAACTTTTGTTGGGGTTTGCGGATACATCGGGTATTTTGGTGCGGGGTGGGGGGGGGGGGGCAATCCTGTTTTTTGGGTGGCGTGAACACTAAAATTGTAGCCTCCAGCCTATGTAGCCGGCAAATTCAGATAATTCCGTCCCCGCATCTGGATAATGAGGTCAATAAAACTTCGAATGTGATTCGGAAAAAAAAAAAAAAAAAAAGCAGATACCATCTTAGTTCTGCCCTCCAACAATAATCTGGAAAGACGAATATAAATTAAAATAATACATATGTATGTAACAGTGAACAACAACATTGCAATTCCGGAAACGCAAAGCAAAGTCTCAGTGGACATAATGGATAAAACATTTCTTAAGTTGTTGTTGAGTTTGCTTGAAAGTCTTCTAGCTTATCAATTAACTGTAATAGGCAACGAATAACAGTAAGCCTGAACTCGGTACAAAATAATCATAACATGCACAGATCAAACGAATTGCAACATCTGAGGCTAAATAAACCGTCACTTTTACAGACAGCGATACAAATAATTTGTTTTCAAGTGTAGTACGGAGTGACTTAGACCTGCTAAGAAAGTATTCCCGTCGATTGCTCTGACCGGCGATCGAACCAAAAACCCTTGGACCTCAAATCTAGCATCTTCATCGCATACCAAAATGTCAGAACAAGCTAGACTTGTCAAACAGGCACACTATGATCTTGCAACTATATTATCATTTGTACTTCACTTTGCCGCATTTCTACACATTTATCGAGTTTCTAATGCTTAACCGGGTTCTCTAATTCTTAACCATAGAAAAATTATATAAATTTATGCGCCATTATGAAATGCAAACTGGCCTTTTAGTTTTTTAAAGAAGCAAATAATGATCTCTGATACATGAATTGATGCTCCATTCAGTCAAATAAGCTTGAAACCCAGTATTTCAATGGCCTTGTCTGTAATATCCTAAAACTAGTCGGCATCAATTACGTTGGCGTCAATAACGTCAGTTGCTTGAATACAGTCTTTGTTTAAATGTTGTACTATCTCTATGTCATTAAATATGTAAGAAACTACATCAGTTGAGTCATTACATTGGCGACGAGGTGAAAAATGGCAGACAGATCGTGGGGATAGATTTTAAAGACTCTGGTGAGATAACTTAATGAAGCTGATGATGAGGAGAAGAAATTAAGAACAGTAAGCAAAAAATATAGAAAAGACTGAGGACAACAAGACAAGGTACCGGAGAAAAAATACTGAGTAGCTATTGTTAAGAGAAAAAATGGTGAAGAAACAGTAATAAAACATAGCAGCAAGTCAGATAAAGCGGTATAGTAATTGTGCATAACTTTAGATCAAACGGGGTTAGCTATGGCACAAAATAGATCAGTCACAGTAATAACAGCTACAAAGAACTTACCAATATCATTTTTCAGACCAACATAAGATAGATTATCAACTAGCAAAGCTTGGAAAGAATGGCTGGAGGAGATAGAAAGGGAAATTCGCTATTTTAGAATCAAGAGTCCTAAAGACAAGAAAGATGCTCTACTTATATACGGTGGAAATTGTTCACCTTGAAAAGACTTTGCCTAATACATTTGCAGATGGAAAACTGGATGAATATCAAATACTGAGAGAGAAACTGAATGGATATTATTTATTGAAGAAGAACATACTCTATTCCCGGTATGTATTCCTTAAAATGAAACCAGAAACTGGAGAAACAACACTGTCATATACAACCAGGTTACGTTTGCAAGCTCAGAGTTGTGAGTATGGAGATGCGTGTGAAGAGAGAATTTTGGAACATTTGATCCAAACAACAGACAACCAAACACTTAAGCAGAAACGCATCAAGAAAGAATGGTCCTTATCAAAGTTTCTGACAGAGGTTAGACAGTTTGAAGAGATGGCACTGCAGATGAGTTGTATGGACCATTTGACAAGCATGCACAAAGGAGCAAGAATAAAGCAGATGAATATGGTAGAAAATTGAATTTTAGACAAAGATATGAAAACAGTAATGAAACTATGACGGCATGTAGTTACTGTGGCTTATGTGGTGTTCATCCAAAAGGTCAAGGCTGTCCAGCATACCGCAAGAGGTGTTACAAATGTCAGAAGATAGACCATTTCGCCATTGTTTGCAGAACAAAGAGGTACCAGGAATCATTGCTATACAGACCAGTCATGATGCGGCATAAAACCAAGCAAAACAGCGACAGGAAAATGAATACTACAGAACAAGACAAGTCAGAAAATTTGGACAAACAGACTCGCTGGAAGAGAATAGGTCATTGTAGAATAAAAGGAGTAAAACTTGCGGAAGAAAGTAAACATGCGTCACATGATATAAAAATCAAAGACATGATATTGTAAAGACTTGGATCCAACAAATATGACAATAAGCACGCTGAAGCTGGAGCAGACAGACACACAGAAGTTAAACCACATGTAAAGGAGGAACAGTCTAACATAACTGGTACATGTAGTTGTCATTCTGAATGTCATATTAAAATGGATATTATCAGCAGAGAAAGCAAAGAATTAATAGACGAGGTAGACAAGTGGAAGAACAAATACCTACATTTGAAGAAAACTGTAGCCATTATCCAATCCAAACTTAAGGATATATGCAGATGGTATACGGTCTGAGGGCACGCATTTTAATTACAGTCTCAGAGAGAAAGGAAAGACAATGCACATGTATTAGTAACTTTGGATAAAAAGTAAAACTACATATTTCAAAGAAATGTGAGAATCTGAGTGCACAGTACGAATTATTGCATTGTACATGTACAGCTAAATCGACGTTATAAAGTTGACAAAACCAACTGTTTTCCTTTGGCATCTTCAGTTAACACTAAAACACACTATTAGTAAGATGGTGACTTGTTTTCTTTCTTTTTTTATTTGCATGGGCTGATCATTTAAAAAGGGGGAGAGATTTAATATCCTGAAAACAAGTCGACGTCAATGCCGTTGGCGTCAGTAACGTCAGTTGCTTGGGTACACTCTTTGTTTACATGTTGTACTATCTCTATGTCATTAAATATGTAAGAAACCACATCCGTTGAGTCATTACATTGTCCAGAAAACTTTTTTTTTCACCATGACTTTCTGCATCTGATGATTTCACGACAACTTACAAATCATAGGTAGACCATCTGTTATTGTAGTAAATCGCTGGCATTTACAAAGGGAACAAACGGTGTGTTTTTCTCCTAAGGTCATCGAATTCTTAACCAGACAATCTAATGCTTAACCAGCAAAAAATAGGCAGATCAGCACCTCTTCGCAAAAAAAAATAAAAATCCAAAACCTGTTCAATTTCATTTCAGACAATTGCAGGGCCATTGCATTGGTGTGAAAACACAAAGTCATTATACAGTATGATTCTGGAGATTGTTTGCATTAAATACTATTTTATTTCCGAATCAACAGTGCACTTCTTATCAGGTTGGCTAAAAATGGGGCCGTATAACAAGCTTCGTGTGTTCCTGGAGACGTGGAGGTGAAATCAGACCCGCTTTGAAGCTGTAAGTTTTGTTATTATTTATATAGATCTTATGCGTAACCAGCCATTTTCGACCCTTCCCGTGGCTATTTTTCGACAATGCTGCATAAACTACCAAAATATCAATAACACAAATAACCACATGTGTCTATCGTGTGTGCGTGATGATATGTTGAACTTCTAGCAATGCGCAAAATTATATAAAAGACAAAAAACACCACGAATTACCACGTGTTATCTATGCCTTTCGGTACACCTTCATCACGCGAAAAATAATTCAGCCAATATGCGTTAAGTAGGTGGTCTAAGATTTACTCCACAGACGCCAATATTAATGGGCAGTTGAATGTAATTCCCTGTTTTTTAAATAGTTTCCTCAAAACATTTATATCGCTCATGAAACACTGAAAACGCAAAGTTTGTTTACCTTTTTGAGTCATCTTATCCCTAACCGGATGTCGATCTAATTGTTTCACGTTCTTAACCGGTGGTTACGCATTCATTCGTTTGGTAGGCGTGATTTGGTTGTTTGATGAAGAGTCTGTGGGTATCATAGGTCGTGGTTGATAGGGTATATCCTTTTAATATTAAGCCTGTTTTGTCTCAGATGTCCTATGTTATTTATCAAGCATTAAAATTATCTTTCAAGAGAAAATAAGGCTTAACATTTCAAGTGAATCGGATGTCTAACGATTCACATAAAATGTCAAGATTTTTAAGTGTTTTACACCAGTAAATGCGCAACGCAGTCTGATTGTAGCTTGATTACAGTATCTAACAGTTCTGTATGCTGGCTACAAAAAAGACCCGACCAGACTGCTTGCATCACGCAGCAGTTCATTTCGGGAACATAGCACATACTCAGTCAGCAAAGTCACTGATAATCCTGCTCATCTGCAAATGCGATCAGAAAATCCGATTCACATTTATCAAACGCAGAGCGGATGCGCAGACTGATCTAGACCTTCACATTTTGTGGTAGGGCTCTATAACTCCAGATAAGAGAATCAAAGCGCCAAAGGCACTGAAATGACAGATTCTATCAGAAATTCATCATAAAAAGTCTTAATTTGTATAAAACATTTACAAGAAGAACGTCTAACGGCATTATGGACGGGTTTATCAGAAAGGTTAACCAAAAGGTAAACCTGCCGGGGTTCGCTATTTTAAAGGACAGATTTTTGAAAACCCGTCCAATAAAAAGGTTTCACATTTGTTTAAAAATGTAGTACTACAAATTCAGATATCAAATGCTTGCAGAGGTATATATATATAGTGCCATGAAGTTCCACTTGATGTTTTGAAGTTTCAAAAGAAATATTTTGTCTCAAAATGTTGCAAAAAGCCAGTTATCACATGCAATAAAGAGCTAAAATTGTGATAAATTCTCTTCAATAACTTAATACCTGTACTTAAAAAATGGTTGCAAATGACGGCATTAAATTTGCTGTGCAAACCTGCAAATTTAAAACAAGATGCGAACCTTTCGTTGGGTTCTTTTTAAAGAAGCCAACTTGTTGTCTACTTTCACTTTCACAATCGAGCGTTCAATAAGAGGAAATAACCAAAGTAGCAATAGAGATTTTCAACACTTTCCTTTTTTTCTGATAAATAGTTACACTTTAAACCCAAGCATCCTTTTTATTAAAATGCCGCAGATAAAATATTTTAATGTTAAGCAAATCAACAACAGCGAGATTACATCTTGTAATGTTTGACTAAAGCCCTGTCCCTTTAATCCGACAGTATTGAATTTTTTACACACGTCAGACAAATGTACAAGTGCTCTGTGTAAAAGTTTTATCATACCATATTTTGAAATAGTTATTTTCCCAAGGAGACAGTATTTGACATTTCATGCTAACTGATTCCTCATTTGAGACAATTTGCATGAAATGTCAAATTATGTTTTACGGTAAAATATCTGCTATTTTTTGACACGCGGGTCATGAGGCAGCGCCTGTTCTATTAATAGCTAACAACAAATTGCGCAGATCAACCTTACAACCTATCTAACGCACTCAGATAATATCGAAGAAAACACTTTACAGCATGATTATGAGCACAGCCTTTTTTTCTTTTTATTATCATGCATAAAAAATCTTCAGAATCTATATATAATTTGGAGAGTAATAGCTGATTAGACAGTGTTTATATTGCTGGTAACAGTGGCTTACGCTCTAGTTTCTCGCGCCACGTCTTTAGTCCAGCGCAGGCGTATTGATACACAAGTATTTTGATATGTTAACCCTTAGACTGCATACAACGACTGTAGCAGATGTCAATTTTATTTTTTGTCTTATTATATCAGAGAATTTCATGCGATTCATCCGTTGGCAAACAATTCATATGAAATGCTTAGTCTGGTTTTCTCTGCAAATAAGGGAGAATTCTGAATGTCGCCTGCTTTAAAAATTGCACGGCGCTATAAAGATATTAATAGCATCGGACTACATTTTGAGCGGACACATATTTCAGTGGTAGTGAAAGCCGGAAGCAACTTGAGAGCCGGAAGCAACTTGAGAACGCTTCTGCCAGCAAGGAATGACAGATAGAAATCTGTCATTAAAAAGTGCTCTTATTTCTCAATGAAAACATAAATTATTGGTATCTCGTAGAGACGCTTCTAATGATTAAACACATTATATATGCATACCGACTGACAATACTGGTACTGGTTTTATACATGTCTCCAAAATGGTTCAAAATATGCATACCGACTGACAATACTGGTACTGGTTTTGTACGTATTTCAAATATGCATTCCGAAAGACAAGTACCAGGTACCACGCAACATGAGTAACTATAAATATATGTAATGCAGTTGTTGAAATAAACGTAAAAAAGATTGCCTTTGGAAACATTTTGCATACCTGCAAAGACATCGATGGAACTTCGAGGGTAAAATTAGGATTCTGATGACTGCTGAGGCATCCTCTTCAACTATGGCAGCTTGCTCAAGAAACGCTTCCGTCTCTTCATCACAGACCTGAGAATGACAATAAACTGACAAGGAAATGTGTTTCTAAAGTCAAAATTGACTTACATATTGGGAATAGCTAAACTCTGTCTCATCTCAGTATGCACGTTGTCAATTCATCTCAGTATGCACGTTGTCAAATAAAGAAAACAATGAAAAAAAATTCCGTTTTTCGAGCAACGGGCGATTTTCCATGTGCATACTCAGGCAGGATATAGATGGCAGACAGACACAGTAGAATACTTTTAAACATTCGTAGAAAATTAATATAATCTTTGGAATTACTTCTTATTTGCACGAGTTATTGTAATAAGCTGCAAATAATCTCCAAACATAACAAAATTAGATTTAAAAAAAAAACAAAAAAAAACACACACACAAAAAAACGTACCTCTACAGTTGTTGTCTTCTTGGTGGAATACGCAGAACACATGGCTGGCAAACAAACTTCAGGTCAATTTGTTTCCGCAGCGTAGCGAAATATTGGTCCCGTGTTATGCCTGCAAAGAGAATATATATATATATATATATATATATATATATATATATATATATATATATATATATATATATATATATATATATATATATATATACTAAAAGAATTTGAAAACGCAAAAATTGAAATTCATCAAATCATTTAATTTTTTGCTCATCAATTCAGTTGAAAATAAGCAAAACAAGAACATCAGCATGTTAGCGAACATTGTTCTAAATTTCACCCCAAAATATTGAATAATGTAAGAGTAACAGTCTATCAATTATCAATACCCTTACATTCAAAAGTAGCAATTAATAGCGAGTGTAACTGCCATTTGCCGCTATGCATGCAGTACATCTCCGCCTCATCGAAAGGATGTTTGTCATTACTTGCTGAGGAATGTTATTCCATTCATTGATCAAGGCGTTGGTAAGTTCATTTACGTTCCTAGGCGGCTGACGTCGAGCGCTAATGCGTCTGACCAGCTCATCCCAGGCATGCTCAATCGGAGACATGTCTGGAGACAAAGACGGCCAGTCTAGCACTGGAATCCTATTTGTTGCCAGAAAATTGACAGTGAGGCGGGCACTATGAGCTGGGGCATTGTCATACTGGTATATAAAGTTACCTCTCCTATAATTTTGTCGTAAAAAGGACAATGCCACAGGATGAAGAACGTTATCAATGTAACGCCTAGCATTTACATTTCCATTTAAGATAACAAGGTCTGTTTTGTTAAATTGGGTTATACCAGCCCAGACGTGAACACTGCCACCACCACCACGGTTACGTTTCTGAACACAGTTCTCCGAAAACCGCTGACCGCGTTGACGGTACACTCTTGTACGGCCGTCGCAGTTTTGCACATTAAACTTGGACTCATAGGTAAATAAAACGGATCCCCACTGCCTGCGATTCCATCGTAAGTAAGCCCGAGCCCAGTTTAACCTCACCGCCTTATGTCTGTTGGTCAAAATGCAACCTTTTTTAGATCTGTGGCAATGGATCCCAACTTCTCGAATTCTCCTCCGAACTGTACGAGCATGGATTGGGCGTCTGCAATGAAACAGTTAAAAATTTTGTCTAGAAATTGGGTCGTGATTTAAAGCAATTGTAATTAGATCGTTTATTACAAACATGAAACAACTTACCCTTGGAGTCCAGTTGTTAGTCTGGCATGGAATGGAAACCTTCGATGCAATCGACGTAAGTTGGCGTCTTGACGTCGGGTTGTTATTCTTCACTGACCAGGCCTGCGTCGATCCTTAATCTGACCCAGTGGCCTGGTAACGATCTCTGAGGCGAAAAATAGTTGACGGATGGCAATTATAGTGTCGCGCGACGTCAGAAACACGTACCCCGGCTTGTAGCATTCCGATTGTGCCAGACCGTTCATGTTCGGACAAACGTGGCATGATTAATAAAGAAATAGAAGTAAAGCCCATTTTGTTTTTTTTAATATGTAAGACTACAAGCTACACGTGGAATGGTAAAATATTTTGCTTCATAAATTCGTGGGGGTGCCACGTGCTAAACCGGGTAAAACAACGATCGCGTAGCTCGTGGTGGCCAGTGCCTAAAAACGACGGTATCTAATGTAGATGTAAGCAGGCTGTCGTTACCAATCGATTTACCCATTAAAGAAGAATAGAAATATTCGTGGTGCTAAAAAATAAATTTTCATATATATATATATATATATATATATACACAAAAAGCGAAAGCCAACATAAATAAAAGATAAAAGATTGCCTTGATTTTTCTCCAAATTTAATGTCTTAACGCGTTTCACTACTACCAATTTAGATCTTCAGAAGACATACAACATGTATTGAAAAACGACGTCAGCGTCTATAGCAACAACGTTATTATATACAGGAAGTGACACACAAGCAAATCAAATCATTAAAAGTAAACGTCAACCTTGGAACCTGAAGAGACTATTAACACGAGCAAAATTTAATGAAAAACAAGAATCACCGAAAGTAACCACGTGTAACAGACCAAACTGCGGAGTATGTGCATATTTGATAACAGATAATCATTATCTGTTTAAATGCGGTAAAACATTTAACGTAAAAACGTCTATGTCATGTAACTCCAAAAATCTAATTTACCTAATTCAGTGCAGTGGCTGCCAAGAAGAATATTTTGGAGAAACGGGCGACACCCTCCGTCACCGACTTACGGTCCACCGACAACAAATAAGAGATGCTAGATTAAGAATGCTTTATGTCAGTGGACATATTGAAGATTGTGCAAAAAAACAGTAAGTAAAATTTAGAATATTACCACTTTACAAAATGCAGACTGATAGCGCTTCGGCAAAGAAACTAAAAGAAAACCATTTTATTGGTCTTTTTAAACCAAAATTAAACAGACAAATTTAGGTTTTATGCATCTGTCAAGCTTTTTCACATGTGTAACCCTTTTCTTAACATGACAATACCTGTGACGTCACTTCCTGTATATAATAACGCTGTTGCTATAGACGCTGACGTAGTTTTTTTAATGTCTTCTGAAGGTCTAATTGTTAGTAGTGAAACGCGTTAAGACATTAAATTTGGAGAAAAAATCAAGGCAATCTTTTAAGTTTACTTTCGGATATATATATATATATATATATATATATATATATATATATATATATATATATATATATATATATATATATATATATATATTACGATATATATATATATATATATATATATATATATATATATATATATATATATGGTATTTCCCACAATATGATTGTGACCTTAGAGGAACTATGAAACAAGAGGACTGTGATGGTTCTATATTGCTGATATGTGCTAACAGATTTGCATACTTATTAAAATTTCACACAAGTAGATTCCTGTAAGAGTTTTTGTATAAATGTCAGGTTTAAGAGTGGCATGATTGTTTTATAAAATGGAGTAGCAATAGCGTGTATGGCAACCAGTGCCTCATTTTTTATCCGATCTTTGAATAACTTTCAAAGAAGACCACCCAAGGATCAGTGCATCCAATTTTGAATTGTGATTAGACGTGCGGACGGATGACAAAAACGGATGGTGACCGATCACAAAAGCTCAGGCGAGATGACAAGTGACCGCTAGGGGGAAGCAATTTTCGACCTCAGGGCTCTAATTTGAAAAGTCTTGATAAAAGTTTACAAGATGAAGCTACTTATCGAATTTCAAAGGCCCAGGCTCTCAAGTTTACACACAAGAAGAATTTTAAAGTGTTTCTTTATAAGAGACTATGTAAAACAAGTGACCCTGGGAGGGGATATTTCCGACCCCAGGGCTATAATTTGAACAATCATGGTAGAGGTCTAACAGATTACGCTACATGTCAAATATAGAAGGTCTAAGTCTTCTAGTTTCACACAAGAAGATTTTTTCAGTTTCCCCTAATGAGTCTGTGTAAAACAAGGGACCCCTTTTGCGTGGTCGTTGTTGATCCCAGGACTATTATCCTAACAACCTCGGTAAAGGCCTATTAGATGAATGGACATACTGGATATCAAAGGTCTGTGCCTTCTAGTTTCAAACAAGAAGATTTTTATACTTTTTTCCCCTATATGGATCTATGTAAAATAATGGAGCCATTGAGCAGAGTCATTTTTGACCCGGGGGTTTAATTGAATAATTTTGGTAGAGGTTCATTAGATAAAGCTATCAAATATCAAAGATATTCAAAGGCCTGACCCTTCTAGTTTTAGAAAGAATGATGTGTAAAGATGTTTCCTGTATGAAACTATGTGACACAAGCGAAACCCGAACATAATTTGGACAATCTTGGTAGAGGTCTACAAGATGAAGCTACATACCAAATATCAAAAGTCCTGATATTGTCACACATATTTTTGAAGTTTTTGTTATATTAGTATGTAAAATAAGTGACCCCAGGGCTATAATTTTAACAGGCTTGGTAAGGACCATTACAACTGCAATATCCGAGATAGGAACAAGGAAAAGCAGCAAATAGAAGGCCGGTTTTGTAAAGAACCGAACATATATTTGGAATTTGGAGCTGCATCAGAATAAAGAAAGTCCCTCCCAATAATTTTTCTACTGATCCTTCCACTTTTGCAGATCTGTTTTTGTTTGTGCGTCGGTTATTGCAAATACGTATGACGCTTGTTTCTCAGTGTTTAGATCTTTGATATTTAGTATACTGATTGTGACTGAGGAGGAGATAACCTGATTAAATTTGAACTAATTAAATGAAATTTTTGTCGGAGTTAAGGCATTTTGCAATTTTTGGCCATTTGTTGCTTTATTGTGCATAGCATAAGATTAGAACCATGTATGCTAATGTTTTGAAATTTCATGTATGGATTACTCATGAAAAAAAAAAAGAGACAAAATAGGTGACCCGTATTTTTAGCTCACTTGTCACTTAGTGACAAGGTGAGCTTTTGTGATCACATTTTGTCCTTCGTCCATCGTTCGTACGTGCGTAAACAATTATATTCAAATGACATCTCCCAAGCCACTGATTGGATTTTGATCAAACTTTATTTGTTCAAATGATTTCGGTCTATTGCATATCTAGGTCACAGGAGCTAAAAATAGATGTTTTAACTGAAAACTTAAAAAAATCTTCTTGTCAGAAACCACTGGATCGATTTCAGTATACTTTTGCAAAAATGTTTCTTTGGTGATCCTCTACGAAGATTGTTCAAGCTGTCATGATTTGTCGAAAAACATGGCCGCTAGGGGTCGGGGCTTATTTTCCCTATATCTATATAAAAAACCTTAAAAATCTTCTTGTCAGAAACCACCAGACCGATTTCAATGTAACTTGGCAGAAATGTTTCCTTGGTGACCTTCTACCAAGATTGTTCAAGCTGTCATTTGTCGAAAAACATGTCCGCTAGGGGTTAGGGCTTATTTTCCCTATATATCTATATAGAAAAAATTTAAAAAATCTTCTTGTCAGAAAACACTTGACTGATTTCAATATAACATGACAGGAATGTTCCTTTTGTAACCCTCTACCAAGATTGATTCGACAAAAAACATGGCCGCCAGGGGACGGGGCTTATTTTCCCTACATATCTATACAGAAAACTTTAAAGATCTTCTTGTCAGAAATCACTGGACCAATTTCAATATAACTTGGCAGAAATGTTTTTTGGTGACCCTTTACCCAGATTGTTCAAGCAATAGTGACTCGTCAAAAAAACATGGCCGCCAGGGGGCGGGGCTTATTTTCCCTATATATCTATATAGAAAACTTTAAGAATCTTCATGCAGAAACCAGGGACCAATTTCAATATAACTTTACAGAAGTATTCTTTTGGTAACCCACTACCAAGATTGTTCAAGGTGTCATGATTCCTCAAAATAACATGGCCACCAGGGGGCGGGGCTTATTTTCCCTGTATATCTATATAGAAAAATTTAAAAATCTTCTTGACAGAAACCACTGGACCGATTTTAATATAACTTGGCAGAAATGTTGCTTTGGTGACCTTCTACCAAGATTGTTCAAGCCGTCATGATATGTCAAAAAACATGCCCGCTAGGGGGCGAAGCTAACTTTTTCCCTATATAACAAGATAGAAACCTTTAAAAATGTTTTTGTCATAAACCGATAGACCGATTTCAATATAACTTAGCAGGAATATTTCTTTGGTGACCCTCTACCAAGATTTTCAAGCCGTCGTGATTAGTCATAAATTGGTTCTAGGGGGCGGGGCTTATTATGCCCCCAACTTCGAAGAAGTTGGAGGGGCATATTGCTTTTGGGACGTTTGTGCGTGCGCCCGTCCGTCCGTCAGTCCGTGCGTTCCTCCGTTACGCTTTTTTATGCGTAGCATAACTTCTGAACCGAGCATGCTACGGTTTTGAAATTTCATATATGGATTCATCATGAAAAAATAGCTGATACACATTTTTTTCCCATTAGGATTATGCCACTTTCCTGAGTTATTCCCCTTTGAACAAAAATATGGATGAAATCTTGTCGGCAAAATATCTCAAAAGCTATTAAAGCTAGAGTCTTGAAACCTGGCGAATAGACTGGTATTGATGAGTAGATGACCTGATTAACTTTTGAATAAATTCTGAAAAATACCTCATGAGTTATGGCCCTTTGTAATTTCGAGCATTTTTACATTGCACACTTTTTAATGCATAGCATAAGTTTTGAACTGTGTATCCTGGGGTTTTGAAATTTCATATATGGATTCCTCATGAAAATATAGGATTCCTAAAGAAAAAATAGGTGATACATATTTTTTCTTATCAGGAGTTTGCCTTTTTCCTGAGTTATGGCCCTTTGAAAAAATATAGATGAGGTTTTGTCAGCAAAATATCTCAAAAACTATTAAAGCTAGAGCCTTGAAATTTAAGGAATAGATTAGTAGTGATGAGCAGATGACCTGATTAAATTTTGAATTAATTCTAAAAAGTACTATTTGAGTTATAGCCCCTTGTCATTTTTGGCATTTTTACATTGCACACTTTTTGATGCATAGGATAAGTTTTGAACTGTACATGCTGGGGTTTTGAAATTTCATATATGGATTCCTCATGAAAATATAGGTGACACATTTTTTTTCTTATCAGGATTATGCCCCTTTCCTGAGTTATGGCCTTTTGAAAAAAAATGGATGGAATCTTGTCAGCAAATAGACCTTTTTCACAATCGTAATTTTCGATAATTGCCGAGCGGAAAAATTCCGGAAATGTATCGAGCTCGAGGCTGGCGGTGTATTGACAATGCGGAAATAAAAGACACTCGCTACAACCTGTGATAAATATTCAGGGTTCTCGGGGACGTCCCGGGACGCATAAATCCGGATCCGGATTCCTAAAAATTCCCAAAGCCGAGTCCGCCGGACGTTTTTTTTTCACCCCCGTGGGACTACTACTAATGATTGGATTATTTGACTGATGTCCTCAAATTCAAATACTCATATTCTTTATTATATACAGTTTCTACGGTCATTCTCTCTCTTCCGCGGATTCAAGAAGGACAGTTGTCAGTTTCTCGCGACAGAATGTGCACAATACTGGTTAACCGCATAGAGGACTAAGCCTGCCCAGTAAATGTGTGGTTAGGTAAACTGACCGCGCTCGACATGACCCCATTGGGTCGACTGGGCCGTAAAACCTCAACACAAACAGTTCAGCTATGCTAACAACATGTAGATCTAGAACATTTATCAAACATACAAGAAGCGTTACGGCGGATACACAAACAATTCTGACTACAAAGTAAACGTGTTATTCTTACCGTCGGTAGGATCTTTCAAAAATAATCCGCCGCGTGTTTTTCACACCTGCGACAGTACCGTTATCTACTTGCTAAGCAAACGGTAGTTAAGCAGGTGTTAGCAGTTAACACTTCAGCTATCGTTAACTGGTCGAGCAATTAAAGCATGCGACTGACACCGTTATGCACCCTTCCCACATTGTGTATTGCCTCTACCGACCGACTGATTCATCGAGATGCACATGCGGGTGTCTTGTCTTTTATCCTCTGAGGCTGGCAGTTTTTTGTTGTTTTTTTTTTTTAATTGATTTTTTTTCCGATTCGAATTTTAGTCACTGACTTCAGGGACGCCCGCTCACCGTTTTCTGCTGAAAGACGACACGCACCCAAGCAAAATAATACCTTATCCGTTTGCGAGATCTGCGCATAAAAACGGTTATTCCTGCTGGCCACTAAAATAGTTTCTAAGTGCCACCGATTGTGGCACGAAACGCTGTGTAGAGTCCCATCTTATGGGATGCTCAGATGCACCCAGATGACGATACACTGAACTGTTCACGCTTCTAATATGTTATTTTTTTTTATAGCTCTCGCTTGAAAAAGGCGGGTGCTCATAACGGTAGCGCGTGCTCGTAATGGTAACGTCAGATGGCAGCGTGGCGGGGAAACCGTTTTGGGAGAAAAACGAACTAGTACCATGTTGGATTGTAAAACGTTTTCTTGACGAAAATGCATATAAAACAGACACATATTAAAAACAACTAAATTACCAAGACTATTCCCGCAAATCAAAGCGGTAGATTGAAATGTCAGCAAGTAAAAAACAAGTCCCGGATATTTTTCGTAGCGTATATTGATCACAGCACATGTAAATATTGAACTGACGTTTTGCGGGAAGCTCAACAGAGGCGGTCATGATCAGAACGTGCGGATATATTTCATATACAAGTTTGCGATAGCATATAAGATAGCTTAAATTAGTTATAATTAAAATATGTTTCACTTCAAATTCGTTTACGGATTTATGAGATTGATTTATGGCTTGGGTACCCATGACCACAACTACTTAAAATCCATAACACTCAAGATCACTTAATGCAGACAGCAACGATCTTCTTTGGGGTGGTTTACTGAATTTAACTGAAAAGCAATGTAGAGGAGTCATGAAGAAGAAATGGGACTGCTTATTACACGAAAACTTCCACAAATGTTCTATTGTGTACTTAGTCACGGTCTGACGATCCGTCATTGTTATCTGTGATACACCGCAAGCCTCGTTCTGGATTAACGAGATTATGCGTAGATTAGGAAGAGCGGTAAAACTTGCGATTGTGAAACTGGTCTATTATCTCAAAAACTATTGAAGCCAGAGCCTTGAAATTTGAGGAATATGTTGATAGCGATGAGTAGATAACCTGATTAACTTTTGAATAAATTATGAAAAGTACTTTTTGTGTTATAGCCTCGTCATTTTGGGCATTTTTACATTGCACACTTTTTGATGCATAGCATAAGTTTTGAACTGTGCATGGTAGGGTTTTGAAATTTCATATTTAGATTTCTCATGAAAACATAGCTGACACATATGTGTTTTTCTTATCAGGATTCTGACCCATTCCTGAGTTATGGCCCTTTGAAAAAATATGGATTAAGTCTTGTCAGCAAAATATCTAAAAAAACTATTAAAGCTAGAGCCTTGAAAGTTTAGGTGTAGATTGGTAGCGATAAGTAGATGACCTTTTTAACTTTTGAATAAATTCTGAAAAGTGATTCTTGAGTTATGGCCCTTAGTCATATTGGGCATTTTTACATTGCACACTTTTTTTTATGCATAACATAAGTTTTGAACTGTGTGTGCTGGGGTTTTGATATTTCATGTATGGATTCATCATAAAAAATAGCTGACACAATTTTTTTTTCTTAGCGATAAGTAGATGACTTGTTTAACTTTTGAATAAATTCTGGAAAGTGATTCTTGAGTTATGGCCCTTTGATATATTGGGCATTTTTACATTGCACACTTTTTTATGCATAACATAAGTTTTGAACTGTGTGTGCTGGGGGTTTGATATTTAATGTATGGATTAATCATAAAAAAATAGCTGACACAATTTTTTTTCTTATCAGGATTCTGCCCCTTTCCTGAGTTATGGCCCTTTGAAAAAATATAGATGAAGTCAGCAAAAATATTTCAAAAACTATTTAAGCTACAGCCTTGAAATTTAAGGAATAGATTGGTAGTGATGAGTAGATGACCTGATTGATTTTTGAATAATTTCTGAAAAGTACTTCTTAAACTGTGCATGCCGGGGTTTTGAAATTTCATATATGGATACCTCATGAAAAAATATAGGTGACACATATTTTTTTCTAATAAGGTTTATTTCCTTTTTCTGAGTTATGGCCCTTTGAGTAATATGGATGGAATATTTTCAGCAAATTATCTAAAAAACTATTGAAGGTGGAGCCTTGAAATTTGAGGAATAGGTTGGAAGCGATGAGTAGATGACCTGATTAACGTTTGAATAAATTCTGAAAACCATTTCTTGAGTTATGGCACCTTTTCATATTGGGCATTTTTACATTACACACTTTTTGATGCATAGCATAACTTCTGAACTGTGCATGCTGAGGTTTTAAAATTTCATATATGGATTCCTCATGAAAAAATAGGCGACACATTTTTTTTCTTATCAGGATTCTGCCCCTTTCCTGAGTTATGGTCCTTTGAAAAAATATAGATGGAATCTTGTCCGCAAATTATCTCAAAAACTATTGAAGCTAGAACTTTGAAATTTGAGGAATAGCGATGAGGAGATGACCTGATTAACTTTTGAATAAATTCTGAAAAGGACTTCTTTAGTTATGGCCCCTTGTCATTTTGGGCATTTTTACATTGCACACTTTTTGATGCACAGCACAAATTTTGAACTGTGGATTTCTCAAGAAAAAAAAAACTGACACATATTTTTTTTTCTCACCAGGATTCTGCCCCTTTCCTGAGTTATGGCCCTTTGAAAATATGGATGAAGTCTTGTCAGCAAAATATCTAAAAAAAAACTATTAAAGCTAGAGCCTTGAAAGTTTAGGTGTAGATTGGTAGCGATAAGTAGATGACCTTTTTAACTTTTGAATAAATTATGAAAAGTGATTCTTGAGTTATGGCCCTTTGTCTTATTGGGCATTTTTACATTGCACACTTTTTTATGCATAACATAAGTTTTGAAGTGTGTGTGCTGGGGTTTTGATATTTCATGTATGGATTCATCATAAAAAAATAGCTGACACAATTTTTTTTCTTATCAGGATTCTGCTCCTTTCCTGAGTTATGGCCCTTTGAAAAAATAAAGATGAAGTCTTGTCAGCAAACTATTTCAAAAACTATTAAAGCTAGAGCCTTGAAATTTAAGGAAATAGATTGGTAGTGATGAGTAGATGACCTGATTGATTTTTGAATAAATTCTGAAAAGTACTTCTTGAACTGTGCATGCCGGGGTTTTGAAATTTCATATATGGATACCTCATGAAAAAATATAGGTGGCACATATTTTTTTCTTATCAGGTTTATGACCTTTTTCTGAGTAATGGCCCTTTGAAATAATATGGATGGAATATTTTCAGCAAATTATCTCAAAAACTATTAAAGGTGGAGCCTTGAAATTTGAGAAATAGGTTGGAAGCGATGAGTAGATGATCTGATTAACTTTTGGATAAATTCTGAAAACTATTTCTTGGGTTATGGCACCTTGTCATATTGGGCATTTTTACATTGCACACTTTCTGATGCATAGCATAAATTTTTAAATGTGCATGCTGAGGTTTTGAAATTTCATATATGGATTCCACATGAAAAAATAGGTGACACATTTTTTTTTTTTTTTTTTTTTTTTATCAGGATTGATTCTGCCGCTTTCCTGAGTTATGGCCCTTTGAAAAAAAAAATGGATGGAATCTTGTCGGCAAATTATCTTAAAAACTATTGAAGCTAGAACCTTGAAATTTGAGGAATAGCGATGAGGAGATGACCTGATTAACTTTTGAATAAATTCTGAAAAGTACTTCTTTACTTATGGCCTCTTGTTATTTTTATGCATTTTTACATTACACACTTCTTGATGCATAGCATAAATTTTGAACTGTGCATGCTGAGGTTTTAAAATTTCATATATGGATTCCTCATGAAAAAATAGGTGACACATATTTTTTTTTTCTTATCAGGATTCTGGCCCTTTCCTGAGTTATGGTCCTTTGAAAAAATGTGGATGGAATCTTGTCGATAAATTATCTCAAAAACTATTGAAGCTAGAACTTTGAAATTTGAGGAATAGCGATAAGTAGAAGACCTGATTAACTTTTGATTAAATTCTGAAAAGGACTTCATTATGGCCCCTTGTCATTTTGGGCATTTTTACATTGCACACTTTTTGATGCATAGCACAAAGTTTGAACTGTGCATGCTAGCTAGGGTTTTGAAATTTCATATTTAGATTTCTCATGAAAAAATAGCTGACATATTCTTTTTTCTTAACAGGATTCTGCCCCTTTCCTGAGTTATGGTCCTTTGAAAAAATATGGATGTAGTCTTGTCAGCAAAATATCTCAAAAACTATTAAAGCTAAAGCCTTGAAATTTAAGGAATAGAGTGATAGCGCTGAGTAAATGACTTGATTAACTTCAGAATAAATTCTAAAAAGTACTTGAGTTACAACCCTTTATCATTTTTGGCATTTTACATTGCACACTTTTTTATTCATAGCATAAGTTTTGAATTGTGTGTGCTGGGGTTTTGAAATTTCATATATTGACTCCTCATGAAAAAAATAGCTGACACGTACTTTTTTTTCTTATCAGGATTATACCCCTTTCCTGAGTTATGGCCCTTTGAAAAAAAAAATATGGATGAAGTCTTGTCAGCAAAATATCTAAAAAAAACTATTAAAGCTAGAGCCTGGCGGGCCCCCGTAGCCTAGTGGATAAGAGAGTTGACTCTTAATCCATTAGGTTTCTCACCGCTGTGGTTCGAGCCTAGCTCGGGTCATATGTGGGAAAGCCAAGTTCTGCTTACGGATGGTCAGGTGGTTTTTCTCCGGGTACTCCGGTTTTCGCCCACCTTCGATGAACGATCGGCTCGATATAAGTGAAATATTCTTGAAAGGGCCGTAAAACCCAAATCAAAAAAAAAAAAAAAAAAAAAAAAAGCTAGAGCCTAGACTTTTAAGGAATAGGTTGGTAGCAAAGAGTAGATGACCTGATTAACTTTTGTGAAAAAATTCTGAAACGTTCTTATTAAGTTATGGCCTCTTGTCATATTGGGCATTTTTACATTGCACACTTTTTGATGCATAGCATAAGTTTTGAACTGTGCATGCTGGGATTTTGAAATATCATATATGGATTCCTCATGAAAAAATAGGTGACACTTATTTTTTCTCTTATCAGGATTGTGCCCCTTTCCTGGGTTATGACCCTTTGAAAAAATATAGATGGAATCTTGTCAGCAAATTATCTGAAAAGCTAATAAAGCTAGAGCCTTGAAATCTGAGGCATAAGCTGGTAGCAATGAGTAGATGATCTGATTAACTTTTGAATATATTCTGAAATGTACTTCTTAAGTTATGGCCCTTTGAAAAATATAAAAAACTATTGACGCTAGAGCCTTGAAAGTTTACGAATAAATTGGTAGAGATGAGAAGATGACCTGATTAACTTTTGAATAAATTCTGAAAAGTACTCCTTGAGTTATGGCCCTTTGTCATTTTGAGCATTTTTACATTGCATACTTTTTGATGCATAGCATAAGTTTTGAACTATGCATGCTAGGGCTTTGAAATTTCATATTTAGATTTCCTATGAAAAAATAGCTGACACATATTTTTTCTTATCAGGAGTATGCCCCTTTCCTGAGTTATGGCCCTTTAAAAAATATAGATGAATTCTTGTCAGCAAAATATGTCAAAATCTATTAAAGCTAGAGCCTTGTAATTTAATGAATAAATTGGTAGCGATAAGCAGATGACCTGATTAGCTTTAGAATAAATTCTGAAAAGTACTACTTGAGTTATGGCCTCTTGTTATGGCGCATAAGTTTTGAACTGTGCATGCTAGTTTAAAATTCGATATATGGACTTTTCATGGAATAATAGGTGCTCCATTTTTTTATTTCTTATCCGAATTATCTACCATTTTAGAGTTATTTCCCTTTTGATTAAAATAACATTGAAATCTCGTATATTTGTACTGTTGCTACCGTCATGGGCAAGCAGTGTTGGAGTCTAGCAGTGTTAGAGTCAGACAGTTGGGGTCATATTGTTTTACAAACACCAGCTCTTATTTTCTCTACATATCTATATAGAAAACTTAAAAAAATTTCTTGTCAGAAACTACTGGACAGAGTTCAATGTAACTTGGCAGAAATATTGCTTTGGTGACCGTCTACCAAAATTGTTCAAGCCCTCTTGAAACGTCAAAACAATGACCGCCATGGGACGTGGCTTATTTTCCCTATATATCTATACAGATACATTTGAAATTCTTCTTGATAGAAACCACTTGACTGATTTCAATATTAATTGGCAGGAATGTTCCTTTGGTGACCCTCTGCCAAGATTGTTCAAGCAATCATGATTCATCAAAAAACACGGCTGCTAGGAGACGGGGCTTATTTTCCCTATATATCTAACTTTAAAAAGCTTCTTGTCAGAAACCACTGAACCGATTTCAATATAACTTGGCATGAATGTTCCTTTGGCGACCCTCTACTAAGTTTGTTCGAGTTGTTATAATTTGTCAAAAACATAGCCGCTAGGGGGCGGGGCTTATTTTTCCTATATATCTATATTTTTGTCCGAAACAACTGGACCGATTTCAAAATAACTTGGCAGAAATGTTCTCTTGGTGACCCTCTATCAAGATTCAATTCAAGCTGTCATGATGTGGTAAAAACATGGCCGCTAGGGGTCAGGGCTATGAAATATATTCAAAAATCCTAGTGCATTGAACTTGGCCGAAACTTCAATAGTAATTATGCAAATCTGTTTGCTCAGGTGAGCGATATAGGACCATTATAGTCCTTTTGTTTTTCATATCCGAATTATCTCCCATTTTGTTATTTCCCTTTTAATAAAATAACATTGAAGTCTTGTTAGCAAGATATCTCAAAAAGTATTTGAGCTAGAGCCTTGCTATTTGGAACACTGATTGGGTCTGAAAAGGAGATCAACCAATTAAATGAAATGGAGTTATGGCTCTTTGCAATTTCTGGCTATTTAATCTTGTTGCTTTCATGTGCATAGCATACGTTTAGAACCATGTATGCTAATGTTTTGAAATTTCCATATGGATTCCACATGAAAAAATAGGTGACCCGTATTTGTTTTCTTATCCGAATTATCTCCCATTTTAGAGTTATTTCCCGTTTAATAAAATAACATTAAAATTAGCAAGATATCTCAAAAAGTATTTGAGCTAGCGCTTTGATATTTGGTATACTGATTTGGACTGAGGAGGAAACAAACCTGATTAGATTTTCAACCAGAATAGTAAAATTTTGTCGGAGTTATGGCCCTTTGTAATTTTTGGCCATCTGTTGATTTAATAAGTTTAGAACTATGTATGATAATGTTTTAAAGTTTTTCCTAAATGGATTCCTTCTGAAAAAAATATATGACCCGTTATTTTTTTCTTATCTGATTTAGCTCTCACTTCCCTTTTAATAAAATAACATTGAAATCTCGTTAGCAAGATATCTAGGTGACCCGTATTTTTTTTCTTATCCAAATTATCTCCCGTTTTACAGTTGTTTCCATTTTAGTAAAATAACATTGAGATCTCGTTAGCAGGATATCTCAGAAAGTATTTGATCTAGAGCCTTGATATTTGGTATTCTGATTAGGATTGAAGAAGAAATTGCCTGGTTAAATTTTCAACCAATTAATTGAAATGTTGTCAGACCTATTGCCCTTTGCAATTTCTGGCTATTTAACCCTGTTGCTTTTATGTGCATAGCATACGTTTAGAACCATGTATGCTAATGTTTTGAAATTTTATATATGGATTCCTCTTGAAAAATAGGAGACCTTTTTTTTCTATACGAATTATCTCCCATTTTAATTTCCCTTCTAATAAAATAACATTGAAATCTCGTTTGCAAGATATCTCAAAAAGTATTTAAGCTAGAGCTTTGATATTTGGTATACTGATTGGGACTGAAGAGGAAATAACCTGATTAAAGTTTGAACCAATTTTTTGAAATTTTGTTGGAGTTATGGTCCTTTGCAATTTTTGGCCATTTGATGCTTTATTGTGAATTGCATAAGTTTAGAACGATGTAAACTTATGTTTTGAAATTTCATATATGGATTTCTGTAGGTGACCTGTAATTTTTTCTTATCCGAATTATCTCCCATTTTAAAGTTATTTCCCTTGTAATAAAAAAAAAGTGAAATCTCGTTAGCAAGATATCTCAAACAGTATTTGAGTTAGAGCCTTGATATTTAGCATATTGATTTGGACTGAGGAGGAGATCACCTGATTAAATTTTCAAGTAATTAAATGAAATGTTGTTGGAATTATGGTCCTTTGCAATTTCTGGCCATTTAATCTCGTTGCTTTTATGTGCAAAGCATAATTTTAGAACCATGTATGCTAATGTTTTGAAATTATACACATGGATATCTCATGAAGAAATAGGTGACCCATATTTTTTTCATATCCGATTTATCTCCCATTTCAGTTATTTTCTCTTTAAATAAAACAACATTGAAATCACGTTAGCAAGATATCTCAAAAATCATTTGAACTAGAGCCTTAATATTTGGTATAATGATTGGGACTGAGGAGGACATCACCTGATTAAATTTTGAACCGATTTAATGAAATGTTGTTGGAGTTATGGCCCTTTGCAATTTCTGGCCATTTAATGTTGTTGCTTTGTGTCTAGCATAAGTTATCAATTGCTGGGAATATTCTTGCTAGGGTCCTACTGAACCGATTGAATGAACACCTGGAACGGTCAGGGCTTCTACCAGAAAGCCAGTGTGGATTCAGGAAAAACAGAGGAACAATAGACATGATCTTCACAGCACAACAGCTTCAAGAAAAATGCCAGTAACAGAATGTTGACCTTTACATGACCTTTGTCGACCTTACCAAAGCATTTGACACAGTCAGGCGTGAGGGACTTTGGAAAATTATGGCAAAGTTTGGTTGTCCTGCCAAATTCATAGCAATAGTGCGGCAATTCCATGATGGTATGCTTGCAAGGGTCCAAAATGAGGGCGAGTTTTCTGATCCTTTCCCTGTGACAAATGGATTTAAGCAAGGCTGTGTACTAGCTTCAACACTGTTCAGCATGATGTTTTCTGCCATGCTTACAGATGATTTCCAGGCTGATGACAATGGTATACCTATTAGGTATCGCTTTGATGGGAAACTTTTCAACCTAAGAAGATTACAAGCTAAATCTAAGATGCAGACAGAGGTGCTAGACGAGTTCCTCTTTGCTGATGACATGGCAAAGGGTGCTCCAACAGAAGAGAAAATGCAAAAAGGTGTGGATCAAGTATCTGATTCATGTGACAGCTATGATCTCACAATCCGCATCAAAAAGACTGAGATAGAATATCAGCCAGCACCTGGAAAGCCTTACAAGGAGCCTATCGTCACTTGGTCATTACTGACAATGACCAATTCTAATCAACTGTATGATGTGTTATTATTCATGTGTTCTAAGATGGCTGATGAGACCAATCTTAGCCTACCGTCACAGTGAACGACTGCAAGTGGTAGACAAGTTCACCTACCTTGGAAGCACATTGTCTAGAGTTGTGCACATTGATGATGAAGTCAATGCTAGAATTGCCAAAGCTAGTGCAGCATTTGGCCGGCTACGTGGAAGTATTTGGGACCGAAGTGGAATCAGACGTTACATCAAAGCTGAAGTATATAGATCGATAGTGCTGCCAACACTATTATACGCATGCGAAACTTGGACAGTTTACCAACGGCATGCAAACAGACTGAACCACTTCCATACAAGCTGTCTTAGAAAACTTCTAAAGATCAAGTGGCAAGACAGGATTCCAGACAAAGAAGTCCTGAAAAGGGCAGGGATGCAGAGTATACATACGCTTCTGAAATTGGCACAGTTAAGATGGACAGGTCATGTTACCAGAATGCCTGATGAACGTTTGCCAAAGAAAATCCTCTATGGAGAACTTCAAGTAGGAAAACGCTCCCATGGTGGTCGGAAGAAGCGATACAAGGACACCCTCAAATCCTCCCTTAAAGACTTCAACATTGCAACAGAGTCATGGGAACAGATTGCACAAGATCGTACAAAGTGGCGAGGCCTCATAAAAAGGGGAGCTGGTGAATACGAAGTAAAAAAGAATCAGCGAAGCCGAGCAGAAACGTGCACAGCGGAAAGCCAGAGCTAAGGCATCACCAACAGAGCTTTCTTCCTCAGACCACTCTTGTTCTATCTGCAACAAGCAGTTTAGAGCTGAGATTGTTCTCATCAGCCATCTTAGAACACACAAATAATAACACATCACATAGTTGATTAGAATTGGGCATTGTCAGTAATGACAGACGAACAAGAATAGCATAAGATAGAACCATGTATGCTAATGTTTTGAAATTTCATTTATGGATTCCTCATGAAACTATAAGTGATCCGTATTTTTTTTTCTTATCCGAATCATCACCCATTTTAGAGTTATTTACCTTCTAATTAAATAATACTAAAATCTCTTATATTTGTACTGTTATTACCGTTATGGGCAAGCAGTGTTAGAGTGAAGCAGTGTTGGAGTCCGACAATCGGGGGCATAGTGTTTTACAAACACCAGCTCTAGTTAACCAAACTTTTTTAAACTTTGCATTGTAACTTAGGTACCTTATTAACCTGGTAAGTTGTGTAGGATTTTTAAAGGTGTGGGATGTGTGTTTGGGGAGTGGGTGGTAGTGGTGGTGGGGAGGGGGGTGGGGGGTGGGGCGGGGGTTGGGAGACATAAAGTTTCTGACTTTGTTTATTTCTCGCCAGAATTTACACAGACGGAACTATTCACTTATTGCAGCAAGCCTGTACGAGGGTCCTGCAAAAAGTTTTGTCACTGCGTTCGGATTACTTCAGTGCTACGTTTTATCAAACATATTTTTATTACGAACCTTCAAAGTATCCCCCCTTTACTGAAACACATTTTTGTAACCTTTTTACCCAGTCGCGAAAAGCAGACTCTTGGTATCTGTTGGAGACACTGATAAATAGCGCTGCCAAGAGAACTTCTAGACGTATACTTATTTCCAGAAAGCATTTTCTTAAGCCTTGGAAATAAAAAGAAGTCACAGGGACTCAGGTCAGGTGAATAAGGTGGATGGTTTAAAACTTTCACCTTTTCAGAAGCCAAAAAAGACATCACAACCTCACACTTATGAGAGGAGGCGTTGTCATGTAAAATGTGGACTCCTGACTATCCTTTGCTTGGTCGTTTCGTATTGTAAAACTCTTTCACTTTCTTCAGTACAGAATTCTTGTAGAATCAGCCAGTGACTGTATGACCAGATGGACAAGACACTTGAACGACTGACCCACTTGAATTAGAGAAAATTGCGTACAACATCTTTTTCGAACTTATGGTTCTCTTGGCAATACATGGGCGTTTTTTATCTTTTCGCTTCCATTGCTTATTATAAGCCCTTCTTTGTGGCTCAAACATGTGCACCCAGGTTTCATCACCTGTTAGTGAGTTAGAAATAGCCCGACTATTACAGCTTTTGTATGTTTTCAAAAGTTCCCGGGCACATTTAAGGCGTTGTGTCTTTTGCTCCTCAGAGAGCAAATGAGGTACCCACCTAGCGCAAACCTTTCTCAGGTCCAAACGCTTTTTCAGAATTGTTTGCACACTGCCTTCTGATATGCAAATACAACTAGCAATTTTTTTGACAGACAATCGCGCATCCTGTTCGACCACAATATTTACAGCAGCGATGTAAGCCTTGGTAACAGAGGTTTTAGGCCTTCCAGGACGGGTATCATCTTCAACAGAAAATTTCCCAGCTCAGCTTTAAAAGCTTTAACCCACCTAAAAACTGTGCGCATTGAAATGATCTGAGGACCATATATACCACACAATTCATTAAATATCTGCCTTGAATCTATATTAAGCCTAATGCGGCATTTAATATAGCTACAAATTTCAGTCTTCTGGTCCATATTCCAGTGCAGCAAGTCAATTGGTCAGTGTATATGACTGCATGTATTTCAATTTGAAATAACTCGGGCAGTTGGAAAGCAATTTGCACGAAATAAACGGGTATCGTTAGCTATTCAACAGACCATTCAGGTGCAGTGAAGCATTTTAAAATATACCTGGGATAAAACTAAGGAAGCCTATTAGTGACAAAACGTTTTGCAGGACCCTCGTATCTTGGAAGACAGTTTTCTTGAAATTCCCCTTATAAAGTGCAAGATCCAGCAAAAAAATAAAAAATAAACAAATAAATAAAAAAAAAAAATTAAAACAAAATTAAAAAAAAAAAAAAATCTGAATCAGAAGAACTTTACTTAATCAGCAAGTACTTGAATAGATTAAAACCATTTGAAGGTTTTCGATTAACAGTTGGTTCTTATCACCATAGACACCTCTTTTAGCGGTTTACTAGTTCTGCTGGGCCCTTTAGATAACTTCTTGGTATGCAATTGTGTAAGTTGGCCTTAGCCATCTCTGTTTGTATATATGCATAGTTTATACAAACTTAGTGAATTTATAAACATTACAAATGAATGGGTTAAAATGAATAAAATTTATAAATAAATAACATTAAAGTTTTGCATGCCGATACTTAAATTCAGCGGGGTTCAGTGCTAAATGATGTTAGGCCAAGTTTACAAGGTATGTTAATCTCATTTACAAGGTGTTATATAATTTTGTTAAGGAATACAATGGACCCATCCCCCGATCAATACATGTCAGGAACACACCAGCTGAGTTTCGAACCTTGATCATTCTAGTCAGTCCCACTCGCCCAATCAGACCTTGTAGTCTTACCGTTCAACACAAAAAGTACTTATGCCATATGAAGGCAGAGATCATCCTGCGCATTCACAGTCTGATCAGGATCTTGCAAATGCATTTTATTACTGGACACAGCAGTTATATGTTTATCAACGAACAAGAAAGCCCTGAACAGATGCACATTTTGCTCTGTGTCGTCGATGTTTGCATTAGTGTAAGGAGCCTTTGAAGTGAAAATAACATTAAATGAATAATTACTAATGCTGGCCAGCATACCAAATAAAGGCGTTATCCAAGCAATTATTATTATTATATCAGCGTACAGAGACGACTAAGCTAAGACTATTTATTTATTATGGCATTACTGATGGGACCTACTCACTTACCCTGAGTGTTTGGACAGATAAACCTTAACAGTTTAGACCCAGATCAGAATGATCTGTATCTACACTGTTTGCCACTCATCCAGCAATTTTCAAACAGGCAGTAAGATTGGTTTGTTCAATTTTTAGGATAAGTATAGCAAAACATTAATATGGCTCAATATTAAGAGTAAATATGGTATAGTGAACCCTCGTTACAACGACAGCGTTTGTTCTTTATAACGTTGACATTAAAATGAAATTGCTGTTGTACAGAATACCTAATGGGCAGATTGATATGTAAGAAACGTCTTGTTTTGTTCTAATTTCCTCATAGAACATATGTTTTGGATATTTGTTAGAACTGCCTCACTGAGGCTATTCTAACAAATACTCAAAACACGTTTCCTAATAGTATTTAATAAAAATGTTCTTGCATAATTTGTGACTAATTGTTACCGTTTAAGCGAAGGTTTCGTGACAGTCACATTGTCATTATAACGAATTTTGTTGTTGTATCGCGTGTAGGTATAAAGAGGGTTGTCAGTATTTCTGTTTGTGGACAATAAAGGCCCAGATCAAATATGGAAAGATATCAAAAATAAAACCTAACGTCAACAATAAGTTTGTTCACACTCTAGAGGTCACAGTTTTGACCCAATCTTGATGAAACTTGCTCAGAATTTTTGCTTCTATAAAATCTAGGTCAGTTTGGAAACTGGGTCACTTGGGGTTATAAACTAGGTCACCAGGTCAAATCAAAGGAAAAACTTGTTAAAACTCTAGAGCCACCTTTTTGAAGTAATCATGATGAATAATGCTCAAAATGTTTGTCTTGATTATTTCTAAGTCAAATTCAAAACTGGATCACTTAAGGTCAAACACTAGGTCACCAGGCCAAATCAAAGGAAAACGTTGTTAACTCTCAAGCGATCACATTTTTGAAGCAATCGTCATGAATCTTGCTCAAAATGTTTGTCTTGATGATTTCTAGGTCAAGTTTGAAACTGTGTCACTTGCGGTCAAAAACTAGGTCACCAGGCCAAATCAAAGGAAAACTTTGTTAACACTCTAGACGTCACATCTTTGAAGCAATCATCATGAATCTTGCTCAAAATGTTTGTCTTGGTGATTTCTAAGTCAAATTCGAAACTGGGTCACTAGGGGTCAATAGCTAGTTTACTGGACCAAATCAAAGGAGGACCTTGCTGGCACTCTAGAGTTGACATTTTTTAATCTGTCATCATGAATCTTGCTTAAAGTGTTTGTCTTAATGATTTCTAGGTCAAGTTCGAACGGGGTCAAAAACTAGGTCACCATGCCAAATCAAATGAAAACTTTGTTAACTCTCTAGAGGACACATTTTTGAAGTGAGCAATATGAATTTGCTCAAAATGTTTGGATGATTTCTAGGTAAAGTTTGGAACTAGGCCACTTATGACCTATATTTCACGGTCCAGTGACTTTCTTATGTTTTTTCGTTTAGGTCAGTTTCTCAGTAACGATTGGTCCTACAGACTGATATTTGGCACTTGTGAAGTGTTTGTGTTTAGGTCAGTTTCTCAGTAACTATTACTGCTACAGCCAATGATACTAAGCACATGCATACATCTTAGCATGGCCGCTTGAGTGTAGTCATCCATATCTGACCTTGACCTCTATTTCACAGTCCATTAGACATGCTACATTATCTTCCTTGTTAATATAATCATCATGAATCTTGGTCAGAACATTTGCCTTGATCAGTTCTACGTCAGGTTTTCTTAGTGCTATGATACTCAGGTGAGCGTTATATCATGGCCCTCTTGTTATGATAATTGCTCTCATTCATTTTTTTTTTTCTTCAATTTTTCATTCATTCTCTTTCTTTCTTCCTTACAATTTATATTTTGTTTCTCAGTTTGTTTTTCTTTCTTTCTTGCTTGGATATTACAACCATACCTGTTACTAAAAGGGATATGAACTCAATTATTTATCCATTCATTCATTCATTCTCTCAATTTATATTTCTTTGTCACAAATTAATATTTCATCCTCTCTTTCTTTCTCACAGTTTATCTTTCTTTCTTTCTCTCTTTCTTTGATATCATTACAAAACCAGTTACATGTTTATTACTAAAAGTATATTTGAATTCATTCATTGAGAGCACCCATTATGTGCCATAAATTATATTTGTTTTGTAATAGTCCCCTGGTTTGACATGATCAGCATCCTGCAGGAAAGCAGGGAATGAACACCAAGGTAACAAATTAAGACTTTGTAGTGAATGTAGTCTACTCCGAGTTCCACTTTTAGTGAACACCTTGTCTCAATAAATGTACGAGTAGTGAAATTCGTGTTCATTAGGGTAGTAACTTCGGTGTTAGCTGTACTGTATTTCATGATGGGGTGGGGGATGTGGGATTGCATTTAGTGGTATAGGTTGTTCCTGTCGCTATGATGCGGTCAGATGTTATAAGCATATTTCTGATGGTCGTAAAACAATGGTCAAACACAAATTATTGGTAATTCTTTATCACTAAGTGATAAGTAAATCACAGAATATAGCCTACAAATCATACCGACTGGATCTTCGTTCGAATCCTGAATCTACGCGCAAATCACCATTCCCAGAACAAGTAACAATAAAGACACTATTAGAATCGTTGGGATTCAAGACGAACTATTCAAACCCACAAAATCACCTACCCGGAAATCACCCAGGTTTTTTCTCCTAAATATTAATTGCCGTTGAATTGATTAATTTTTATGAATTTGTATTCATCGGTCAGAAATTTCCAAGTTCAAAACCGGTAGAATGAGAAAAAAAAATCTAAATGAAATTCAAGTAAAACCCGAACGTAAACAATTATATAAATATGACTGGGAATCAACGTGATATACAATTGTTTAAACGTTGATATACAATTGTTTAAATTGTTTTTAAGGCAAAAGTGCACAGTCACATTTGTCCAAGATTGCCAAACTAGATGGCTCTATCTTGATGGAGTGATGTGTACCGGCTGTCCATCTAGATAGAGCTATCTAAATGGGAGATTTTTGCCTTGATTTCAAGAGCAGAATTCGACAGACTGACCAGGCAAACAAGTTGATCAAACAGAGCAATCTAGATGGATAGGCGGAGTTCCATCTGTTAGTCGCATTCGTGCAGGAATTCCAAGCATTTATAATCACTGGGTCTTTAAATGCATTAACGTGTACACAGCTATAATTTTGTGTTTCTTCAGGTTGATGTGGTAAGAGATTTTAAAAAGATCACAGAAACAACAAGGAAACCACCGACCTAGGCGTCATAGATTGTTTGAAGTATACAAATGAGAAACCGGCTGCATGCAATTTTGTCCAAATAGCACACTTCTTCGGAATTGCTTTTTATCCCCCGACCGTTAGGTTCAGGGGATATAGCGATCAGCATGGCGTCCGTCCGTAGACGCAACCTTGTGCGCTCCATAACTTTGATACCCTTAGACATATTTTGATAATATTTTGTAGGAATGAAGAAGAGGACCAGTAGGCATGTCGCGTGCAAGAGAGATAACTCTCACTGTCTTGATTATGTAGTGATCTCCCCCCAAGCCAAAATCTTGTGCAGGCCACAACTCCCGTAGTGTTATAGATAATTTGATAATGTTTGGTTGAGATGAATAGGAGGACCAGTAGGCGTGTCCCATGCAAGAAAGGCAACTCTCACTTTCTTTGTTATGTAGTTATCTCCCCTAAAGCCGAAATCCTGTGCAGGCCACAACTCCCCTACTGTTTATAGATAATTTGATAATGTTTGGTTGAGATGAATAGGAGGACCAGTAGGCGTGTCACGTGCAAGAAAGGCAACTATCACTTCCTTTGTTAAGAGTTATCTCCCCTGAAGCAGAAATTCATAGACGCATCCTCGTTCACTCCATAACTTTCATACCCTTAGACAAATTTTGATAATATTTAGTAGGAATGAAGAGGAGGACCACTAAGCATGTCGCCTGCAAGAGAAACAACTCTCACTTTCTTTGTTATGTAGTTATCTCCCCTGAAGCCAAAATTTTGTGCAGACCATAACTCCCATACTACTTGAGATAATTTGATAATATTTGGTTAGGATGAAGAGGAGGACCAGTAGGCGAGTTGAGTGCAAGAGAGACAACTCTCACTTTCTTGTTATGTAGTTATCTCCCCTGAAGCAGATATCCATAGACACATCCTTGTGTGCTCCGTAATTTTGATACCTTTAGCCATATTTATATGCCCGTTTGAAAAACGGGACGTATTCTGTTATGGTCTCTGGCGTCCGTCTGTCTGTAATTTTTTTCGTTTCCATTTAACTCCTCCAACAGTTTACATCCGATCAAGCTGAAACTTGGTATATAGTTAGACTATGATGTGGAGCAGGGCTTATTCTTTGGGGTTACAGTCCATCAAATATTAGAGGAGTTATACCCCTTAAAAATTTCTGTAAACTTTTCGTTTCCGGCTAACTCCTCCTACACTTTACATCTGATCAAGCTGAAACTTGATTTATAGTAGACCATGATGTGGAGCAGCACATATTGTTTCGAGGTTACAGTCCATCAAATATTAACAGAGTTATGCCCCTTTGAAAATTTCTGTAAACTTTTTGTTTCCGGCTAACTCCTCCTACAATTTATATCTGATCAAGCTGAAACTTGATTTATAGTTAGACCATGTTCGAACTTGACCTAGCAGTGCATATTTTCGAGGTTACAGTCTACCAAATATTAGCAGAGTTATACCCTTTGGAAATTTCTATAAATTTTTCGTTTTCGGCTTACTCCTCCTACAGTTGACATCCGATCAAGCTGAAACTTCGTAAATAGTTACAGGATAATGTGGAGCAGTGCATATTTTTTGAGGTAACAGTACAACCAAATAGTGGCAGAGTTATGCCCCTTTGAAAATTTTCGTAAACTTTTCGCAGCTTATTGTTTAGATGTAATAGTGTGTATAATAAGTATATTTTTTGTAAATAACTTTAGCCATGGCCTAACGGGCAAGTTATTTTTTTTTTCAGCTTCTTTTGTTAGATTTGCACGGAAATTTGCCATTATTAAATCTTTATAAATAGGTTTATTAAATGATCTAGAATTAAGAAGCATGACTTATATCACCAGTTTTACATTATGCGATAGTTTTCAGAGATCACATCTACTGCACCGTACCCGGAATTATATGCACTTCTTTCTGCCATGCCAACTTTGTACAAAGATGCTATGATTTTTTTGCAAATCTCGACAAAAATGTGCTGATACTACTAATAGGCATCACACTTTTGACAAACAATGCCAATTTTGAATGTTTATTTCCACAATGACACGTTTCGCAACGGTTTTATAGGTATCGGTATATATCATTTGCAAATAGATGATAGTCCGTATCTGTTTCAGTTCAGTACAATGATTAATAGCAGAGAAATCAAGAGAAAAACATAATGATAGGAGTCACGCTATGTGATAATTATCATTCCGAATATTATAACAGAAAGAAAAATAAATAGGAGTTACACTCCACCACTATTAATTCGATTTCCGAGGGGTTGGTAGGGGGAGCTGTCTTTTTTTATTTTTGTCGCAGCTGCTTTAGTGCAAGTTTTCGTCCGTCCGTACGTACGTCCGTTCGTCTTTCCGTCAACATTTAACCTGAGTGTCTTGTGAGCGCAACTCTTCTTACAGTTTTGTACCGATTACTTTGAAACCTTGCATGTGTTTTATTTATGGTATGAAGATGCGCATGTGATTTGAATCAATTGTTAGATTATATTTTGTCACTTTTTTCACATTGTGAACTTAGTCATTTTCACGTCGATATATAGACAGTGCTCTTGTGAGCGCAACTTCTCGTTCAGTTTTGTACCGATCGTTTTGAAACTTTGCATATTTTTCTTCATGGTATGAGAATGTGCATGTGGTTTGCGTATAACTGATAGAACATATTTTTTCACATTTTTTACATTGGGTACATATAAACAGTTGTGAACGCAACTCCTCCTACAGTTTTGTACTAATTATTATGAAACTTTGCATGCATTTTCTTCATGTATGAGGGTGTGCATGTGATTTGGATGTAATTGTTAGATTATTTTTTCACTTTTCCATATTGTGAACTTAGTCATTTTTCACCCTCAATATATAGAGAGTGGGTACCTCGTGAGCATAACTCCTCATACAATTTTATACTAATCTTTTTTGGAACTTTGCATATGTTTTCTCCATAGTCTGAATATTTGCATGTCCTTTTCATACTCGTATAATCCTTGCCATATTTTTGTCACTTTTCTATTCTTTTTGAACTTTGTCATTTACTGACCTCAGATGTATAGACAGTGGGTACTATGTGATTGCAACTTCTCTTACAATTTTAAACCGTTCTTTTAGATTTTTTTTTTCTCTCGGGTCTGCAGAAGTGCACGTGGTTTAGATATGATTTTTGAATTTATTTTTGTCACTTTTTCCACTTTAATTTTCTCATTTTCTTTAACCACAGATTTTTTCCACATTGTGAACTTAGTCATTTTTCACCCTCAATATATAGACTTTGGGTACCTCGTGAGCACAACTCCTCATACAATTTTATACCAATCTTTTTGAAACTTTGCACATGTTTTCTCTATAGTCTGAAGATGTACGTCTGCTTTGCTTTTCATATAATCCTTGTCTTAAATTTTATCACTTTTCCAACTAAGCACTGCTAAGAATGAAACAAACTTATTTAATAACCACGTTCTGATTGTGGCTCCTGTGACTTTTGCCCCAGCAGGTGCGACGCCGCCTTCCGCGGAATTCTGTTTTTTTTTTTCTTCGACCAGATTTTGTTTTCACTGACTACGAAAAGCAATTTTTTTTTCACATGCCAAAGACACACTTTTTTTTCAAAAAATCAAAGACATTATCTTTTTTCGAAGTTTCAAACAACTATTAGGTCGAACAAGCAGGCTTTCAAGCCAAATTTTGCAACAAAAAAAAAAAAATAAATAAATAAGATAAAATAAAAAATAAAATAAATAAAAAATAAATAAATAAAATAAAATAAATATAATAATTAAAAAAACAAACAACCCCCTCCCCCCCCCCAAAAAAAAAAAAAACAAAAAAAAAAAAAGAAAAAAAAAAACTAGATCTAATTCTATTAAATCATGGTTATTTTCAAGGGATACAATTAGGTATAAATTAGGAATTTTTTTGCACACAAATTATTAGTTATATCCTGCATCTGGCTTTCATATACCAAGCATAGTAGCAGTAATTGACCCAGAAATACTACAACTTCACAGAAACGAGTAAGAGATGCTTTCAAATATATGTGGTTATTGAGGTAGTGTGATTATTGAGGACCTTGGTGGCCGGCCCACCTGTAGCCCCACAGAGACCAAAGCAAGTTCCAATGTTCCAATGGTGTAAAGACTTGAAATCAAGAAATTAAGAGACATCACTCATCCCTGCAGGGGTATTTAAGACTTATGTAATCAAATGCATATGCAACTAAATAATAGGCATCTAAGATAAAACTTTACTATATACATTTATTACCTAATAATGGGAGCGGGGGTCTAGTGGGCTTTGTCCTCCAGAAGCCAAAGAACTTTGACACTGTAAAGACTTGAAACAAAGTTTGCAAGCACAGATACTTTTTTTTATCAATGACCAAGGACCATTTTATTTGTTTTTCCACAAAGCTGAAGCCAGATTTTTTTTTCTAGCATAATCAGAACTATATATATATATATTTTAGAAAAAAAAATACACACACACAAAACAGGCCCCAAAGCCCTGCTTCCCCCCCCCCCCCACCCCCCCACCCCGTACACACAAACACATAACACATACACAAACACACACACACACACACACACACGAAAGATCAAATGGTCCGTCCCTAATGCAACTTCGATTATTTACCTACTACCTAAAAAAAGCCTTGCCTATGTTTGATAATAGAAGTGTGTGTGTGTGTGTGTGTGTGTGTGAGTGTGTGTGTGTGTGTTTTAATAGTCAAAACTGACGGGCAGCGCGTATAGGATAGATGTAGATAGGTGTGATTTCATTGCAGGTTAATAGTTTAAGATGGGCAAACGGAAAACCAATCTGAACCTGCATGTTTTCCGCACTCTGAACATTTATATTTATTAACATTTTTGTGATGCTGTTCATGTTGCCTTAAAGTATCTTTTGTTTAAGCTCATCTGAGCTATGCTCAGGATGAGCTATTGTGGTCACTTTTCGTCCGTCGTCCGTGCGTCCTTTAACATATTCAAACGAATATATCCTCTGAAGCTGCTGAGCCAATTTTGCTCCAATTTCATATGGAGCCTCCTTAGTTTGGGGAAACGAAAAATTGTTAAAATGGTCGCGGTCCGTTGACCAAGATGGCCGCCATGCCCATATATGGTAAAACTTTTAAAAATCTTCTTCTCCGGAACCGAGGATGCATTGGGACTGAATCTTTGCACAAATCATCGGGGACGAGAGATCTACCAAAGTTGCTAAAATAATTGTTGTACATTGATGTTTGACCTTTTTACGGCGAGGTTAAATTTGCTTCCATATGCATTTGTATGGGCACCATGCATTTGTATGGGAAAAATGTTGAGAAATTCAAACGATTTCTCCTCTGAAGCCTCTGGGCCAATGTTGCTCAAATTTCATGTGGAGCCTCCTTAGATTAGGGGAACGAAAGATTGCTAAAATGGTCGCGGTCCATTGACCAAGATGGCCGCCATGCCCATACATGTTAAAAACTTTATAAATCTTCATTTCCAGAACAGAGGATGCCTTGGGGCTGAATCTTTTCACAAATCATCAGTAACGGGAGATCCACCAAAGTTGCTAAAATGACGATCGTACAGGGACGTTGGATCTTTTAACGGCGAGGTCAAATTTGCTTCCCTATGCATTTGTATGGGCACCATACATTTGTATGGGAAAAATGTTGAGAATTTCAAACGATTTCTCCTCTGAAGTCTCTGGGCCAATGTTGCTCAAATTTTATGTTGAGTCTTCTTAGGTTGGGTGAATGTAAGATTGCTAAAATAGTCGCAGTCCATTAACCAAGATAGCTGTCATGCCCATATATGGTAAAAACATTTAAAAATCTTCTTCTCCAGAACAAAGGGTGCCTTGGGGCTGAATCTTTGCAAAAATCATCGGAGATGAGAAGTCTACCAAAGTTGCTAAAATGATGGTCGTACATTAACGTTTTACCTTCTAACGGCGAGGTCAAATTTTCTTCCCTATGCATTTGTATGGGCATAATACATTTGTATGGGAAAAATGTTGAGAATTTCAAACGACTTCTCCTCTGAAGCCACTGGGCCATGTTGCTCAAATTTTATGTTGAGTCTCCTTAGGTTGGGGGAATATGAGTTTTCTAAAATGGTCGCGGTCCATTAACCAAGATGGCTGTCATGCCCATATATGGTAAAAACCTTCAAAAATGTTTGTCTCCAGAACAGAGGATGCTTTGGGGCTGAATCTTTGCAAAAATCATCAGGGATGAGAGGTTTACCAAAGTTGCTAAAATGATGGTCGTACATTGACGTTTGATCTTTTAACGGCGAGGTCAAATTTTCTTCCCTATGCATTTGTATGGGCACAATACATTTGTATGGAAAAATGTTGAGAATTTCAAACGACTTCTCCTCAGAAGCTTCTGGGCCATTGTTACTCAAATTTTTATGTTGAGCCTCCTTAGGTTGCGGGAACGAAAGATTGCTAAAATGGTCGCGGTCCACTGACCAAGATGGCTGCCTTGCCCATATATGGTAAAAACATATAAAAATCTTCTTCTCCAGAATTAAATAATCTCTGGGGCCTTATCTTTGCAAAAGTCCTCGGGGAGAGGAGCTCTACCAAAATTGCTAAAATGATGGTCCTACGTTGACTTTTGACCTTTTTATAGCAAGGTCAAATTTGCTTCCCCATGCATTTGTATGGGCCCTATATATTTATATGGGAAAAATGTTGAGGTCATATTTTGGACATCTTCTCTATAATCCAGTTGAATCGAAACTTGGTGATGAGTATAAAGGGTGCTTATGAGACAAAAATAGCTATATAAGCCGATAGAAAATCCAAGATGGCCGCCACAGCCACCATCTAAAAAATCAATTTTCGACATCTCTTCTCAAACCTTAGATTGCTTTGAGCCGAAACTTGCTCTTTAGAAACAGGATGACTTCTGGATCGAAACAAACTAAAATTGTGTCGATCGAAAAGCCAAGATGGCCGGAATGGTTCTTCTCCATTGAACAAGATGGCCACCAGAGCAAAACAATAGAAAATCTTCAAACGACATCTCGTCCTTGGCCAGTGGCCTGATTTCAAAATATTTGCACAGAAGTGTTCCACCAATGGCCCTCAACCAAAAATACTAAAATTGCTCCGCTTGGCTGAACAAAATGGTGGCCAGAGCTAAAACTAGAAAAACTTTTAAAAGACATCTCCTCTGCAGCCAGTGTCCTGATTTCAAAGTAATTTCACAGAAGTATTCCTATTATGGCCCTTTACCAACATTGCTAAAAAGGTTCTGCTCGGCTGAACAAAATGGCCGCCAGAGCTAAAAATAGAAAAAAATAAATAAATAAAAAAACTTTAAGCATCTCCTCCTTGGCCAGTGGCCTGATTTCAAACTGATTTCACAGAAATGTTCCTCTTATCCCCCTTTACCAAAAACTGCCAAAATGGTTCTGCTCTGCTGAACAAAATGATCACCAGAGCTAAAAATAGAAAAAAACAAAACAAAAAGAAAAAAACCTTAAAACGACATCTCCGTGGCCAGTGGCAAGATTTCAAAATAATTTCACATCAATGTTCCTCTTGTGCCCTTTTGCCAAAATTGCTAAAATGGTTCTGCTCTGCTACACAAAATGGTTGCCAGAGCTAAAAATAGGAAAAAAAATACTTTAAAAATTAGGATAAGTAGATGAACCAAATGACTTCTGAAAAATATCTGAACTTTTGTTTTACTTATGGCGTTTTGAAAATTTCAGCATTTTAACCTTGTAAGCAAGGTTTCTCAAAAACTGTTTAAGCCATTGCCTTGTCATAAGTTTCAATATTTGACAGTTTTGGAAAAATGTTGCATGTCATCTGCATATCTGCAGTAGTGGTTTTACTCAGGTGAGCGAGTTGTAGCCCGTGGGCCTCTTGTTGTTTATGTGGCTCCACATACGCCGCACATAAAACTCATTCTCTTAAAAAAACAACAGTGAAACATAGAACACGGTCTGAACAATTACTAGTATATCTAAGGTCTGGGAAGGGCTGCGGTTTGTAATTGAGGCACTCCCTGGACTTTTCTCTTACCTTTTTTTTTTTTTTTTTTTTTTTTTTTTTTTTGCAGCAAAAAGGTGGTATGTGCAGTTTGGCGTATTCCACTTTCATAATAAGCTTCGAAACAGCTCCTAAAGCTTTATCAGCTGTATGATTATTTCCCTTTGGTTCCACTATTAACACGGAAAATCTCACCAGAACACAAAGGAGCTATCTGTTTAAGGCTGAGATCAAGGGTGCAAAACGGTTCTATCTGTTAGTTTGGTTAAGCAAAAAGGTTCTATTTGACAGAGAGCTCCTTTTTACTTTCAGCATTGGAGACCATGAAAAAAAGCAATATTTGTGTTAAAAGATGCTATGTGGTACATAGCCTCTTTTAACATTGCTATTTCTAATTGAATAAAAAGCTTAAAATCAAATCCAGGCAGTATCTTTATTAACAACATATATGAAATGATTAACTTTATAAAAAACACATCAATACCGGTATTGATGGGTCTGAGAAAAAAAAATCAGTCAGAATCAACACTCAGAGAACCAGTTTTCTATCTAGGAAACTTTAAAACCAAATCTCTTCCAATTCACATGCAACTATAACCTACTGTTAAGTCGGTCCCAGACAAGTAATCTGAACCTGACATAGAAGAGGAGTGTGACACTGATGTAGAGGATGACTAAACTGTCATGCTGCATTACTATTAGATATACACCATAAAGTCTTGAGATATTAGCAGTAATATTTTGATAGAATGTGCCTGAACTGTAGAGCTCAACTGTAATAAAAGTGTGTGTGTGTGTGTGTGTGTGTGTGTGTGTGTGTGTGTGTGTGTGTGTGTGTTGTGTTAATAAACAGTTAGTGAACATTCTTGACTGTATCAATATGTTTTACATGGATGATAGTGCATATTATTTTGTGTTTTGATCTAAAATGTTAAAATCGAGGCCATATACGTAGGCGTTTGTTACAAGCCTTTTAAAAATGACGAATGTCACAGGCGGTAAATGAACAGGCTCCGATATAGCATCGTCTGAATTCTCCTACTATTATTTGCCTCTAGAGCAGAGAATTCAGCCATTTTATCCCGTTACACACTAATTTCAGGTTCTTATTCATAGAACATGTTCCGCTTCTGTGGTCTCTTTTTTGGTAGCCGCCCTGCTACATTAGTGTGTCCGAGAAGCTGAACGAAAATGCGATAATTTCGTATGGCTGCTAGAGAGTCACCAGCCTTAAAGAGCCAAAAACACCTAATGGTCTGATAACACAGGTGTTTTCTAGTCTTTGTTTTGACTGATGCTCGTTTACACTATCTACAGAATATAGCATCACTATAAGTATATACTAGTAATTGTTCAGACCGAGTTTTATGTTTCACTGTTGTTATTTTGTCAGAGAATGAGTTTTATTGGCGGTGTATATGGAGCCACATTAACAAAAACAAAAAATATTTTAAGGCAACATGAACAGCGTCACAAGAATGTAGGAAAATATAAATGTTCAGACATCGGACTCAGATTGGTTTTCCGTTTGCCCATTTTAAACCTGCAATGAAATCACACATATCTACATCTACATCAATGGTATACGCGCTGTCCGTCAGCTTTGACTATTATAACACACACACACACACACACACACACACACACACACACACACACACACACACACACACTTCTATTGTCAAACATAGATAAGGCTTAATTTAGGTAGTAGAAAAAAAAATAATACAAAGACAAAGGTGCATTAGGGACGGACCATTTGATCTTCGGTGGAGGGGGGCTTTTTTATTTATTTATTTTTATTTTTTTTCTAAAAACAAAACCAAAAACAAATTACAGTTCTGATTATGCTAGAAAAAATTTCTGGCTTCAGCTTTGTGGGAAAAAATAAAATGGTCCTTGGTCATTGATAAAAAAAGAATCAAGAATCTGTGCTTGCAAAACTTTGTTACAAGTCTTCACAGTGTCAAAAATTCTTTGGCTTCTGGAGGACAAAGCCCCCTAGACCCCGCCCCTATTATTAGGTAACAAATGTATTAAAGTGAACTTTTATCTTAGATGCCTATTATTTAGTTGCATATGCATTTGATTACATAAGTCTTAAATACCCCTGCTTGGGGGAGTGCAGGGATGAGTGATGTCTCTTAATTTCTTGATTTCAAGTCTTTACACCATTGGAACATTGCTTTGGTCTTTGTGGGGCTTCAGGTGGGCTGTGCTACCAAGATCCTCAATAATCACACTACCTCAATAACCACATACAGTAGAAAGCATCTCTTACTCGCTTCTGTGAAGTTGTAGTATTTCTGGGTCAATTACTGCTACTGTGCATGGTATATGAAAGCCAGATGCAGGATATACGTACTTTGTGTGCAAAACATTTCTAAATTCATACCTAATTGTATCCCTTGAAAATAACCATGACTGATGTTTGTTTTTTAATAGAATTAGGTCTACTTTTATTGTTTTTTTTATTATTATTTTTATTTTATTTATTTATTTTTTTTTATTTTATTTATTTATTTATTTATTTATTTATTTTTTTTAAATTGGGCTTGAAAGCCTGGTCGTTGACCTAATAGTTGGAAATTTCGAAAAAAATGTCTTTGATTTTGTGAAAAAAAAAATGTCTCTTGCATATGAAAAAAAATTAATTGTTTTTCTTAGTCAGTGAAAATAAAATCTGGCCAAAGAAAAAAATAGGCATCCCCCGCCCTCCTCACTCCACCCCACCCCACGCCCGCTTCGCCCACAGAAAATCGAATTTGTAGTGGAAGAGTGGGACTCCTATTCATTTTCCTTTTGTTGTCATATTCGGAGTGACACTTATCACACGGTGTGACTCGTATCATTATGTTTTTCCCTTGATTTCTCTGCTAATAATCATTGTACTGAACTGAAACAGGTACGGACTATCATCTATTTACATATAACATATACCAATACTTATCAAACCGTTGCAAAACATATCATTTGGGAAATAAACATTCAAAACTGGCATTGTTTGTCAAAAGTGTAATGCCTATCAGTAGTATCAGCACACTTCTGTCGAGATTTGCAAGAAAACCGTAGCATTTTTGTACAAAGTTGGCTTGGCGGAAAGAAGTGCTTATAATTCCGGGTACGTTGCAGTAGGTGTGATCTCTGAAAACTATCGCATAGTGTAAAAATGGTGCAATACTTATTGCGAAACGGAGAGAAAAAAACAAATAGCGAGGTTATCAATTTTGAATCATGTGATTGTTCGTCTTGGAAACATCATTCAAAACGGCATGCTCTGACAAAAGTGTGATTCCTACTGTGCCGTAACAAAAATCCGTATTTTTTTGTTTTAAAAAGGAACATGACCGAACAAATGTTTTCAAAGCCTGGGTACGCTGCACTAGCTGTCGTGACTAATACTAGCCTTAAAGAAAGAAAAATGTTGAAAAACATACCTCGAATCGACAAGAAAATATCCACAAAACTGTGAGATTACCATCTGCGAATCACATGATTGTCCACCCTGTGTATGGGGAAAATGTTGAAAAGTCTTTTTCTCAAAATGTTTTAAAGACTAATTAATGAAACTTACAATAAGTGATTTAAGTACAGAAGTAGTAAGACATTTTAGTTATAATCAAAATTTTGTCCCCTGGTGGTTATCTGCACTTTCCCCAGGGCAATATAAATCTATGAAATTGTGTAATTTTTAAATGTCTTATTCTCTGAAACCGCTTGAGCAATTTTCACCAGATTTCACATGGGGCCTTGTTCAAATGGTTCCAAACCATCAAACAAGATGGCCGCCATGCCAATATATAGTAAAAACACTTAAAAGTCTTCTTCTCCAGAACTAAGAAAACTTTGGGGCTGAATCTTGGTATATAGCATCGAGGACTCAAGTCTACAAAGTGACTACTGTTTTGTCCAAACTGCTAACTTCATGCCTTACTGCTGTTAAAAACATTGGATTAGATACTATGATACTGTCTACGAAAGGGACGGAATTAACTATTTTTGGTCAATTAAAAATTCTAATGATGTTCTCATTAAATTAAAATCTAAAAACTTTCAGGCTTCTAAATTGTCTACATATGATTTTTCTACACTGTTTACTACGTTACCTCATCATCTTATAAAAGATAAACTTATTGACTTAATTAACCGAACGTTTATTCGGGAGAATACCCAATATTTGGCTTGCAACGAAGAATGTGCTTTTTTCACTTCTAATATATATAATAATCACAATTTATGGTCGTGTCAAAAAGTCTGTGATGCTCTTGTTTATCTTTTGGATAATATGTTTATTAGATTTGGAACTAAACTTTATAGGCAAACTATTGGTATTCCGATGGGAACTAACTGCTCTTCTTGATGCAGATTTGTTTCTTTTTTTGTTATGAGAGAG
The DNA here is from genome assembly GCA_964016985.1 of Anodontia alba. Classification (NCBI taxonomy): domain Eukaryota; kingdom Metazoa; phylum Mollusca; class Bivalvia; order Lucinida; family Lucinidae; genus Anodontia; species Anodontia alba. The sequence goes on along the minus strand of OZ024822.1, from coordinate 26,037,195 downwards.
ATTTCATGAAGTCTCTCTCACGTGAAAATAAGGCTGACATTATTGAGGCTTTCAATTCAACTTTAAGATACCTTGATGCTTTATTAAATATTGACAATATTTACTTTGACCAAATGGTGGACCGGATATACCCTACAGAACTCCAATTAAATAGAGCAAATTCTTCCGATACCGAGGCACCTTTTTTGGATTTGAATCTATGTATTTCTAATGGTACGGTTTCCACCAAAATTTATGATAAACGGGACGATTTTGATTTTGATATAGTCAATTTCCCTTTTCTGGATGGCGATGTCCCCCGGCGTACCTCATATGGGGTATACATAAGTTATTAGATTCGCCAGAGCTTCTTCAAATCTTAATGACTTTAACTACCGTAATAAAGCCCTTACTGCCAAACTTCTTAGGCAGGGCTATCGTCATTTTAAACTTCGTAAGGCGTTTTCGAAATTTTATCGCAGACACAGTGCCTTGTTAGAAAAATATAGCGTCAGTCTGAAAACACTTCTGCAACAAGGTATATCGGAACCAGAATTTTACGGTGCCTTAGTGTACAGATTTAGAAAAATTGTAGGTAAATCTAACTTTTCGGAGCAATTCAGAAAACTTATTAACCGTTATAAAAGAATTGGCTATAGTCTGGATATTATGCGGCAGACTGCATGCCTAGTTGTCAACCCAATCATTGTTGATGGCTATGCTTCACTCTTCACTCTATAATTGCACGACGGCGGTTCGGGCCTCAGACCCAATGACGGCCTCTTCGTAAAACTTTAACCAGTGGGTTGGGGCTTGACGATATGTCTTTGGCTTGGCCCGCCGTGGTTCAACTATTGGTTTTCATTTACTACATCATACAGTAGAATTAGCCATGAGTGCTCGTCTTTGTTTATTATAGTGATAAATTTGATTTTTGTGTTTTTGCTTTGATGCATTAACTGAGTTGGGAGCCTTTATGCGAACCGAATTTTTATGTGTTTCTGTATTAAGAGTAGCATCGGGACCTAGGGTGGTTAGCTAGCTGTAAAAGTGCTTAAAACCCCCCGGTGGTTTACTCTACTGACCGTTCTAAGGCGGTGGTCCCGGTGTTAGTCTTACTCTTTGTTACTTTGTGGTTTGTTCTACGAGGCGATTTGTTGTATGTCTTTCCGTGTGTCATTTTGTTCTTGTGTTTTTCAGTCCTTTTATTGCGATTACCTCGCTTGGGGAAGAGAGAGCTAATCTTAGTGCTTTTCGTACGTTTGTTCGATTTGTGCTTGTTTGGATTTGTCGGTTTCCTCTTCCTCTTGGGGTCTGGGAAGGGCTGCGGTTTGTAATTGTGGCACTCCCTGGACTTTTCTCTTACCTTTTTTTGTTCAAATGATGACCTTAGGTTTACCTTTGACCTTTTTTATGGAAAGGTCATATTTGCGTCCCTATACATTTATATGGGAAAAGTCATTTTCTCAAAATGTATTAAAGACTAATGGCTGAAACTTACAATGTATGATTAAAGTATCAAAACATTTTAGTTATAATCAAAATTTTGTCCCCAGAGGGTTATCTGCCCTTGCCACTGGGCTATATACAGGTATAAAATTGTGTGATTTTTTTACATGTCTTCTTCTGTGAAAACCGCTTGAGCTATTTTCACTAGATTTGGCATTCGGCCTTCTGTCAAAGGGTATTGCCAATTTATTCAAATGGTTCCGCGCAATTGAACAAGATGGCCGCCATGCCCATATATGGTAAAAACACTTGAAAATCTTCTTCTCCAGAACAAAGAAAGCTTTGGGCTGAGTCTTGATATATAGCTTTGAGGACTCAAGGTCTACCAAGTTCGTTCAAATGATGACTGTAAGTGGACCTTTGACTTTTTACGGCAAGGTCAAATTTGCGTCCCCATGCATTTGTATGGGGAAATGTTGAAAAGTCATTTTCTCAGAATGTTTTAAAGACTAATGGCTGAAACTTACAATGTGTGATTAAAGTAGTAAAAATGTTTAGTTATAATCAAAATTTTGTCCCTTGAGGGTTATCTGCCCTTGTCACTGAGCTATATACATGTATAAAAAATTGTAATTTTTAAATGTCTTCTCTGAAACTGCTTGAGCAATTTTCACCACATAGGCCGTCTGTCGAAAGGGTATTGCCAATTTGTTCAAATGGTTCTGCACAATTGAACAAGATGGCCGCAATGTCCATATATGGTAAAAAAAAACTCTTGAAAATCTTCTTCTCCAGACCCCAAAAAGCTTTGAGGCTGAATCTTGGTATACAGCATCAAGGACTCAAGCTCTACCAAGTTTGTTCAAAAGACGATCATAGGTTCATCTTTGATCTTTTTTTTACAGCTAGGTCAAATTTGCGTCTCTATAGATTTGTTTGGGGGAGAAGTTGAAAAATCTTCTTTTTTTTTTTTCAATATGTATTTAAGACAAATGGCTGAAACGTAATTGTATGATTAAAGTAGTAAAATGTTTAGTTAGGATCAAAATTTTGCTCCCCCACCCCCCCCCCCCCCCCCAAAAAAAAAAAAAACAAAAACAAAAAACAAACAAAAAAAAAAAAAAAAAAAAAAAAAAAATAGAGAAGTTGCCCCTCTCCACCCCCCCTGGAGGTTATCTGCCCTTGCCCCTGTGCTATATACAGGTATAAAACCATGAAATCCTTAAACGTCTTCTTCTCTAAAACCACATGACCAATTTTCACCAGATTTCGACCTCTGTCGAAGGGATGTTAACGCTTTATTCACATGGTTCTGCATCATTGAGCAAGATGGCTGCCATGCCCAGATATGGTAAAACACTTAAAAATCTTCTTTTCCAATACTAAGAAAGCGTTTAGGCTGAATCTTGGTATACAGCATTGGTGACTCGAGGTCTACCAACTTTCTTAAAATGCTTAGACTAGGATGACCATTGACCTTTTTATGGTATGGTCAGATTTGTGTCCCAATTACTGTGGTAATACTGGAAGACTGTTGCATGGCAAATATGCAGGTGAGCGAATAGTGGCCCATGGGCCTCTTGTTTTTTAAATACTCTACGGAGTTGCCTCCCTTATAGTACAAAAATAAAATCAGTATAAAACAATTTAAAGCTTTACAAAAATTTTCTTGCAGCATATTTTCTGGTCGTTTGTATTTGTTTTGGTATTGTTTGGTCAGATACTGAAGTATAGGAAAAACAAATCAGCCAAAGGCTCATATGAGCTTGTAGTATAGCCATGCTTCTGTCGTCCGTCCTCCATCTGAAACCACTTCTCCCTAAATTTCTGGGCCAGTTTGGACCCCGAGGTTACAGCTCACCAAATATCAGCAGAGTTATTTATGCCCCTTTGAAATTTTCTTTTATTTTTATTTATTTATTATTATTATTTTGTTTGTTTGTTTGTTTCCAATTACTCCACTTACAGTTTACATCCAGAGCACTGAATTAAACTGGAGTCAGTTTATGTCCTACATCTTTTCACTTGCCAAGGGCGTATAATGCCTCAGCTTGCGGAGCTCTTGTTTAATAATATTTGGTAGGAATGAAGAAAAGGACCAGTAGGCGTGTCACGTGCAAGAGCGACAACTCTCACTTATTTTGTTATATAGTTATCTCCTCGGAAGCCCATATCTTGTGCAGCCCATAACTCCCATACCGTTTGAGGTAATTTAATAGTATTTGGTAGGGATGAATAGGAGGACCAGTAAGCGTGTCATATGCAAGAGAGACAACTCTCACTTTCTTCATTATGTAGTTATCTCACCTGAAGCAAAAAATCTTGGCCAGGCCATAACTCCCATACTGTTTGAGATAATTTGATAATTTGTGGTAGGGACATGTATCAGTTCTTTTTCTAGTTATATCCTTTAAACGAATTTCTAAGCCGAATTCTTGTGCACTGCATAATAGCTTCTTAATGGTTTAAAATATTTTGATAATATTTGGTACAGACATAGATAAAGACGAGTAGGCATGTCACGCTTTTGTTATCTCCCCTTAATAAATTCATAAGCCAAATTCTTGTACACTCTTTCACTTCTTAATGATTTGAAATATTTTGATAATATTAGGTAGAGGCATAGATAAGGACCAGTGGGCATGTCACATGCAAGAGATACAACTCTTACTTTTTGTTATGTACTTATCTCCCCTGGAGCTGAAATCTTGTTAAGGTATAACTCCTATACTGTCTGAAATAGTTTGATAATATTTTGATAGGACATATATCTAGTCAAGAAGTAGTGTCACATGCAAGAAGGACAACTCTTTCTTTGTTCTTTTCCTTTTTCACGCCACTAAATAAATTGCTAACCAAATTTTTGTGCGCTCAATGACTTCTTGATGGTTTGAAATATTTTGATAATAAAAGAACGTGCAGAAATGAAATTATTTACAGTACACCTATTATTGTATTCACTTAAATATTTGGTCACATTTCACATTATTATTGCATCTTTTTACTTTGCTCTGTTTCAATATTATATCTAATACACCAAATTTAGAAACGGCGGTTTGATCGGGGGATTTGCCATCTCTTTTTTCTAGTTTTTCGATTTGATTTTTATCAACGTGAATACAAGCGATCGGCCAGCTACCGAAAATAGTTTTAGAAAAAGAAAAATATCTTAAGAAGTCGCCTGAAAAAAAAAAAACAAAAAAAAAAAAACAGACCTATAACACTCCGAACACGTCTGAAAGAAGGTCGATATCTCTGTTGACACCCGTGCTGCTCGGTCGAACACCGCATTTTGACAGTAAAACTATAAATGAAGATATCGAAAAAAATACAATAATCACTAATCACACCCCTCTAGAGGCACCAAAAGAAGGAGAGATGGGGGAACAAATGAGGACAGACCATACCACAGATGCACAAAAATTAATTGCAACAAAGGAACCGCTTTGGAACGGACAGTAGGAAAACTATTTGCGTATGTGGGTTGAGGAGTGTGTGTGTGTGTGTGTGTGTGGGGGGGGGGGGGGGGGGGGGGGGGGGGGGGCGAAGCTGTTAAGGCATTACGAAAACACGCCTATTCAGATATATTGAAAATTTCACCACCAAAAACTAAGTTTTCTGATTAAAAATTCTGTTTTTTGTGTGTGTTTTTTTTCATATTTCTGGTCAAAACATAGATTGTGGGTACTCGTTAGAACAGCCTCGCCAAGGCGGTTCTAACGAGTACCCACAATCTATGGTTTTGAGCAGAAATAAGAAAAATAATGTATACCCCTGTAAATCTCAGTTTTACTATATAAAAGTGTGGGTTAAGGGGTTCAAAATTATATAGGTATGTTTTCGTGATGGGGTCTTATCAGTTTTGAAACCTCACCCTTATGTCGACGAACAGAGAATGTCCAGACCGGAATGCACGGATGCGCGTGCTCCTGGACCTTTGCTTTTCGCATATGACATAAGGGCCTTTCGATCACGTTCCGCATCAAACAGAATCTATTGGCGAGAGCTTTAGCCTTTACCACTCCATAGATAAATTCACTCGATGACAAGTTGATGATATTTCTCTTACTTATCAAAAAAAAAAAAAAAAAAAAAATAGGCTTAAACATTTCACACAAATTGTCTCCTAATTTGCATGGAAAGTCAACTGTTTTCTGGGAAAAATAAGAAAGAAAAATCAAAATGTCGTTGCTAAGATTTGTAGCAAGCATGCTAATCATTAACTATAGATGACTTGACTGAACCTTGCTTACACCAGCGTCAAACCTAGGCCCAGCATACTTTCAAACATACGCCACCGTAGCTCTGATACATCCACAGAATGTGTCCCATCTAAACATAATCATGTTTGATGTCAAATAATAGCTTTAGATGAAGATTTCTATAACATCTTGATTGGATGAGCCGCTCTCAACAGGGATCGTTTGGAGTCGGGCTCGCATCATAACTATAATGAAAGTTGTGAAAAAAGAGCGAATGGGTCTCGTTCATGTCCAGCCCAATCACACCAAAAAGATTCATTTATGGTACACCTCCAAATATAGCCATATTTGGTGTCCATTTGGCCCTGATGACAAAAAAAGATTACTTAAATGGGTCTCATCTACACCTAGTCCCACCCGTAAAATGACGAATAAGGGTAAATTCCAAAACATAGCTATGTTTGCATTAAAATAAATCAGAAGCTATTAGAACTTTAACAATAGAAGATTGGACTGAATATCGCCATGTCCAGCCCCAATCCCAGCCTTACCCAATCCTAGTCGCCTTCCCGCAAAGCCCAATCCCAGCCTTACCCCGATCCTAGTCGCCTTCCCGCAAAACCCAATCCAGCCTTACCCCATCCTAGTCGCCTTCACACAAAGCTCAATCCCAGCCTTACCCCATCCTAGTCGCCTTCCCCTAAAGCCCAATCCCAGCCTTACCCAATCCTCGTCGTATAGATATATATATCTCAAAACAGATATTAAAAACTGGAAACGATTTTTAGATGATTGCTTTATCACATGGATAAAGTCAAAACGAGAATTATTAGAATTAAAAAATATGCTTAACAGCTTACACTCAGATAAAAAAATTACGGCTGAATGCAGTGATAAACAATTACCATTTTTAGATGACTTAGTGAAGAAAGAAAGGTTTAAAATTGAAACTGATATATACTATAAGCCAACTGACAGCAAACAATACTTACTGTTTAATTCGTGTCACCCTAAACACACTAGGACAAGCATTCTTTATTCACTAGTAAGAAGAATACGAAGTATAGTTACAAATGAAGACACATTGCAAGTCCATTTAAATGAACTAAAGCTCGCATTAAAACATCAAAATTATCCTGTAAATGTGATAGAAAAAGGGCATAGATAAAGCCATGAAATTAAGAAAAACAGGAACTATGAATAGTAAGGGAAAAGATGGATAATGATCTTATTACATATGTATCAACATTCAATCCCAAAAATCCGGAGTTATTCAATTCAACACGTGAAAATCTGCCAATTCTACAGGAAGATGAAACCATGAATAAGATACTTCAAGAATTTCAAATCATAAAAAGCAAACGCCAACCAAGAAATATAAAGAAACTTATAACTAGAGCAAAATTTTGTAATATTCACGAGTCCCCAAATAAAAAAAAAAACGTAATAGGTCAATTTGCATTTAATTACTGAGAATAAATTTACTTTCCAGTGTGGGAAAACATTTAAAGCAAAATACTCCATGTCATGCCAGGTGAAAAATCTCATTTACGTAATTCAATACGGCGGGTGTCACGAGGAGTATATCGGCGAAACAGGCGACACCCTCCGCCACCGAGTCACCTTTCATAAGCTACAATTTAGAGATGCTTCAACAAGAATGTTATACGTAAGTGGGCATATCGATTATTGCGCCAGGAACCAATTTACAAAATTTAAAATCTGGCCACTTTATAAAATGCAGAATGATAATGCTGCTGCAAGAAAAATGAAAGAAAATTATTTTATACATTTATTCAAGCCAAAATTAAACAGGCATACTTAATTTATCACGCATCTGTTAATCTTTTTCGCGATTTGAACGTTATTGTGTATACTGTATTGTGTGACGTTGTTTCCTGTCTTTTGTAACGTTGAAACCAACGCCATTTTAAATGTCTTTGATGATCTACATCATTGATAGTAGTGAACGCGTTAAGAAATTAAATTTTCACAGATTTCAAGGCATTTTACTTTTTTCTTTTGTGGATATATATATATATATATATATATATATATATATATATATATATATATATATATATATATATATATATATATATATATATATATATATATATATAGTGGTGAATTAGTATAGCATAACGTTATATATATAGTATAACGTTTAGCCATCATTATACCATTGACACGTTTTCTTTCAGTTTCAAAACTGCAGCTTAAAATTATATCGGAGATATAACGTGAAAGACAATCGTGTGTTTGTTACGGCATTGTATAACGACTTAAACTAGCTTTACTCGATGGAAACCACACCCTATCCAGACATTCAAGCAAGAATACAAAACAAAGGAAAGTACAAATTGAAAGAAAACACAAAGCAATGCGGACAACCATTTCATAGAAGAAGTTAAATACCCAGCTAGCATTCCACGTAAATCTACATCGGGCCGTCATCGGCCCGTCAGCTACCCTGACGGGCCGATGACGGCCCGATATAGATTTACGTAAAATGCTGACTGGGTACAATGCTACGCGAAAATATGAAACATAACATGAAAAACGAGACAGGAAGCAAAGAGGGTGGCCGGATAGCGGGTGACCACAATAAATTGGTTGCAAATCAGAGTATCTACCTTGCAACAGACAGCAATGAGAAACACTAGGGGAGGGGCTAAAACTAGTTTTACTCGATGGAACGGATTTAGCTCAAAATTACAAATATTATAGCCATAGCATATGGAAAGACTTGCACCTTGACTTATATTAAATTGTGATATTCAAAATGAGATGAAACCTTATCCTATTGATCGCAACTATATACGCTCTCAATGGGTACATCTATTTGAGTGTATCTCAGAGACTATAGAAACACGGCTCATCCTTTAGTTCATAGTTTTCCGTCAGTGGCGTGTTTTGATGCAAACCTTTGTATGTCCGCCCCAAATCATACTCAGATTTCACCGTTTTCTTTTTTTCCGTTTTGTCGGTCACACCCATATTCGAACAAATAGGATCCTGTGCCAACAACGTGGACTCTATTTAAGAAACTTCCTATGATAGATGTACACAAACGGTAAAAGTATCAACGCAAGTATTCCACATTTGGCTATAGTTTTCTTTCTTTTTTTTTTTTTCTTTCTTGTTTGACGTATGTTTAACGCCGGTGTGTCACGTGAAACGCTATCACATGATAGTCACATGATTTATAGTAGCACATACATCACACGAATGAACAAAATCGGTGAAAAGCGAAGTACTCAGGTAAGGAGATTCCTTACATATGCTCAGATGAGATGACAATGCAGCAGGATAAGGTTAAATAGCATCTATTGCATTTATGTGTATTCCTAAACTATAATCAGCATGACATTTAGACGATACTGAGGAATTGTTAAAAGGCAAAATATTATATAAGCACTGTCGGACAAAGGCGGAAATCAAAAGGTATAGATAGACAGTCAAGAAATACAAGAGACACGAAAATATTTACCTCCCTTACTTAGTGCTGCTCTCAACAAATTCGCTCACAGAACCTGTTTGCTCCCTCATGGAGCAAGTTTTTTGCTTTAAAAATAGTTCTATTTTTATCAGAATTCACGTTTATTAACCCATTTAAACCCTAGCGTCCCATAAATGGGACATAAGCAAACGGTATAGATCCAGACCAGATTCTGCGGCGTCTGATCAGGGTCTACACTGTGCATGAAATACAGGAATTTCTATAAACATGGTAACAATAACAACTAACCAAACGCCCCTTATATTGGAAATGGCCCGGTCCGAAGACTATGAAGGCAGAAAAATTCAATCGGCATAAACGGGTTAATACTATATTAAGTTTTTCAGAGATTGTACACTTAATATTTGCAGTTCCAAATCGTTAATAGTCATTAACAGATTAATGGTAGTTTTGTCTTTTTATCTTATTCAAGAAAACTGATTTCGTTTGTTACAGTTCATATAAACGCACTCAAAAGGTGTGTGGCGTGTACAAGTGTACTTTACTGCATTGGCGAGCCTGCCTTCAGTGTATAGCATAAACCAATCAGTTTCAATTTTTTGACATGTAGAGTCATTGATGTATTAATTATTTGTTTGAAAAATCATATCTTTTGTATTTATACTATCAGAATATAGGCTATAAAAGTCAGAAAAAAAATCATTTATAGTTATCAAAAATGGGGGGAAATGCTTTTGCCTTGCCTTTGCCATTGAGTATACAGAGCCTCGTAGGTCTTCAGCTATATTACATTGGAAGCAAGCAATTTTTTTTTTTTTTTTTTTTTTTTTTTTTGAAAATAAAAGTAGAAAAATAATAAAAGCACCATGCATATACTGTTCTATGCTTTCAAAATACAGTAAAATTTGGCTATTAACCCTGGTCCTGCTGAGCCCGGATATACCCTGCCTTTGCAAACAGTGTAGATCCAGATCAGATGGCTTCTGAAGAAGCCAACTGATCTGGATCGGCACTGTTTGTCATTCAGTATGTGAATTTATACCAGCAATCTGGATCAAGTAATATGATTGGCTGACAATTAGAAGTGGGCGTGGCATCTTGATTTATTCAGCATGACAAGGGTTAAGACCACTCCTCTATTTAGCGCAGCTTTTGTCAGTCCTAAATGGTTTCTTGTTATTCCAAATTCAATATTCAGACCGCCCCTCAAACTAGATAACTTTTGGTCCGTCCATAAGGTGGTCTTAACAGTGGAATGTTACTGTTTAGGTTATACAATGTCTAAACATTTCGGCAAGATAATAAATAAATAAAATTATTAATTTTCCATATACATGCATATTTCTATCATATATCGGACAGGTAAGGCTGTGTATCAGGGGCGACACAAAATCCGCGCTTTAGCGCAGTACGATCAACATCGCTGAAACGTCGCGCTGCATTAACAATGTTTCAGCACTGAATGTGCACTGGCTAATTTTATTTAACTCTTACCACGCTCTGGATAAATTCAGCAGATGGCAAATAGATGATATTCTATCTTATTGTTTTCAGAAAACAAGATCTGACATTTCATGCAAATTTTCTCCATTGGAAACAATTTGTATGAAAGGTCAGATCATGTTGTCTGGGAAAATAAGAAAAAAATATTTCAAAATGTCGTCTGTTGATTTTTGTTTTACCCAGCATGCTAAGCGTTAACGATACTTTGTTTTCATCAAGAAAAAATTTGGCCTTTCATGGAAAAAGTAAGAAAATTGTTTATCTGAATATTCTGGGCCCAGTTCATTAGGAAAACACGCCTATTCAAAATATACTGAAAATGTTACCACAAAAAAATGAAAATTTTTAGAGAAAAATTTCGGATATTTTTCATTTTTCTGCTCAAAACATAGATTGTGAGTACTCGTTAGAACCGCCTCGCCGAGGTGGTTCTAACGACTACCCACAATCTATGTTTTTGAGCAGAAATAAGAAAAATAATGTTTACCCCTATAAACCCCAGTTTTACTATATAAAAGTGGGGTTTAAGGGGGTCAAAATTATATAGGCATGTTTTCGTGATGTGTTCAAAGCATCGTTAGTTTAACGAGCTCGTTAGTGGTCAAAAAGTTAACTGTTCTAGTAAGTACAATATCTAATTCACAGGTATTTTTGCTGAAAAAAAATGTGAGTAGCTTTTGCAAATGCATTTTTTCAGCAAAAATATAAGTGTATATGCCATATTTTATGATCAAAGTTTAAACGATACGTTAACTAACGACATCGTTAGTTTTGAACAACTGGGCCCTGACTAACAGTAGCTTGTGTTGATTAAAATTTCAGTTGGAAAATGAGATATACAGATATACTTTTTTTACCCTAAATATTGGAAAACCTTAACTACTTACCATACATGTCCTAAAATTTGAACGTTCATTTTAGCGCTTGTTGAACGACTGGCAAACAATATAAACCTTGATCAGGCGCCGCGTTCTGTAGCTCCATATGATCTAGGTCTACACTGTCTACTCGGGATTTTCTGTCCCAATACATAGGGTTAATAAGGTATTATAATTTCTTACAATCTGAGCCATACGTTGCCTGCACATCCGCAGTCTGGTCAAGGTTTTCGATGCATCTTACAGACTCATTTTATACTGTAAAGTATTTGGACGGGCAGCGAAGGTCCTGATCCGCTTTCGGAATCATTGCGTACTCTATAATATTTTGTACAAAGAGTGTACGTACACTGATCAGACTGCTTCCAAGCGGTCTGATCTGGACTGTATATCCGAATATGTACTGAGGCTCCTTAACTGTGTTCGGATCCACGAAATATATAAACTGGAAATTGAACTAAGAAAGGTCACAATCACAAAACACAGCCATCCAAAGATATTTGAAAACAAGATGAAGAGAATTAATTCGAGACAATGTGAAAACATAAAAGATAAACACGAAAAATATATGGAGCGTGATCATTTGAACAAATCACATTTCAACAGTAGGATCAATGTTAAATTTGGTGGAAATTGGCTAAGTGGTTTCTGAAGAGTTGTTTAACAATATCAAGATTTTATACATGTAAACAGCACAGGGGCAGGGAAATATAATAAATGTCAAAAAGATTGCCTTTGGAAACAAAAGAACTCACTACGGATTAGAAAATCGGAGTCTCGGTTTTATTGACTCTTCATACGCAACACTGCTTACTTTGGTTTTGGAGGAGCTGTCATTTAAAGATTTTTTTTTAATTTAATGTTGCCCTGACAACCAAACAAATGGTCACTGGTCATAAAACACATTAACTGGGTAGACAATCATCCATTGATCATAACTGCCGAATATGGTTCACATCACTGGTTATGGAGGAAATGCAATTTAACCATTTTCTCATTGTAAGTCTATGGAATATTTCTGTTGCTATGACAACCAAACCAACAGGCAGACTGGCAGACTTTTAGCTATTTTCAGTTGCCCTTACCCATTTAACATTTGAACCAAATTAGTCCTACTACTTCAGTGGTTTTGGAGGAGTAGTCATTAAAAAATCTTTTTTTTTTTTTTTTTTTTTTTTTTTTTTTTAATTTAATGTTGCCATAGAAACCAAACAAAATGGCCACTGGTCATGAAACGCACAAACTGGGTAGACAATCATCAAATGACCATAACTGTCAAATATGGTTTACATCACTTTACTGGTTATAAAGAAAATGCAATTTAAGCATATTTCCATTACAAGTCTATGGGAGCTTTCTGTTGCCATGGCGACCAAACCAAGAGGCAGAGCACCATAATTTTAGCTTTTTTGAATTGTCCTTACCCAAGCAACATTTGTACAAAATTAGAGTCATACTGCTTCATTGGTTTTGAACGAGATGTCATTTAGAAAATTCTTTTTTTTTTTTAAATTTAATGTTGCCATGGCAGCCAAACAAAATGGCCATTGGTCATAAAACAAATAAACTGGGTAGACAATCATCCAATGATTATAGCTGCCAAATACGGTTTACATCACTTCACTGGTTATGGAGAAAATGCAATTTAACCATTTTCCCATTATAAGTCTATGGGAGCTTTTTGTTGCCATGGCAACCAAACCAAGAGGCAGATCACCATAATTTTAGCTATTTTTAAGGCCCCTAACCAAGCAACATTCTTACTAAGTTAGGGACAAATCGCTTTAGTTGTCGTTTGAAAGTGTTAACGGACGGACGGACGACGGACAAAAGGTGATCAATGTAGCTTATTCTGAGCATAGCTAAGGTGATCTACAAAGGCTGCACGCATCAGAACTAACGATGACAGCAAGGATGTTGGCGAGGGAAGCTGTAAGCCATTTCTTGAGCGCTCAACTCTCGGCCTTAGTCATAATACAATTCCAGCTAGGCCTTCATCAACTTTTAACCAATAGAGCCCAACGAAGATTCCGATCAGCCTGCGCATTCGCAGTCCGATCAGAATGTTCACTGGGCGCATTTAGAATAGCCAAGGATGGAACGTTTCTTCGCGCTGGCAACGAAGACTGGTGAGACTGCACGGATGCGAAATAGGTTTGATTCTTTGTTGGCCGTACACATCAGAAGATATGTTTTCTAGTGTTGCGGCTCGTATGCTTTTAAACGACGAAGAGACAATCGTTTAACCAATTACAGACTGAATGAACCCCACACAATATTTTTGAAGATTCTAATTTCGATTTTAGGTACGTCAGACTTTGTGAATTAGATATTCCCTGAGCAAAATGATTGAACTATTCGAAAACAGTGGAGACCCTGAGGCGTCTGATCTGGGTCTGCACTGTTTCCCAATTACTCTTGTAGGGGTCTCCAGACTACAATGGGCTTTAAGTCTCAGCAGAAACACATGTAGAAGAGTTCCAATAAAACGTGTGTTTTGCGCTCTTTTACGACATACTTTGAAACCAGTACAATGTTGGAAAAACTCTTAAATTTCTATTTGCTTCTTCGCACAGTCAACTTCATAGCAGTTTGAATTCTATTATAGGAACAAATTATATTTTTGTGGAATATATTAATGTGTAAACTCTGGCGAATTACAACTTGGAAACAGCCCAAAGGGCATTGTGTTTTTGCAAGTGATTCACAACACTGATAAAATCCTCAAAATGATAATTCATTCCTTATAATTCTAACTTTGTGATCAAAATGTCACAAATGTTGCCAGAACGTCAATCTTCTGGAAGAATTCGATGGATATATATAAAGAAAAGAAATTAGCGTTCAAAAATCGGTCGCGCCGGGACCGGGAATTGAACCACGGGCCTCCTGCTTGCCGGGCAGGCGCGACCAATTTTTGATCACTAATTTCTGTTTATATATATATAAACACCACTTTTCATCTGATGCGTGTTACGGAGTGCTAAAGCTTAAAATGTGTGTCTGATGGAACGGGTAATGATGCGTGGATAATTGCGCATCGTTATATGTGCTAATTGTGCCTGCGGGTCATGGGCTGACAGCTATGGATCAGATCAGACAGCGCGGATAACCAGTCTGATCAGGGTCTACGCTGTTCACTACCGGAATCAATGGATACTATAGAATGTTTTTGTGGAGAGCAAAGGCCCAGGTGAGATCTTGCGCTTGCACAGGATGGTGTGAATTCGCACATTTTGTGCATGCTTGAAGACACTTTTTCGCGTGGCGCGGCCCATATGTATCAACGCCGGTCTTTTATATTGTGGTTCATGGCGGGTTTCCATAACCAGTGTAGTAATGACCACTATAAAGATGTCCACTACAATCTTTGGAACACTTGACGACATTCTACTCCGATAAATTTATCCGACGCAAACGTTAAACATTACGAAAACATGCCTATTCAAATATACTGAAAATTCTACCACCAAAAAAAAAAAAATCAGATAAAAAATTCTGATATTCTTCATATTTCTGCTCTCAACAAAGATTATGGGTACTCGTTAGAACCGCCTCGGCGAGGCGGTTCTAACTTGTACCCACAATCTATGTTTTTGAGCAGAAATAAGAAAAATAATGTATACCCCAGTAAACCCCAGTTTTACTGTATAAAAGTGGGGTTTAAGGGGGTCAAAATTATATAGGCCTGTTTTCGTTATGTTACTTAAAAGACCGAAAAAAAACCCAAAAAAAACCTCTTAGGCGGTTTTTCTGCTTGTTGCTCTTTGCATGTCCTTATTGCAATACTGATGTCACATTTTAGATTTTTTATTTTACTTTACTGCATCTGGCGTTAAGTGCCGTGTGGCGGCCGTAAAAATGTCTCCCCGTACTCCACCATTTTGCACATTACATTTTTATTTCCTTTGGCATCACTGAACCCATTTTGGTTACTATGAAAATCAAATACTGAAGCCGGTGCTAGGGGATGTATGCAGCTTCGCAAACTACATTGTCGATACGAAGAGACTAAATAAAAGCAACTCTCCGATTTTCTTTTTTTAGTCCAAAGGCATACTTTCAGATTTTTATTGTCATCGGTTGATTTTCATCGCTTTCTTCGGTGCTTTGGGAAGGCTGTGCTTCGTGATTATGGTCTTACCTGGGTAACTTAACTCATACGGGGAAAACAAGGAATAAAAATATCACCATTTTATCGTTTACTAATTTTGCCAAGATGGTGATAAAGGTTAAGGGAAACTGTCAAAGGGTTTTGAGTACAGTAATACTGCCAATTACTTTGTACATACAAGTATGCCTTTTAGTAAGAAGCACCTAACCATGATATATATACTTGTTCCCATACATTTATACTGCTTGTATAGATAAATCTGTAAGTTTTGGGAGCGAGAACAAAGAAGAAATACAAACTGATAATGCAGTATAAAAATAAATATATAAACCTGTAGGCATCCGAAATTCAGACTATATGCAAATAGTAAACAACTAGGTATAAATTCTGAAGGGTCTTAATAATTTATTAACGGGCAATAACAATGCCATGTTTTTAACAGGTAAACGTACCTAAGCAAAATGTTCTCCAATGTTATCATCAGAACAATCTTTCAGAATTATTTCTATGTCAGGGTGATGTAGAATATTGACAAGTTATTGTTCCTGTTTACACATACTAACCGTTCGCTTCAAACACAATAAACGAGCAAAATGTTTCTTGACGATAACTCGATGGAGCGCGAGGAATCCATCAAACATACCATGTGACATTGACGTTATGCGTAAACGAATGCAACGTTTGTCGGGTATTCCACGAAGTGAAGCATTGCGGTCACCCAACCAGGTACAAACCCCAATGTTTTTTGGTTAACTTCATAAAAAAAAAAACCAATCACTTTATCCGCATCGCCATATAAGCCGGTCTTCACATCACAGTTGTAGGAGTGATATTTTCACCTGTTTCTTTACACAATGTAAAGTCAATGCTTTCTAAACTTATAGTCTATTTAAAATTAAGTTATATATCATATGAATGCCATATTGTATTAACAGGGCTAAGATGGCCCTTTATCGCTCATCTGATTACCAGACAAGTTTTGAGTCAACTGGCCTTTCGGTTCAAGAGAAGAAAGAAGTTCAATATAGATTTTCAAGATGGTGGCCATCTTAGATTTCCGATCCAAACAATTTTAGCTACTTTTGATCTACAAGTCACTTTGATACTTCCCATGAAGTTTCGAGTCAATTGGCCTTTTGGTTAAGGATTAAAAAGTTCAAAATAGATTTTCAAAATGGCTTCTAGGGCGACCATCTTGGATTTTCGATCAGACTGAGCTAGCTACTTTTGATCTGCAATAAAAGTAAAAAAGGATTGCCTTTGGAAACAAAGAACACAAAATCACGAAAATCGGAGACTCGGTTTGATTGAGTCTCTTCATATGCGACACTATAGTTTGCGAGGCTGCATACACCCCCTAGCCCTGGCTCAAGCGGTATTCGATTTTCAAAATAACCAGGATGGGCTCAATGATCCCAAGTCACCCTGATACGTCCTATCGAGTTTTAAGTCAATCGGCCTTACTGTTCAGGAGAAAGTAAAAATAGATTTTTTAAGCTGGTGACTATGGCGGTAATATTAGATTTCCTATCAGAAGAATTTAGCTATCTTTGATCTATACAAGTCACCCAGATGCTTCCTACCACGTTTCGAGTAAATTAGCCTTTCGTTTCAGGAGAAGAAGTGCAAAATAGATCTCTAAGATAGCGGCTATGGTGGCCATCTTGGGTTACTGATCGAAACGATTCTACTATTTTTGATCTACAATAAAAGTAAAAAAGAATTGCCTTTAGAAAAAAAAAAAGAACACACAAAATCACGAAAAATCAGCCAAAAGCTTCCTACTAATTTTCGTGTCAATCGGCCTTTTATTTCAGGAGAAGAAGCGAATAAAAGATTTTCAAGATGGCGACCATGGCGGCAATTTTGGATTTCCGATCGAAACGATTTTAACTACTTTTGATCTACAAGTCACTACGATGCTTCCTACAAGTTTCAAGTTAACTGGCCTTTCAGTTCAGGAGAAGAAGCGCAAAATAGAATTTTAAGACAGCGGCCATAGCAACCATCTTCGATTTCTGATCTGAAAGTTTTAGCTAATTCTGACCTACATTTCACCCAATTGCTTCCTAACAAGTTTCCAGTCATTGGCCTCTCGGTTCAGGAGAAGAAGCGAAAAATTTATTTTCAAGATGGCGGCCACGGCGGTCATCTTGGATTTCGGATCGGAATGATTTTAGCTATTTTTGATCTAATAGTCATCCTGCTGCTCCCCACCAAGTTTCGTCGTTTGGCCTTTTGGTTCAAGAGAAGAAGTGAAAATAGATTTTCAAGATAGCGGCCATCTTGGATTTTTCATCAATACGATTTTAGTTGTTTTTATTTACACGTCATCAGGATGCTTTCTACTAAGTTTCAAGTCAATTGGTTTTTCGGTTCAGGAGAAGAGAAAAATAGATTTTCGAGATGGCAATCATGGCGCAATCTTGGATTTTCGATCAAAATAATTTTAGCTATTTTCGATCTACAAGTCACCCGCATGCTTCCTACCGAGTTTCAAGTCAATTGGTCTTTTGGTTCAGGAGTAGAAGCGAAAAATAGATTTTTAAGTTGGCCTCAAGCTCAGCCAGCTTCGATTTCCAATCGAAACGATTTTAGCTATTTTTGGTCTACAAGTCACCCCGATGCTTCCTACCCGGTTTCAAGTCAGTTGGCCTTTCTCTTCAAGAGAAGGAGCGAAAAACAGATTTTCAAGATGGCCGCAACACGGCCATATTAGATTTCAGTTTGGAACGATTTTAGCTATTTTTGATTTACAAGTCACCTCGATGCTTCCTACCAAGTTTCAAGTCAATTTGGCCTTCCAGTTCAGGAGATGAAGCGAAAAATAAATTTTCAAGATGGCGGCAACGGCGGCCATCTAGGATTTTCGATCGAAACGATTTTACTTATTTTTGATCTACAAGTCACCCCGATGCCTCCAACTAAATTTCAAGTCAATTGGCCTTTGGGATCATGAGAAGAAGCGAAAAAATAGATTTTCAAATTAGCAACCACGGCGGCCATATTGGATTTCCGATTGGAAGGATTTTAGCTGTTTTCGATCTACAAGTCATCCCGATGTTTCCTACTAAGTTTCCAGTCAACTGGCCTTTCGGTTCAAGAGAAGAAGCGAAAAAAATATTTTCAAGATGTCGGCCAGCTTTGATTTCCGATCAGAACGATTTTACTTATTTCTTATCTACAAGTCACTCCAATGCTTCCTACCAAGTTTCGAGTCAATTGGTCCAGGGGTATAGGAGAAGTAGGCTTTTAAATTAAATTGTTGGCGCCGCACGACGCACGACGCACGAGGGACATTGACTGATCACAATAACTCAGCAAGCACTTCGTGCTCAGGTGAGCGTATAATGCCCATTAAATTGTTTATTTTGATGTAATTTCAATGTTTTCTTAACTTATTGTCGATTTGAAAATTGAATAATTTGTCTTATAGAAGTCATATTTTTATTGATAGTCCCCATTAACTTGTTTATCAAAAAAGTTCGCGAATTAGTATTCGCCTCACAAGGATAAGACAAACGAGAAACAAATGGTTATTATTTATACACTACAAAATTTTGGGAAAAACAATGAGACACATAAAGTTAAGTTTTGAAACAAAACAAAATCAAGAAAGTACATTGAACAATGTATGCCACAATATGCCCGGACTGATTGAGTTGCAGTTTACAGCCCAGTCAACCCATTAGGGTCATGTCGAGCCGGTAAGTTAACCAAACCACACTTTTCCTGGACAGGCTTAGTCATATAAGCGGTTAACCAGTGTTTGTGCACAATCTTTTACCAGAAACCGACTTCTTGAATCAGCGGGAACAAATGACCATGATCAGTCTCTTCGAAAGAATGTCGCCGGTCTTGGCTCAGGCCCCGATTTTCACAGTATATTATAGGAGAATATGAGGTCCAAGTATATCACACAAGAGGTCCTAGAGGACACTAATTTGCTCAGCTGAGTGTCATTGTCTCCAATCATTATCATATACTTCAATAATTTTATGCAACACAGTATATTCTAAAAGACTATCTTCTCTTCACAAGACTGTCTTTGTTTAAATTTTGTTGAAAATGAATGTTTTCGGGTGACATGCTGGAGGTTTAAGAACTGTGTTGTACAGGTATATGGAGGGAGGTGGTGGTGCTTTGCACAGACAATAGCATGTGGGCTTATAAAGTATTATAGGTTTGGAGGAATCGGGGAGGTGGGGCGAGGCTCTTGACAGCAGCATGATTAGATGTTGGCTTGTTGTTGAATAGGAATGTGAAAAACTTGGGTTGTTGGTTTTTGCTCTGGATGCCACAACATTCAATGAAGCAGAACAATATATTTGAGCAATTTTGGAAAAGGGTATCCCAAGAAACATCCCTGTGAAATTATTTCAAAATCCACCCAGCTGTTTAGAAGTCTTTTTTTAAGGTTTTTCTAATTTTATCTCAGGTAACTATCTTGATCAGCAAAGCAAAACAGTTTGAGCAATTTTGGTAATGGGTTACCCAAGCAACTTTCCTGTAAAAAATTCAAAATTTATTCAATCATTTAGGAGAAGCTAAAGATTTTTTTTCTATTTTTACCTCTTGCGACCATTTTGGTCAGCAGAGCAAAACGGTTTAAGCAGTTTAGGTAGAGGTCATTCAAAGAACATTTCTGTGAAATTATTTCAAAATTTGTTTAGCAGTTTTACAGGAGAAGTCATTTAAAACAGAAAATGACAACGAACGCATATTAACTAATACGGAAAAATTAACTCCGCCCATGGCGATTATGTTTTTAGAGCAATGGATTTTCACAGAATATCACCCAAGGAACATTCACGCAATGTTATTTGAAAATCCAGTGGCTACTTTTTGACAGGAAGATTTTTTAAGATTTTATATATAGGGACATGAAAAAAAATAGACCAAATCCCCTTGGGGTCATGTTTTTTGATCAATCTGCATAACTTGAACAACTTTAATAAAATGTCATCCAAGAAACATTTCTGTCTAATTGTTTTAAAATCTGGCCAGTGGTTTTAGAGGAAAAGCTAATTTGCTACTTATTCGTCTATGTTTCACTACTGGTCCCCAGGGTGAGGCCATTTTTGACCCCTGGGATCAAATTTGAACAATCTTGGTAGAGTCTACTAGATTAAACTACAAACCAAATTCGGTAGCCTTGGGACTAACGGTTTCCGTCAAGAAGATTTTTATTATGTAAGTCAATATAAAATAGTGGCCCCTGGGTAGGGGCCATTTTTATCCCCATGGCTATTATTTGGACAATCTTGGTAGAAGTCTACTAGATAAAGCTACATACCAAATTTGGTAGCCCTAGGCTTTGTAGTTTCTGACAAGAAGATTTTTAAAAATTTTACTATATAAATCTATGTAAAGCTAAAGACTCCTGGGTAGTGGCCATTTTTGACCACAGTTTCATAATTTGAATAATTTTTGTGGCGGCCTAATAGATGAACCTACATACCAAATTTGGTAACCCTAGGTTTTTTAGTTTCGGACAAGAAGATATTTAAAGATTTTGCCCCTTGACTGCCATGGCAACCAGAGTTCTGCTTAGATTCCCATTCTTTGATCAACTTTCAGTTAGTACCTCCCAAAAATCAGTCCTGTGAAGTTTGGTCCGAATTGTCCCAGTGGTTTAGGTGGAGATGTCCATTGTTGACAGACGAGGGACGACGGACGCCGCAGTACCGGCTTATTAGAATAGCTCACTAAGCACTACGTGCTCAAGCAAAGGTTTATTTGCAACAATGGTTGTAATTGTCCACATGTAATCTTCCATATCAAAATTTATAAATTACATCAAAACAAATAGAAAACAAGAGACACAGAGCACTATTTAGGATGGATGTACAATATAACATTTTGTAATGGTACACTTTCTTCTTACACACTCGTCATAAATCATTTTATATTCTTAGCATTTCCCAGTGGGCACACAACGTTATAATGACGTCGTATCAACGTCGATGCGACGTGATCACGTCGCATCTACGTTGATATGACGTCATTTTGATGTTATGTGCCTGCTGGGTCCATTATCATACTGGGTAAATATCTAGCAGACTTGATAATAGGATTCTACATTTCATGCAAATTGTCTGCTAATGGGATTTGGCATTTCATGCAAATTGTCTACTAATGGGATTTGACATAAAATACAAATTGTCTCCTCCTTTGCAGACAATCTGTATGAAACGTCAAATCCGTTTTCCTACCATAGATGGATTCTGCTGAATTCGCCCATACGGCGACTAAAGGCTAATGGTAAAAAAATCTAAATATGAGAACATCAACACGCACAAAAAAACGAACATAGATGTAGTGTCAAAGAATCTGGGCAAGTTCATGTCACTTGTCACTTAAGCTTGCAAATTCATCAAGTCATATATGCTATATGTTCAAAGAAATGTGTGATTAAAGGTGGTATCTCTACGTATCATAAATAAACGGCATCAGCTCATCTAAAACGCAATTTTATTACTGTAATAACATTTGGAAAACACTTTTATGTAGCCAAAGCGTGAGATTAGGTACTAATATTCTGACAGGCAAAAATGTCAGTCCTAACTGTGTACTTGACAAGTAGAGCAAAGAACAACTGTACCTATAAAAACCTGAAGATTTACACGCATAAAAATATTTTTGAAAATTCCATTAGTCACTACATTCTAAGTAAAAATAAATCCGTCGATGTAACGTTTCTTGACAGCTCAGCAACGACCAGTTCGTTTAGACTTGCAGCAGGAGAGCAACACCACCAAGAATCCATTTGCTTGGCTTCTCCTTTGACTTCAGGTTAAATGTCCAGACAAAGGTCGGTCCACGCTGTTTTGTCTTGTACACTGGACATTCATAGATGTTTCTTATGTCCTGTCTGTCCACTGGGATAGCTTTCAGAAAGATGACTGGCATAGCTGGGGCAAGATCCTTAAGTCTAGCTTCATTAATCATACCTGTCTGCATGTCCCATCTAGCTCCCTCCATGTACAATCCATGTACGTAAGCGCCTGTAAAGACAATTGTATTATAACTGTTTTCAACATAAACAATACAATTATACATCAAAGGTACCGTAGACTTGTGTCAAAAGTTTTAGCCACGTATGTTGACCAAATTTACCTGTTAATTTATTTATATTGATTGATTTTCTGCAGCTTATAAACTGTTGTAAAACATATTTCTTACCAGTAAAAACTTCTCTCGACTCAATGCAGCAGGCTGAACTGGCATCACGAAAACATACCTATATAATTTTGACCCCCTTAAACCCCACTTTGATATAGTAAACCTGGGGTTTACAGGGGTATACAGTATTTTCTTATTTCTGCTCAAAAACATAGATTGTGGGTACTCGTTAGAACCGCCTCGAGGAGGCGGTTCTAACGAGTACCCATAATCTATGTTTTGATCAGAAATATGAAAAATATCAGAATTTTTATTTGAAAACTTTTAGTTTTTGGTGGTGAAATTTTCAATATATTTGAATAGGTATGTTTTCGTAGTGGTTTTCATTAATCATAGAAGACATGTACCTTTATGAGAGGCCATCAAATGTTAATTCTTGAATTGAAGTACTGCTGATTATAGATAAATAACCAATTATTCTTTTATTAGAAACAAATTCTTTTTTTTCTGAAAGCTGATTAATTTTTTTTCATGCAAAGCCATTTTAAGTATTGATTTTAACCCTGTCCATGCTGAGTAAATTAAGATACCACGCCCACTTCTTATTTTCCGCCATCAGATTACCTGCTCTAGGTTGCTGATACAAATGTACGTACTTAATAATAAACAGTGCAGATCCAGATCAGGTGGCTCTGCAGACGACAACGATCTGGAGCTACATTGTTTGCAATGGTAGGGCATATCCCGGCTCAGCAGAACTAGAGTTAATTTATGCAAATAATATTAATTTAACCCAAAATTATTATGCCCTGTATACTACTGTAACAATTAAAAGGGCGTATAAAACGTACTACATCAGGAATAAGGGCAAGGACTGAGCGCTCATAAATACAGGGTTAGGCTCTACGCATCTAAGTGTTGTTCTTGCTCATACCAAGGCAGTATTTTCGATATAGTTCCTCTTCGTTTCTTCGTTTTGTTTTCGATGAAGTATTGTTCTGTTACTTCACTTCATTCATTCACATTGATTCAGTGCATTACACGTTAAATAAGTTCTGAGAAGAAGTCTCCGATTTTTGTTCTTTTGTGTGTTCTTTGTTTCCTTAGACAATCTTTTAGATTTTTAATTTAAATGTCTTCACATATCTTTATTCATTCTTGCGCACTACTATCTTTGACTTTGGCGCCAGAAAGTAGCAACAGTAAATCAAAGCAAATATACTGTAACAAACAATCAACAAACCTTCACGTGGTGGGCCAGCCATATCCTCCCGAGATTTCTTTGTCACATCACACTGAAGACACATGCGATCCAGTGGCCATTCATTCTTTCTGGCCATCTGCTGCATAATAGCTGTAAGGAAGGACTGGGGGTTAAAGAAACCAGCCAGCCAGACAGCAGCAGGTAACTGAAAGTCAGATGTCCAAGTCTCTAGCTCCTTTATACGCAGAAGGAGATCAGCATACCATGCACTGAGACCGTACAGGGATGGGTAAGCTTTCTTAGCCCAGGACGCTGGTACTGTGTCTAAGAACAATGCATTTCCTAATTCTTCCATGTCTGATGTGATGGTCAATTCTCCCTAGTAAAGAATAAAATATTATTGCATTATAAAACAAGCACCTAGTACCTTTGCTGTAAAACATTCAAAAGAAGTTTTTTTGAAAAGCTCAGATAATTAAAGTTAGTAGCAAAGGTGTCAATCGTAAATGGATAAAGGCCGCGCATGCAGTTGGCTGCATGACATTCATGTTGTTACCTATTATTTTAATATAACTAATTTTTTTTCAATGGTTTCGAAACAACAACTATAACAAAAAAAAAACAAAAAAAACACAACAACAACAAAACAAAAACGTAAAACGATAATATATCCCGCTATGATTGTGTCGCGGGCAGATAACTATCAAAAATTGACCAAATTTACCCATTAACAATTCCAAACCAGAGCTCCTTAATATCAATGTATGAACCAAGTTTGGCTAACTGACCTTGACATTTACTCATCAAAAACGAAAACATGGGCGTGTCTCGGGCAGATAACTCGATCAAAATTTGACGAAATTTGCCCATTAGCAATCCCGAACCAGATCTCTACAATACCAATGCACAGACAAAGTTTGGTGAAAATCCATTGATGTTTACAGAAGTTATCATCCGGATATTGAATACGGACGGACGTGCGACTGACTGACTGACTGACGGACGGACGGACGGACAGACAGACAAACGGGCGTCCGACGTGAAACCATAATACCCCGGTACTGTCGTGTTGCGGGGTACAAAAACAGTATTATCAGCAATCCTTCTGAATTTAAAGACTAGGAAATAAAACTTTTATCGCATGTGTGATACATGTATATTACAGTGCATGATTCGTTTTCATAAACACATCCGTACTAAACAGAAACCAACGTAGAATAGTGAAAAGGTATGATATTGCCCCAATCTAACTATCATTTTTCAGCACAATCGATAATTCTGTCATATATGCATGCGCTACAAATGCAAAACATTATTTCAGACATCTCACTGTTCAAAAGTCACTTGAAGCCAAATACCATTTTTTAATGAAATTTAAAAATCAGACAACTTCAACATAGCTGGCTGCCAAGGATAAAACTTTATTTAACGGACGTTATAATTTTGCCAGAACAACACGGATAAGCACTTTATTTGATTCCTTTTCTGATACGATTAGAAAGGAATATATTTTTACTTTCCTAATACCGTATTTTGTAGTCTCAATTAGTTACTGTCGCTTATAGCAATAGTTATTTTACCTTGAGACCCAGGTCTAGTTCCTTGAGAGATCTTCTTATTTCTGTTGTGAGTATATTCATACGCTCGCACTCCTGGAATGCCACCACAACATATGGGGTACGTTCTTCTAGTGGCACTTTGTTCATGATCTCTAACATGTTGAATTCTTCCGGTAATTTTTCTACTATTTCATCTAAAATCGACTTGATCTGGAAAAAAATAAACAAAATATTCTGTCACAGTGTGAAATAAAACATTATAAAGTCAACCTATTACAGTGTTTATAAATTATTATGATTATTTCAGTGGATTACACGAGAATTCAATGTTGACTGATTTACTACCTTCAGGCTAGGTGTTTTTTTTTTTGTAAGTTTTACATGGGTGAAATGTTCTTAAGTTTCTGTTTTGGTCTTTCAGCACCTCCAAAATGTTCTTTAATAATGGTAACATTCACCGTTTTTGACGATGCCGTCTAAATCTTCGAGAGAATGCATTCTAACTTCTTTGATTTTTAAATTTAGGTAAGCAATTTAACAGTAGCTTTTAGACAATTCATACCATTTCATCAATGTTCTGGTCTCAGCTCATCCCTCTAATAACAAGACCGTTTCGCTTTTCTCACTTGGCACAATTATTTTTGCTGTATAACGAGTCAGTTATTAAAGATATATACTAATTACTGTAAAGGAACGCCTCAGTGGCACAGTCAAATTAAAATCTTTGTTTTAACGAAAAATGCTTAGTTCAACAGACAAGACAAACAAACATCAAGTATATTCTTACCTTCTCTTCTCTACTAACACCACCGCCAGCTCCTGATCCACTTTCACGAGGCTGCATCTCAAATACAACCCTAAACATGTTGTCCGAGGTGGAAGTCAAAAACTCAATCTCAGCATTGGGGTGTAGACCATATAGATATGGCGTCTCGGGTGGGAGGCATTCATCAATGTAGTTATGATAACCCTTGTAGTCTGTGTTGGGTGGAATAGGGAAACCCGGAGCCAAATAAAGTTCACCATCCAACTGTAACACATATGTGTAGTAGAAATTTAAATACCAGAAACAATCTGAAAGTAATTTCTAAGTACAAGAAGACCAATATGGCCCTGTATGGCTCACCTGAGCACCAGACATTTTTGGCCTTTCAGTTCAGGAGATGCAGATAACATACATTTTCAAGATGACGACTGTAATGGTCATCTTGGATTTTTGATCGGAACGATTTGGCTACTTTTAATTTACAAGTCATCTCAATACTTCCTACTAAGTTTACATTCAACGGGCTCTTTTGGTTCAGGAGAAGAAGTTCATAATAAATTTGCAAGATGACAGCCATCTTTGATATCTGATCGTAACAGTTTTAGCTATTTTTGATTCATAAGTTTCACAGATACTTCCTCCAAGTTTCAAGTGAACTGACCTGACCTATGCGTCCTGGAGAAGTAGTTCAAAATGCATTTTTTAGATGGCCGCTATGGCCGACATCTTGGATATCAGATGAGAAAGAGCTTAACTACTTTTGATCTAGAATTTACTCCGGTGCTTCCTAACAAATGTTTAGTCAATCGTCTTTTTGCTTCAGGAGAAGAAGTTCAAAATAGATTTTCAAGATGATGCCCATGGCGGCCATCTTTGATTTCCTAACTAAACTATTTTAGCTATATTTGATTTACAAGTCACTTTAATACACCCTTCCAAGTTTCGAGTCAGTTAGCCTTTCCGTTCAGGAGAAGAAGTTAAAAACACATTTTCAAGATAGCTACTATGGTAGCCATGTTAAATATCCGATTTTAATGATTTTAGCATTTTTTGATCGACAATCCAGCCCTATACTCACTACAAAGCTTCAATCAAATGGCCTTATGGTTAAGAAGAATAAGTTCAAAATAGATTTTCTAGATGACAGCCATGGCGACCATCATGTATTACTGATCAAAACGATTTTCACTACTTTTTATATACAAGTCGCTCTGATAAAACTTCTTCCCAAATTTCGAATCAGATGGTCCTTTTTGTTAAGGAGAAGTTCAAAACAAATTTTCAAGATGGCGGCCATCCTGTATGTTTGATCGAAACGATTTAGCTTTTTTGACTTAAAGTAGTATTAATACTTCCTACCAAGTTTCGAGTCAATTGGCCTTTCGGATCAGGAGAACAAGTTAAAAAATGATTTTTAAATGGCGGCCATGACGGCCATCTTGGATTTTTGATCGGAACGATTCTAGCTAGTTTTGATCTACGAGTCATCCCGATACTTCTTATCAAGGTACGCGTCAATTGGCCCTTTGGTTCAAAAGAAGAAGGGAAAACAGATTTTCAAATTGGTCCCCGTGGCGGCCATATTAGATTTCCGATCGGAAGAATTTGCTATTTTTATCTATAATAAACGTCAAAAAGATTGCCTTTGGAAACAAAGAACACACTACGGATTAGAAAATGGGAGTCTCAGTTATTACAAGTCACACCAATTAGTTCCCAAATAGTTTCGAGTCGATTGTGCTTTAGTTCAGGAGAGGTTCAAAAAAGAGTTTTGGATTTTGCTATTTTATATTAGCTTTTTTTGATCTACCAGTCGTCCTGATAATTCCTACCAAGTTTAAAGTTAACTGGCCAAGGTATGTAGGAGGAGTAGTGATTTTAAGCAAATTGTTAGCGATGGATGATGCATGGCGGATGACGCACGACGGGGGACGGACATTGAGACCGATTATAATTGCCTACTTTGAGCACTTCGTGCTCAGGTGAGCTAATAACATTGTCCTGTGAGTGATAAAGCAGGCTCGGTGTCATCCGCCAACAGGACATTGTTGTGCTGTTGACACAAACACGTCGTAATGGTTCAGATTTCCATAACGTTTAACGGTACATATTTTTTTTTAAATGAAGCTTTTGAAGGCAAAGAACATACTAATGAAAGCGAAACTAGCACATTCGACTTTGTTCATCTTGTTCATGCGCAGCATTGTATTTTGCAACATTGACCATGCCTCACAGCGCTATCTTCAAGGACATTTTACTTTCAAATTATTCTATGTAGTTTCAGTAATCTAAAAGAACTAAAAAATAACTGCTATGATGAAGTACGGGAAGAAGTTTTGTCGCCGTCATATAACATTCAACATCAACTTTAGTACATTTCACAGCTAAAATAGTTCTTCTAGTCTAAAAAGAAGTTACTAAACTCGATTTCTTATCTTATTGAAATCGAATTTTTGGGATAAATTTTAAATATAAAGTTAAAAAAATCAAGACAAAAATTGTAGTGGAATACAGGCACCAACATCATAAAGAACCAGGTACCTAACGTAAAGTAGTTTTGCCGTTTGGAGATTTTCAAAAATATAAACTTTTGCAGATCTTTTAAGCCGTGACTGACTTCCCTGTGTACCTTTCAGGTAATGTATACTATCGATAGCCAGTCGTGGCTATATAAGTGCTATTTCATTGCTATTTATATGCATTCGTTCAACCTTGGCTATAACTTTACGAACGATTGAGGTTGTCAGATATGCAGAGTGTTTTTTTTCTTTTTCTTTATGAAAAGTGACGTAAAAGACCGTTTTAGAATTATCTCGCACATACAATTCTAATGATATTCAAAAAGTGTGTTTTGTGTAGGAAATAGTAATAAACATAACTACATCTATTAATCATAAATTTGATCTAGGGTTCTGTCAAGCATTCATGTATAGAGAGGCGGCGTACTTCCCCGGAAAGCATAGCAATTCCCCTGTGATATGTTTCAACTTACCATGTCTGGATGCATGTACACTTCTAAGTAAGTTTTGCAGAGTTTTCTGTCCCAGTCATCAGTGATATGTCCGCCATACATAATCTCTCCAAAGAGGTACCTCAGATCTTCCCATGGTACCTTGGGGTTGGCTTCTAGATAGTTGTAGAGTACATTAACGCTTATTGTCAGATCACCAGTATTGTAGGGATACACTCTGTTCCAACCCTGGGCTCCAAACTTACGGCGTTCACATACAACGGCATGGAAGTAGCAGAGTGAAAATAATATGGACTTGAACTCGGTTTCTCTAGCACACATCTCCATTGTTTCCTGTCATAACGCAAACAATTATATATTGTCGAATTAGTAGAAGAAAACAACTAACGGTTACCAAGTACTAATAGCTTAAGTTGCCTTCGCACCAGCAATAAAAACGACTTTTCTCTTGCAGTAGAAACAATACTGCTCATCTGCGTGACTTTGTTTACTGTTAGCGGCCGGTCTGGAGTTTGGCAATCCATTTCCCGTGGCATCACGAAGCCCGGAACGCGTCTGTTGATGGTTCTTGATAAGAACCGAAACTATCACAGTAAGTGAAAATTCATCTTTGGATATGATCAAAAGAACTCTTTGGATTAATACATAGATTCATGATACCTAGAGGATAAAGAGTTATAATGCAGACAAAATCGGTAAGGACACATTAACTAATGAATAAAACAAGAAAGAGTTGATATTTTTTCAAAATGGATTTGTTGAAATATTAGGACATTTATGGACATGTATTTGGATGTCTGAATGGATAGGGTAATCACTGTACATGCACATAACTCACAAATAAAAAAATGGTGAACTATCACTCTTGTGCGCAACTCATCAAACGTTGTGTCGAATGAACACATGGAGTTTTATAACTATAAATTAAAGAGTATTTCAACAGATATGTGACGTCTGTTGATGCAACATACAAACGAATAAAGCAAAAGAAGAACAAATGCCATTTTTGCGCGCGACACACGTCCCATCGTGTGTGCCCACCTGTAAAATGTCAAATTTGCTTATTTAAGGCTTAAGCAGTTATGGTAAAGGAAAGTTCAAAAAGGTGGGATAAATCAAGCAAGGATAAATTGTCAATCTTGTGCGAGACTCATTGAATTATGTTTAATCCACCTATAAAGTTTGAGAGAGAGAGAGAGAGAGAGAGAGAGAGAGAGAGAGAGAGAGAGAGAGAGCTTTCAGTTTGAATTATCGTCCAATCAAGCCATCAAAGTCGCCCCATAATGTTATATATTTGCAATGTTACAGTATGATTTAACCAGTCTGTATATAGTTTTCTTGATAGTTGTAATTGCATACTGATGAATGTTGTTATATGTTTTGCTTGGGCTTAAAGTAAACCTTAAAGTATACTTAGGTATGGCAATCTGCCATGGAAGTAACCCTGGCGATAAAAGATTTTATACTTACTTGGGAGAAATTATCCAGAGCCTTATGCAGGTTTGCCATCATGCCAGAAGGTGGTTCGTTAGTTATCTTGATCGATGCTTGGAGTATTCCTTGTGGTATGATATGTGAATCTGCAGTTGAGGCTGGTTCAGCGCTGATAAAAAGGCGGTAGTTCTCATTACCTTCTGCAGAATACTGTTCTATCTTTTTCTCCAGAGTTGGTAGCCATTTGGCAACAAGATGCACATTCTGAAAAGTTACATGGTATAAATAGTATGGAACAATATTTTTTTTCTTCTTTTCTGTATTTTTTTTCATCTCTTTGCAAATGCGTCGACACACACACACACACACCCACACGCGCGCGTACAGACAGACAGAGAGAGAGACAGAGAGAGAGAGAGAGAAAGAGATAGAGAGCAGTGTTAATATCAAGTCTGGTACAGCAAAAGTTGTCTTCCAGTGCCACGAAACTTGATATATCACCGAGAAAACAATGGTAAACATATAAGGCTAAATGAAAACTGGATAAATAAATGCACAATTTTCTGATTACCCCCTATTCATCTGTGAGTTCCTGGAAGGCATCTTTGAGTTAGCATAGAATCCAGATGTTTATGGACAAATTTTATGGACAGAAAGACAGGCGGACGATTAGACAGCAAACCGAAATTTCCCATTCTATTGACCCAATGGTAGAGGTTATTTTGAAAATCGAATACCGCTGTTCAAGCCGGCGCTGGGGGCGCGTATGCAGTCCCGCAAAATACAGTGTTGTATATGAAGATTCTTGACTCAATCAAACTGATTTTCATGATTTTGTGTGTCCTTTGTTTCCAAAGGCAATCTTTTTTGACTTTTATTTATAAGTCAATGACAGACAGTTATATGGGTCACGCCGAGAGAAAAAGTGATATCGAGCAAGCGCAAAGTGTGCAATTTACATCATCCCGCACAAGCTCAATGTCTCCTCCGGGCATCTGCTTTCCATTAAAGAATAACGTATCCAATATTTTTAATGCGGACAGCAAAGGCCCTGATCAGACTGTGTTGATTTACATCATCCTGGACATGCTCAATGTCTCATTCGGGCATCTGCTTTTCATTAAAAAGATAACGTATCCAATGATCCTTAGCTGTCCGCATATGCCCGAAGTTTTTGCATGGTACGGTCCATATGTTCAGTAGCTGGTATTATTCATCCGAGTAATGGTTCACATTCAGATCAGCTGTGCAGCCTACCTGTAAGACAACCCAGTGGCCTTCTTTAGAGGCTAACTCCATCTTCTGTTCAGCTACTATTTCCTGGCCTTGACCAAGAGACACATTGTGGAAATTCTGATTATCAAAGGTGAAATCCAACTTCTTCCCAAGGGCCTCAACATCTTTGAGAGGATCCACACCAGGAGAAAGAATAAAGAATATTGGAGTAGCTGGACCTGACTCTTCGAAGGATTTAGCGAATTCTACAGCTCGGCCCTCCACATATTTTGTACCAAGTTTCTCTTCAATGAATAATCTATAAACAAATATAGATTATATTCATCAATATTTAATCATAGCTCCAGATAAAGCACATTTTTCATTCGAAAAGTATTCATATTTTTCTTATTTCTCCACAAAAACAAACATACATTATGGTACTCAATAGAAGCGCCTTGTCGAGGTGCTTCTAATTAGTACCCACAACATATGTTTTTGTGGAGAAATAAGAAAAATATTAAGTGGATAACCCCTCTTATCTAGACCTATGAGGATTTATGTATTTGTATCAGTCTGTATAGTTTACTTGACACACACACAAAAAGATCGATTTCAGCTAGGATCTAGTCAGGCCCTCAGAAAGTTTATATGCTAAAAGTGAAGACGTGATCAGTTTGTTTGAACTTGCAAACGGGCCCTACGGTTTTCATATATACACCATCTGAAATCTTTTGAAATACAGTTCAAACAGTGATGATATGCAACGATTCAGCAGATATATAGATATATCACTGACAGTTTTGTTATGATAAAACAGATGTTAGGGCTGGTGACAATATTGATCCTATTCTGGTTAACTAGATGTGTAGGCTAGTACTGATACTAACAATCGTTTATGATAAAGTGGTCTTAGTCTGGTAACAGTAATCATAGTGTTTTCATTCAACAGATATACGGCTGGTAACAGAGGCGGTTGTGTTATGATAAAGCATGTGTGCAAACGTGGGAGATAGTGATAGTCTTGTTACGATAAAAATGATATGCCGACTGACAGAGGAAGTTGTATTACGATAAAGCAGATGTGCAAACTGGTAATGACAATAGTCGTGTTATGATAAAAACATATATGCAGGGTGATGATAATGTACCTGTGTAGGCTGGTGATGAAGTAGATGCGTAGGCCTATGATAAAATAGATGTATATGCTGGTAACTGTGATGGTCGTATCATGATAAAGTAGATATTAAGCTGGTAACGTTCATATCCATGTTATGATATATAAGAACTGTAGGCTGATAACTGTGACAGTCGTGTTATGATAAAGTAGACATGATAGATGGTTATTTTGATGGTCATGTTATGATTGTGAAGATATGTAGGCTGGTAACTGTGATGGTCGTGTTATGATGACGTAGATTTATGGGGTGGTATATGTTATGGTCTTGTTTTGATAAAGAAGTTATGATGACTGGTAACAGTGATGGTCGGGTTATAATATTATAGAAAATATTGTAGGTCGGTAATGGTCAGAGTCATGTTAGTATAAAATAGATGTGATGGATGATAACGTGATGGTCGTGTTATTATATAAGAGATATATAGGCCGGCTGGTAACGGCCATTGTCGTGTTATGATAAAGTAGATGTGTAGGCTGGAACTGTTACGATTGTGTTCTGATGATGTAAATGTGTAGGCTGGTTACTAGGATGGTCGTATTATGATGGTGTAGCTGTATTTACTGGTAAATGTGACGGTTGTGTTATAATAAATTAGATGTTTAGGCTGCTAACTGGGACGGTCGTGTTATGATAAAGTAGTTGTTTTATTTTTATTTCTTCGTCATCTGTCACCCCTCCTTCTTTCGATGACGCAGAAAGTCAATATCAGTTTGCTTCGTGATTGTGACCTTTCCTGGGTAATTTCGTTTATCAAGGAGTCTTTTCTATCTGATTTACCTGAGAGCATAAGTCATTCTATCTGGTCTCAGAGCTCTCATCATACACAATTTTTGCAAAGAAGTCTTATTCTTCCATTCTTGAGGGAATTTCTCCTTTTCCGGACACTCACTTTCAACAAACTTCTTCCAACGCTTAGCAGAACCTTCGATATCACGATCCAAATTACGGAACTCATCCATGTTCGCAAGTGACTGAAATGTTACAAATTAAAAATAACATTTTTACTTGCAAACTTCCGAATTCTCTTCTTTACCAATCGAACACGGATACATTCTAATTTGTACAACTTAAGTTCTGTTTTACCTGAACTTGACCATTTCAGTTCCTTAAATATGTGGACCATTATGGGAAAAATAATATAGAGGAACACACGAAATACCACAGCCACAGTATGACTGACATAATCAGAGTGTTTTGACATGTTATATCAACAGAAACCAACATTTCCTTGAAACAGAATGAACAAACAAAGAGAAACTGCAACATATATACACATATATGGAACGGTCAGTTGTCCTGTGGGGCGATAGGGATTTACACCTACTTTATGGGTGTAAAACCCTTGCGATTAGTCCTTATATAGTGTTACATAGATAAAATTATTCGGTCCGCGTAAAGATTCCTTTACTCACTTAACAACCAGCTTTTATTGTGAGTATTATGCTCGAAGATTATTCTCATTTGGTATCGTGGCTTAGTCCAACTTCTACTTGGTTAGATTAACATTCGTTTCCATTGTAACTGAGGATTAGAGACCCATATGAGAGAGAATTATTTTGTTCTGTGTTTTGATGATTTGATAATTAATTAAGACCCGGCAAGCAGTTGTGGCTGTGAATTATTATAAACACGATTACAATCAGGAAATTCTAATCGTATTGAGAGCATAAAAAAGAACACAAAATTATGTAGGAGCAATAAACTAAACTATTTTTATAGTAACAATAGTATAAATTTATTTACACTTAGAAATCATTGCGCGCTAGATGGCGACGCTGCTTGCGTACTATTCGCATACATATCTACCCATGACTTGTATTGAAAGAATGCAAAAACCCATATAATGCCTAGTAGCGGTAAATAATTTGTCTTAAATACGTAAAAGGCGACAAAAGTATAATCCCCGAAAAGGACATGTAATTACCACTTTATCTGAACAATGAAATTAATATAAAGTGAACTTCGATATGTATTCGAATTTTAAATAGACCGACCATTCATTGATAAAAAGTGTACAAAATTAAACTGGTCGCGGTGTACAGTTTTGGCAGACAAGAAACAAAAAATTCTTACCTTAATGCCTCCCCAACTCCAGTTGTTCATGAAGTCGACAGGTGATGTAACATTGGGTGTCGATGGAAATCGCAAGAGAAAGTCTAACTCTACTGGGTTGATGTCTTTACCCATCAAAAGAATCTAGAGAAGAAAACATTTTGTAAAAATATTTTTAGATTATACTAATGTATTATTCAATGTAATATGTACATTTTGTATGTCTTTGTGATTGCGCCTAAAGAACCTCAAATCATCTTGCGCATCCGCCAAGTCTGATCAACTTCGCCATTGTCCGCATACTTTGCATCCTGGCTATCCAAAATCTGCCCAGTAATGATTCTGATCAGACTATGCGAATGTCCATGACTAATCTGAATCTTAACGGAGCACATGTCCGGAAGTACTTTTTCTCACGATGCAGCTTATGTAGACTTTATCACAGAGGGCAAACGCTCCGCTGAGACAACACAGGTATGGAGCAAATGCTCTGTTGAGGCAGTACGGATAAGGATCAACTGCACTTCTTAGACTTTATGGATATTGAGCAAATGCACTAGTGAGACAATGCGGATATTGACCAATGCACTGCTACGACTGCATGAATGCGAAGGATGGGCTTTTGTTTCGTTCATCCTCCGTTACCGCTTTGCTTGGGAAGACTCAAATTATTGATAGCCTGTTAGAAAACAGTACGTAAGTTGCCATGAACTGCTGACTGCTATACATACAACTTTCAGTTAAACTAGCACCAGTCTGTAGTGACTTAATTCATTAATTTATACAAACTTTTTACATACTAAATTACAATAAGATTGCTAATATTGTAAATTTTGTTTGTGTTGAGGTTTTAAGGCCCAGTCAACCCAATGGGGGTCATTTCGAGAGAGAGGGCAGTTTGCCTAACCAAACATTTTTTTTACTGGGCAGGCTTAGTCCTCTAAGCGGTTAACCAGTATTGTGAACATTCTTCCGCCAGAAACTGACAACTGCCCTTCTTGAATCAGCGGAAGGGACAGAATGACCGTAGAAAATATTTCATGATCAGTCTTCATGAAAGCATGTTGCCGACCCGGTGGAGGTCGAACCCTTAACCTCTTGATCACCAGTCGGACGCGCATTTAACTGAGCCATCGAGGCCGGCGCTATTATAAATCCACCATCAGTATTAGAACTATCAATTTTATTTTAACGAGTAGTCTATAGGTATGCAATGTTTTTTCATGAATCTAGTGGTTTAATTCAATAAACTGACGCCAATTTAAACTTGTAGTGTACCAGTGAACATGCTCAGTAATATTAAAGTTCTCAATAATTCACATGACACAGTGTATGGCGAAAGTCAAAGTGTTAATCTATGACATCTGCAATTTGAAATAACAGATTCATTTGAGAAGTGTTCTATTAGATAATATAAAATGGTCAGGGCCCTTCTGGCTTGCATGATGGAAAATATATGGAGGTTAAACAAAGTCCTAAGGGAATTATAGAGTGTTTCATGTATGGTCAAGCTGAAGCAAAGTATATAACACTCTGTAGGTTTCTTCACAGTTACTAATTACCATTCCACTTATGCTTATTAAATTGATTGAATGATCTACATTATACATCTGAGATATAAATGCAGTTGGTCAGGAAAGGCCATATTCACGAAGCACAGCCTTTTTTCTAAGCACCAAAAGAAAAAGAGATAGGGAAAAAGAAATGACTAGATACACTGGCGCAAAAGCTGATATATGAGTACCAAGAAGGAAGAACTGCCACAGGGGAACGGCCTTGCAACGATGACAATTGACAAATAAAGGAATGTGATTAGCAGCATGTTTTACTTACTTATATGTTTAAACTGCTTAATGGAAGAGCTTGGTATGAGTATCATGACCGGAAACCCTACAAATAATCTTACTGCTATGTCCAAGGAAGAAATTCTACAAAACCATCATTCAGTGATGATGACATTTGGAATTTCCCTCCCAGAGGAAGATATTGACCTTCCCAAACTGTACTGGATTCCTAAACCACAAGAATCCGTACAAGCAGAGATGTATTGCGAGTTCAGCTAAGTGCTCAACCAAGCCTCTTTCTCAGATTCTAACACGAATCCTAACCGCAGTTAAAGAAGACCTTCAGAAGTATTGTGACACTGCATATGCCAGAAGTGGTGTTAATCAGATGTGGATCCTGAAAAACTCCAAAGAGCTTTTAGAAAACCTAAAGGCACAATCTCTTCATTCCGTCAACAGTATAAAATCTTTCGATTTCTCTAATCTTTACACTACTATTCCTCATGATAAATTGACATCTAAATTAAAGGAAATTATCAACCAGTGTTTCTTCCACAAGAATGGTCGATTTCAGTATGTTGTCATTGGCTACAAAGACACATACTTCGTTCGGGATCATCTGATGCGCTTCAAAAATACTCAGATGCAGATATCATAAAGATGCTGGAATATCTAATGGACAATATTTTTGTGGAGTTCGGCGGACGGATATTTCAGCAAACAATCGGCATACCGATGGGTACTAACTGTGCACCGTTACTTGCCGACTTGTTTTTATACTCATATGAGGCGGAGTTTGTACAAAGTCTCCTCCAAGCAGGCAAGAAACACCTCGCACAACAATTCAATTTCACCTACAGATATATAGATGATGTATTGTCTCTGAAAAACACAACATTTGCAGAGTATTTAGAATTCATCTATCCACGTGGACTTGAAATATAGGAAACAACGGAGACCGCAGCCTCCTCCTTATACTTGGATTGTTATCTCTACATTGACAATGGAAAGCTTACTACCAGGCTTTACGACAAACGGGATGACTTCAGTTTTCCCATTGTTAACTTTCCATTCCTGGGCAGTAAGGGAGAAAGGTAATGATCTGGTCCAATGCTGTTTTTCATGGACTTCTCAACGTTATTATAACCAAGTATTAGCTTTCATAAACAACCACGGTTTACGCTTAGCATACATTGTGTGCTTAGCGTAGAGCAAACTTTTTTATGAAAACAAATACTTGTCATATTTCATCTCATTGGTGATACCTAAACGGTAGAAAACACAGTCACTTTAGTCTTAAATGTATTACATATCAATACGGGGAACGTATACACTTTTAAGGGAAAAAATTCTGTTTAATTTGTTAAGCCCCTACTTAAAACCGTTCTACTATGAAAGGAACTGTCTAGCTTGTGGAATAGAGAAAATCTATGAAATGTTTCTTGTCGTCTGAAACACACAATATGGTCTATTCGAACGTCAGCAATGGCTAAAAGGTAGAAATTTACCTGGAAGCACATCTGGACAGTAAAGATGAGTTTGTCTTTCTCAAAGAGACCCCTGGCTGTATAGACATATACAGAATAGGTTATACAATCTATAAGATTCAAAACACGAGCCTTCACTTCCTCTGCTGGTTCCGCACGATCAATTGCCTTCTCAAACACGACACTAAATGCCTAAGACAAATAGAAAACAATAACAATATTAAGTTATAAAAAATAAAACAAATGAATTGAAATAAAGCAGAATCAGAAATAGACCCATAATAGGAATGTATGAATATTTTATTTAGTTTTAGGTCTGTAAGACAAATTGTAAAATAAAAGTCAAAAAATGATTGCCATTGGAAACAGAGAACACATAAAATCACAAAAATCGGAGACTGCCGTCAAGCCTCAACTGCAAATCATTGACTCTGAATTAATAATGTTTGTTGTAGGAGATGCCCAATTCGAGTAAATTAGGATCCATTGATAAGTGTATGCTCATTGCACTCAAGGACCATTTCTTTTAGAATCTATTAATGGCAAATATCTAAAAAGCGTGCCCATATAAAACTGAACAAGACAAGAATATTGAGATCAGATCTTACCTTCAATGAGAACTGGTACATTGGGTTGATCTTATTAAGGTCGTTCAGAATAAAGTAGAGTAAGGAGGCACGCGCGGCAGCAGGTCTGTAATGTTCCCGGGCCAAATTAATCTCTACTTCTGTCGTTTTTGCTTCTGCTGCCTTTACTTCTATCTCTGCAGCAGTTCTTTTCGTTGTTTCAAGGTTTTCAACAAGAGCATAATCACCCAGGAAGTTACCTGAAATAGTTCCAACTCATTATATCGCACACAAATGTAAAACTAATTTGCATGCGCTCTAAATTACGCGTATATAGCGTATAAAAGCTTTCTATATGTGTGTTTTAACAAAACAAATATGAAAATAAGTATGAAGGAAAGGCCAATCAAGGACATGGTCCTACTGGATAAAGATTTTAATTAAATGAAATAACAAGATAAGAAACGAACAAAGAAAGAGCTGCAACAGCAATACTGCACTGGAACGGTCAACGCAGAAACTGTTTGGGCGAGGGCTTCAACTTTGTTGTATGAACATACGACAAATTTTTGCTCTGTTTGCGCTTGCTGTACTTATCGATATTGAACTGTCTACTGTCCTTTCGACATCACTCGGAAAGACGTTTTTTGCTTGGCGTTATATTTTAAATGGAAATATTTTGTTCTGAATGACCATATCTTATCAGAAACCATTTGTCTTTTCTGTTTCTGTGTTTTGTTCTCAAATATGTACCCTAAAATTAAATTTATGGCCAAAAATTGGTCTGACCTATGCAATTTCTATAGTAAAGTGATTTTTTGGAATTTTTGATTAAGAAAGTAATTTTCATGTTTCTTTGCAGAAATCGAATTATTGGTGTTTCACACTAATATTATGAAAATTTCAGAAAAATTGAACAAGCGGAACTTGTTGAAAATCTGGCTCCAAGTTACCTACCCTACAGATTTCTGCATAATTTGCATTCATTTTTACTATGGGGAAAAGTGAAAATACTTGATTTTTTAAAAACCAATGACTAGAACAAAACTTTTTTTGCATAGGTAGTTACGACAAATGGTTTTGCATTAAATTATGACAAAAGTTTGCAAATTTACTTCTTCTGTGTACAGCGCCAGGCAAAAAGCGACTTTCCAAAAGATGTTGAAAGGTCAGTAATTGGTTTCTTCATAGTATTTTTATGTTATTAACTATGATATCAAATACAGATAAGAAAGAGGAATTCTACGACGGCCAAACAGTTCTTTGTAATTTTGAGCTGCATTTGAACAAAGAGTGGTGTCGCACTAGTTAAATAAGTGCACTGTGCATGTTTGTTTGTTTAAACAAGAAAATGTTAATAAGCAGTGCTTATTAGATATCCCTTCAAGGACCAAAACGTAACAGACGGCCGGACTTAAGTCCGGACAATGTGCAATAGTATAATCTCCACAAACACATTTTGCGGGGTACAAATAAATAAATAAATAAATAAAATAATAAATAAAACCAAAATGAAAGAAGTAATAATGATATAAATAAAGCGAATTCACAAATTATAGTTAAAAATTTTTAGACCTATTTGAACTTGTTCAGTTTTACTTTTTGGTGCGTCTGCTATTTGATATGTGGCGTTTGCGTTGTCCTTATTTGTTACTCGTCTCTCCTTTTGTTGGTGCCTCAGACGGGCTGTGCTTCGTGATTATGGCATTTCCTGGGTATTTTCATTTAGATTTTTGTACATAATGTTAATTTGACACGAAATAAATTCCATTTGTTGCATTGTAAAAAAAAAGGTAAAACAACTGCACGTTTTTGCTAACAAGAAAAATGCCTAATGGCATTATGGACGAGTTTTTCCTCTGAAGAATAAAAGTAACATATCACTTTGAGAAAAAAAAAAACAACGTTAAGCAAAAGGTAAACCTCGACAACGTCTGACCGCTCGGACATCACTTTTTTAAAGGACAGATTTTTTCCGTAAAAAAATGTCCAAAAATACAAGTTTATCCCAAAAATGCTGGTAACTGATGTGGTTACTGGTAAGTAGTTCAGCAACTGAAGCTACAGCCTGTATAATATCAAGATTTTGTAAACCATTAAGAAATAATGGTGTACACAAGAATTCGGCTTAGAAACTCATGCATGGGAGATAACTAGAACACAAAAACAAAGCAAGAGTTAACCTTCTTGCATGCGGCACTTCTACTTGACCTGATATATATCCCTACCAATTATTATAAAATATCTCAAACAGTACGGAAAAAAGGGAAGAGAAAAGTCCAGGGAATGCCACAATCACAAACCGCAGCTTTTCCCAGACACCAAGAGGAAGAGGAAACCGACAAATCCAAACAAGCACAAATCGAACAAACGTAAGAAAAGCACTAAGATTAGCTCTCTCTTCCCCAAGCGAGGTAATCGCAATGCTACAAGGACTGAAAATTACAAGAACAAAATGACACAAGGTAAGACGTAATCGCCTCGTAGAATAAACCACAAAGCAACAAAAAGTAAGACCACCGCCTTAGAACGGTCAGTAGAGTAAACCACCGGGGGGTTGAAAGCACTTTTACAGCTAGCAAATTTCACCCTGGGATCCCAAACTATGATAGTGATACATCAAGTTGTCTTCAAGATGTAACATAAACTCACTGGACCATGAAATATGGTTCACAGTGATCAACATTTACTTTAGGTCAACTGTCGGATCATATTGATTCATAATCCCAAATAATGATGTTCATACATCAAATAACATTCAAGATATAAGTCCTA
Source organism: Anodontia alba (assembly GCA_964016985.1). Classification (NCBI taxonomy): domain Eukaryota; kingdom Metazoa; phylum Mollusca; class Bivalvia; order Lucinida; family Lucinidae; genus Anodontia; species Anodontia alba. The sequence continues at coordinate 25,995,488 of OZ024822.1, read as the reverse complement.
ATCACTGGACCATGAAATAAAGGTCAACGTGACCTACAGTTCTTATTATGACAATCGCGGTATCACGTAGAACTCATGTTCCAAGTATCACATTAATCCATGGAATAATCTTTAAGATATAAGGCAAAATCCCTGGAGCATAAAAAAATAGGTAGCAGTTACCTTGACCTTATTACACTGAATGTTGATGTGAAAAACATGTCTGATACCATCCTTCTTTATAAAGAAGTTGTTTGCATAAACAAACCGCAATATACCACCTTACTGAGGCGTCCTAGATTTTCAGCTCTAGCCCCGTCTAGTGCACGACTCAGAATTCTATGGATGTAGAATGGAAAAGAACCCTCCCAGGTACCCTCATACCAAATATGAATACTTTCTAACTAGCGGCTGCAGAGATATACGTAATAAAAAAAAACTTAGAAGTAAAACTTTGTTATAGCAGGTGTTAACGGACGGAATCACGGACGGATGGACGGACGGAAGGATGGAAGGACAGACAGACGAACGGACGGACGGACGGAACCGACGAAAACTATATATCCCTTCGGCATACGAAGTAAGCCGGGGGTATAATGAACAATGTTCAAACAACCACCCTAGAAAGGGCAGCGCTTTAGAACAAATCGGTGGTTTAAACCAAATTTACAGGATCCTGATTTTCACCATATGTTCCGATATTATTCAGCTTACATAGAACTATTGCATAGAGACTTCTGACTCAAGCAGTGTATCAGATAGACAAAAAAACAAACAAAAAAAAACTAAATTACATTCAAATAATTGCGATGAAACAAAGGTGGGGATCATGATAAAAATGTGTACATTGGCAAGCAGACAAAAGCTAACCACTAGCTAATCTTTTTTAGACACATGACTTCGAAGGTGTCTATGTTGACCTTTTATTGGAAGATTGATCCCAGGTATCTGTTTATATATGTATTTACACTACTTTGACAGCTAGAGTAAAAATTTGGCGGTAGTAAAAACATCGATAGTTGTCGTTCTTTGTGGACGTTGTGATTGCTCACTGCCTGTCGTTTTTCGTGTTTTGTCCTTTTACTGTGTTTTTGTTGTATTTAACTATATAATTTCCAAAATGATTGCGCGTATTTTGTAGTCACAAAACAGAAAATTAATATATTTACCTTCAGCAGCCGACAGCCGAGCAAGCAAATTATCTTCTAGTTCCTTTAGTGTAATCTTAAATTGGTTTTGTTGGCGGGTCAAGTCTGACTTTAACTTTTCAAGATCTGGTCTTTCTTTACTCACAACATCAGCTAATAGTTGATCCTCTAGACCATCTCGAGTGACTGTAAAGTTGATCAGCGTTGTCTGTGCTTGCATCTCGGGTTTATAATGAGGATTAGCCAACTTAGTGTGAAGTATGAGACGGAAGTCAGGATGATACTCGACTTCTTTATCACCCATCTTGATAGCACGTCCTTTCTTGATTGTATTTCTTCCAAGGAGGGGATCAAGTACAGGGTCCATGGACTCGCCAATGTTTTCAATCAGGACAACGTCGCCATTTGAAACGGCCCTCTCAATGGCATCCAGGTAGCCTTTCTTGTCCAAGTGGACAATTTTAAGGTCTGCCCCGTATTTAGTTTTGATCCACTTTGCACCCTGAAGCTGAGGATCAATCATCAAAGGCCATCTTTCACAGTTTGTAAGAATGGTTGCATTCTCTGAAGACATCCTGTCACTAGGCAATCCTTCATTGTTCCAAGATGCTATAGTAGCATCATCTGTCAGTAGTGACAGTGGGTCTAAGCCTTCAGACACTGGGATAGGATTTTTCAAGGTTTTAAGAAAAGGCAGCCAACATTTCTCTTGCAGGTCTGTACGATACTGTTTTGTGAAGCAGCCAACGTATGACACAAAAGCTGTAATCATCAATACATCTCCAGGCAAGGTTTTCTCCTGTACTCTAAAATTGCTTACTGATTCTGCCCATCTGACGTTTTCTGATGCCAAACCTCCAACTAGACGGTTGGCCAGCTCAATTGTCTTTGCTGTAGTGTCTGCTTCTTGCTGACATCTTAATTTTTCATTGGTAGCTTTTTCAAACTCTGCTGTGAGCGTAGCTAAGTCAGCTTCAAGAGCGGATATTTTGTTTGTTATTATTCTCAGCTTTTCTCTAGCTGCTGTCAGTTCCGCATTGGCTTGTTGCAAGGCGATTCTCTTCGGTTCGACTTCACAAAATACTGTGTAGTATGACATAATATTAATAGCCCAAGAACATAAACCAGCTGCAGCAAGTGATTTTGCTCTGATAAAATCTGGTTCAAACTCTGGATCTGCAAGATATGGTTGTACAGCCTTCTGGCAATTCTCATGAATGTTGTCCTTGTCGTAGTTTACCAAGTTATCCAAGAAGGTATCAACCTAAAAACGCAAATAATCACATAATCATAATTATTAATCTTTATTTTGTATGTTGATTTGTGAAACTAAGTGTTCTACTTAAGCAGATGCTAGTGGAAACATTTGAATGGTCAAATGTCGTAAGAGAGTCGGAGTTTCGTTCGTTTATTTGTTCGATGTTTCCAGTAGCAACATGTATAGACTTTAATACGAACAGTTTCATTACCTTAACTTTCAATGTTGTAAATTTATTTTGTGACCGCATAGCAATATATTAAAGATGGATTTTTTTTTTCAGTTTGTAACTACTCTGTAAATGCATGTATAAAAATTCTAAAGATAAGAAAACGCCAACCTTTTCGCTTCGCTAGACAAGTTTTAATCCCTGTTTTTTTATGCTTTTCGATAAAATATAGAGATTTCTCAGTGAAATCCAATCCCATATTTTTACTGTTTCAAATGGTAAGAATGCGATTTTCGTATATTCACTGTTTGGGACTACTTTTGTTTCTTGAAATTCAACTGCTCAAGTACTCTTGAATGCCAAAATGCTTAAGATGTAGTATACTTTTCTGAAATTATGTACGTTTCGCGTTAGAACCGTGACGCTATTTTATTGCTCTGACGTAAATTTTTCTGCATGCGACGTCAGGCGGACTATCACCTACTGAGGCATTTTCTTTGTGTCAATTTGTTGCGCTGTACTGCTTTTGGTGTAGACTCGTGGCTATCGCCAATCGTGGAAATGCTACATAAAATGTTCATTCAGTGAAATAAAAATTTTATCTTACACTGAAAAATAAAATATCCTGTATATATATGATAAGCATGGAGTGGAGATACCGAGGAAAGGCCACGCTCATGGAATACAGCGACTCAAAGCACTGATGTCACAAAATGATGCCACAATAATACTTTGCCAAAAGAAAAACAAGAAAAAAAAAAAAAAAAAAAAAAAAAAAAAACAAAAAAAAAAAAAAAAAAAAAAAAAAAACAGAAGAAAAAACAGAAGAAAAAACAAAAGAAAAGAGAAAAAACAAACAAAAGCGAACCGCAACAGAAATACTGCCTTGAAACTGTTAACAGTAAAGCTGTTGCGGGCGCTTTATAAGTGAACTCAGAAACAGATACACTCAGATCCACATCAAGTTCTCAACATCAAACCTGGTTTGACAGATTGTATCGCTCCAGTGGTTCCCACACACATCACGGGATCAACACCGAAATATATGTATATAAAGTTCTCATCGCTGAGATGAAACACAGATAAGAGCTTGACTACGGATCGAAAGTCAGAGCAAAAGATAACTACTATCAGAGACAAGTATAGTCAGGTTAAATCCTTCTTCCTGAAAAGGTTTGGGAGCTGATCCGTCAAAGATACCTTAGCCCAACTCATCGTCATGCATTAAAGAGGACAGCCAAGTTAACTTTGATTGGTTAACTACAAAGCAGGCAGTATTTCGCAAAACATCAATTTATTTTTATTTTTTTGTTTTGTATCAGTTAATAGTCTTAGTGAACTGGTAAAAAACAAACAAACAAAAAAACAAAAGAAAAAAAGATTTCTATTTCAGTTCCTCCTCGTTTTTTTTTCTTTCATTTGATTTGATGTTATTTCATATCATCCAAACCCTATACCTTGTTTTCTATATTGGGAGGGCTGTGTTCTGCGGTTGTGGCCATCGCCGGTTTTTTACACTTTTTGCAGCATCAACAAAAATATAAATAAAGGCACCCAGGAAAGGCCACAATTACAAAACACAGTCACCGAAATATTGTGAGATGCGGAATAAACAATAAGAAGGCTCTATGGTACAGTTGCAATACCCGACATACTAAGAAAGAAGAACTGCAACACAGAATCGGTGCCAGCAAAAACAACTAAAGGGACTTAAACTGGTGATCGAAACCTCACCTTTATCTCTTGTAGCTTGTACCATGGAAAAAAAGGTAAGAGAAAAGTCCCGGGAGTGCCACAATCACACACTGTCTGGTTCTGATAGTCAGTGTTGGCACATTTCTTTCAAACCAGCATTGTTTTAAAAATTAATTAAGTGAACTAATTCTAAAATTTGAAACTGTTTTCTCAGAGACTGTTTTACCAAGTTTATCGTACTGATAGTCTTGATCCAGTAGTTTAGTAGTCAAAACTTTATTACGATAGTTCAAGTTCGTTATTAGATGCTGTGACAAAACGTATAAGATATATTGCAATTTAGATCTCGAAAAGAGGGATTTTTTGGAAGCAGGGACCACACCACAAAAACGAAATTTGAATTATTGTATGTGTATTTTAAAACGAAATCGACTAGATATACTTTAATGCCAGACTCGACATAAACAATGCTAGACTCGAAGTAAAATCATAACAAAGTCACCTGAGCACAGAATCTAGGTCAACGGCACCGGGTCATTGTGCGTGTTTAAAGAATATCGAGGACAATTATTACACAAGGTTTGACACTCCCAGCTATCACTTCTACAGAGAAACACACTTTAATGGTGAATTGGTCTTTGGAGAAAGCTTCACCAGAATGGAATAAATGGAAAATTTCTTCCGGTTCTTCAGAACATGTATTGAGATATCAAATCTTGCGTTAAGTTTGCGAATCAAATCTTGGATGTTTTCAATGTCTTTCATGGAGTGAGACAAGGACAGAATCTTTCTCCTGTCTTGTTTTGCTTGTTTTTAAATGATTTAGGATATTTTCTGGATACAAACAACTGTTTTGACATTGACTTAGAGATAAAACACGATGATATTACAACTTTCCTGAAGATAATGATTTTGCCGCATGCTGCTGATACTGTGATTTTCGATGAAACTGTGATTTTTGCAATGGATTCAGCTTCTTTTCAAAGGAATTTAAGCGCGTTTGTTGAATATACTCGATTGTGGAAATTAAGCGTAAACTATTCAAAAACACAACTTATGATTTTTGGGTATCGTAACGTGAATATATTTCGGATGGATAGAAATATTTTGGAAATAACTGACTCTTTTAGGTACCTTTGGTGTCTTCTTTTCTAAAACTCGAACATTTTATAAAGCTAGACAGCATTCGTATGATCAAGCTAGGAAAGCTATGCATCTCCTCCTTGGACGAGTACGTAAACTGAATTTACCCTTGGATCTACAATTAATAGTTTTTGACCATACTATTGTACCAATTCTTTTATATGGTTGCGAAGTTTGGGGCTTTGAGAACATGGACATTACTGAAAGGTTGCACAGTGAATTTCTAAAGAAAATAGCATTTTTAAGGAAGAATACTCCACTTTATATGCTACACTAGGAACTTGGTCGTTACTCACCGAAGGTTAACATCAAAGTTAGAATGCTAAAATACTGGATTTCTGTCATAAACGGGAGACAAAACAAATTGGTTTTTTGGTATATAAGATAATGCTTAATGATTTTGAAACAGGTTTTTATGCTCATAAATGGATAGAGTGTATTAAAACTATTCTCCAGGCCGCAGGAAGAAATGACATTTGGATTACCCAAACAGTTCAAAACCTAAACAGTTTAAAAAGTAAAATTCACGGAATTCTTAAAGGACAATAGTTACAGTTGGTACAAGCGCAAATGGACGGATCATCTAAAGGCACCACATACAGAATATTCAAACATAATATTAAGTTTGAACTTTATTTGAAATTACTACTCGAATCTTTATCTTTCCCAACACTGAAATTCCGATTAAGTAACCATAAACTACCTGTTGAAACAGGTAGGTGAGAAAATATAATTTTAACCGATCGAAAATGTTTATTATGTCAATCTGAAAGCATTGGTAATGAATTCCATTATCTTTTTGATTGTTCTTTTTTCGAAACATCTAGGCAGAAGTATCTACCTGCGTATTTTATAATACGCCCCAAAACATATAAATTTGAATTGCTCCTAAACAGTACTAATTATACACTTTTAAAAAAATTGAGTTTTTGTATTATAACCCTAGTTAAGTCATTCCAGTATTTTAAATAAAGTATTGTACTTCCCAAATACAAAATGCTGATTTTCCCCTACTTCAGTGTTTGTACTGTACCTTTTTTGTACTAAGTTATCTTTGCACGTCATATGTATATTGGTAAAATGACACTGTATTATCCTCATATGCCAGGAAAGTGGCCTGGGATGTTCATATCAATAAAAGTTATGTTCTGTTCTGTTCTGTTCTGCTAAACTCGGCATATAATTATGACAAAGAAAATGGAGCATGAAATCTAGGTCAAGGGCATCGGGTCATAGTGCGTACTTAAAGAGTATGCCAAGGACAATTATTACACAAGGTTTGACACTCCCAGCTATAACTGCTATAGAGAAGCACACTTTAAAGCTAGACTCGACATAAAATAATGACAAAGTCAATGGAGCATGGAATCTAGGTCAAGGGCACCGGTTCATAGTGCATACTCAAAGAGTATATCAAGGACAATTGCAAGGTTTGACACTCACACCTATCACCGCGTCAGCTAAATACACTTTAATGCTACAGTCTGGACGTGAATAATGCTAGACTCGACAAGATCACTCGAGCACGAAATCTAGGTCAAGGGAATCACAGTCCGTGCTTAAAGAGTGCGTCAAGGATTATTACTGTGCAAGCTTCGACACTCACAGTAATCACCGCTTCAGAAAAATACACTTTAATGCTAGACTCGACATAAATAATGCTAGACTCGGCGTAAAATCATTGCAAATTCACTCATGCATGAAATTAGGTCCATGTCACCGGTTCATAGTGCGTGCTAAAGAGTATGTCGAGGACAATTATTACACAACGTTTGACACTCCCATCTGTTACTGATTCAGATAAATGCTCTTTAATGAGATGCTAGACGTAAACTGTTGACAGACAGATGAACGGACGGACGAACGGACGGACGGAAATTCGAACTCTTATGTCGCACCCTGCTAGAAGCAGGGGCGACAACAAGATAAAACATACACAAACACACACACACACACATATACATGCACACACACACCCACACAAACACTTTAATTTATTTTACCTTTGACATAACAGTACTCTTGGCTGCTTTCCAGCTCCTGTCCTTCGGGATTTTTCCTCCAGGAGCCAGCAAACACATGACAGCGGCTAAGACATTGGTAACTGCGGGTGGAGGAGAACCAAAAGACTTTAACTCTGTCAAATTGCCCTGAAAAACGTACATGGAAGCAGGTCAAGTAATAAATATTTTTGAGCTTACATCGTATAAAACTTAATTAAATAATGGATATTAGAGTTAATAAGTCACCCCGAACTTCAAATTAGTGCAGTTTTTTTTTATTTTGTTTCGGATCATTCAGCCCGTTCGTTATAATGTGGTCAGAAACTACATACTATTAAAACAAATTTACTATATCCTGAGAAAAAAATATATCCTTTGAAAGCAAAGAACAAACATAAAAAAGCGAAATTATCATTTCAAATTATCAGTCTCTTTATGCATCGATTTGCAAACTTCACCACTGCACACGACATAGCACCGGCTTGAGTAATACTTTAGGTCTTCAAATCTTAATTAAATTATGATCACAACAAAGGACTAGGAAGTACAAACTACACCTTGTGAAGTACGTGAGGATGCTAGGCCACCACAAGAAAGTATTAAGACGTGCCCCCCTCTCCCACCCCCCCACCCCGAAAAAAAAAAAAAAAAAAAAAATACAAGAGCCAAAATTATGGAACACAGTCACCCCGATGGCTTTGACAAGGTTTTACGATAATTGTGTCCATTCCGGGGTTTTGAAAATTTCTATGAGGATCTTTGATGAGACCTAACCGGCCGAAACTTGAGTCTCTAGCCCAGAAAATTTCGATACTTTAGCCTCTCTCTATCTCTCTCTTTCTAAAGGGTTATTCCTTTTAGTAACTATCTTAATCACATCAAATGATAATTCGACAGTAGTTATTGCTACAATAAGCACCTTATTCAATGTGTTTAATGCTTCCTTAGCAGCTTCTAGCGCAGGTTCAGCTTTAGCCAGATCATCAGCACAATCTTTGGCTTTTCTTGATACTTCTTCGTTAATCTTCGACACTTTCTTTTCTTCGTCATCAGCAATGGCTTTCTCTTTAGATACTTTTTCTGTCTCAGCTCCAACAACTTGAATCAGTTTATTGGCATCCTCATTCTTCTGTGCTAATTCAACCTCCTGTGATGCTAGTTTAGATTTCAAATCATCCACCTGTGAAGAAACATAGTTAACCGCTATAAATGTGCAATGAATATATAGATTGGTTTTCTGTTAAATTCGTCTCGACCAAACACTTTTCTTATCATGTCCGTAGTTGAGAACATAAATAGAAATAAGGTTACTCACTGAAGGCTAAAATCACAAATCACAACCTTTCAACAGTACTGAATTTTTTTTGTGCTGTTTTACGCTGTTTTATTCGGGTTTTACGGCACTTTCAGCAATCTTTTAGACATATCGCGACGGTGTCTGGATGTGACAGGGAGCTCCGTGCTCACTTTTAGAGTGTTGTCTAACTGACATATCACGCTCAGACACATGATAGGACAGGCCATCTAGTCATATGATACTGACATACTGCTGCTCAGTTCTAGGAGTACTTTCTAAATGCTCAGCGCAAAGTGAAAGAAAGCTAGTACCATTTTTGAAGTCTTAGTAAGACTCGACCGGGGTTCAAACCCAAGACCCCCTGTAAGACAGCATTTGAGACAATGTGTTGGTAGACATTGAACGTAGAGTATGGAATGCGAGACTATTTTTTATATATAAAACCTATTACATTTATTACTGTCGCATTTTATGTATGAGATTCTGAATAGTGTCGCCAATTTTGACTAATGTTGCCACTATAATTGTATAGATAAAAATTGTATTTCAAAGATAAAAAGACATTATTTAAATTAAAAACAAACTCATTTACCAAACAACAAACACATATTGTGATTTATTCAAAAAACACTAATTACGTCATGTTCCGAGTATTTTACGTCCTCTCATTATTAAAATAATTCTCCGAGTATACACGGTTATATATATATGGCAATTATTTCTCATTAATTGTTTAAGTTCTTGCAACGTTTAGGGGTTGCTGTTGTGCAGCTTATTTTGAGGAGACGTCTACGTCTGATGAATGCCATAAAGTGTCAAAAGTATGCTGAATCCATATACCTGTGACTGAAGTATGTTGTATGCTCCAGCGTGTTTTGTCACTATGCTGGTCCTTTACATGTTCCGTTCTCAGTGTCTAGCATTTGAGTAAATCTGACATAAAAATTTATTTTACCTGGGAGGCTGTACTCTTTAGTTTCTCAAGACCATTTTCTAGACGCACTATTTTTGCCTGTAGTTCTTGATTCTTCTTGGTCAGCAAGTTCTGATACAGGGTTATCTGTTCCAAGAAACTCTTTGGAGTGGTATAGTTGTAGCGCCTCTCATTGGTCAAGTATGTTGTACTCATCTCATTTACAGACTTGTGAACATATGACATGAAGTGGGAGATTGAACCACGAAGTTCAGGCTGTAAGACATAGGCAACTCGGTAAAATATGGAAACCTCAAACAGTACGGAGTTTTCAGTTATTGATAATCAGCTCCATGTATGATAAATGACTTATCACTAGCTATTTTAACCGACCCAGATTGGAATATAATAATGAAAACAAAAGGAACCAGTACTCAAGTACGCGAGAGCTCATGTGGTATACTTGAACGAATTCATATCATCAAAGTATTAAACTTTTTAAAGTTAAGGGAAATATTAACAAAAAATATCCAGGAAAGGCCACTATAAATAAAAGCGTGAAACGATAATATCCCGCCACTATTTTGTGGCGGGCAGATAACTGTCTGTCAAAAATTGACGAAATATGCCCATTAGCAATTCCATACCAGATCTCCACATTATAAATGCACATACCAAGTTTACAGATATAATAGTTGCTTGACAAAAAAACATAACAATGCAACAAAAACAGAAGAAATGTATGGTAACTATAAGTAACGAACTATACAACATCTCTGTTATTCCGCCTCGGTTCCACATTTTAAGTTAATGTCTGAATGCATATATGTTTTAACTCATCAGCAAGTTATTAAAGTAAAATACAACAATGCAACAACAATAATATTATTTATGTTTTAATCCCAAAAAAAGAGATCTATATTGTAAAACCATGATGGGTTTTACAAACCATGATGGGTTTTTTCAATACATTTCTGCAGGTAACATCCAACTTGCTTACAACTTAGCCTTCATCTTCAGTGTGTAACAGTTTATGCGAGAAACCGGAGAAAGTATAGTAAAATCCTACTAAGACAAACTAGATGCATTGAACAATTTGATTAAAGTCTAAAAAAGGTAAGAGAAAAGTCCAGGGAGTACCACAATCACAAACCGCAGCCCTTCCCAGACCCCAAGAGGAAGAGGAAACCGACAAACCTAAACAAGCACAAACCGAAAAAACGTACGAAAAGCACTAAGATTAGCTCTCTCTTCCCCAAGCGAGGTAATCGCAATACTAAAAGGTATGGAAAACACAAGAACAAAATGACACGCTGAAAGACATACAACAAATCGCCTCGTAGAATAAACCACAAAGCAGCAAAGAGTAAGACTAACACCGGGACCACCGCCTTAGAACGGTCGGTAGAGCAAACCACCGTGGGGTTTAAAGCACTTTTACAGCTAGCCAACTTCACCCTGGGTCCCGATGCCACTTTTAATCACAAATAGAAAAACAGAAAGCAAAATGGGTAGCTGTTGAAGGTGACCAAAATGCTAGCATCACAACACAACGAGTTAAACAGAAAGCAAAGTGGGCAGCTATTGAAGACGGTGACGACAATGCTAGCATCACAACACATAGAAAAAACAGTACAAAGAGCAGGAATAACACCAGGACCACCGCCTTAGAACGGTCAGTAGAATAAACTACCGGGAGGTTTAAAGCACTTTTACAGCTACTAACTTCACCCTGGGTCCCGATGCTACTCTTAATACGGAAATACATAAAAATTCGGTTCGCATAAAGGCTCCCAACTCAGTCAATGCATCAAAGCGAAAACATAAAAATCAAATTAATCACTATAATAAACAAAGACGAGTACTCATGGCTAATTCTACTGTATGCCAGCAATGAAAACCAATAGTTGAACCACGGCGGGCCAAGCCAAAGACATATCGTCAAGCCCCAACCCACTGGTTAAAGTTTTACGAAGAGGCCGTCATTGAGTATGAGGCCCGAACCGCCGTCCTGCAATTAAAGAGTGAAACATAGCCATCAACAATGATTGGGTTGACAACTAGGCATGCAGTCTGCCGCATAATATCCAGGCTATAGCCAATTCTTTTATAACGGTTAATAAGTTTTCTGAATTGCTCAGAAAAGTTCGATTTACCTACAATTTTTCTAAATCTGTACACTAAGTCACCGTAAAATTCAGGTTCCGATATACCTTGTTGCAGAAGTGTTTTCAGACTGACGCTATATTTTTCTAACAAGGCACTGTGTCTGCGATAAAATTTCGAAAATGCCTTACGAAGTTTGAAATAACGATAGCCCTGCCTAAGAAGTTTGGCAATGAGGGCTTTATTACGGTAGTTAAAGTCATTAAGATTTGAAGAAGCTCTGGCGAATCTTACACGTTGAGATATGTATAGTCCATATGAGGTAAGCCGGGGGACATCGCCATCCAGAAAAGGGAAATTGACTATATCAAAATCAAAATCGTCCCGTTTATCATAAATTTTGGTGGAAACTGTACCATTAGATATACATATATTCAAATCCAAAAAAGGTGCCTCGGTATCGGAAGAATTTGCTCTATTTAATTGGAGTTCTGTAGGGTATATCCGGTCCATCATTTGGTCAAAGTAAATATTGTCAATATTTAATAAATCCTGTCTAGTTAATACCTTGCCAGAATTATTAATCGACCAAAGAGAATGTATGGTCTGCATTAATAATAATGAAATGCGGGTGAATGAAAAGGGAACCTATATGCGAACCGAATATTTATATATTTCGGTATTAAGAGTAGCATCGGGACCCGGGGTGAAATTGGCCGACTGTTAAACTGCTTTAACCACCCTCGGAAGTTAATTATACTGACCGTTCTAGGGCGGTGGTCCTGGATTTGTTCTAACTCTTTGTACTGTTTTACCTATATGTGTTGTGATGCTAGCACTGTGGTTCAATAGATGCCTACTTTGCTTTCTGTTTTAATAATTGTGTTGTGATGCTAGAATTTTAGTCACTTTCAACAGCTGCCCATTTTGCTTTCTTTTTTACTAGTTGTGACTAAGAGTGGCATCGGGACCCAGGGTGAAGTTAATCGGCTGTAAAAGTACTTTAAACCCCCGGCGGTTTATTCTACTGACCGTTCTAAGGCGGTGTTTCCGGTGTTAGTCTTGCTCTTTGTTGCTTTGTGGTTTATTCTACGAGGCGATTTGTTTTAAGTCTTGCCTTGTGCTATTTTGTTCCTGTGTTTTTCAGTCCTTTTGGGAAGAGAGAGTTAATCTTAGTGCTTTTCATACGTTTGTTTGATTTCCACTTGTTTTGTTTTGTTTTGTCTGTATTCTCTTCCTCTTGGTGTCTGGTAAGGGCTGCGGCTTGTGATTGTGGCACTCCCTGGACCTCCTCTTACCTTTTTTGTAAGTGTTTGGAATAGTTTAATGGGAGTTTCATCACTAGACTTAGCGGAAACGCCATTCCTTTTAGCGTATATAAATACACCCAAAAGTAAAAAGAGATTTATTTTTGTTTTAAGGTAATAAAATACATTTTGTATGACTTTTTATTCACTCTCTCATCTGTTAATCAAATTACCCACATACTTACCATCTATATAGTGGTCATGTTTCTGACAGGAGCAATGCGAATTCCTCTGGATGTTTAGATTTTTACTTTTGTGTTAAAATCATTTGAATGGTTACAATAGTACATTTGGCTCCAATTTAACTTTCAACTTACCGATAGATCAGCCTCTTCTAAGAACCTAGCCGAGACTGAAATCAAAGCCTCTTCTGGCCATTCATGAAACCAGTCGATACTTGTACAGTTGGTCAGGGCAGGGAACTTTCGGCTGCGTACCCGTAGCGTTGCACCGACAGGGGAGAAACATAATACAACCTAAATTATTCCAAAGACAAAAAAGCTGTTAATGGCTATGTACCATATATGCTTTAATACAAAAACTGCTCTGACGGCTCTGAAATAACGTAAATCTAATTTATATATAAATATATAAAGACGGTCACAAAAGACTTTACTGTAACAGCGATCATTCTTCCAAGTTCAGTTTATTTATATTGACAACTTTGGTTTCATATTCAGTGCGACACTATCAGTAGAAGAGTTTTCTATTGCGTATTTTAATCCGCTTTTTGGATTTGCAGATTATTTGGGATGCACATTGCAAATGTTTTTAGACTGGTCAAATATTCAAGTTGTAATGTCTTTATAACAGACAAATTAACCAACGAAAATGAGTAGTTGTGGCGTAAAGGACCAGGTGTTAGGCAAAATAAGCTTTTACAACTATTACAGTAATTAAAAGCGTCAAAAGAAATGGCTCGACTTGCCTACCTTTAGGGTTCTCCGAACTCTATCGATAAAGAATGACCAACAATTGTCACGGCTATCCTCTATTCCATGACTTTTCACTTCATTTCTCACACCGCTGATGATATTCTCGAATTCATCATCCGCAAAAAGATCAGGAATTTCACCAGATGCTAAAAGATCATTTATCAACACAAGGAACTTTTCATCGGCAACTTGGGCGTCCGTCATAAGGAAGACAAGCCCTATATTTTTTAGACCAGCTTTCAGATAAAGGGCAGCAATTTCTGCTTTAAGGTCAGTAATGGAGTAGCCTTTCCTCAGCTGAATCTGAAAAACATCTAAGCTGCTAATTGATGCAGCCAGTCTTGACAAACTTTGTTTACCACTGCCACCAACACCAATCAATAAGGCATTGCCCCTTGGAGATTCCAGAATTCTGTTGATTCGACAGATATGATACATAGCATCCTCAAACAGGACCAAGTTCATAGCAGCATTCAGTTCATTATAATTGTCTAGAGCTTCTACAAGGATCTTATTCAGGCTTTCCCAGTTGTCCACTGGTAAGTATTTAGGATCACCAACACCCTGAGCAAAGTGACTGTAGATAAGAGGCTTCTGGTACAGAACAGATTCATCAAGATCCTGAAAAATATAAACTAAACAATGACGCACTATAATTGAGTTAAACATGATCTATCACACTGTCATAAGTGAACAATATAATGCCAATATGTCCCCTTTTTAAATATCTTTACAAAAATATCGAATCAAATATATCATTGTAGACTACACAAGTATGTAAATGTGCATAGCTAACAGCGATGTATGCCAAAGTATTCTTAGATTATAGAAAGTACTGGGGTATTTGTAGGGAATTTCTAAACGGTACGTCCTCTCTGTAAAAAGAAATAGTTTATATCTTACACATATTAATTTGTATATAAGATTGGCAATATGTTTATTTATATTTGAATATTTGTGTTGGTTAGCACGTCATGTATGTTTCGGCCTGCAGTATTATTGTGTTTATCATTTCAAAAGCATCAATAAAATATAAAGAATTCACAGTTATTCATGAAGATACCCAGAAAAAATAAAATATAAACAGTAGCAACAATATCGGAGCGCTGCTTTCAGAGGCATCGAAAGAAGAAGAGATACATTTTGGAGCGTTACCTCTGCTAAGCAACGTCTTTGTAATTATGAGAACAAATTCTAATCGGATAATGGTTTAAAAAAGTAATTTAGAGAGTATATTACCTCAAATGACTTTTTTATGATGTCTTTGGAAATTTTATCATATGATTCTATATCATCTTTATCCACAAGTTTATCCTTATACACACGTTCTGCCTCATGCATCCACAGACGAACCAAGTCTACTGGAGTTTTGGCGCAATCAGGAAGGGCAAATAGCACACCCTGGAAAATAACAAGTAATTATTCTTATAAATGGCAAGAACTAGATGTTATTTAAAACATCTTACACGCCATTATTTATTTCCCTGTTTGGACAAACTTTATAATTTGACGAGATATACAGGAAATGTACGTTAAAATTTAGAGGTATAAATAAACAAACCAACCTTAGGTATTGATTTACCTAAACACACACTTTTCTTGCGAAAACTTATTGAACAATGCTTTAGTGATCATCTGGATATTCAATGAAATAGTTTGATCTTATGCACCCAAACACAAAGCACAATGCGTCGTATCTCTGCCATTGTATCTGGTGCATGAAAATGGGTTTGATAAGCTGAATTTAATTTGAATGTGAACTAGTTTATCTTTATCTATTTTTCTTCTTGCATTGTTGATAAGCATATTTTAGTTCATAATGGTTTAATCATATCCGACTGCTGTGTTCAGTCAATTTTTTCAAGTGACATTTTGTGACACAACGTCTTTGGATTGTCTTGAAACTTGTACTTTATATTTTAACAAATGTGACTAGTAATTGATATGCATCTACAATCTTGAGTATAAAGCTCCAAATTAAAAAGAAATAAATGTGTATATACCTGGAATATGTTTGAAAGATCTCTCAGATTGAAAACATAGTGAAACTTGATGGCTGTTGGCAGGAAGGTGGCAGTAACCTTGCTGTGCATGGCAAGAGCTCCACTGATTAATGTGCTAGCATACTTTTGTACATTTCCAGCGAAGTGACTCATTACGAGGTGCTGAGACAATATATTAGTGTAAATAGTTGTCAGCGCTTCCTGGGTGGGGAAGTTGATGGCAAAGACACAGAAATGTCTCTAAAATGTAGAAAAGAGTAAAGATGTTTATAGACGATGACAAGTAGGTATGCGAACAAACAACAGTTATTTTCAGACCATTCATTTGGCTGCCTCAAACGTCAATGCTAAAATACTTTAGAAAGTAAAATCATAGATTAACAATCTATGTTTTTCGTGATAGAATGTTTTATTGCCTACTGGTCCATGATTGTAAATTTGTTTAATGACAAAAAAAAAAACAAAAAAAAAAAAAAACGCTTCATATCAATTGATTTTTGACAACATAAATCAAATTAAGACACTGTACTTATAAATATTATGTCTTTATCATTACTGGAAATATGATAAAGTACTAGATTTTTATTTGAGGTATGTCACGTTGAATCAAATCCTGACACAGAAATTAACAAATGATTTGAAAATAAAGAACACACTAAAGATAACAAAGTAACATACATGGTTTTTCTATGGATATGTGATAGAAAATACAGATTTATGCACATCACGAAAACATGTAGGGAAAGCATTTCATTCCATGTAAATGAACTTAAGGTTAAGATTTGTAAGAAACCAAATTTCCGAATCAGTATGTGCAACATTAGAGGTAGTATCTTGCGATTTTTCAACAGTTATATTCAGCAATGGTTAAGATTTGTAAGAAACCAAATTCCGAATCAGTATGTGCAACATAAGAGGTAGTATCTTGCGATTTTTCAACAGTTATATTCAGCAATATTTTAAATGAACAACCTAAGTGCCCATTAGACAGTGCTGATGCAGGTAGTCATCTCATTTTTTTGTTTTTTAGCATAAGGCTTTAGACTCTTTTCATGAAACTACCAAGACAGGAATCGTAACTGAGACTAAAACTAGTGTAGAAAGCAGTTGCTTTTTGCAGATTGAACCAGGAAAACCATAATAACCACCCCCATAAAACTAATATTAAAATTGATGAATTCGGGCTTAGGCCTCACCTGAAGTCTAGCATCAATGGTAAAACTACCAGCTGTTGGGTTCATACAGGCAACATATTGTGTGTTGTGAATGTCCTTCAGCGTAAGTTTCGTCCTGTCATACCAATGACAATGGTCAACATGCTGTCTCATGAACGTGTGCGGTTGCACCGTGAAGTACTTATCTACCTGTGATAATTAAATTAAATATTTCTATGCTAAACAAATTTTAATTCCGACAGCACTGGAATATTTCATAACAGCATCACAATTATTGTAGAACATGTATAACAAAAATAGTGACATAAGTTATGTGCACTTATAACATTATCTACATGATAAACAATAAAAAAGAACGTGCAAAAAAAAAAAAAAAATAAAAATAAAGATGCTCAAAACATCGATAGTTTGAAATAAAAGGCTGGTCTGCATAAAAACAAATCTGAACTGTTTTTCACAAAAATTGGGCGGTATTCTGTTAAATACACTAAAATAAACAGAAACATCAACTATGCAACATACTAATAAATATAGGAATATATAGTTTGGAAATGTATCAGTCTAGTGCCTTGAAACATCTCATAAAGATATATACCTCTGGCATGTTCAAATCATCTACAAAGTAGATAAGTTTCCTGGTTCCTGGTGGACCGAAGTTTCTGCCAGCTTTTTTCTCCAAAGGCTTCTCAAGGACTCTTTGTAGCATGGCTGAGGTTGTGTAGAAGTTAAATGGTACATTGGCTACCATGTAATCATCAGAAAGCCCCGTCAACTTGTCATTCATCAATACAGTTTTGCCTGTACCAGCATTTCCAACCAACATCACAGGACGCTTACGCTCAATCAAAACGTCCAAGAACCATTTCACACGCGTTGTTTCTGCTGTATGCACTAAGGCAGCCTGTTATAATGTATAATGGAGTATAATTTCATACAAATAAGGAAATATAATCATATTTTACTTTAGTGTGTTGCCCTAACTAAGTAGTAAAGACGTCCATGAGGTGCCACTAACACAGAACACAGCCAACCTGTGGCATCAAAATGAAGAGTAAATAAAATATAGCAGACAGTGAGCAAAGCTCACATACCTCCGGTCATAGCTATCAGAGGTATGGTGAACTAATTATATATATACAAATTTCCCTTACTATTGCATAGGAGAGATGGGCAAAAGAAAAATAAATCTCAGCATCTTGGTTTTCTCTTACACAACATACTTCACCACTGTCAGGGTTTATACAAAATTTGAAGACTCTGGCTCTAATAGGAGGTAAAACATCCGATTGATTTTTATGAGAAACAAAGAAAAATGGACAAATCTAGAGAATGATAAACATGAGGATGCTCAGTCTCTCTTAAACAATAAAACAACCCATATCCAATGTTTGTACTATATTTCATGTACTATATTTCAAAATCTTAGGTGCAGTAGTACCTGAGAAATCTTTGGCAAAAATGTATTGGAGAAAACGAAAAATGGACAAATAATGGGAGTGATAAACGTGAAGACGCTGATTCTGTCTTACACGATACAAGTAGTTGTAACCAATGTGCGTGCTAAATTTTAAAATCATAGGCGCAGTAGTTTCTGAGAAATCTTTTATACGGAGTGAGATTTGGAAAAAAAAGAAAAAAAAGAGGCAAAACAAATTTTAGCATCGTTGTTTTCTTTTACACAATATACTTCAACCCTCAGTAGGCGTATACAAAATTGAAGACTTTGACTCATAGATGCTGAGATATCTGTGAGGAAAATTTTTATTGGAGAAAAAGAAAAATGTAGAAATAAAGTGAATGATAAGCATGTGTGTGCTGATTCTCTCTTATACGATACAACAAGTCATAGCCAAAATTTGTACATAATTTCAAAATCCTAGTTGCAGTAGTTCTTGAGAAATCTTTGACGAAAAAAAGTTAACACACACACACAACACACACACACACACACACACACACACACACACACACACATTGTTACGGATAAGACAAAAACTATATACCTCCTTATACTTCGTATGCCGGGGATATAACTATAACGGATAGCTAATCCTGCAAACAACAATTAAAAAAAAAACAAAAAAAAACACACACACACAAAACACACACACACACACACACACACACACACAGTCAACCAGCTACCACTTTCCCAGTGAGGTGCTCAGATGGGACCCAACAAACAGGATACAAAAACTAAACAAATTTAAACCCTAGCAGCAAAAAGGCACAATAAACAAAACAAAATACGAACCACCATTTTACTTTAGTGACATATTAAACAGATTCTTGCGACGTTTTCCAAAAGCCTTAAATGAATTGAAACCATTCTTGTAAGCAACGGTATGTCCCATAACTCCTCTAAATGAAAGTCTAAATGCCCTTATTCAGTGTTAAATGATCGTTACTTTGTATAATATATGTGACTATATTCCTTTTAGAATACTTTTAAAACAACCTTTAGAATCTTATTGCCTTCAGAATCTATTCATCGATTCAAAATACAAGTACTTTTATCAAACTTCTACGGTTATTCGCTCCCGTCCGTTGATTCAAGCAGGACAGCAGGAAATAATGTGCCCAAATACTGGTTAATCGCTTAGGGGACTTAGCCTGCCCAGAAAAATTGGGTAGTTAAACTGACGACTCGACATGACCCTAATGGGTTTATTGGGTCGTACAACCTCCTTAATAAATAAACTATACTGAAACGTCAGTCAACTAACACGGTTCTAGAAAAAATGACCGTTATCAAGTATGCAAAAGGATCATACTTGCGTATCCACAAAAAGCTTGTGACGTTGCTTGGGACTGAACATCAGTCAGTAGTTGTTTCTACTATATAAACCTTTCCATTGTTAGATTAAACAACATGAGTAAAATAGGCTTAAGCGTTTGTCTCTAAGATATTTTATCATTTGCATTTGTAGTATTTGGCTCTACTAAAGTTGTCGATTTTTAGTAGAAAAAATCTAAAAATTTGATTTAGGAAACAAAAAGCACTCAAAAGAACGAAAATTTTAGGCTCGGTTTTATTAAGTTTCATCATAGACACCAATATAGTTTGTGAAGCTTCATACGCCCCGAGCAACGGCTGAAGCGGTATTCGATATTCTAAGTTATCAAGAATGGGCTTAGGTATGGTCTTCCTTAATCTTTTCCTTTAATATTAAAACGTATTATATATGCTAAAACTTCAAATAAGTTCTGATATTAGTTTAAATTGATGTCCATTGCGCCGATACGAGGAGTCTCAGTGAAACCGAAACTCACAGTTTTGTTCGAAGAAAAAACTTTATTGATGTCATATAAATTTAATTTCTCAGAATTTACTTCTACACGGGAGGAGGCTTAATCAAATCCAGGTTTACCTGAAGAGGCATGTCTGGGTCCAGTTCGAACTTTTGTACCATTTTGTTCCAGGGCTCAAACTTGTGGGTTTCCGGATCAATGTAATAATCAAATACTGTGCCCTGGGCAGGAAACTTGATTGTCTTAAACTCTGTTACCCACCATTTTGTAAACTCTACTCGGTAGTCAACCAACTGAAATGAAGGAACAGAGTTTATCCATTTAACACCAGTATCTTCTTTCATTTTTCTTGGATATTTATCTTTTTTTTTCATTTATCATAATTCTGAACGAACAAACAATCGTTTTGTGTAATAACAACAGTTTAACATTTAAGTATCTAAAATTCCTACTGTCCATATAATAAAAATAGTTCTATTGTGTTTCATTATGCTTACTTTCATCATAAAATTTTTAAGTAGCTATGTTTATACACAATTTAATACATCGTTTTCAAAGCAACACTTCTTTGCATGTAAGAGGATAAATAGTTTACTTTATTTAAAGGGAAACGCAAAATAAGTTGTAAGTATACCTTGGAGTAAAGCGCTTAAAAAGCCATTTATTTTGATGCAAGACTTTTTGAAATCGGCCTAACCGTAAGGAAGTTATGGTGGTTTGAATATATTTAAAATGGGTGTCATGGATGCCACCATATTGTAGGTTTTGTGACGTCACACAGCCCAAATTAAATATGCAAAACCAAATTATAAAGGGTTTTGAAGAATAATTTTGCTACAATTTTTTTATAATCTTTTAATTGTAGTTACAAGCAATCATTTCTCCCAAAATAAAACAATTTTATGAGAATAACTACCTTTATGAAACGAATTCTATTTTTTACGAAACCTCATTAAATATTCAAAATGGCGGCGACCATACCACCAATATTAAAATATTCAATTGTCTGTAACTTACTTAATTTTCCACCGATTTTGTTCAAATTTGTGTCAAAAGTTATTGTTTGTAAAGTTCTTTACTTTAGAGCACAATACATTTTAAGGTTGCGTTCCCCTTTAAATATGCGTTTATTTACTATATGCGAGATGTGTGTATACATTGTTTAAAGCGTGAGAATCGTTGTTGTTTTAAAACATTTAGTAAATCATATAAATTTTTCAGCTTAGTGCTTTTCGTACGTTTGTTCGTTTTTCGCTTGTTTGGTTTTGTCTGTTTCCTCTTCCTCTTCCTCATAGTGTCTGGGAAATGCTGCGGCTTGTGATTGTGGCACTCCCTCGACTTTTCTCTTCCCTTTATTAAGTATTTATTTCCTTATCACATATTATAATAATGAATCTGAGGTCAACCTCTCAAAATCCATACATGGACCCCCAAAAAAGGGGTGTAATCTGGCGTCCATGGAAAGTAAGCATTACTTGGTAAGTACTTTTCGCAATATATAGTTTTAGGTAATACCTGATCTTGGAAAGTACAGCCACCAAATGCCCAGACAGTGGCAAACACAAAGTACAATTCATATAACTCCTTGGGACAGTCAGGTGGTGTATTTGCAGGTATCAAAAGACACTCTAACAGGAAACATAACATCTGTATATGACTGATCTCTACGATTGGAGTGATTTTCTTGAACCTGTGTTTCATTGTCTCAAGACAAATCGGTACGTATTTGTCAAACAGAATCAGCAAGTTAGCTCTCTCCGACTGAACCTCTCTGGTGTCAATCCAGCTTTGAACGTATCTTGACAAAGAAAAAATATATATATGCATTGTGCATGCAGTAAAAAGCATGTATTTTACCTAGTGGTCATTCAACACATTTGCTATTTGACAGATTACTAATGAAACTAATGTTCCGTTAAATACTTTTTGTCACAGGTCTGATACCAAAGGTCATTCCTCTTTCCTAATTTCTCTGTGCAGATAAAGCTATTTTAGATCCAACGAGTATATGATAAATGAGAAATGGGTAAGCATTTGCATTTGAAATACTTATATACGTATAAACAATTAGATGGAATAAACATTATGTTGCACTTTGCAATGAAGTGGTTCTAAAAGGCTAGATGACACGTATCTTTACTATATTGAACTCCTGCCTTTCTACACTTTGTAGCTGATGAAAAACACTATTTAAATAAATTGAGAAATCATATTGAATGGTATAATGTGACACTTTTTCCGAATAACTTAACGATTAACTCCACATTATAAATCATCTTAGGTAAAGCAAAATAAACGGTAAATCATCACTTAATATAAACAACATATAAAAATAAGAATACAGATACAAGTAAAGTTTAGATGCAACAAAGAGGAATACGGACTGTCGCACACTTACGGATTCCATCCTAAATCAGCAGGATTAATGAACAGAATACCAGCCCTTGAAACTGTGGCTGGGGTGGCTGTCTTTAAATGACTTATCTCAAACAACAGTCTCATGGATGGTGTAAGGGGGATTCTTTCATTGCTGGCCAGTGTTAACACCTTGTTGTCGTCCATCACAGTATTCAGAGATTCAATCCACATAGGATCGATATCACCATCCAAAACAATCCACTTAGGTCCATCTCCGGACATGTTTGCTAGATCTCTCATGATTACAGAGAACAAACCTGAATAGAAAACGATTAACGACAGATGTGCTTATTGAATTTATGAAGAGACAGATATGCTGTGAATATTTAGAACATTTCAGTATTAGCTTTGCACATACACGATGCTTAAAGTGCCTTGAAGGCATTTAATATGTAAATATTGCAAACATTTAGCTGGAATATGATAAACTATTACATTAACTATAATGTTATCTATATATGCACTATGCATGTAGAGTGGAACAGTATTGCCTTCCTGTTAGTTATGACAGGAATCTTTATGAATATGTGATTATGATTTTGTTTTTGTTTGTCTTTACTGGGGTCTCAGTATATACGAACATGGAGAGTAAATTGTTCCACAGACTAAACATTCTTATGAGCAACATTAATATAAACATAATTAAATGCCATCTTTCCACTCTTGTAAGCTGAGCTTAAATTCTGATTTATTCACATACCATCTTTCCATTCTCTCGTAGCAGGGTTGATGATACCGAACAATTCATCATTGGTAACAGCTTTTGGATCAAGGTCTATAGCCTGTGGTTTACGTCCCTGATTCCTATAAGTCCTGTTGAGAGTATTCCAGACTTTGCTCTTTCCGGCACCTGCCCCACCCAGCAAGAAGACTGAATGACGCACATCAAACAACTCTTGTAGTTGCACAACCTAAAACGAGATATTAATATGGTTGCTAGTTTGGGATATCTTTTGCAGGGCTGTTGACACAAGCAGGCAGTTTTCAGTCTGCCGATACAAGTTAATGGATGTAGGCCTTTTTATTTGATCTACCAGATTCGTCGTTTTGGTATTGGTCTGTTGTTACAAAATTGTGTAGATGAAGGCCAGAAAGACTGTGTTTGACCGAGGAGTTTCAGATCTGTTGACATGGGCTAGCTCATGCACACTATTGATATGAATTATCCCTATCTGTTTGTTGATATAGGCCAGAGCTCTTACAGTACTGTTGACGTTTGATACCTGTTGCATGTTGTTGATACCAGCTAGCTGCTTCAGCAAGCTGTTGTAGGGCTGTTATATAAGCTGACTGTTGCTACGCTGATGGTATGGGCAACGTGTTACAGGCCTGTTTATAAAGGTCACCTGTTGATACGCGCTCGCTATTGCAGGGATGTTAAAACGAGGTACCTATTGCAAGGTTGCTCATATATTATGCACTAGCTGATGTAGGAGTGTTGACGAATGCTAAGTTTTGCAAGCAACGTATATGTGCAAAGTAGTGGTTGGAGGGCTTCTGATATGGGCTAGTCGTAGATAGAACTGTTGTAAGATATTATATGAGCTACCTACCTATTGTACGGAATAGCTGTTATTGGCTTGTGGAAAAATGCTAGCTATTGTTGAAATAGTATTATTAAGAACTTGCTGCACACTTATTGATACGGGCGTGCTAGTACAGAACTTTTGATTTACTCCTCTTGCCTAGATTGTGGGTGTGCAGAGGTGTTGAATTGAGTTTGTATTTAAAGAACGATATGGTTATGTGCATGAGAATGCCACAATTATAAAACACAACTGTCCTAAAGCACCAGATAAGGGTTTATGAGGGTCACGGATGAAGACTTATAGGCCGAAACTAGTTTGTCTGACAAAGGAAACTGAAACTATTCAGTTATTTTCATTTCTGTGTTAGTATGCATTGTTCTCAAGGGTAATCTGTTTTATACATCTTCACTACAGCTGATGTTAGCGCTGTGAGATGGCCGTAAAGCGCCTCGACGTATCTTATTATAGTAAACGTTATATTTTATGGTCTTTTGTAATCACTGAGTTCATTCCGAGAGTTCTTAAAATTTGATGAGGGATAGCGAATAATACATTCGCATTAAAGGAATCCGTTGTAAAAAGGTATATCCGTTATATATTAAGAATGCAAACATAGCAGACTCGATCTAATGTGCCGAAACAAATGAAACCCTATTGAGAAAAACTAGCATGTCAGGTCCCGTACCTTCGACACGTCAGCTATTTTCATTTATGTGTGTGTGTCAATTGCTCTCAAGGATAATATTTTTTAGATTGCTTATCTTCACTACAGCTGGTGTCCAGAAAATAAAAAAGCTACAATCACAGAACATAGTAAAAAAGGTAAGAGAAAAGTCCAGAGAGTGCCACAATCACAAACCGAGCCCTTCCCAGACCCCATGAGAAAGAGGAAACCGACAAATTTAAACAAGCACAAACCAAACAAACGTAAGCACTAAGATTAGCTCTCTCTTCCCCAAGCGAGGTAATCGCAATACTAAAAGGACTGAAAAACACAAGAACAAAATGACACACGGAAAGGCATACAACAAATCGCCTCGTAGAATAAACCACAAAGCAACAAAGAGTAAGACTAACACCGGGACCACCGCCTTAGAACGGTCCGACGTTTCCCCGTACTTCATTATAGCGTAGCATATAATTTCTGGCTTTCTGAAATCACTGAACCCATTACAGGGTTTGTAAAAAAATATAAAGGCCACTTATGGGACCTAATTGGACCTAAACTAATTTGCCTTGTCCAGGAAAATGAAAATTTTCAATATTTTTATTTCTGTATGCGTTTGTTTATTGTTTTCAATGATTATTCCTTTCACAATTATTTTACACTATAGCTTGTGTTAGTGCCTTGTGGCGACCATAAACATCGCCTCGTACTTCACTTAAATGTTATTTATACTGTCTGGTGATTTGAAAGCACCAAGCCCATTTGGGAATTTTCAAAACAATATTTGAGACATATATTCTCCAAAACTAGTTAGACTGCTACAGGAATCCTCTTCCTTTTAGTTATTTTTTTTATATCCGTATGAATCTGTATATCTATTCCTTTTAGAATCTCTTTTTCATTATTATAGTTTGTTTAAGTGCACAGTGGCAGTGGCTGCCGATGAGGTTTACTAGCCGAACTTAGCTAGTCTAGTAAAAAAGCACTTTGGTATTTCAGCTATGTTTTCGTTTCTGTCTGTATGTTGATTAGTTTTAGACTGTATTTAATGAGATGTAATGACATTATAAAGTTCATTTCGGATATAGAATCATCTAGATATGGCCTCATTAGAAGCATCTTGATAAGACAAGTATATTTAAAATCTAAATAATATGGTCTAGGTTTGTAAAAATAAAAAACGTATTAGATCTTGATCCTTTTAAACGAAACATACCTTCAAAATAAAGTTGTCTTCTGGTTGTAGTTTCTGATCAAGTGTGGCCTGTTTGATTTCTTTTTCAAAGTCCAAGTCTCTCTTCCTGGGTACATCGAGAGCTGGGAACAGATCACCAATAAGACCCATGATGATAGGTACATCATCTGTTACAATCTTTGGTAGGTTGAAATCTCTAAGAGCTCTCATCAACACCTGAAGAAAAGAAAAAAAGACGGTATTGTATCAGTATGTCACCGCTAGTAGCTTATAAGCAGCGAGGACATCGACTACCTAGAAGCCAGCATGAACTGTCAAGAATGACAACAGTCATTTTCTCAATAAAACATAAACCTAAGTGCGAATGGCCTAGCTGCCATAGACGTTACTAGATGTGAAACAGCATGACTTGATGCGACTTTTTACACTGCAGTTGTAATGTCACAAAGTCTAAACATATTTAAATGAGTTTTATGTAGGCTTGCTAAGTTCAACATAACACAACATAGAGCAGTTAGAACAGTGAATTACAATGCACGGCATTGCACAAACCTTCAAGGCATGTGTGGAGCAATTTAATCTTTAAAGAGCCTACTAAGTTGCAATAGTGTAATATGAAAATTTTAGCCCACCCTCACGCCCACGCCCACCCCCAAATATATACTAACTGTGCAAACTTTTCTTTACAAGTATTTAGCAATACCATATGCAGATTTGCAGATCATGTCAAAGACGTCCACCAAATTTGAAAATCTGGACGAAGGCGCTAGTACGAATAGTAACCACCAGGAACAGACGGGTCCTGAACATCTGAACTAACATGGAATTATACTAAACCATGTCCTAGAGATGTGGTTGCACCAGACTTGCATTTCGTTTGACCTTTTATCACAGATTTTAATCAGATTCATAAATGTATATTTTGGTGGATATTTGTGCTAAATTATTTGAAAGTCGTACAAGTCCTGAAAAAGTTAAAAAGCGGATATAAACATCACCTAAAATATAATAAAATGACAACACAAAACAGAAATTGTGGAAAACAGAACAAAAATAACACAGACAACAGAGGAACGGCAATAGACATAGCGCACGCGAATGGCTGACAATAACTTTATTATGGCGTGTGTTTTGGAGGGGCTTAATAAAATCGAGACTCCCATTTTCTAATCTGTAGTGCTTTGTTTCCAAAGGCAACCTTTTTGACGTTTAAAACAGTCTTCTTGCTTAGCGGTTGACCCAATCTCTTTGCTTTGCTTACCTCTTAAACTGCATGTCGGTTGGCCGGGGTTCAGACCCTATGATGACCTCGACTTAGAAGCTATTCATTTATATGGTCTGGACCGGAACATTTTACATATATGTTTCTTTTTCGCCCACCGGGGATCAACTGGCTGCTTTCTTCTGCTGTAGTATTACAGTGGTGTTGTTTGACATCCCAGGATCTCCAATTGTCTTAATGCGGTGTGTCTGTCAAGTCTGTGATTTATTTATTGCCCGTAATGATTCAACGATGAGTTAGAAGGCCTCCACGCGGACCGAAAAAAAATATATTTTTACCCCTATGGAAGCTGAGGACGAAGGTTGGGATCCCATAAAGCTAGCTTAAATCACAATAAGTTATTATTGACCGTTCCAAGGCGATACTTTTATTGTGGTACTTTTTGTTTAATGTTTCACTTACAAATGTTTTTCTTTTATTAATATGTTAATTTAAGATATATTCATTAAAGTTTGTGTATCAGAGTTGCCAACTTTTTCGGAAAGGGTAGCCAACTCTGCTTGCCATCTGTTCTTTTTTGTGACTGTTTGATGTTGAGAACTTGATATGGATCTGATTGTATCAGTTCCTGAGTTCATTTATTTACTTTAAACCTGGTTTAACGGATATTTAACTTCGCTCTTAATCATGATAGAGTTTCCAGCAGCATATAACTGTTCGGTCCGCGTAGGCGTTTCCCAATTAATCAGTGAATTGACACAGAGAAAAAAAAAGACATAAATCATTTTACAACACATTGATGAAAGCAAAGATGAGGGCTTGACAACCGAATGTCAGAGCTAAAGAAGACCACCAGTAGAACCATGGTGAGCCCGATCAAGTTTCTCGTTTCTAGTACAGTAAGATAATCTCAGTTTAAATAATTAACAACATGCTGCGCAAATAAATAACAATCATTTTACAATATTATGACTAGAGGAGGCTCGAACACACTAAATACTTGACAAGACTGTAGACGGTATTGACATCGAATTCTGTTTAAGCCCCGACAAAACGCAATGTCATCCTTTACGAATTCTATTTAACTTCGTTGAAAGTTGTGTTAAGTGCCGTGAGGCGACTGTGAAAATCTCCCCCTATTTCCTCATAGTTTTGACTATCTTCAGATCAATGAGCTCAATCTAAAATCTTGGAAAATCGAGTTTCATTTAAGCCGTATACAGCCTTGTAAACCACATTACTGCTACAGGAAGAGTCTCAATGAAATTTAGACTCTGATTTTCGTTCTGTTATATGTTTCTCGTTTTCAAAGACAAATATTATAGATCTTGTTTAACAACCATCCTCTTAATTTGTAAAATAAGTTACTATAGAGGTCTAGTTCCGAAAGGCCTTGTTGAAGCTTTTTCAACCCAACGCTATATTTAGTAGCAATGGTATGAATTATGTTGAGTATTAGCTATCTTGCCTATTAGTCTAGCATATTTGTTTGATCATCATTCGAACGTTTTTTGCCACATAAAACTACAACATTATGTCGTAATATCTGTAGTTAAACCAGCTATTGAAGGAATTATGTTTATCCTAAGTATTTGGACAGACCAGCCTGAGCAAACATTCTAGACACAGATCAAACGACGCAGAATACAGCGTCTTGATAAGGGTCTACACTGCTCGCCGACTATACAGCATATTAATTCAAAGGTACAGCGGGACTTAAACGAACAGTCGCCTTTCCACAACAGCAAAATCCTTTTAAATAGCCACTTTTTTGACGTTCCAGTGGCGTTTTACTGTATATTTAATCTCTCTAAAATTACCACCTCCCTACACCAACCAGTTTTATTTGTTTCCAAGGGTGACAAATGAAGTGAGGTTATACTGCACATTACTAAGGTCTAAAAAGACAGTAATATTTTAGATATATAGTAAAATGTCCGAATATTTAGGGTACGTAGGTAATCTATATAAGTACAAATAAGTCGCAACGTGAGAAAACATACTCGTACCTCAGCACATGTGCACCCAAGGGCATCTCAAATCTGCCTGCACATTAACTCAGTCTAACAGTCTCTGTTGTCCGCATGAGGAACATTTGCATCACTGACTATCCAAA
The DNA here is from genome assembly GCA_964016985.1 of Anodontia alba. NCBI lineage: Eukaryota > Metazoa > Mollusca > Bivalvia > Lucinida > Lucinidae > Anodontia > Anodontia alba. Next base: position 25,965,958 of record OZ024822.1, on the reverse strand, counting down.
ATATGCCCAGTACAGATTATAGTCATACTGCGCGAATGCTCAGTCTAACCGGAATCTTCGCTGGGCGCATATGTCCGAAAGAACTATTTCTGGCGTTGCGGCTGTAATATGGACTACAGTTCCTTAGCTGTACCATATCAACTATTTAACAGCTAAAGATGCGCAGATAGCACATACCTGATCTTCAGGCCTGTCTGGATCTCCACGTTTGAGGGCACCAGCCACTACTAACACAGACTTGATAGCTCTCAGTCCCCAGTCATAGTGGTCTTGTTTTGATAGCAGTTCCTTGCACAAGCTGTAAAGGGTCAAGAATTTTCTCGCCAGCAGGCGAGCTTCGATGAAACCCTCGGCTACCAACATGATTTCACATATCAGTTCAAAGTCAGGCACCACCATAGCACACGGTCTAAAAATCAAATGTACTTTTCAAAATTTACTTTCTTTACGTGTACTTTTCAAAATTTACTTTCTTTACGTGAAAAAGGCACAGCCAAAGAGTACATGTAGTACTAATTACACTTGTGCCATTAACGAGTTATGGATCGTTTTTTAAGTAAACGTAAAACAATATACTTCAGCATTATATATGTATTAGTTCATGATGCAAAGCAGGTATATTGACAGATGCTGGATAAACCTGTAATATGACAAAATAATGAAAATAGCTTGCATATAAGTCTATATTTATTCTTTATAAGTTTAACACTGCAAAGGCACCTCCCATGCAATTACAAAGTTGTGGCTACTCCCACTGACAATGGTACTAAAGATGCCCTATTTAACCTTATGCGGGAAAATGGCATCTTGTTTCAAACTTGATGTAGGTACTATAAGGGTCAAACTTGTCATTATAATGTTTTTTTTTTACTTCAGCTCTATTTCAATAACAGAGTTGCCACCTTTTTAGAAAGGGTTGCTAACTCTGCTTGCCATATATCTTTTTGATCTTGAAAACTAGCTCTGATTGTATCAGTTCCTTAGTTCACTTATTTATTTTGATACCTCTTGTAATAATGCCTTGATACGTAGAACGATAAAACCCTGTTGGCCGAAACCAGTTAGTATGTCTAAACATCAAGAGAAACTGTTGATTTCAACTTTCTGACCACATTCATTGCTCTTAAAAGTCATCCTTTTAGAACTTATTTGATTTAACATCAACTATGTGGTAGTCATAAAAAGTCCCTCCCCAATAGTACAGAACAACAAGAAATGTCACAATTTTAGAACATAACCTACAACGACATTAAGAGGAAGAGCAAATAAGCAACGGCGAACAGCACCTAAGCTACAAAAGCAAATCAACTAAAAAAAGGTAAGAGAAAAGTCAAGAGAAAAGTCCAGGAAGTGCCACAATCACAAACCGCAGCCCTTCCCAGACCCCAAGAGGAAGAGGAAACCGACAAATCCAAACAGGCACAAACCGAACAAACGTACGAAAAGCACTAAGATTTGCTCTCTCTTCCCCAAGCGAGGTAATCGCAATACTAAAAGGACTAAAAACACAAGAACAAAATGACACACGGAAAGACATACAACAAATCGCCTCGTAGAATAAACCACAAAGCAACAAAGAGTAAGACTAACACCGGGACCACCGCCTTAGAACTTTCTCTTCCTTATTGAGGTAATCACGATGTCACTCAGGATCCACCAAACTAAACAACAAGATATTTAACAGAACAAAACACAAAAGATGTTTTCACAAATCCCTACAAAGAAAGAACACTACAAGAACCTTCGCCCTTAAATAATCAGTAGCAAAAATATCAAGGAGTTCAAAGCCATTTACTGGCACCAACACTTCACCCTAGGCTCAAATGCTATCCACAGTATATGCAAAACAAATGAAACACAGGTAGAAAGAAACATACTAAAAGGACTGAAAAACACAAGCACAAAATGATACACGGAGAGACATACAACAAATCGCCTTGTAGAATAAACCCCAAAGCAACAAAGAGTAAGACTAACACCGGGACCACCGCCTTAGAACGGTCAGTAGAGTAAACCAATGTTCAAACGAGAAGGAACTGCAACAGAATGCCACATTACCACTTTGCTAAATGCAGCCCCTTACCACAAGTTCAATTTCAGGCTGAAACACTTTCTCTCGACCTAACAACACTAATCTACTTAGACGATTCATCTCGTGTAGATGATGTTACCCTCATCCGAACATCGTATTACAATGGTAAAGTTTATTCCGTATTCCTTCGAAATTTCTAGAAATGTTTGAGGGATCTGCTATTAATAGGGTTTTTGAATTGATTTAAATTCCTTTTGGTTTAAGTTAGTCTGAATGAAAACAATGAACGCGTCCGGTTTCTTTTTGATTAATCCTCGTGTAATATAGTCATTTTCTCTCGACATAAAAACACTAATCTATTTATGCGATTGATCTTGTATAGGTGATGTTACCCTCATCCGAACATCGTATTACAAAGGTAAAGTTTATTCCGTATTACTTCGAAATTTCTAGAAACTGTTTAAGGATCTGCTATTAATAGGGTTTTTGTATTGATTTAAATTCATTTTGATTTAAGTTAGTCCGAATGAAAACAATGAACGCGTCCGGTTCCTTTTTGATTAAACCTCGTGTGATATAGTTTACCGTTTAAAGACACTTTTCAAACTAATCTCAGTTACAAACGGAATGTCTTCTTTTGTAAAGAGCAAAACAACGTAGTTACAAAGTAACGGTTTACCTGAAAAGGGCTTTCAAGTTTTCTGGTAGCTCAGTTCTTCCGGCATAACCAGGGTTCATTGTGATGAAGATACCAACAGTGCTCCTAAGAACAATATTCTCACCCAGGAAGTCAAACATTGTCTTCTTTGTCTTAATGGCATCCTGAATACATTTCACTTGCACGGCAACTACAGACAGCACCTCGACAGCTATACGATTGAACTCGTCAAAACATCCCCAAGCACCCGACTGAGCCAGTCCTTTGTAGATATTTCCAATAGACTGAAACAGAGAAATATAAAATAAAATAAAATGCATTTTTCTTGATCCATATTTGGTAATAAATCATATTAAACCTGTAAAAAGACATCAACATTTCAGGTTTAGCCTACAGTATGTGTTTATTTGAATATCCTATGATATTTTTATTACAATCGAATAAATATGTTCTGAATATTTGCAAACTTGATTTAGTAAGGTGGTCATGTCTATATGATTAGAGTCTTATAGGTGGAGTATCTTATATACAATAAATACATATTCCTGATATTATGTTCTGTGCAGCACGAATTGCACTATTGCTATAAAAACAACGCATATGTCTGTAAAACACAAATACATCTAAGATATTTAACAAACTTTCATTTGATCCACGCTATCAGAAAACGTATTTTCGAACATGTGCACTCAGCTAAGATTCAAATCAGCTTGAGGATTCGCGCAGTCTAATCAGAATCTTCAAAGGGAAGCAAAGTTTCTTTATGCGGACAACGAAGACACTGATTAGACTGTGCGGATGCTCAGGCTGATCTGAAACTTCTTTGGGCGCACATGTCAGGAGGCACGTTTTCTTGATTTGCAGCCCATTCAAAAATCGTTAATGATAAACATAATACTATTATCATACCTTGTAATCCATCTGTTCAGAACAGTTGAACACGTAAACCATGATGCCAAGAGCTCTTCCCAAATCTTTCGTTGTCTCTGTCTTGCCTGTACCAGCAGGGCCAGCAGGGGCGCCACTCATGATCAAGTGGAGGGACTGGGTCAAAGTGATGTAACATCTAAAACCATATTAATACTTATTAGAAAATAAAGCAGTTTTGCTTTCCCTTTTGTTGTTCTGTTGCGCATGTGTTGTTTGTCATAGTTTGTTACATCTTCCTTTTAATATCATTGGTAGGATATTTTATGTCATTGTTGCACTTTCTGGACATCTTGTTTACTATATTAATGGACAAACTAATTTTTTCACTGGAAATTTAGTTGAGTAAGGAAGTCGATCTATATACTCGTATGATTTAGTCATTATCGACAAAGCAATAAAAACATAACATTTCAGAAAATAAAACAACATTTAGAGACGAAATCAAAACCGGTAGAAAAAAAATTTGAGGCGCGCCATGCAAAATTGTGTCTTCAAGCATATGCGAAAGTCCAGATACTATTGGATACTATGGGGTGTATCAATACAGAGCAAAGGCACAGATGAGACCTAGCCAATGCATAGGATAATGTAAATCCGCACATTTTCCGCATACTCAAAGGTACTTTTTCACTTGACGCGGCCAATAAAATTAGTGACAGTACTGGGCCAGCAGCACTAGGAGACATAAGAAAATCCTATATTATTTCAATTTGTAGAGACATATGTACGTGTTGCAAGAATAAACAAAACAATAAACATCACATGGGTCGCGTCAAGTGAAAGTGCTTTCCAGAATGCACAAAATACGCAGATTCAGACCATCCTGCGCAAAGTATCCATTGCTCTCCATTTATACATTTAGTAGTAGCCAATGATTCTGTTAGCGGCTGGTGAAGGCCCTGATCAGACTGCAAATGTGCAGGCTGATCTCGGCCTAAGCTGTCCACATATGCAAATCGCAAGGCGCAGCAGATATACTAAAGACACATGATCTTTTGAGCTCACTTATACACTAGTAAAATCTATAAAGGTCGTTGTCATCTGTGTATAAATAAAGCAGATTTTTGAATCAATTTATATAAAAAAAGAAAATTTAACATTTGAAAGAAACGACCTCTTAAAACTAACAGAAAGTGTAAATAATAATTAACTATAGATAGGGGTGTTTGTATAAAAACGTATTTTTTGTCAGGAGTAACAGTCTAACACAAGGGTTTGCATCTCGTTAAGCTACGTTTTATACCAGAAGAAAGATAACAGGAAATCATTAAATTGTTCAAGTAAAAAGACAAGTCAAATAGTTTTGCCAAGGACCATTAATGGTGATCTTAAAAGATTCTGGAGTATGTACTGCAACAAAATGTGTCTATAAACAGAGGCACGGTTCTTTATCACCAAATAAAATACTGTAATTGTATGCGGATAATGTTCGCGATTCTATAATTTTGGACGTTTTTACTGGTATTAACATTGCAGATTTGTAAATTGGTCTTAATATTTCTATACAAATATATGCTGACCACGAAATACGCGAACAGTCATACACCGCGAACATTTGTACAATTACAGTGGTGAAACGATTGGTAGGAACAAGTGAACAATTATAACAACATGGCTTACCTGTCAGTGAGAGGGGTAATGACAAGTCGCGCAGTGTTTCCAAGGTACTCGTGGGAATACCGGAACTGGGCATCACAAATATTGGCAAAGCAGTCCCTTTCGTTATCATCCCATCTATGTCGCAACTGTGACAGCCAGGCAAAAGCTTGTGAGTTATCTACCTTGGTAGTGATCAACTTTGTAACAACATCTCTTGCATGCACATCAATTGTACAGATTGTCATAATCTTCTGACGGTCACCTTTGGACAGTTTACCAATCAACATGCCGATCAGAGCATTTAACTGACTGACCTATCAGAAACGGAAATTTAGAATTATCATTTTTTATTATAAAAGATAAAACTTAAGAGGTAGAGGACCCATGTACAGCAAGTAAAACTGGTTACCGTTTTAAGGACGTTCCTCTATTGCAGGTATTTTATGTTTGTGCGCCGGTGTTTCATATGTGGCGTTTCTTTTGTCATAATTGGTTCCTCATCTCTCCGTCTTTTGGTGCTTCGGCAAAGCTGTGCTTCGTGATTGTGGAATTTCATGAACATCGTCACTTTTTTTTAAGAATAACAATTCTTACCCCCACTGCATTCGAAAAGCATCAGAACAAATATACTAATTCTTTTTGAACACTTAGAAAGAATATATTAAAGAGTAAACAGCGACTAAGAGAGAGAGAGAGAGAGAGAGAGAGAGAGAGAGAGAGAGAGAGAGAGAGGGAGAGAGAGAGAGAGAAATCTGTTACTTTCTGTCTTAGATTCTACGTGTATTACAATGAAATGTCGTGTACCATGCCCAAAGTATCATATTCTTGTCACCTACAGAGTCCCGTTGAAACAATACTTATTGAATTATTTTCGTCCATTTACGACAAGGTAGCCTTTCATCCAAAGTGTAAGTTGCTTAACATTCTGAAGCACTTTTATATTGGTTCCATATTGTTATATTGTTCTACAGCAATCCATGACATTCTTTAAGTAGGGTTAAAACGCCATTTCCCGCTTTTTTATCGTTATTTTTGTTCAGTGATTTTCAGTTACCGATAACAGTTTCACTTTTATAAATCCACTTCCAATAGGGCACGATAGCAATCGCTGTTTGTATACTACGGATGTCTTTATAAAATCTTCAAACCAGGAATATATTGTACAGGAACTTACTGTATGTACTTTTAACTAATTGTAAAATTATCATCATGCACAAAAAACACGCATGAGCAACCACTACTCACATTTACTTAGATTTATGCCTAAAATAACAAAGACAATCTAAGGGAGGAAATCTTGTGTTAACCAAGATAATATGTTGAAGTGACATATCATGTAGGAGACAAGTATATAAACGTTTGACACTTAAATTAAAACAAAAACATTCTGCAGCACTTAAACACATGACATGTTTAGTGATAGTAAAATGTACCTGTTTCTTGTTGTAATCTTTCAGAGCGTTTTCATAGCCTTCTTCCAGCCTTCCAAATGCAATATTGACTTCGGTAGTCCACCAGATTTGTGTTCCACATAGGGCTACCTGTGCTGGGAAATCAAACAACCACTGATCACGGGGCTTCTCATCGTATGACCCCACCGCCTCTGTCATCTCATGCCGCACTGTTGAACAATGCCGCTCCAAAAGACGCATCAGCCATACCTCAACCTAACATGACAAAAAGATCTAGTAGGTAATGCAATTTCCTTAGAAATAAATATTTTGCGATAGAGAGGAGTCAGAATATACAACAAGTATGTCGCCACTTTAACCCTTCTCTTGCTGAACACGACATGCCTTGTCTTAGCAAACAGTGTAGATCCAGATTAGTTGGCTTCCAGAAGCCAACTGATCTGGATCCGCACTTTTTGTCATTAAATATGTGAATTTCTATCAAAACCCCGAATCAAGATATCTGATTGGCTGGAAATTAGAAGTGGGCGCGGCACCTTAATTTATTCAGCAAGACATGGGTTAATAATGATTGGCTTTAAAAAACAAAAGTGAATGAGCAAATGTCCAGTAATTATCTTCAAGAAGTTAACATGTCATTCCAGTGTAATTAATGACCATCACAAGATCCAAGAACTAACGACATGTTATAAGCGTTTTTATTTTCTATAGAAGCTGTAAGTTTTAAAGATAATGTTGCTTCTGTCCTGCACACATGAGTTTCACAGTATATTAATCACAATAAAGTAAGTGCATCATAGATTGTATTCTGAAATAAAAGTAGCATTTTATATATTCTGAAAACAGTTGACGCTTTCCGAACCGGATATAATTTTTAGCTAGTATAGTTTTTCTACAGCAGATTATCTACAGCAATAATTTCAATAGTACATACTGATCTACTGGGCAAGGCTACAATTACGGAATACTGCTCTTCCAAGATATCGGGCAAGGTTTGAATGACATAACCACATCACCAAAACGTGACTCTTCTTCGAAAACAGAACGGATAAACGAGAAGAATCCGTGATGAAAAAAACAATTTGAAACGGTTAACAGCACGGTTGCTAGAGGTCGAGAGGGACTTAAAGTCAGCACGGCTTTTGGAGGTGGAAAGAGACTTACTAGCGCTAAAAATCCGCATTTACACTATTACAGCTCCAGCTACACATAATTATTCTGTCCATGCAAAGTTCACTATGTCACGTGAAACGGCCTGTTGTATTTGTCTGCTTCTGAACTACAACATTTTTATTTCGAGACGCATATTTGCGGACAAAAGAAAACCAAATACATATTGAGGTCTCAACTTTTACTTTTTTCTGACAATTCACTTATTACCCTAAACCTAGTGTTCTCCATACATTCTAGTATTCAACAATAAAAATTGTCGAATTTCTGTCCCCGAATAAGTCTGTGTACTGTCCGCAATTTTGTCGATAAAATGACTCAAAATATCTCCGTGTAACGTCTTGTTGATGAAACATCAAAACATTCATAAACACTATATCTACTTGAATGCTTTTTTTCGTAAAAAGAGTTTGTAAAATTTTGTTTACTTTACAATTCAACAAGCACAATTTATTGGTATGCAGGAGCACTAACATCCAAACTACTTTTTCCAGTACAGTTCTAGGCGATAATTAATGGAAAATCACAATCTGTTTTTCATTCAACTGCAATTTTGTTCGTTTTGTAGATTCAAAGATAATAAACACAGTGTTTACCTGTCCTCCTAAGTCACATTCCTGGTCCAAATCCACATATTCTCCATCTTTACTGTGCATCCCAAGAGCAACCTTTGTATCATTCTCCTTATCATCTTGTTTAAATTTCAGATGGGCCATACTGTCAAACAGCTTGGTCAAATGACGTGCAACCTGGAGACATACATAATATATGTGTCAATTGTAATCATGAAGGAGAGATAATAATGCTATCTTTCTATACTAAATTTTGTAGGATCTGTGTACTTCATCAATATGCAAGAAAGTTTCAATAATCCAGTCTGGATTAATATACATTTAAGTATTTTTTCTCAAAATCTTGGAATTGTGATGAAAAATATTTTTATTTATTAGTTCTATTTCTTTTTGTATTTCACTGGTTTACATATCTTTTTTTCTATAACAGTTCTCAAACAATGACAAATAAAAAACTTTCAACAAGTTAATCTTTGTTGTTGTTTTTTTTTTTTTTTTTTTTTTTTTTTGTTTTGGGGTGGTTTTTTTTGCCTAATTCCGCACATTTTGGCATTTGCCAAAATTACCTAGCTATGAATGAGTGTGGCCACCTTTAGATAAGGCTTTTCAATCAAATTTGATTCCATACTCAGATCTAGATACGAGTAGCAAATGACTAGTATTTGTTGCTTTGCAATTTACAGTCTCACTCTTGTCTTCAAGCACTAGAAATAAATAGAACTAGATTAGAACCCTATTGACACAACCCTCCAAATGCATTATCTTATGAAATATTACTAGCAGGCTGAAAAAGAACATATATGATGTAATCAATAATCAAACATTTAAAACCTTTTCGGAAAGTCACAGTGCATTATAGAAAATATAAAATGTGTAATAATTCACTTACCATGCTTGGATTGTTTCCGTTGGACAAAATGTCAAGCAAGTCAGCTGAAGAGACAAAGTAGAAACGTGGGAAGGCAAGTCGCTTAGTTTCCAGATACTCAGCCAGTGCCTTCTCACAAAGAGTCAGCTGATCTTGGAGAGCCTCCAAACGCTCAAACAGATTGGGAATATTAGTAGCCTCAACGACATTCTTTGTCTTCTCAACCTCAGACACAAGTTCCTGTAAGTAATGATGATCATTTTCAGTGCAATTACATTACTGATTACATAAGCTATATTTAATCTACTCTTGTTTAACACTTAGCATTTTGTGTAAAACTTCAACAGACAACATTTTAAAATATTGTTCTTATATTTTTTGTCAGAAAATAGGCTTTGACATATCATGCAAATTGTATTCTATGAAATATCAAAACCTATTTTCTAGGAACAATAAGAATAAAAGTATCAATTTGTCGTCTGCTGAATACGCCCAGAGAGTGATAAATTTTAATGTTTAACTGAGCGCAAAGTTGTTTGAAGTATTTTGATTTTGATGTTACGAAACTGACAATCCATCGTAAAATATACTAAAGTTGTACTACAAAAAAGGTAAGAAAAAAATGCAAGGAGGACCACAATCATAAACCGCAGCCCTTCCCAGACCCCCAAGAGGAAGAGGAAACCGACAAATCTAAACAAGCACAAACCGAACAAACGTTAAAAAAAGCACTAAAATTAGCTCTCTCTTCCCCAAGCGAGGTAATCGCAATATTAAAAAGACTGAAAAACACAAGAACAAAATAACACACGGAAAGACATACAACAAATCGCCTCGTAGAATAAACCACAAAGCAACAAAGAGTAAGACTAACTCCGGAACCACCGCCTTAGAACGGTCGGTAGAGCAAAACAAATCGAAGTGTAGAATTAGAAGGTATAAACTTGGATCAGGTTCACTAAAAATGTACCTACAATATTTTATTAAAATCCTTTTATTAGTAAAAGAGTACTGGATGTTTTTAACATTTCCATAATGTTGTAACAAAAAGATATAACTTCGAAATGTGCATAAAACACAGGAAGAGCGCCTTCTGAAAAACTCTTACTCTTGAAAAAGGAATCTATCAATTAATCAAAAGTAGAACACTCGATTTTACCGCTTACAACGGTGCTAGAAAGGTACATGCAAGCCATATTGCGTCATATGAAGGGACTTAGTAAAACACAGTCTGCCATTTTCCTTCTTTTGTGTGTTCTTTGTTTCCAAAAGCAACATTTTAGGGTTTTATTAAAGCAATGGAAGGGGAAGAATGACCGTAGAAATTATTTCGCGATCAATCTTCACGAAAGTTATGTGGTCGAGCTGGGATTCGAACGCGACTCCAGGATCTGGAGTCAGACAGGCTTGCAATTGTGCAAAAGAGCCCCGCACAAGGTATTTATGGATTGGTGCCCCTTTCAGACGGTCTTGTCCACATGAAATAGGCCTAGTTATGTTTTTAATTAGTTGAGGAGACGTTAACGTTGTTTTCACTAGTATTTCACTTCTGAAAGGACAGACGTGCAAACTGCGACAGACAATAAAGAACATGGCACAATTAGGGGACATAAGAAAAACAAATCGATAACAAAGTCAAAGGTTCTTGCATCATACATATATATTGGTTTACCTTAAAATCAGTGTCGATGCCGTCAAATCTCTTAGAGTCCTCCGGTAGTTGATTTCTGATATCCTCGGAACCAATAAATATACTCTCCAGATGAGACCAAGTTCTCTGAACTTCCATCCAAATTCCAATCACCTGATCAGCAGTAGATAATTTCTTTTGCCAAGTGGACACCTCTGCCAGGAAGTGAGCAATGTACTTTGAAGTCAACATGTTTTGGAGTTGTACCTGTAAGCAAAGGGAAGACGTATCGAGTTGTATGTTCATCACATTTCTAACAGTATTTAGATCGCAACATGAGAAAACATACTGTCTAACATATACGCCATATAAAAGACTTAAATCAGCCTGCATATCCGCGCAGTCTAATCAGTCTTCATTGTCTTCATGAAGCATTGCGTATTTGGCTAACAAAAATGTGCCCAGTGAAGTTCCTGACCAGAGTCCGAAGGTACTTTTTTCTGACGCTGTGGCTCATTTCTTTCTGCTCCATCAACACTGTCATTGACGACTGAAGCACAACAAATGCTAACGCTTAGCACTCTGAGTTAAACTTTCAGCAGGCGACATTTTGAAATATGTTGTTTTTTTTTTCAAGAAAGCAGGATTTCTTTTATTTGTGAGTAACAATAAGAAAATGTCATTAATTTGTCGTCTGCAGAATTAGCCCAGAGAGTGACAAAGGTTAAGGGAGAATTTGGCATTTATATTTACTGCCACTAGATGCGTATGTGCATCTGCAGCAGCTGACACTTTAGCTGTATGGACAGGTGATACTTATAGACGAGACAGCGTTATAATTAGACCTCTCTGGTTCATGTGAGAAAACCTTTAATCTCATATGTTTAAAATAAAAAATAAATGAATTATCAATTTTCATTTAATAGGCTGTAGTAATATCTTGTTATTTTACCTCCAATAATCACAATATGGTCGAGTAATTAAAAGCATTTTCAAAGTTTCTAGTAGTATTATGCGGTAGTACTTACAGCAAATTATCCTACTGTGACGCTTTAAGTTCCTATCTTTGTTATAACCTGAGAACCTGTCCAACACATAACAACTTAAGTCAGTTGCTCAGGTTTTAACAAAGATAGGAACTGAAAGCATCATAACAGGAGAATAATAAACACTCGAAACAACGGAATGAAATACACACTTACGCACAATCTGGACTCTGTATTTGATCTCTTACCTTATTTGTCCAGTAGATATCCAAACCCATCATTGCCACTAATATTAAAACATATTATTGTTTTTTTGGGTTTTTTTTGTTTTTTTTTTGTTTTTTTTTAACTTTTACCACTCTCTAAGCTAATTCAGCAGACGAATAATTGATGATATTTTGTTATTTTTCCCAGAAAACAGATTTGATATTTCATGCAAATTATCTCCATCGGAGACACTTTGCATGAAATGCCAAACCTTGTAGGAGACAATTTGTATGAAATGTCTAATCCTGTTTTCTGGGAAAATAAGAAATAAAAGATTTCAATACGTCGTCTGCTCAAAATTATACCCAGAGCCCAAGCCCAAGCATTAAAATCCTTTAACTTTTCGGCTATAATCACACTCCATACAGCATGTATTTTCTAGCAAGGCAATACCGGTTATGTTACATCAGATAGCACTTCAACTTTAACAGTAAAATCCCAACAAACCTGGTTATCTTCTAAAGTTTCAATGACTTCCTCACTAGTTTTCAACATTGTTATTTTTGTTCTTGGATGAGGTTCATGCTCAAACTCCATGGCAGCCCAGGTCACATCCAGTTCTTTTAGTACCTTTTCCATGCTCATTTCCTTCACCGCTTTATCTACAATGTTTCTTACTTCCTCCTCAAAGTTGTGAAGGTTTAGTGACAAAAGATCAGCCAGCGTCGTGCTTTCGTCCATCACAAATCGTACCTAGAAGACAAAATAATATTATGGGGATTTGGTACACATCACGAAAACATGCCTATATAATTTTGACCCCCTTAAACCCCACTTTTATATAGTAAAACTGGGGTTTACAGGGGTATACATTATTTTTCTGTTTCTGCTCAAAAACATAGATTGTAGGTACTCGTTAGAACCGCCTCCTTGAGGCGGTTCTAACGAGTACCCACAATCTATGTTTTGAGCAGAAATATGGAAAATATCGGAATTTTTTATCTGAAAATTTTCATTTTTCGGTGGCTAACTTTTCGGTACATTTGAATAGACATGTTTTCGTAATGATTTTCCACGTTTTACAAGGGAGACAACTAACCATGTTTTTGTTCGGACACATCGTGGTCCTGTTTGTGGTTTTCTTGTGGTTTGGCTTCAGATCGCCATTGCGCACTTTGCTTTCTTTCAACACAGCGATTATATATGTTTCACTGTGACGTTTCACAGATGAGGTAGAGGACAGAACATATATTTGTAATTTGGAGCTGCATCAGAGTTAAGGGTGAGGTTTCGGGCGAGTAAAACTGGTTTAAGTCCCCAGTATTTTTTTCTTACTGACCGTTCTAAGGCAATTCTTCTGTTGCAGATCTTCTCTCTTAGTGCATCTGTACTTTCATATGTGCCGTTTGTGTTGTCCTTTTTGTTCCTCATCTCTCTCATTTTGGTGCCTCAGGAGGATTGTGCTTCGTTAATGTGGCGTTTCTTCGGTATCTCTACTTATATTTTTCTCATATAATTTTAAAGTTTGCTTTCCTGTACACTGAAAGCAAACTATTCGCTTTTCAGAAGAAATGCAAAACATTCATGTTGAGATATTCACGCGGAACAATGTACTGAAAATATAAAACCGTGGGAAGGTTGACTATGAGTGCGTATGCACAAGCCTTTAGCATTTAGTACTTGAGCCGCAACGTCAGAAAATGTAAATTCACACATGCGCCCAACAAAGATTCAGATCAGCTTGTGCATTTGCGCAGTATGATTAGAATCTTCATTTGGCACATACTGGATAGCCTATGTTGTAAAGTTTCTTCATACCAGCAATGAAGATTCTGATCAGACTGTGCGGATCGCAGACTAATTTGAGTCTTCTTTAGACGCACATGTCAGAAGGTTCATTTGCTCACGTTGCGGTTCATTTTAACTTTACCACTCTCTGGGCAAAATCAGCAGATGACACACTGATGATAGTTTTCTTATTTTCCCAGAAAAAAAGCATTTGGCATTTTATGCATATTGAGACAATTTGCATGAAATGTCAGATCCTGTTTCCTGGGTAAATATGAAAAATATATCAAAATGTCGTCTGCTGAAAATTTTACCCAGAGTATTATGCGTAAATACAGGAAGCGATCAGTTTTAACAATTAAACGCATGGTCACATAAAAATATGTCTTGAATTACATCTGGTTATTGACAGACACTGAATAAAATTAATGAGTGTGTATTTGTAAGAAAGAATATTCATTACAAACTTACACACAGCGAGGGCCCAGATTAGCATTGGCATTAGCACTGTCTAACCATTTCACTTATGAAGTATCCGCTAGAATGTCGGCTGATAGAGGGTACACACTAGCAACATAATATCTACTGGCAAAATGCAAGGTTGCTCTTCAACATGCGCTTTGTCGGCTAATCTGGACCTGCGTCATTAGCTTTATACATTTCTGTTAGTTACATTACCTTTGTCGCTGCCATAAGCTGTTGCCAATGTCTTTCTCTGATGGCTGGGTTCTGTAACTCACTGACAGCTCGGAGAGAAGTCAACATGTTCTTCACAACATTTTCTACACCAGTGTAAGTATCCCATGCTCTCATTTCTTTGTCCAGAGCACGGATATCCTTGGCAAATTTCTTACAGTCCATGTCCATCTGCTCCACGTTGATCTCCTTCCATGGAGTTGTTTTCCAATCCTCAATACTACTACGCACCATGATCACATAATCCCAAAGTGTTTTCAGTAACTTGATTTCTTTGCTGCATTGTTTTAGTTGCTTGAAGTCTGGAACATTCACTTCGAATAGTGAAGCAGATTCTAACAGAACACTCATGTCTTTCTCCATGCTACTGATCTCTTCATGGTTCTGCAAATATAGGAGAAATGAACAAATACTTTATTATTATGGCAATGGTCAGCTTATGTGTAGCACTGGTGGACATACCTCCAGATAAGAGGGAGTATCCACAAAATATGTTTTGCTATATCTCCGTGAAAACATGCTGTGGCTAATGAGTACTCACAACATACGCTTTCATGAAGAGATAAGAAAAACATTTGTTCAAAGCATGGTTAGCTTAACGAGCTCGTTAGAGGTCAAAATGTTAACTGTTCTAGTATCTAATTCGCCGGTAATTTTGCTGAAAAATGCAAAAGCTACTCACATTTTTTTTCAGAAAAATATTAGCATATATGCCATATTTAATGATCAAAGTTTTAACGATACGTTAACTAACGACATAGTTAGTTTCGAACAACTGGGCCCAGTATTTTTGGCGGAAAATGTGCCTTATCTGGAGCTATGGTTAAAATAAATATTGACACAACATGCACGCATTATTCTGTTAGTTTGAGTATTGTTGTAGGGGCCTCTGCTATTGTCTAAGTCAAACATTATAATACAAATTTCCTGTGCTAAAATATAAAGAATACAAAGTATACCCCTGAAGGTGGTGAAGGTTGAAATATAATGAAGAAGAATTTAAGTTAAAGCAATAAAATACAACAACTGAAATTTTCCTGGTATTTTGAGTATCATGAGTCTAGTTAGTGAAAAAAATATTTCTGAAGTTTTATTGGTAAGTGATTAAGGAGAAAACTACATTTTCTGGACGGCAACTCTTTAAAAACTACTTTGCCTCCGTTCAGACAAGGTATCTAATTTAAATGGAAACAATTTCTCCCTTATTCTTTCACAGAAGGGCTTTGTGTGCAGGAAAACAAAAACCGGAAGTCACAAAAGTTGTATCCATTGATAAACGATGCAAAATTTACCCGAATCCCTGAACTCTTTCAACCCTGTAAACCAAAACATATACCTTTGCAAACAGTGCAGATCCAGAAGCGACGGTTCCTAATAAGCCGTATCATAACGAGCTGTATCATCTGAATCTACACTGTTTGCCATTCTAGCTTTGATTTTAGACTACAACCCAAATTTGCATCAATGGACATGTCCAAATTCAAGGACGGAAAAGTCCATTTCATAAACTTAGAGGTGAAAGGGTAAAGGAATGCTGACATCTAGCACATCCATACTTTTTATACAAGGAGAGCTGGACAAGAACGATAAAGTAAGAAAATCTGGTTATATCCCAGGTTTAGCAATTTTATGTTTAGAAAAAAATCCTAAACAGAGATGTCACCGGGTAGGTACGAATCAAACTACAACAGGGCCCACTTGTTCAAAGCTAACGACATCGGTAGTTAACGGTTCGTTAAAATTTACATCGAGTGATACGCAAATATGCTGAAAGTTTTTGCTGAAAAAATGTGAGTAGCTTTTCCAGTGTAAAAGCTACTCACATTTTTTTGGCAAAAAATATCAGAATATTCTGTATTGAATCTGCTAAAACAGTTAACGAAATGACCCTTAACGAACTAAGCTAACGACGCTTTGAACAACTGGGCCCAGGATCTAATCATCTCATGATAACAATAATTATGCCTAGGTGAAGTCACCAACCCTTCTTTACCACTCTCTGGACTAATTCATCAGATGACAACTTGACGATATTTTTCTTAGTTTTCCCAGAAAAAGGGATTTGACATTTCATGCAAACTGTCTCTATCATGAAATGCCAAAACCTATAACAACTTGTCGTCTGCTGAAAGTGAAATATATTCTTTGCAAACTCTCTCAGGAATGTATCTCAAATTTCACACACCTTATCCAACAACCGATACGGCTGATCACAGTCGTATTTGAATGGTGGAATCTGTCTGAACTTTTCCCTGAATTTGTGCTGATTGACATCAAACGAGGCACTCTTTTTCCTGATATTTGAGACCTCATTGGCCTGCAACGGTGCCACTTGTTGTTTTGTTGTGATAGCGATCTTCTTCGTGTTGTTCCACTGCTCTGGTAGCTCCTGGAGCTGTATATGGACTTCCTCTGGCATTTCTTGGTCATATATCTTCAGCAGCTCTATTGTCTGTTTGAGAGGGTCAAACATTTCATCTGTGGTGGCTTGCCTTTCCTTGACAGCAACCAGATGACCCATACACTCTACCAGACCATCATAGTCTCCTTCTTCAACAGGTTGCAACAGACCAGCATCAGATACCTTGATGAATTCACCAAGCTCCTTCAAACTGTGAAAGGACACACATGAATTAGCTTTACTAAAACATTGTCCTGCTGAACCCGGATATACCCTGCCTTTGCAAATAGTATAGATCCAGATCAGCTAGCTTCTGCAGAAGCCAACTGATCCGGATCTGCACTGTTGGCCATTAAGTATGTGAATTTATATCAACAATCCGGATCAAGTAAACTGATTGGCTGAAAATTAGAAATGGGCATGGCATCTTAATTTATTCAGCAGGACAAGGGTTAATAACATGTCAGAAATGTATAATTTCCTTTGTATGATGCAGATGACCCTTAAAGCGCCGATCACAACTGCATTAGACGACAATTTTGATTTTGTTCTATTTATTCAGAGAAAACAAGTCTTGACATGGAGATAATTTGCATGAAAAGTCAATTCCTGTTTTCTGGGGGAATAAAAAAGAAAAATATCTCAAAATGTCGTCTGCTGAAAATTTTACCCCGAGTGCAAAGCGTTTAAAGGATCATTGATCATCTGATGCTTTCTATAATTTAGCTAAGTAAATCCTTCAATACTGACAAAGCACTATTAAACGATTCGCAACATCTGAAAACGAACCTTCGGACATGTGCGTCCATTCAGATCAACCTGCACATTCGCGCAGTCTGATTCAAAACTTCTCTGATCACTTTTTGGATAGGCAAGGTTGCAAAGTTTCTTCAAACCGACAACGAAGAATCTGATCAGACTGTGTGGATAGACATGCTGATTTGAGTCTTCGTTGGGTGCACGTGTCAGTAGGTATGGTTTCGAACGTTAAGGTGTATTCAGACATTTCAGCCCCTTACCATTCTTGGCCTAGAATGTGAAGTTCGCTTTACAACCTTTTTTATAGGTCTATATGAGGTCTATAATAGTAAGTTCCGTGAAGTCTGATCTGGTTCTACACTTTCTGCTCAGCCCTGTCTGTCCGAAAACTAAGAGAAAGCACGACGGGCTTCAAATTTAACCCATTTACGCATGATTGATTGTGTTGGGGTTTAACGACACGTCAACCCTTTTGGGTCATTTTATGTCGTCTCCCAGAGCAAGGGAGAAAAGAGATAGAAGAGATAGTAGAGATGAAAGAGAGGGACAGGGAAGAAAGAGGAAATGAATGAAAGTGAAGGAATAGAAGAAATAAAAACATTATCTACTACAAGGATAGCAGGCCTTGCCCAACTGTAAGCAATATCAGTTGGACGCCCCAGTGACGCAAGATACACGACACCTTCACCACATCCGCCTGAATAGTTTTAATAAACTCTCCCATTATGAACTTTAGAAGGGTCCATTGTATAGTCAAAGGGATGTTACAAAAATCGTGATATCTGCTTTAATTATTGAAACTGTCTAATGTTATTGCAAACAGTGTAGATCCTGATTAGACGCCGCCTTAGGCAGCGTCTGATATGTGTCTACACTGTTTGCCAATTCCCTTTTATGGGATGCTTGGCATAATTGGGTAAACTTTATATCAAGTTCATACCAACCTGTTAGTGACATGATCAATGAGATGTTGTTTGAACATAAAGCTCCACCTCTTTATCATGTTAAGCAAGGCCTGTTTGAAGGGCTTAGCATCGATACGGAACCATTTGTCAAACACCTTGAGTGGTTCGATGTTTTCTGCTTCCTCGTAGATCTTCTCATACGTATTGATCTGACAAAAAAAAAAAAACAGAATTGATTAAATGACACGTTTAGATTGTTAGATTGACAATAAAAGCTAAAACTCCACCCCTCTGATATATACAAGAATTACAATTTGGTATTCTTGCTGTAAAATCTATATGCAACATATTCTTAAAATATGCACAAAATAATGTTCTACCAGCTTGTTTACATATGTTTATATATTGTGAGAGTCCAATGTTAGTGATTTGTTTCACAGTCAGATCTGTCATCGACTGCCATGCAAACAGTTGATAGCAGTGACTACAGTGGCTATCACAGCATATCAAAACGGTGCGGACAATTATCGGCTGTTCGGCTTTTTATTCATTACATCATAAACATTTGCATTTTCTAAAGATAGCATGTGCATTTTTCTATACATCAGCTTATATAACACTATATGAATGCATTATTATTTTTCTTGATTTATCGATGTGTAAACTCCGGATATTTTTTGTGGATATAATCGAATCAGACGAATTACTCACAAACTAATTATAGCCCGAAGGGCTTTACGTTCAGTTTTATGTTTTGAACAGAAATATGAAAAATATCAGAATTTTTGTCTGAAAACTTTCAGTTTTTGGTGGTGAAATTTTCAATATATTTGAATAGGCGTGTTTTCGTAATGGTTTTACTGAGGCTCTTTATAAGCAGTATGCAATACTTATGTCCACCAGCGTACACATGAGCAGACTTCCACATTCAAAGATTATAAACTGCACTATGATGAATTTGTAAATTCGCAAATATCGTTTCCATTCTTACTTCGGTTATTGTGGTTCATCTTGGTAATTTCCCATGTTTCGCTTGGTATTCCTATAAATCTTTCTTTCGCCTTCCATGCTTCTGTTAAATGTGTCATGGAAGACTGATGGCAATGATATGTCAAAAAGATGCATTAAAGGGAGCTAAAAGAGACTGAGAGAAACGAACCTGGTCCTTGAACTGAGCGAGTGTTGGTGGAGATTCTGGTACTCCGTTCTCAGCGTGAGCTTCTATCTCCTCCGTGGTGAGTACATGGTTGTACAGTAAGAACTGACGCATGAACTCATTCCTGTCATCTACCCAGAGGTAGGCATAATTGTCAAACGAATTTCTATACTCCATTGACTTGTTCATGATGTTCTGAATGCGGTCCATTATCTCTTGTCTGCAAGTCCAGAAATATCAATTCATGAAAAATTACCCATTGTAGACTAAGTGAACCTCACACACTATAAATTGGAAGATTCTAATTTTGATATTAGACTATATGCTTTAGATATATCTACAGAAAAATGTTTGAACTATTTGTAAACAGTGGAGATCCGAATCAGACGCCGCTTTTTGCGGCGTCTGATCTGGGTCTGCACTGTTTGCTAATTACCCTTTTAGGGGTAATTACCCTTTTATGGGTTAAATACTGAGTCAAACACCTACCACTATACAACTTTGAGATATCATACGCGGCTGAGCCACAACGTCAGAAAATGAACCTTCTGACATGCGCGCTCAACGAAGACTCAAATCAGCAAGCGCATCCGCACAGTCTGATCATCTTCGTTGTCCACATGAAGAACTTTTGCAATTTGGGCTATCCAAAATGAGGTCATTTAAGATTCTGATCAGACTGCGCGAATGTTCTAAACATATTGCAAACATAGTTGCTTAAAAATACTGGGGTGATATATGAACAGACAATTTATGCTTAAATACATAAATACAAAGATAAATACATTAATTATGTAAGAAAGTTCTTACTGGATATTTTAACAATGTACTGAGCCTCGTCAAATGGAAATTGATCTTATATTATATACACGATGGCATAGACCCAGATCAGACTGCACATCCGCAGATTCAGATCACGGTCTATTCTGTTTGCTAATATCCATACATTGTGTAACTGACTAGAGTATACTCAGATCAGACTGTGTGAAGATGCACAGGCTGATATGTGTCTACGACGGTCGCACATGTTATAAAGTAGCTTTCTGTTTGAGATTCTCTACTACAGTCAGAGGGCATAATTATTCGCAACTTTGTGACGTCGCCGTTTAAATCAATGTAGTTGCAGGTTTCTGTAAAACTTTCTCCTCTGAAATTATTAAGGTTAAAATTATAATAAATTGTGCCAAAAGGAGGCAAACTGATAAAAGCAATAAAGATAGATTTAAGAGGTCTGTAAACAGTTTCATAAAATCGGAGTAATATTTTTTTTGACGACGTCATTATTAATGTCAACGGAAATCTCATTTTTTAGAATTTATGCTCACTTAATATAGTAACAGCTCCACTACTTAAAGGAAAATTCAATTTATTTGAATATTGCGGTTTGTCTTATTTCTCCATGAAAGCATATGTTGTGGGTACGCATTAGAAGCGCTTCTACGTACCTAAAACATATGTTTTCATGGAGATATTAGAAAAATATCACGTGGATACTTCCTCTTATCTGGAGCTATGTTTGAACCCCAACACGGCAAAATGGCAAATAATTCTATCCAGTGTGTGTACATACCTCATCTCGGAAAGTTCCTCCATGTCTTCCAAATCAGGCTGGTAGTGTTCCTGTCCACTGTGAGCTGCCAGGCGTTTAATAAGTGAAGCCTGCTTGTAAATGTCACCAACAAGACCGTCAACCAGGTCATAGAAACCATCAGGGACACCAAAGTCAAGGGATGGGATGAAGATCATCTCCTGGCCCTGCAGTTCCAATGTAGCTTTGAAGAAATCATCAGGGTTGTTCTTCGGGTCTGTATTGTCAAGATGGTATTTCAAACTGCAGTGGATGGTGTTGAAGAAACCGTCGACGATCATTTCATCCACATAGTCAACGTAAGCTTTCCAGATATCAGATGTGGCCTCTCCTTTAAACAGCTCTAGATTGTCCTGAAGACGAACAATGATATGCAGTTAAGCTTCAATGAAACGAACAGCGATGGCTCGTGTACCGTGACTGATTGCTTGTGTTGAGGTTTTACGGCCAAGTTAACCCAATGGGGTCATATCGAGCGCGGTCAGTTTACCTAACCACACGTTTATTGGGCAGGCTTAGTCCTCTAAGTGGTTAACCAGTATTGTGCGAATTCTTTCGCCAGAAACTGTCACATGCCCTTCTTGAATCAGCGGAAGGGAGAGAATGACCGAAGAAAATATTTCATGATCAATCTTTTCGAAAGAATGTTGCCGACCTCGGCGGGGGTTGAACCCGCGACCTCCTGGTCTCCAGTCGGACGGCGCATCCAACTAAGCCACCGAGGCCGGCTCCGTGACTGATTCGAATCCATTTTAGAGTCTCTGAGAAATTACTCCTAAAGCTCAAGAAAACAAATATCTAGAAGTATTTTAGGATTTTTTTTTTCTTATTTTATCATGAAAATATATGTTGTGTGTACTCATTAGAATCTCTTCGAGGCGATTCTAATGAGTAAACTTAGCATACCATGTTTGTATAGATGATCAAACAAATAACCCTAACTTATCCCCATTTGCCTCCGAACCTGACTCTATGATGAACCATCAGTGCTTCGACCTACCCATGTCTAGAACAAATTTCCATGTTCCCAAAGATTTTTTATCAAGTAATCGAGCCTTATCTTAATACAATGTCACGCATACCGTATTTATCCTAAATTCTGGGACAGGCAGGCATGAGCAAACTATGATAATCCAGATCAGATGCCGCTCAAGGCGGTATCTGATCAGGGTCTACACTGTTTGCCAGTTATCCCGGAGTTTTAGACATACCAACGGTTAATAAAATGGACTTACTCAAGTTTAGGAAAAGTATGGTAATGAGTTAAGGGTCCCAATAATTAGGGTAATTACAATACATCATATTCATATTATATGCAAGACAATCATGAGACCTGTTTAGTTTTATCCTACAGCGTGCTACACTAATGCTGGAGCCTTTGTATATTCATTCTCGTATACCATGAATTAAGCCTTAAAGTGCCAAACAAAATTTGTAACAGACGAAATTCTATTTTTTTTTATTTACAGAAAAAAGTAATGACAATTCATGTAAATCGTCCGAATCTTCGCTGGGCGCACATGTCCGAAGGTACGTTTTCTGACGTTGTAGCTGATTTATTTGTAATATAAAGCTACTGGTATGGCATGATGTTTTGTAGTTGGTATAGCATCACGAAAACATGTCTATATAATGTTGACCCCTAAACCCCATTTTTATATAGTAAAACTGGGGTTTATAGGGGTATACATTATTTTTCTTATTTCTGCTCAAAAATCATAGATTCTGGGTACTCGTTAGAACCGCCACTTCGAAGCGGTTCTAACGATTACCCACAATCTAAGTTTTGAGCAGAAATATGAAAGATATCAGATTTTTTATCTCAAAATTGTCATTTTTGGTGGTAAAATTTTCAATATATTTGAATAGGCTTGTTTTCGTAACGGAAATGTTACCTTGAGAATACCATGGATCTGGTCTCCTACAGTCTTGATCTCAGTATATCTCTTGTTCAATCTCTCTTCCCTGTCTGTGAGGTTGAGCAGTGTGTCATTCTTCTCCTCCTTGCGGGTGAACAGTGGTGCCTTGCTCCATGTAGACATCAACTTCACAATCTCATCCACATTGTTCTTGGCCTTCTGGACACGAGTCTCAAGGTCAATCACCTGGTCACGTGTACTCTGGATGTACTCCCAGATGCCTACGGAATCAAGAATTAGTTGTATGACCCTTCTTTGCTTAGATACCATAATTACCCTAAGTACTCGGACAGACATACTTAAATCAGGTGAAACACCTCTATTTGCAACTTCATTGTTGTTAGACACATCATTAAGTAGTAATATGGCCTTCAAATTGTTCAGTTTTATGAGGAAAGGGTTAGGGTCGAATATTAGGGTAAATGCGGTAGTAATACCATAGCATAGTGCTACTTACGTATATTACAAATGTGCGTAAGAAAACGAATATTTGCCATAAAGAGAAATCACCTGACATAAAACATATATTCCTTCTTTATCATAGGGACTATCTCCTCTGGGAGCAAACACTTTCCTTTTAAAGCAGTCCTGATTTTCGATATAAATTTGGACACGGATCAAAGGAACATCTCTCTCTCTCTGTCTCTCTGTCTCTGTCTCTGTCTCTCTCTCTCTCATTCACACAGAATGAGTACGTTTTCTTTTTGTCCACGCCCATAGGCGTAGACAATCTTAGTTTTTGCAATTGCTCCGGAAGCATTTTTCGAAAGAACTGGTCCAATACTATTTTCCATGGACCGCTCAACGTTATTATAACCAAGTATTAGCTTACACAAACCAGCTTGTTCTGCGCTAAGCACACATTGTGTGTTAAGCGTAGACCAAGCTTTTTGTGAAAGCTAATACATGTTAATGATACTGTTAAGTACTTCCAAGACACATAAAAACTATCGTAATCTGAGCCGCAGCGACAGAAAATGTATTTTCTGACATGTGAAGATTCTGATCAGTCTGTGCATTTGCGCAGAATGATCAGAATCTTCACACAGAATCTTCACATGTCAGAAAATACATTTTCTATTTGCGCAGACTGATCAGAATCTTCACATGTCAGAAAATACATTTTCTATTTGCGCAGACTGATCAGAATCTTCACATGTCAGAAAATACATTTTCTATTTGCGCAGACTGATCAGAATCTTCACATGTCAGAAAATACATTTTCTCGCGTTATGGCTCATCTGTATTAGTAGTGCCGACATCATGATGACTCCCATATACACCTTCATTTGCGGGGGTATATATGAGAACAACAGCTTGAAGAGTGTCCAGCACTGCAGTTGCGAATTTTGTGTCAAACATACCGTCAGTGTTCCAGTTGAGGGAAGTCTCTGCCTGCTGAAGTTTACTGTCAATCTCAGCTAACTGTCCTTCGATCAATGGGAACTCCACTTCCAGGACAGAGGTGCGAACCTTGTTGTAGAGTTTCACTGTAGTGTCGAGATTCGTGACAAACTTCCACAGGGTGTCGTAGCGCTGGTAGATAGCAGCAGCACTATCTGGGATCTTCTCCGACTCCCGGATCTCCAGGTATTTCACCTCTCTCAATACTGCTACAAGTTGTGGGTCGAAGTTGACAGCAATCAGTTTGGTTTCCTCATTCCTGGTGATCAGTGGCTGGTTAAGATTGAATGAGCAGGCCTCATCTACACCGGCAATCCATTCTTTGTAGAGTTCCTCGTCCCATCTAAACGTACAATTTAATAAAATATGATAGAAACATACAACGAACCAAACAGGTCAACGGTTGTTTGATAGTAAAGCGGTTTTCTGTTCTTGACCGTATTATTCTCACGTTGTCGATACTTTATGCCGGGGCACAGCATTTCCTACAGGACTGAATGTGCGCCCAGCAAAGATCACGCTGCATAACAGTCTTTGCTGTCTGCCTGAAGAAGCTTTTGACTCCTTTGCTACCCACAAAGTGCCCTGCAAAGACTATGATCAGACTGCGTGGATGCGCAAGCTGATCTGAGTCTTTGATTGGCGCACATGCACTCTTACAGGAAATGCTGTGCCGCTAGCTCCTTTGGTAAATGACGACACGACAATGTATATTTTTACCGACAAACATTATACCGTGGTTATTCAAAGTAAACGGACACATTCATTCCTAACCATACTTCTAAAATTTTAACAATCCCATCTTATGGTTAGTTGATGTGTCTAAATGCGCTCGATGAGTGCCAAAACCATGCAGAGCCTGATCAGATGCATTGTGATATCTGACCTGGGTCTGATTTGGGTACATACTGGTTGCACCGACCTGTCTGCCCCGATATTTAGGATTAATAGGATTACCAATGTAATCACTGCTATAAAATGCCTATTTATCAGTGACATATAATTTGCTTTACGATTTGAATTTTTATGAAATCTGTTTACTTATGATTTACTAAAATGGAAAACAAGTTTATACATCCACCGTTTATTGGCAAATATAAAAGAATTCAGTAGCATAACAATTTTAAACTACTGCATATAAATGGCACGCGTTGGTATCATAAGCTTAGCGACACGAAAATGTGTCTTCAAGATATGCATGTATACTGTCTGCAAAGGTCCATACCAGCTTGCGCATCCAGTCTTATCACGCTCTCCTCGGGAAATGTAATTATAGCATATGCTTAAAGACACTTTTTTTCGCTGGTTTTGGCTAATTTACCTGCTGAGTAGCTGCAACATCTCTTCATATTTAGTGAACACCATCTTGGCATCTTCACTCTCCATCACCCTACAAATACATACAATATTGGCGTTTATCAATCAACTAAGTAATTATTGCTCTAATATGCAACTAATGTGACGTTTGGCATGATCTCTATACGGTTTGGCCCGGACTTTATACGAGGGCTAATACTGAAAGTTACAAGAATTTAAGGGATAAAAGTAAAACCCGAGGGTTCAGGAGGGCCAATATTTTACGGTATTAATCGGGCCAATAGTTTACGATATTAACCAGTCGACGAGGCTTTAAACACGGTGAAATTGAAAACAAAAAGTTGATTAATAAAACTGTCATGAAATAGAAATTTTCACATTGGCCCTGATACAGGTACTCGACCAGTCATATTAGACTTCGGATGGTTGTATTGGTCCGAGGCGAAGCCGAGGTCAATACAGAAATCCTCAGGCCACTACGACTGTCCTCGGACCTGTAACAGGGCCAATATAAGAACATCTATTTAATAACATTATAGTTATTAACCCTTAAAGCGCCAATCACAACTGTAGCAGACGACAATATTTATTTTTAATAGAAAACAAATCTTGACATGTCCTGACACGCCAGCAGATGATTCACATGAAAAATCAAGATTTATTTTCTCTGGAAAATAGAAAAAAAAATGACGTTTGCTACAAGTTTTGCTTGGCTCTTTAACACCAATTAAAACAGATTTACGGGGAAGTGATACACTTTCGAGGGAGGCTACTCTGTCATAATACTTTGCCCAATGATGAAACAAAACATCACAAAAGTTTCCTCCCTTATAAAACAAAATGGTGGAAAATTTACCATGTGTATCCAGTCCCCTTAAGTATGGCCTGTGATTTTGTATTGAATCCCATCACATTGTGTATCATTTGAACCACAATGCCTGAAACCGAATATTCTGACATGTGAGCCCAATGAAAACTCAAATCAGCCTGTGCATCGCGCAATCTTGGCCCAGTTGTTCAAAGCTAACGACGTCGTTAGTTAATGATTCGTTAAAATTTACATCGAGTGATACACAAATATGCTGAATTTTTTTGCTGAAAAAATGTGAGTGCAAAAGCTACTCACATTTTTCAGCAAAAAAAAAAATATCAGAATATTGTATATTGGATCCGCTAAAACAGTTAACGAAATGACCCTTAATGAGCTCGTTAAGCTAACGACGCTTTGAACAACTGGGACCTGATCAAAAGCTTCGTTGTCCGAAGGAGAAACTTTGCCACCTTGGAAATTCAAAATGCACCCAGTGAAGATTCTGGTTAGACTGCTCGAATGCGCAGGCTGATCCGAATCTTAGCCTGGCGCACATATCCGAAGATACAAGCATATCCCTTTACCGGAGAGTAGTAAAGGTTATTCAGGGATAACTTGAATTATATTTACTCAATATCAGCTACTGTAAATTTAGAAAATACTAAAGATTGTTTTTCATTATTATTTATAAGTAAAAAACAGAACAGGCGAAATTGGAAAAGTGAAAAACAAACAAAAAAGGCAACAGGCGGAGCGAAATGGGAGTAGACGGAACGACAGTAAGTAAAATGGACATTCTCGAAAAACGCAGAAACGCTGAATTTCAACGACGCATCCATATATAAACACATACGGATGATCCAGTTGTTTGTAGTTGCTCATGGGCTCTGAGATCCTCTGTTTGAGTTCCTGTGCCCACTTGAGTCCTCCTGTAACTGATGGCATGTTCTTGTGAATGGGAATCTTGCCCTTCTCATGCTTGATCTGTATTTGTTTGTCGTAAATCTCCTTGGCAACATCCAACTCCTTGTTCATCATCTGTACAAGGATAGGGTACTTCTCCTCGAAGTCTTTCTTGATCAGTTCACGCTCCAGCAGACTTCCCATGATGTCCAAGAGCTGAAATCATCACAATGTATTTCAAATGAGCCTGCACATGAAAAAAGGAACCTTATAGTTTTCCGGTTTGTGGTTCTTCAAATGCGTATGTGCAATCCCATTTTTGGGCTACAGACATGCGTCTTTTGTGCCTTAAGCTTCCTCAAAGTCTCTACTACATGTCTGCGAATAGCAAAGGCGCTGGCGAGACTACGCTTAATGCGCAGGCTCGCCTGAGCCTTTGCTGATCGCCTATGTGGTAAGAAACCTTTTTTCATGTGCTGGCTCAAATATGTACTCATGTATATTGTATATTTGCAGCAGCCATTTCAAAACCATAAGATTCAGAAAGGTAAAACGTAAAGGGGTTGGATACGCTTGCTAGACTTCCGCCATTTTTACCAATGGAGACAACTTTTTTTAACTTCCTGTTTGCTTTCCTATAGAACAGTCCCCTTCTGAAAAACGGTCTATGTACTTGGCACTTTTAGAGTTAACATTGCATTTGGTAATGATATGGTGGTCAGGAACCATATATGTGTTAGTGTTTATACAAACGACCATCATGACAGCACATCTACTCTCTGAGCTGCGTCTTCATATACTCATTCTTAGGATTCTATAAATGGGCCACCTTATGACAAAACATAAAGAAAATAATAATAATAGCCTACAGATTGTTAAAACTTAAATTGTATGGGAGACGGAACAAATAATAAGAATATATACACACCTTAAAAGCATTTTCAAGCCCGGAACAGTCGTCAAAGCCCTGGCAGATGATTGTTCCCATACGCCTGTCGAAGTCAGCCACTTTCTCCTTAAATTCATTATACTGGTTGATGAAAGTCTAAATGAAAAAAGAATCAAAATAAATCTGGGCAACTGCTCCAGTTTTAAACTTGTGGTCTGGGATTATATCTAGTGGAATATACTTTCGACTGCAAGTCCCTGAAATGAATATACTAATGTGTGCTACAGTGTAGATCTTGTTAGTTGTTCAGTCATTCTATATGAATTAACTTTTATCAAATCTTTCGGCGGTCTAAAAAATGTGCACAAAAATATCATCAAAAGATTTAAAATTGAATGAATACCAGTCATGAGATGTTTGTGAGAAAACCAATATTTTGCTATGCGAGAATAGCCTTCTAAACCTCGCCGGATCTTCGTTATACGCCATATTTATACTACAGGGCCCATGTATATGAAAACAGAAAAAATATCTGCTCATGTCATACCTCAAAGGGTTCAAACAATAACAATTTTCAGCTAGGGGCGAATCGACGAAACTTCAAGGAAAATTACTCTCGCATAGATGTACGTACGGGCTCGTACTTCCTTTCTCATTAAGGGATACTCTTAAAGGGAAGAAAGTGCCATTCGGGAGCAAATTCTTTCATTTAAGAGTATCAGGATTTCTAATATTAGCGAGGCAAGTTTCTGTGTGCAGAAAGTGTCTTTATATGAGAAATGGGGCCAATATCTCCATAATAGACCATTTGCCTTAACTTCAACCATTTATTTTCTAATGCTGGATAACTGAGATACAAACTATAACTTTGGAACTGCGCATGTTTCTTGTAATCACTTACCGGATCACTAGGGTCCAAACAGTCATAAGTGGCCTCAGTAAAAACTTTGTACTCTGTCTGGAATGCTTCAAAGATGTTGAGGACCTGCTGGCTGAGGACTTTTCCTTTGATTCCTCCCAGCTCTACCTTCTCTAATTTCGTGAATTCGAGCACTGTCTCCATCAGTTCCTAAAATGAATTCATTTAACGCTTAGCACTTTGGGTAAAACTTTCGGCAGACAACATTTTGAAATATTTTTCTTATTTTACCCAGAAAACAAGATTTGACATTTCATGCAAATTGTCTCCACTGGGGACAATTTGCATGAGATGACAAATCCTCTTTCAGGGAAGCATAAGAAACTACTAGTATGTCATCAATTTGTCCTCTGCTAAATTTGGTCTGAGAGTGGTAATGGTTAATTACTTTGCTATATGGGAATTCATGTTTCGGTTGTTTTAAGTTATTAGTAAACTTACTTTTTGAGAAATTATGATGAACATATCAACGGGCAATGAATGTACTATGCTCTCGATGGTATACGGTTATTGAACTGATACTGGCGAATATTAGTGCACTGATATTGGTGATAATATTGCACTGATATTTGTGAATAATATTTGCACTGATATTGGCAAATATTAGTGCACTGATATTTGTAAATTTACTGCACTGATATTGGTGAATAATATTTCACTGACATTTGAGAATATTATTGCACTGATATTGGTGAATAATATTGCACTGAAATTGGTAAATCATATTGCACTGATATTGGCGAATAATATTGCACTGATATCGGTGAATATTTTTGCACTAATATTGGTGAATAATATTGCACTAATACTGGCAAATATTATTGCACAGATACTTGGGGGATATTATTGCACTGAAACTGGTGGATATTCTTGCACCAATATTGATAAATATTGTCCCGGTCGAGAAATCAACAAGCTCGCGTCCTTCTGCAACAAGGTATATCGGAACCAGAATTTTAAGGTGACTTAGTGTACAGATTTAGAAAAATTGTGGGAAAATATAACTTTTCGGGAGCAATTCAGAAAACTAATTAACCCTTATAAAAGACTTGGCTATAGCATGGATATTATGCGGCAGACTGCATGCCTAGTTGTCAACCCAATCACTGTTGATGGCTATGCTTCACTCTTTAATTGCACGACGGTGGTTCGGGCCTCAGACTCAATGACAGCCTCTTCGTAAAACCTTAATCAGTGGGTTGGGGCTTGACGATGTCTTTGGCTTGACCCGCCGTGGTTCAACTATTAGTTTTCATTTACTTTGACATACAGTAGAATTAGCCATGAGTACTCGTCTTTGTTTATCATTGTGATTAATTTGAATTTTATTTTTTCGCTTTGATGCATTGACAGCCTTTATGCTAACCGAATTTTTATGTATTTCTGTATTAAGAGTAGCATCGGGACCCAGGGTGAAGTTGGCGAGCTGTAAAAGTGCTTTAACCCCACCTCCTCCCTCCCCCACCCCAGCCCCGGTGGTTTATACTACTGAACGTTCTAAGGCGGTGATCTCGGGGTTAGTCTTACTCTTTGTTGCTTTGTGGTTTATTCTACGAGGCTATTTGTTTTATGTCTTCCCTTTTGTTATTTTGTTCTTGTGTTTTTCAGTCCTTTTAGCATTGCGATTACCTCGCTTGGGGTAGAGAGAGCTAATCTTAGTGCTTTTCGTACTTTTATTCGATTTGCGCTTGTTTGGTTTTGTCTTTTTTGTCTTCCTCTTGGTGTCTGGGAAGGGCTGCGATTTGTGAATGTGGCACTACCTGGACTTTTCTCTTACCTTTTTTTTCTAACGCGGGGCAATATTCATCATTATCAGTGCAATAACCCTTTATTCTATAGCTATGACTATTTGCTTCTTTGTTAGCTGTTTTGAGTTTCAAAACCCGGTCTCAAAATAGGCATTTTCTTACCAAAAGTTCAAAGCCTATAAATGACAAATTTTAGAGTGACGTCATTGCCTTAAGACGTCTTCAAAAGCGTCATCATGTAACGGTAAAATTCGACGGCATCCGAGTGAGCAATATCAAGTAAGCGTGCCGATATCGAGTGATTTCCTCACGCATGCTTCTCGGATTTTATCCTACATAATGTTTATAGCTAATAATAATCAATCTTACCATACTTGTCCGACAATTTGAACAAGTCCATTTTAATACCTGTTGATGTATATAGTACTGCTAGATGAGTGGCAAAAAGTGAAGACCCTGATCTGTCTGTTTGCTCAGGCCTGACTGTCCGAATACTCAGGGCTAATAGGGTGAGTGTTTCTAGTTTAGAATTGTATTGGATTAATAGGGCACTTCATCATTTTGTACAACTTAGAAAAATCCTACTTATTATATGGGCCGCGTCAAGCGAAAAAGAGCCTTCTAACATGCACAAAATGAGCAAGCGCAAGTATTATCCGGGTCTATGCTCTCCATTCATACATTCTGTAGCATCCACTGAATATGTTAACGGGCAGTAAAGGCCCTGATCAGACTGCGAGGATGCGCAGGCTGATCTGGGTCTTCGCTGTTCGCATACGGCAGAAGACACATTTTCGCATGGCGCGGTCCGTATGATATTATAATACCTTTAGTATTTCTACTCTATCACAAAATTTGTCATAGCGAGCGAAGACAAGTTTTGGAGCAAATTCCCATTCTCGGGGTTGTGTTCCTTCATTGAAGTACGTCTTGAGTTTCGCCCGGTGTTCTTCATATGTTTCCTTGAAAGCTTTCAGAACATCAAATGCCTTTCTAACTTTGTCAATAGTCTCCTCTACCTCACCTTTGAAAATTTCTGTTGGCTCTAGGAAGCTGGTGGCCTGTAAAAATTAGAAACATTTGAGACTCTACGTCAGAAAACGTACCTTTGCACACGTACGCCCAGCAAAGATTCAGATCAGCCTGCGCATTCGACAGCAAAAACTGTGATCTCCGCGGATGTGCAGGCTGATTTGAGTCTTCGTAAGGCGCACATGTTAGACGGTACCCCTTAAGCCGGTGCCATGGGGTGTACACAACCTCGCAAACTATACTGCTGTATATATATATATATATATGTGTGTGTGTGTGTGTGTGTGTGTGTGTGTGTGTGTGTGTGTGTGTGTGTGTGTGTGTGTGTGTGCAACATTTTAGGTTTCTATTATTCTCACGTCATTTAATACGAGTAGCAGCAACTCGTTAGTTATGAGACAAAACGATGATATTTTAGGTTAAGGCCTTAGATAGGTTGAACGTTTGGAACTACACAACTTTCTTCAGGAAAACGTTTTGAACCACTATCTTCCAGAAACAAAGAAAACATTTAATGGAATCTCAAAAACAATCGTCTATCCGACACGATCAAAATGAGACCGCACCATATACACAGGTGTACATGGAGAAAACTATATTTATGGACAACTACAACGAAAATCAGAATTGTCAGAATTTTGAGGTGTCATAATTGCTTTCCAGTGAAAAAGTAACGTATGCATTCGATCATGCCTACATATTTATAAACTGAGATCACGCTGTGTGTGTGTTTTTCTTTTTTTTTTTTTTTTCTTTTTTTTTTTACAAAGCAAGAACAAAACGTTTAATACATTAATAAAAATAAATTTATTCAGGTAATTACTTACAAGATAGTTTTAAAGCAATTAAATACAAAATAAAAAAATGCCAAAGGGTGTTTTGTCTGTCCATAAAAAAACATTAACATTGTCTTTAAAACGCGTGCACGTTTTCTTCTTCTTCTTCTTCTTTTTTGTTTTTGTTTTTTTTTTAATTGTCATTCGGAATGTAGATTTTCGCCACAGGACTACACAGGCAGATCTAGAACTACGCTGTTCGTTTGCATGTATGTAGCGCTGAAGTGTTGTCCGTCAAAAAGGACTCCTAAAGGTTGCTAACAGAGCTAATTTTGACATAACCTTACTTTTTGTTGTCTGAAAATAATATTTCCAAATGAAATTAAGCTGCCCATAGTTTGCTATAAAATGCTTCTGATGACTGTGCAATAAAGTATTATAAGAAATATCGTCTAAGTATGTAGTTTTCTAACTAGGCTACGTAGCCAAGTTCGGTCAAGGGAGTAAAAGCTGTTATGACTTAAATAGTGATTATAATCTAGATACTATTAAATTTTTTTTTTTTTTCTAATATTTGTATTTTTATGTAGTTTATGAAAAGCATGTACATTTCTTTCACAATAAGTGTGCAGATTCTTCAGAACCTCAGTAAGAGCATAATTATTTTCGTGAAACTTAGAGTATCAGAACACTTACTCTAATAACTTTTACGGACAATGTAATTATCAAAACATCAGTCTGGGAATATCAGTTTGAAACAAAAGTGAAGCTCGTATGATTTTCGTTATATCAAAATTAGCTCCGTTAGCAACCTTTAACATAATATTGCAATGTTTTTCTTACTTTTCCCAGAAAACAGGTTTTGATCTTTCCTGCAAATTGTCCCCAATTTGCATGTATATCAAAACTTTTACCTGGGGAAAAAATAAGAAAAATATCATTAGTTTGTCGTATGCTGAATAAGCAGAGAGAATTATAAAGGTTAAATATAAAATACAATACAAAAAACTCCATTGGCAACTAAATTTCTAACGTGTTGACGGTCATACAGTTTAACCAAGGCGACCAGCTTATTAAATCTATAATTAGAGCTTTTGTGTAAGGTTTGTAATTACTAAGTTTAAACTTTGTCCATTGGCCACTATTGACATAGGTGACAGGGTATCATTGACTAATAGCTTTAAACGATCTTAAAAGCTATTACCAAACTATGCGGTAAGCTTTTCAAATCGACCTTACAACATGTACGACATCTATATGCAGATAGCCTATGTATTTGTTCAGTTTGCTCTAGGTCTATGCAGTTCGGCCATGGAACTGTTCATGTCGAGGTTTTCGTTCGAGAATATATATGTTAGACGTTTATTCGCGCCGGTCAAATGTCTGATAAAGTGCTTTATATTTGATGAAAAGGGCCCGTAAGTCCTTTATACCATGGTCCATTTTCAATTTAACGCTTTACATCCTGGCTAAAATTTTCAGCAGACGACACATTGAAAGTTTTCCAGAAAACAAATTTTGACATTTCATATAGGTCGTCTCTTAAGGAAACAATTTGGATGAAAATGTCAAGTCATGTTTCTAGGAAAAAATAGAAAAATATCATCAGTGTGTTGTCTGCTGAATTAGCTCAGAGAGTGGCAAAGGCTAAGGGCTGTCCGGTTTATTTTAGTATTATCATTTATTGTAGGAATTCCTCTGCTTAATACAAACAGTATATATCAGGGATTACACTGTTTGCTGATGTCCTGTTTTATCATTACGAAAACACGCCTATTCACAAATATTGAAAATTTCATCACCAAAACAATGAAAATTTTCAGAAAATAAATACTGATATTTTCATATTTCTGCTCAAAACATTGATTGTGGGTACTCGTTAGAACCGCCTCGACGAGGCGAGGCGTTTCTAACGAGTACCCACAATCTATGTTTTTGGGCAGAAATAAGAAAAATAATGTATACCCCTGTTAACCCCAGTTTTACTATATAAATGTAGGGTTTAAAGGGGTAAAAATTACATAGGCGTGTTTTCGTGATGGGGACGCTAGGTATAAGTGGGTAAGGTGAAAGCCCAGATCCGCGCAACTGCTAACCTGATTAAGGCCAGTGTTCCTTAATATGTTCTGTAGAATTCATTTATTACGAAAGCAGGCAACGAATAACCTGGTCAGACTGTGCGAATGCACTTTCTGATCTGGTCTTTATTATACTATAGCAAGTCTAAATAATGTGTACACTATGTTTCTCTATAATATATGGAGAACAAAAAATGGCATACAGGGGTAGTAGGGTTTTCCCAGATTTTTAATTTCAAAAATGTCATCAAGAAAACATGTCTATATGATGTTGACCCCTCAAACCCACTTATATATAGTAAAACTGGGGTTTACAGGGGTAAATATTAGTTTTCTTATTTCGGCTCAAAATCATAGATAGTGGGTACTCGTTAGAACCGCCTCGCCGAAGCGGTTCTAACGAGTACCCACAATCCATGTTTTGAGCAGAAATATGAAAAATATCAGAATTTTTATGTGAAATTTTTCATTATTTGAGGGTAAAATTTTCAGTATATTTGAATAGGCGTGTTTTCGTAATGAAAAGCCTTGCATGCTGGGTAATAATTTCCGAAGATTTTTTTTTTTTTTTTTTTTTTTTTGTTTAATTCCAGAAAACGGGTATTGGCATTTGATGAAAATCTTAATTTTTCTCCTACTGACTTTATCATTTGGTCCGGCACAGTTAAAGTTTGGCATGCTGTGGAAAATTCAGCAGACGACATTTTGAAATATTTTTTCTTTTTTTCACAGAAAAAAGTAAATAAGTAAATATTTCATGCAAAGAAATAACTTGCTTGAAATATAAAATCTTGTTTTCTAGGAAAAATAAGAAAAATAATTTCAATTTTCGTCTGCTAAATTTTCCCTGGAGAGAGTATACAGGTTAATGTAATACACCGATCAATGTTCAAACATGCTCGAACATATCAATAGATTACATAAGCAGCTTAGTTAAAATTATTATTATATACTTATCCCATAGAATTCAGTTTATGGCATGAACAATGACAACGTCCCGACTTAACCTTTTATACCACTCTCTAGGCAAATTTAGGAGACAACAACGATGTTATTTTCTTATTTTTCTCTAAAACACGATTTGACATTTCATGGCAGTTGTCTCCTTTGGAGACCATGTGCATGAAATATCAAATCCTATTTTTACTGGCAAAATAAGAAAACTATTTCAAAATGTCGTCTGCTGATTTTTTTCCGACATGCTCAACGTTAAGCCAGTAAAGTTCAAATAATAGTGTTTTCAAAGTACATGTCATTGTTGGTTGTTGCGATCAATATTGGAAAGTTATACAGAAATCCAAAGCCATTGCTTTTTGTATTAACCTTTATCACTTTCTTGGCTAAATAAGCAGACGACAAAATTGATGATATTTTTTTCTTATTTTTCCTAGAGAAAACAGGATTTGACATTCGAAATGTCAATTACTGATCTTTTTCCTATAAACTGGAATTTGAAATATCAAATCCTATGTTCAGGGAAAAATAAGAAAAATGTTAAGTATATCGTTTGCTAAAAATTTTATTCAGAGTGCTGGGAGTTAAACTCAGGTCAAGACAATCAAGTCTGAACGAAAAGTACACTAGAAGAAACATTGGGTACCACAGACTATGTCCATGTTAACCCTTAAAGCGCCAAGCAAAATTTGTAGCAGACGACATTCTAAAAAAATATTTTTCTTAGAAAATAAGCCTTCAAATTTCATGTGAATCGTCTGCTTGCCAGCGTTTGCTTGCCAGGCAGACGATTCACATGAAATTTCAAGGCTTATTTTCTAAGAAAAAAAAATATATATATTTAAAAGTGTCGTCTGCTACAGTTGTGATTGGCGTTTGAAGGGTTAATAAACTATTAACTACTACTACCACTACTACTACTACTACTACTACTACTACTACTACTATGTCGATGTATAGCAAATGTCGACAACAGCTCAGCTGGCTGATCTTGATCTTTACTATTCACAAATGTCATGAAGTCACCTATTCTCATAACACAGTTCATATAATATAATACAAGGGCGCTTGGTAAATTCCACAATCTTGTGGAGGCCTAATGATACTTGTCATGCAGACAGTCTTGGTTCGCAGACAGGACTGGTTCTGTTATTCCAAGAAAATATCATTTTCATACTAGAAAATGCCTAGTTTCAATATTGTGTAGGCGCAACAGTCTGTGTTCCAAGAAAATATCATTTTCATCACGAAAATTGACCCCCTTAAACCCCACTTTTATACAGTAAAACTTGGGTTTACAAGGGTATACATTAGTTTTCTTATTTCTGCTAAAAGCAAAGATTGTTGGTAGTCGTTAGAATCGCCTCGCTAATGAGTACCCACAATCTATGTTTTGAGCAGAAATATAAAAAAAAAATATCAGAAGTTTTATTTGACAACTTGCAGTTTTTTGGTGGTGAAATTTTCAATATATTTGAATAGGCGTGTTTTCGTTATGCATACTAGAACCGATATAGTTTCAATATTATGTAGGCGCAATAATACTTGTCAGACAATCTGTTCTCGCAAACTGGACTGGTACTTTTATTTCGAGAAAATATCATTTTTATACTAGCAAAGATTTAGTTTCAATATTGTTCAGGCACAACAATCTTTGTCAGACAATCTGTGTTCGCAGACTGAACCGGTACTATAAATTCAAAAAATTATCTTTTTCATCTAGAACAGATCTCGATCGTTTATATTTTAGTGCAAAATACCGCACAGTTTCTAAATCACCCCTTCCCACCCGACTACCAATAGCCCCGTTATACTACAGTCGAACCTCGTTATCTCGAACTCGCTTATTTCGAATTACCGCTTATCTCGAAGTGCAAAATTTGGTCCCTGTTTTAACATGAAACTATGACAACAGGTAGCAAAATAATGTGGAAAAGAGGAGAAATTGCTCCTCAGGAGCAATTTCTCCTCTTTTCCACATTATTTTATATATATATTTCTAATATCAGGAGTCAATTCTCAAATTACATATTCATTTGTTAAATGTGGTTGTTCAATTTATTGTTTTCCTCACTTTCTCAAATCTGATATGTCGAAATACGGATATCTCGAAGTGTTTCAGTGAGTCCCTTGGAATTCGAGATAACGGGAGTCGCCTGTATATGCTCACCATATTTATAAGCATGTTACAGATTTCCTGGAGCAGGACAATGATTCTGGCAGGTGTATTGTAGTACTCAGAGTGGGACCACACCAAACACAGAGCATTCATCATTGGAGCTAGTAGCTTCTTACTCTCATCAAATTCGGCTTGCTCGTAATCTTGAAAGTGGTGACGCATTGGTAACAAATACATATTGATGTCTTGCGCTTCTGTCAGAGCTATAAAATATCAAGATATTTTGAGTTATTCCAATTACAAACTACACGTAAGAAATTCAAAATGCACAGCTGAAGTGAGCTTTTGTGTGTTAGTATTTTTTAATATTATATTCCAGGATAGCTTGGCTTAAACTATAATGTTGCGGCATCGATGCGGGACACTGTCGTTGAGTGTTTGGAATATTTAGTAAATCTGGACATGGATAAAAGGAATCTCTCTCTCTCTCTCTCTCTCTCTCTCTCTCTCTCTCTCTCTCTCTCTCTCTCTCTCTCTCTCTCTCTCTCTCTCTCTCTCTCTCTCTCTCTCTCTCTCTCTCTCTCTCTCTCTCTCTCTCTCTCTCTCTCTCTCTCTCTCTCTTACAAGCCATAGTGCCTTCCGAGACGACTACCATTATCTCCTTATCAGACAGTGTTTCCATCGTCTTGTATATATGCATTTATGTATTGTTATTGGCTATTGAATAGATATTGTTACAACCAAGCTGCACTGTTATTTTATGGTGATAGTAGTATTGGGGGGCCACCAAATACTGCTGGTGATGTTTTACGATGGATAAACTGTAAATGAATGGAATTCTAAGAGGCTTGTTTTGTCTTTCTCCCGAAAAGGGTCTACTCTAAATCGAAAGAATTTGCTCCCTTTGGAAGCAAGTTCTTTCTATTTAGAGTAGATCCCTTTTCAGTAGAGTCTGGGTGTTTAAGATAGCAAACAGGAAGCAACAAAATTTGTCTCCCTTGCAAAAGATGGTGGCATATCAACCATCACGAAAACATACCTATATAATTTTGACCCCCTTAAACCCCACTTTTATATAGTAAAACTGGGGTTTACAGGGGTATACATTATTTTTCTTATTTCTGCTCAAAAACATAGATTGTGGGTACTCGTTAGAACCGCCTCGGCGAGGCGGTTCTAACGAGTACCTACAATCTATGTTTTGAGCAAAAATATGAAAAATATTAGAATTTTTATCTGAAAACTTTCAGTTTTTGGTGGTGAAATTTTCAGTATATTTGAATAGGCGTGTTTTCGTAATGCAAATGTATCGAGTTCTCTTACAAAATAAGAAACACAAGATACCTGCAACAACGTCTCGGAATACTTCTTTGAATGATGCAAAGTAGCTACTGTTTGTTTTCTCCAGCAGTTCTGCCATCTTGCGAACTTTAGGGTCCCTCAGCTGAAGAAAAACAGGAAAATAATCAAATCATGACACTTTGTTTATATTATACCTGAAATTGACTGTTCATATATAGGCCTGTTCATATATAGGCCTATATGTGGAAAAATATAAAGGACTACTGGTCAGAGCAAGCACACTCCTTGAGTCCTGTGAAAACTAACATTTCGAAATATTATTTATAATTTAAGAACAAGAAGGTCCAGAGGGCCCTAATTCGCTCACCTGAGTGTCATTGTCTCTAGAATATTATAAAAGACTATGATTTCTCTTCATAGGACTATGTATGTTTAAAATTTGTTGAAACGAATATTTTCGGATGACAGGCTGGGGGTGCTGGACAGAAGCATGATCGCATGGTGCCTTATTGTTGAATAGGCATGTGAACTAGATGAAGCTATGTAACCAAATAACAAAGGCCAGGGCCTTCTGGTTTCAGACAAAAAGATTTTTAAAGGTTAAAGGTTTTCCCTATATAAGTATACATTAAACAAGATGGCGGCCATGGTGGCCATCTTGGATTTCCAAAAGACGATTTAGCTATTTTTGATCTACAAATCACCCGAATGCTTCCTACCAAGTGTAAAGACAATAAGCCTTTCGATTCCGGAGAAGAAGCAAAAATTGATTTTCAAGACGGCCGCCATGACAGACATCTTGGATTTCCGATCAGAAAGATTTTAGCTATTTTTGACCTATAAGTCAACCTGATGCTTCCTACCAAGTTTGAAGTCAATTGGCTTTTTCAGTTTAGGAGAAGAAGCTAAAAATTGAGTTTCAAGATGGCCACCAAGGCAGCCATCTTGGATTTCCGATTGGGACGATTTTAGCTATATTTGATCTACAAATCATCACAATGCTTCCTACCAGTTTCCAGTCGACTGGCCTTTCAGTTCAGAAGAAGAAGCCAAAAATAGATTTTCAAGATTGGATTTCCGAAAGGGACGATTTTAGCTATTTTTGATCTATATGTCACCTTAATGCTTCCTACCAAGTTTGGAGTCAGTTGGCTTTTGGGTTTAGGAGAAGAAGCAAAAAATAGATTTTCAAGATGGCCGCCATGGCGACCATCTTGGATTTCCGATCGGCAAGATTTTAGCTATTTTTGATCTACAAGTCACCCTGATGCTTCCTACTTAGTTTAAAGTCAAAATGCCTTTCGGTTCAGGAGAAGAAGCGAAAAATAGATTTTCAAGATGGCTGCCATGGTGGCCATCTTGGATTTCCGATCGGAATGATTTTTGCTTTTTTTGATCTATAAGTCACCCCAATGCTTCCTAGCAAGTTTGGAGTCAATTGGCTTTTGGGTTTAGGAGAAGAAGCGAAAAACAGATTTTCAAGATGGCTGCCATGGCGGCCTTTCTGGATTTCCGATCGGTATGATTTTAAATATTTTTTATCTAAAGTCACCCCAATGCTTCCTAGCAAGTTTGGAGTCAATTGGCCTTTCGGTTCAGGAGAAGAAATGAAAAATAGATTTTCAAGATGACTGCCATGGCG
Source organism: Anodontia alba (assembly GCA_964016985.1). NCBI lineage: Eukaryota > Metazoa > Mollusca > Bivalvia > Lucinida > Lucinidae > Anodontia > Anodontia alba. Next base: position 25,924,788 of record OZ024822.1, on the reverse strand, counting down.
GCCATCTTGGATTTCCGATCGGAATGATTTTAGTTTTTTTTTAAGTCTATAAGTTACCCCAATGCTTCCTACCAAGTTTGGAGTCAACTGGCTTTTGGGTTTAGGAGAAGAAGCGAAAAATAGATTTTCAAGATGGCTGCCATGGCGGCCATCTTGGATATCCGATCAACACGGTTATAGCTATTTTTAATCTACAAGTCACCTCGATGCTTCCTAGCAAGTTTGGAGTCAATTGGCTTTTCGGTTCAGAAGGAGTAGGCTTTTAAAGCAATTGTTGACGCCGCACGACGCACGACTGACGACGCCCGACGGACGACGGACATTGACTGACCACAATAGCTCACCATGAGCACTTCGTGCTCAGGTGAGCTAAAAATAGAAGAATTGAGAATTCATGCCCATGTACATTATGTACTTCAGAAAAAAAGCGAAAATGAAAAAAAAAAAATAAATAAATAAATAAATAAAATAAAAAAAAAAAAATCGTGAATATGGAGAAATATGACTTAATATTTGTCAAAGCGACGCTTCGAAACGATGCCGACTGCAGCCACGGCAACTTGCCACCAGAGCCGTTACACTAGTAAAATAGAATAATAAGAATTTCGACCTGTCCAGATAACTCTTTCAGCCCGGCATACCAAAACGAAAACCTGTGCAAACAGTGTAGATCCAGATGAGACGGCTCGTAACAAGCCATCTCATCAGGATCTACAATGTTTACTTCTCTGTTTTTAGACTGGAACCCATATTTGTATCAGTGGACACGTCCAAATTCAAGAATGGAAGAGTCCACTTCCGAAACTTAGGGACGAACCCAAGCGAGTCATCGCTTCATTGCTGTATTACGTGAAACTCAAAAATTGTTACTACAAGCCTGAACCTGAATCTGAATTGGATCATCAGCAGAAGTGAAATGTACCTGCTCATAGATGCACTCTAGATTAGAAGCCTTGTTTTTCCAGAATTCTAGTTCTACAAATGGAGTTGGATTGAGGCCCTCCAGAAGGGGCTGAGCAGAATCCTTTTTCAGGACATCCTGTATCTGGTGAGTCCATTCAATTACCATAGATTCAATGGCATGCACCACGGCCCTGTCAAAACCTTCAGTCCTGAAAAATATAGTATCAAATATTATGATACATGTATACTTTAGTCTTCACAAATATGTAGCAGAACTTTCTGGTAAATCTTGCCTTCTTTATCAAATTTAGAACCGCACATTATAGATTCCCAATAGAAAAAGGAAGGTGGGAAAATGCCGAAAGAAGTCTCACATTTTGTTTCGTAGGCAAAAGGATTTGTTATTTCTTGCAAATTAGGAGACAATTTGCATGAAGTGTCAAATTTTATTTTCTAGGACAAATAAGAAAAATATTTCGAAATGTCTTCTGATGATTTTCTACCCAGCATGCAAAGATTTAAGGTGCATTCACAGTTTATTTAGTATGGTTTGAATATTTCATGATTACTTCGGCGAAAACCTTACCCTTTAAGTTCCATCAGTTCACTGATTTTATCAGCACCAACAGGAAGTGGGAGGAGTGTTTTCCCCTTGGCTTGACCTGAGACAACATGAACATTACTTTTCAAGTTATGTACATGTCTTGTTACATCTTTGGAAACGACACGTGGCCAGGTATCATGGTTTCTGTCATTGGAAAGAAGAGGCACCAAAACCTGCAAAATATATCAAAGCTGATGATTACTATCAAACAAAGCCCCATGTCTGTCTGTCTCTCTCTCTCTGTCTCTCTCTCTGTTCATTATGAGCTATCAACGACACTCCTAGAAGACTGCATGTGCGCCCAGCGAAGACTCTGATCAGAGTCTTCGCTGTCCACCTGAAGATGTTTAGGATCCTTGGCTACCCAACGGATGCTGCACAGGCTGATCTGAGTTTTTGCTTGGTGCACATGCAATCTTCTAGAATATGCCACGTCTCTGTTCATTTGTAACGTTCTGATGAGCAGAAGGTGGAGTAATCAATGACAGAAGTTTGTCCTGTTTTATATTATTCAAATCATATCGAGACGATGACGGGGTTATTATGAAAGTCTCTGTGCAGAAAAGCGCCTTAAATTTGAATTTTTACAGTCAGGATTTGAACTCCCATTCTAGCGGGATTCAAACCCGAGGCCTCATGATCCGATATCAGGTGCGCTAAGCGCTCAGCCTCGTGAGCGCTTCGATACTTTATCATTGGGACATGATTTGTTTATTTATGTATGACAAAAAGTCTACCATTACATGTTGGGTAGTGTCTTTAGCCTTTTACCTTTTGGTGATACGTTATACACTGGAACCTATCTATAAGAAGATTCATTTGATATAAGACGGTTTAAATGTTGTTTAAAGATGTTCATACCTCTGTTAAATTCAGTGTATGTATCTGTAACAGAACACAATTTATGTGTATAAAACTCTTGGCAAGTCCATTCAAGTCCATTTCCGAGTTAATTTGCTATTATACTATTTGAATTCATTGATCTACTGGATTTATGAAAGAAACTATTCTAAAACAACTCCTTATAGGTGAGCCAGCGCACGACAAAACCAACATAATGGATGTGCGCACAGCGAAGACTCAGATCAGCCTGGGCATCTACCCAGTCTTATCAGAGTCTTCGCCGTGCGCTCAGTGGGTAGCTAAGGACCCAAGCTTTCTTCATGCGGACAGCGAAGACTGGTCAGATTGAGCAGATGCCCATGCCATTACGAAAACACGCCTATTCAAATATATTGAAAATTTCATCACCAAATACTGAAAATTTTCCAATAAAAACTTCTGATATTTTTCATATTTCTGCTCAAAACATAGATTGTGGGTACTCGTTAGAACCGCCTCGCCGAGGCGGTTCTAACGAGTACCCACAATTTATGTTTTTGAGCAGAAATAAGAAAAATAATGTATACCCCAGTAAATCCCATATAAAAGTGGGGTTTAAGGGGGTCAAATTATATAGGTATGTTTTCGTGATGGCTGATCTGAGTCCTCGCTAGGCACACATGCCATTTCGTTGGTTTTGTCGTGCGCTGGCTCAAATTTCTTCAAAGAATAGTTGATAATGGAGGTGTAAAGGTAATTTTCAGATTACCTTACGGCTATTTGTCGGGTAGGATCGGCATGCATACTGTTTTTCTCTTGTATTTGTACCTCTTATACCTCTTATGCCATATTCTGATTGGAAAAATACATAAAGTTATAAGGAAATTAGTAAGAAGGCACTGCACAACAAGATACCCCAATATCGGAAAGCTGTCAAAATCCCACCCACCTTCCGGAAATTTCAGTAATTTAATGTACGTCCGTAAATAATTATCAAAAGTTCAACACAAATTCCATATGAGATCTTCCGAATAGCAATAGGATACAATTTCAACGGAATCCGAGAAATGCAACAAACGTTATCGCATGGAAACGAAATACGGACGGACGAATACACGCCTAACCAGTGTAGAATCGTAATATACCACTATTATCGTGAGCCGTCTAATCTGGATCTATGCTATTTGACATTCAGTCTTTCAACTTAACATATAAACGTCTTTTCAAACGACAGTTTGTTAAAATAAAATAAAATAAAAAAGAAAGCAGACGATAAATGTCGTCTGAAATTTGGCACCGAAAGAGTTAATGTATAACGTCAATTCTTGTGAACAATTCTGTTCTGTGTTTAAAAGTTTCATAAATTGCGTAAACAGTTCATATTTACTGATTGTATCATGTTTTGTTTTAAAATTTATTCATACTTGGCCTTTTTTGATAATATGGTGACAAATAAAGACTCAGTTCTTTCATAGTATCGTACACACGCTACATTCAATGAAAAAAATGGTATTTATCTTCCACACCTCTAAATATTTATCGTTTTCTTTCATCGATTTTAATACACACAAATGCACACACAAAGGGAATAAAAGAACATTTCGATTGGCAATTATTCCTCAGTGTTTGAATAGCCTAGGGATGTTATTTTATTACAAATACAACTCATGTTTCTATTATATAAGTCCTTAAATAAGATTTTAAGTTGAACTGCAGTTTGGCTTTATTGCGAGGTCCGATCAGTTAGTGCTGAAAACATGCCTAAAGATATCTTTTAAACACGACGACAGTAAAACTTCCTGTAAATGCAATCTGGGGTCAGTTGTTCAAAACTAATCATGTCGTTAGCTAACGTTTTGTTAAAATTTCAAACATTAATATCTCAAAAGTGCCGTTATTTTTTATTGAAAAAATGTGAGAAGCTTTTCGTATTTTTCCAACAAAAATATTAGTGTATTTGGTTACAAAATCGTAAATCACTTACCGAGTTGACCTCTTAACGAGCTCGTTAGGCTAACGATGCTTTGAACAACTGGCCGCTGATATTATCCCTTCGAATTATATATCGAAACATATAAATGCGTATTTCAAACTGTCTTGGTACGAATAAGCGATGATATAATTCTGTAAGGCACCGACATGACGAACTATGTTTGACGTCGTTTCACAGTATTTTTAAGCTACTTTGTAACAAAAACGTCCGCAAACGAATTAATTCGCCTGGAATTGATGCATTTTCAAGGAAGGTAACTCTGTCAAAATGATTTTGCATCCCTTCTGAAAAAGGATCCCCTCTAAAAGTTAAGAATTTGCTCCCACGGAGAGCATATTCTTTCCTTTTAAAGTAGATCTCTTTTCAGAAGGGGATGGGCGTGCAGCAAAACAAACAGGAAGTCACGGTATTGTCTCCCTTGGCTGCAGTGGTGGAAACCTTTCCCTTTAGTATCAGATTATACAGACAAATACAGGGCCCAGTTGTTCAAAACTAGTTGTCGTTAGTTAACTTATCGTTAAATCATTGATCATTGAATATGGCATATACCCTAATATTTTTGCTGAAAACAAAAAAAGCATTTTGCAAAAGCTACTCACATTTTTTCAGCAAAAGTAGCTGTGAACTAGATATTGTTCTTACTAGAACAGTTAACATTTTATCCATTAACGAGCTCGTTAAGCTAACGACGCTTTGAACAACTGGGCCCTGATCCGCAAATTATAACAGGCGAAGCGCTCATCACGCACATTACGCAATAAAGAGACATCGCCTAACATAAAATACATTTACCTTTTTTTTGTAATGGTGGCCGCTTTAAAAGAATTTGCTCCAAGAGCTGCCCTCTGGGAGAAAATTCTTTCATTTAGGGTAGGCCCTCATGTTTGGAAGTGATACTCGGGAGAATATTTCTGGATTTTTCTGTGGACGTGCGTAAAAAATCTGCACTGGCTGCGCATCTGGCGATGAGTATTTTTCCAACGCATTCGAGGATATAACTATCATATATGTTTGAATGAGAATATATTATCTTCAGACAGACTGTAAATTGATTTACAAATCTCCCTGAATGTAGTTTAAAAGTACAGTCGACTCTCGTTATCTCGAATTCCAAGGGACTCTCTGAAATACTTCGAGATATCCGTAGTTCGACATATCAGGTTTGCAGAATTGAGGAAAAAATAATTTGATTAACTACATTTAACAAACTGATAGGTAATTGGACATTTGAAGTTAAGAGATATATTGAAAATATTGTGGAAAAGAGGAGAAATTGCTCCTTAGGAGCAATTTCTCCTCTTTTCTACAATATTTTCCATCTGTTGTTAGGTTTTCATGTATAGGCAGGGACCAGATTTTTACTTCGAGATAAGCGGTTATTTGAGATAAGCGAGGTCGAGATAACGAGAGTCAACTGTACATATCTCTTCTAATTGCAAACATATTAACCTGGGCCCATTTGTTCAAAGCATCGTTAGCTTAATGACCTCGTTATTGACAAACTCGTTAATTGTTGCTAAGGTATTTTTTTAATGTTAGTTTTGCTGCAAAAATGTAATTCTCACCATTTTTCAGCGCAAAATATCAATGTACTCTTATTTCCATATTTCAAGACAGTAATTTTAACGCCACGTTAGCTAACAATTTGTTAAGTTTTTGAAAAAACTGGGCCCTGTAAGGAATGAGAATATTCTCTGACGGTTTCGTGCGTGATTAGCTACATGGAACAAGTTGTTGGTGATGTTGATCTCTCTCTCTCTCTCTCTCTCTCTCTCTCTGTGTGTGTGTGTTCTTATCAATATCATTGATACGGACACGAGCCCGTTGAATCAATATTGGACAGCAGAACGTCGTCGAAACGGACCCAGCTTGTTGGTAAGAAATGATTTCTGACGGCTGACTCAATTCGATTGGAAACGATTACGGTAAAATTTTCAGCAGTCGACATTTTGAAATATTATCCAAATCCCCACCACCATCCCCTCCTCCGCCACCCCTACAAGAAAAGCTTTGAACTTTCATTCAAATAATCTCTAGTCTCTAGGAGACAATTTACATGAAATGTCAAAGCCTTTTTCTAGACACAAAATAAGAAAATATCGCCAGTCCGTCGTCTGCTGAATTAGCCCGGAGAGTGGTAAAGGTTAAAGTGACAAAATATTCGAGTGCTATTTAGATTATGAATATGTTTATGAAATATCGTGTTAGGATCAAGCTGTACATCCGTGCTATCTAGACAGGGTCTTACATTCGTTTGGATATTCTCTATTATGAGTGACATAAAAGACCTTGATCGGACTAGGCAGAAGACCCCCTTTGTGAAGAGTGCAATACTGATGTGAACAACAGCGTACTAGATCAGACCCCATAATCAAAGTCTAGTCTTAAAGTTACTGTGTGGTTGCACAGGCTCTTAGAGCATTAATCTAAGCTACACTAGACGACACTTTGAAATATTTTTGTTTAGTTTTCAGAGAAAATTCGATTTGACATTTCATATGAATGGTCTGCCTAGCAGACGATTCACGTGGACTGTCAAGTCTTTTCTCCGAAAAAATAAAACAAATTTAGAATGTCGTCTGGGTTGACAGCACATAAATATTGCATATCTAGCGTTTTCTTTGTATAAATAATAATAATAATAATAATAATAATAATAATAATAATAATAATAATAATGTCTTGAGGAGAGGATAGCTGTCTTATATCTTCTAATTCTTAAAGAGCTAAGCAAATTGTATCTGACGATAGTCTAAAATTGTTTTGTTATTTTGTCAGAGAAAACAAGACATTTCATGTGAATCTTCTGCTAGGTAAATCTCTCTTTAGGATTTGAATAAAATGACAAAATCTATCTTCTTGGAAATTCTGTCTTCTTGGAAATATAAGAAAACTATCATATTGACGTCTGCTGAATCTACAGATTCAGCAGACGTCAATTTGATACTTTTGTTATAGTGATAAAGGTTAACTAATATTTACCTCATCAACAAACGCTGACAGCTGATCAAGTGGTGAGTATGAAAGATCACCATATAAGACTGCCTGTCTGAATGGGACGTCTCTGCTAATTCCATCTTTAGATTTCTTCACAAAATAACAGGCTTTCTGTTTGGGATTCGTTGGCCATTCATACTGTGTTTGAAGCGAGCCACCGGGAGTGTTTACAACAATCAAAGAAGACAGATCAGGTTTTTCAAACCAATCCATGAAAAGTTGTTTCGTTTCGTCGACATTGTACATTTTCATCCATTTGTCCGGCTTGCATTTCAGAGTTTTTATGACATAATCCGCCATAAACTCCACTCGGCTGTCGCCGATTTCTAAATCGGCCACTGCTGACATTATGTGTTTTTTTTTTCCTTCCTAAATTAACAGCCTCACAGAAATGTACTTCATCACAACTCCATGTTTATTCCAGCACAGCTCTGACGGCCAACTGCGTTCCCTGTTGTAAGTTGCTATGTACACAAATTACCATTCTCCACTTCGGTATTATCCGGATTATCCTGGTCGCCAACGAAAGGTGTTTGAAACACAATACAACTGAGCCGGGTAACAAAACCAGCAATGTGATCGGTACGTTTCGAACGAAGAACCGAAATCAGACCGGTCTGCATTCGAGTAATGAAACCGGAACTTTCACTGTTCTGTGGATTGCTCCTTCACGCGAATGGCGAAGACCCTAAACACACTGCATATGTATATATCTGATCAGCCATCACTGTTCACCAATACAAAATTGTTTATTTTGTTTCAACCTTGCCGTAAAAAAGGTCACTATCACATATAAGATCAGCCTACGTATGCGTACGATCTGATCAAACTTACAAAATAACTGTTTATTGTAAACCTTTTCGATTAGTAAAATCTCTGAATGGACTGTTTACAAGAGCAGATTGATCTGATCAATTGTTGTTCACACTTTGACCCTTTTCACATAGTGCGACGAATTGATCTCACCGTATAAGTTTCGCTATTAACACGGCTGCTTATCTCCACACGCACAACACCGTGTTGTGAAAAGAAAATCACACGATCCAAGTTTCCAAGTTTATTAAAAAAATCCAGGTTTACATTTTGTAAACAACGAGGACATCTAAACAAAAGTTTACAATGAGCAAACATGGAACAAACATTGGACATGCAAATAAATTTCAACCGATAAGGGTTATGACGGGAATAGCAAATACTGCAAATAATAGCAAATAATCTACATCTACATCTACATCTATTACGAAACCACGCTTATTCAAATAAGGCGGTTCTAACGAGTACCCACAATCGATGTTTTTTGCAGAAATAAGAAAAAATAATGTATACCCCTGTAAACCCCAGTTTTACTATATAAAAGTGGGGTTTAAGGGGGTCAAAATTATATAGGCATGTTTTCGTGATGATTACGTTGATCCGTCAAAAATTGACTATTACTCAACGGGTAATAGGATCTCGTAAGGAGATCTTCAGAGGTGGTTGCGGAGAGTCAATTTAACTGCCGTTGAAGGTGGGTGTCAGTTGCAATGAGCCAGACATTTTGGTACGATCGCTGGTATCAAAATCGGGAGATGTAATTCAACTTCTTCTTCTGAGCTCTTCTTTAGTCTCCCATATAACCAGACCAAAATTGTAGTCTTATAAGCGAATACTGAACAAAACTTACTTTGTTTTGTTTTTTTACCCTGTAAGGTAGGTCAGATTTTGCCGTTTTGGTGAGACATGCATGTAAAGCTCCAGTTCTTTGAGAGTTTACAAATGTCTGGTTAAATACATCACTATTTCAGTGAAGGTTTTACATATTTTTGTGTACTTCAAAAGAAAATATATCGCATTCTTTTTCCATTGCACGGAAACTAGGCATTTTATTGACGAGTTGTGCGTACGGAGAGCGGTGGCGAGTAAAGCACCATCCGTCAATGAAATATCTAATTTCTGTGCAATGGCAAAAGAATGTGATCTATTTTTTTTTTTAAATTACATATTAGCATGTTAAACCTTCACTGAAACGGTGTTGTATTTAACAGGAATTTGTCATCTCTCCAAGAACTGGAGTTTTACATGCCTGTCTGTCACCTAAACGGCAAAATTCCGGTTTGATTATATGGGAGACAAAATACAATCCTGAATTACATTTGCCGACTTTGGATTTAGGCGATCGTGCCAAAATGTCAACCTTATTTCAACACCTTCATCGCCACCTAAACTGACTCTGCAACCACCTCCGGGAAATCTCTTTACGAATTTCTTTCCACAACACGGTGTTGCGCTTATGGAGATAAGCAGCCGTGATTAACACTTAAAGCGCCAGTCACAACTGCAGCAGACGACAGAAAAAAATCATAGAAAATAAGTCTTGACATTTCATGTAAATCACCTGAAATGTCAAGACTCATTTTCTTTGAAAAATAGTTATATTAAATAGAATGTCGTCTGCTACAAATTTTGCTAGGCGCTTTAAGAATTAACATTACAAAACAATGTCGACGCTCAAATATTGTTAAACAGTGCTTTTGGGGAGGATATCAAAAGTTGATATATATATATATATATATATATATATATATATATATATATATATATATATATATATATATATATATATATATATATATATATATATATATATATACAGTCGACTCTCGTTATCTCGAATTCCAAGGGATTCACTGAAACACTTCGACATATCCGTACCTCGACATATCAGACTTTAGAGAGTGAGGAAAACAATATATTGAACAACCACATTTAACAAATGAATATTTGACCCCTGAAGTTAGAAATATATATACAATAATGTAGAAAAGAATTTCTCCTCTTTTCCACATTATTTTGTTACCTGTTGTCATAGTTTCATGTTAAAACAGGGACCAGATTCTCACTTCGAGATAAGCGGTAATTCGAAATAAGCGAGTTTGAGATAACGAGGTTCGACTGTATATTATTATTTTTTATTTTTATATAGGTTAGGATTCTTAAGCAGGGCTGCATATATGTATAGCAATGGGGTATGATATACATCTATTTAAAATGTATATGTAAAGCCGGAACCGAAACAGCCACCGAGCCAGGATCATTTTGTTTGCTGGCTGAAAAAAATCCCTCTGCTTTGCTATTGTGACTGCAATTCCCACCCGAATTAGTTTTGCGGGCTTCAGGATATAAGGTACATGCTTAAATACATTAGTATCTTATCATACACGTCTGACGACGTTACTTTATTCCTTGTCAGTTACATAATACAGCTGTCTTGGAAACATTGAGATGGAGTCAAACTCAGAATGCGCATGGACACAGGAATATCTTATCCACTTGGCAAGGCACGCAATCCCGATACAGTTACTTTATATCAAAAATCATTGACGTATCACATTTTGTAAAACTGTTTTCTGGCTGCACTGAGTCATGATCAATATTTCCGGTCTAGTATCTGCCCTTTCGCCCAGTCAGCATTCTACGTAAATCTATATCGGGCCGTCATCGGCCCGTCAGGGTAGCTGACGGGCCGATGACGGCCCGATGTAGATTTACGTAGAATGCTAGCTGGGCGGTGAGAACGACCATTAAGTATTCAAAATATGGGCAGAAAGTGAGAAATTGTGTTGCCACAGTCTTACACAAATGTTTCAAATCAAAATAAACGTTAGTTTCATTTTTGTTTCATTTTTCATTAACTTATCTTACTCCAAGAATAACTGTGTTAGTTCGTTTGTAAGAAAAGCCATTAACTTTGACTAGTCTCTGTTGTTATCTTCCCCATTAAAATAACAAACAGGAAATAAAAATGTTATGACCAAAGTTTGAAGATTAGGTTGCTATAAAGCGCTATAGGCACCAACGTGTTAGACTAAACAAGTGCAGAAAAGTGTTGAAAGTAGGTGCACATATGCTATAAAAAAGGGCCGAAAATAAGACTGCTTCATATATATTTCCAATTTGAAATTAATGTTTTTATTGAACGCGCCTTTTCCCGCCAAACTTTTCACATTTTATTCCGAGGATCAGCATGCTTACACTCGCAATTGATTTCTTGTTGATTGACCTTTGTTTGTCATTCGAAAAGCCCTACAGGGTTTAAATTGCCTACGACCCTAAATATTCTGAATTGGTGTGCGTACCTGAGTTCGCACACCTAGACACACTGTCTGTTCATCGACAAGAAACATACAAATGTAACAGTCCTTAGACCCGCACAGTGGCTCAGTTCATTATGAAAACATGCCTATTCAAATATACTGAAAATTTTCCCACCAAAAAATGAAAATTTTCAGATAAAATTTTCTGACATTTTTTTCATAATTCTGCTCAAAACATAGATTGTGGGTACTCGTTAGAACCGCCTCGGCGAGGCGGTTCTAACGAGTACCCACAATCTATTTTTCTGAGCAGAAATAAGAAAAATAATGTATACCCCTGTAAACACCAGTTTTACTATATAAAAGTGGGGTTTATGGGGGTCAAAACTATATAGACATGTTTTCGTGATGTGGTAGAGCGTCCGCTTTTAGACATGGAGTTGCGGGTCCTATCCCGAGCCGTACAAAATACTTCAAAAATGGTACTAGCTGCTCTTGCCCTTGACGCTCAGCATTAAAAAGTAGAGATAAAATTGGTCAGACCGGTGTCTGTATGATGTGACTGGGTGGAGTATTATATCACGTGTCTGTGGCGTGATATTTCAATGAGACAATACGCTAACAGTGAACATTGAGCTCCCTGTCACTATTCAGACATCGTCGCGATATGACGTAAAACCCGTATAAAACAAACATACCCGTCCTCAGAGAAAACTGTCATAAAGCGTGAATAAAGAACGCCCGTTTAATCTATACTTCCGCGCATTCTGATTAGGGCCTTTGGTATTTATCGGTATATTTTACAAACTTCCAACAATTTTGTAAGCGCTTAACGACTCCCTTATGCGACAAAGAAGGCGTCAGATGTGCAGACTGATCTGGACTTTCTTTATCCACAGGGAATAAGGGTTATTATATCTTTGATACGACTAAGAGTTTACAGTTTTGCTGATTAATCTTCCACCAGACGAACTATTGAGAAGAGGAAGTGATTTGATTATATAACTGATATCATTGAATGTATTTTAACGCTTAGCACTCTGCGTATAAAGTTTTAAGCAGAAGACATATTGAAATATTTTTTTTTTCCCCAGAAAGCAGGATTTGACAATTCATGCAAATTTTCTTTAATGGAGACAATTTGCATGAAATCTCAAATCCTGTTTTCGGGGGAAAATAAGCAAAATATCACCAATTTTGTCTTCTGCTGAATTAGTCCAGTAAGTGGTAAAGGTTAAAAGTACATGCCCCTTCCCAGTGCCAATGTAGCAACTTCTAATGGATGAATATTTTCTGTATTTGGTTTCTTGAGCTTCTAGAACAAGTTCTCTCTCTCTCTTCTTGTTGTATTTGTTGTTGCGTTATTGTTAATGTTGTTGTTGTTGTTGTTGTTGTGTGGAGGTTTTACGGCCCAGTCAACCCAGTAGGATCATGTCGAGCGCGGTCAGTTTACCTAAACACATATTTACTGGGCAGGCTTAGTCCTCTCAGCAGTTAACCAGTATTGAGCAAATTCTTTCGCCAGAAACTGACGCCTTCTTGAATAAGATGACCGTAGAAAATATTTCATGCTCAGTCTCCACAAAAGAATTCTCTCTCTGTGTGTGTGTGTGTGTGTGTGTGTGTGTGTGTGTGTGTGTTAATTAATATCCTGGATACGTATACACGTTGAACTTAGTTTGGGTCAGCATCAGCGGAACGTCGCTGAAATTTACTCAGCACTGACTTGAATCGTGCAACGTGAGTGATGGGAAAATATTACTAGATTCATTAAATATTAGCCGGCGAAAAGCATTTCCGACAAGACTGCATGTTGTATGGACGTTGATACGACGTTGTTTCAACGCTTTGTGCCCGCTGGGTAATTTGTATGTGTTGTCGACTCGAAGATCTTTTCTTATCTTTGTTACGATACAGAACTGTCTATGCACATTTTTTTTTTTCTCTCGGCCATAACGAAAATATGCCTATATAATTTTGAATCCCTTAAACCCCACTTTTATATAGTTAAACTGGGGTTTACAGGGGTATACATAATTTTTCTTATTTGTGTTCAAAACATAGATTATGGGTATGCGTTAGAACGCCTCGCCGAGGCGGCTTTAACGGGTACCCACAATCTATGTTTTGAGCAGACATACCCACAATCTATGTTTTGAGCAGACATATGGAAATATATTAGATTTTTTTTTTTTATCTGAAAATTTTCATTTTTTGGTGATAACATTTTCAGTATATTTGAATAGGCATGCTTTCATAATGATTTACTTTGGAAGGAGGTACCTTTTCTACATAAGTCCAATATCGGCCTTTGTATCACCGGAATATTATGGGGCGATGGCTTGATATTCTTATTCAGTCTTTTCAAATGTAAAACGACCATTTATATCGCGTCATTGTACTTTTAATATTAGACAATTGTGTCGATGTACTTTAATATTAGACTAGGCAGTACGCATGTTAGGGGAAAGAATCAACAGTAGGTGCTTTCTGGTTTACAGAAAATCTACATTTACGCCTGCAGTTTAAATTCAATAGGTGAGCTGTTGCAACATACACAGGTATAAACTCTACTTCGATACCACGAATAATATTTTGTTTCTTACATTTTTCCACCCCCTCCCCGCCACTCCCCCTGCATACCTTTTGATTATTGTTATTGTTTTAACCCATCACGAAATCATGCCTATGTAATTTTGACCCACTTTAACCCCACTTTTTATAGTAAAACTGGGGTTTAAAGGGGTATAAATTATTTTTCTTATTTCTACTCAAAAACATAGACTGTGGGTACTTGTCCGAACCGCCTCGCTGGGGAGGTTCTAACGAGTATCCACAATCTATGTTTGAAGCAGAAATATGAAAAATATCTGAGGTTTTTTTATCTGAAAATTTGCAGTTTTTGGAGGTGAAATTTTCTATATATTTGAATAGGCGTCTTTTCGTAATGCTGCGGATCCTGTCTTAAATATGAAACAGTAAAATCCCTTGTAACATCACTTTTAATATGTAGAAGGCAGTGTAAAAATAAAGTTCGTGCATACACATGCGTGCTTGTGGTCATAGGAACACGCGTGTGGGCACACACATACCTTAATATGCGCACCCGCGCATGCATGCAGACGCGCGGACACACGCGGTGTTAAATAGTACAGTTTTCTCCGAACAAAGGTTATTTAACTCGCTCATCAGAAAATTCTTTTGCGCCGGTGGACCAATTTGATCTGTGTCTATATTCTATTTGTCTTGGACTATCTGGACGAATATTGAAACGCACTCACTTTTGTGATCCGAGTTCTCTTCCCTGCGCTCTAAGTGTCTGATTAAATTGGGTTCTGCTGCACATTTAATGAGCTTGCCCTGTTGAAGTTAAGAATGATCAGGGCGATACTCGGTTATTTTATGAATAACTGATTCACCCTTAAAGCGCCAAGAAAAACTGCATCTGAAAATGTCGTCTGTTTATGTCGTTTGCTGAATATTCTTGCAGACTTTTCAAACCTATTTTTGCATACAGGCAAACAGTGTGGACCTAAAGGAGCAGTCTGATCTGGGTCAACACTGTTTGCAAAAATGACTTAAAATCACAAGCAGATGACAAAGCAGACGACAATAGTTGTGATTGGGGCTTTAAAGGTTAAGGTATAAAACTTCATGAACTGGAATTAGGGGGAATACAACCTGAGCAATATCTACAGGCCTTTGCTACCACAAGGAACCAGTGCTGTGGCTATTAGTCCAAGAACCGTGACGGCACGAGGTCAAAGTCATAGTCTTACAATGGTATAGATGAGAACCAGAAATGTCACAGTAAGTGAATGTTTTTTTTTATGGATAAGATAAGAAGAAATTAGTGGAACAATGTGACATTCTATCCTGATGAACCTATTCAGTGATATTCTTACATGTGGGCACGTACATACATATTCTCGTTAGTCGACAGGGTTTTGTGTGGTGCCTGTGTAGGCGGCAAAGCCGGAGCAGACTTGGCTCACATCTTGTTAAAGAGACGTTTATAAACCGTACCTATACAGTATACAGATTGGAAATTGATGTAAAATTAGCTATTAGGGACAAACATGTCAGTATGTTGAATTTTATATTATAGGTTAAGATGTGTGGCTTGTTTGCTATAAACATTGAGCATATTAAATGGTATTCATTGTATAGCGTTGTGAACATACTGGACCTTTTGTACTGAATAAAGTTTTATTTCATACATCTTTATCTATATCAGTCTATGTAAGGTATTTTGAGCAATGCCTGTCCAAATGGTGTTAAGCTGTACAGGGAATGATATCCCTAGACCCTACCACAACTCAACAGCCTTTCAAATTCGGGAAAGACCTATAGTTACTCTAAATATTCGGAAAGTTATACCTAAGCAAACAGTGCAGATGCAAAATTAAATGAGCCAGCGCATGACAAAACCTACAAAATGGCATGACTGCCCAGCGAAGACTCGGATCAGCCTGGGCATCCGCCCAGTCTGATCAGAGTCTTTTTTTTTATAATTTTATTTTCAAATCTAACAAATACATTTACAAAGCATTGGTGATTATACATATATATGGTTTACTTAGTACCATGAAATACCCATCCTACTAAATATTTTTACGGACTAAAGATGAGAAAATAAAAAAAAAAAAGGATTAAGACAAAAAAAAAAAAAAAAAAAAAAAAAAAACCCCACACACAAACACACAAAAAAACAACAACACACATACACACACATTATTACCATATGTGATATAATAGACTTAAACCTATAATGCATGGTAATCTTAAAAACAATGTTCTTAAACCACATTCTATCTTGTTTACCATGACTGAAAGGAAATATTATATTACTGCAGTTTAGTTTCATTGTCAACGAACATACTATATATTAATGCTAATCATTATCATGTGTCCTTTTTTTCTCAACCGCTTTGGTGGTCTCTCTCTATTATTTAACGGTATATTACGGTTCGGGGCTTTACATAATTCTCGATTATCCTAAAACGCTGACTCATCCCCATTCCCGTGCGACACAAACGTCCCTACGCTGAAAAACGGAAGTCCGCTCCAAAATTCTCAAGCGACAAAACACTTACGAAAAGAAAAAAAAAACAGGTAAAATCATCTCTATACCCCCTACTTGACGAAAGAAAATATAAATTGGACGGCTACATCCCTTGAAAGCCCTTGACAGCTGAAGGGTCTCTGACCCCTGACTCAGCACAGCAGACGATCCGTCGCACATAACAGAGATGAGAGAGAGTTTATATATATATATATATATACATATACACATACATACATATATACACATACACATACATACATATACACATACATACACATATATACATACATACATACACATATATATATATAGATATATATATAGATATATATATATATTTTCATATATACATGCATACATACACATACATACATACATATACACCTACATATACATATACACATATATATATATACATATACACATACATATATATATATATATATATATAAATCTTTTAAATAATCTTTTATTATTCTTTTTTACTCAACGCATAGGATGGCAAATTAAAGCACAGGAAGTTCGGCTCGACTGGTCGGGCTTTATAAAAGTAAAACATTATAGGCCATTTCAATCCACCGTAGTCACCTTTCTAAACCTATCACTGTTACGCTTTACTAAGTTTATCGATACATGTACTATCATCTCGTGCAACTCTTTGTCAACTAGAGGCAAAGTTCTGTGGGTATAGAGGCTTATTTATTCTTTCTTGCTGGATTTATCAGAATTCTTTTCTTGTTCACATTTTTAAAACACGTGTGGATATACTTGTTCGAAGACTGATCAGAGTCTTTGCTTGCGCACAGTGGGTAGCTAAGGACCCCAGCTTTCTTCATATGGACAGCGAAGACTAATCAGACTGCGCGGATGCCCAGGCTGATCTGAGTCTTCGCTGGGCACACATGCCATTTTGTAGGTTTTGTCGTGCGCTGGCTCAAATGCCAGGGAACAAGGCGTCTGATCAGGGTATACACTTTGCCACTCATACAGCAGGTTCTAGTCACAGCAACAGGTAAGGAAAAGGACGTTCAATTTTTATGACAATGTGTTGGTATGGCGTGTTGAGGTGTACAACTATTCAGTGTAATAGTACAGCTCTTACTCTAAATATTTTGAGTTATGCTTGAACAGCGCAGACTCAGATCAGTCAAATGCCACTGAGCGTGGCGTCTGATCAGGTAGGTTCTACACTGTGTATCACTCATCCTGCAGTTTTTTGACAAATCAACAAGTAGCAAACAAGTACACGAGTTTCTGATCGCTTACTCAGTAGTTTTTTTTTGTTGTTTTTTTTTCATTTTATGAATTTTCTTGAAACTTTGAACAGGCATTGATATTCGGGAGTAGTATTATGCGGCACTTTTCATGACGTAACATTAGTATACATTATGATGAAATTAATGTACGTTGATTAATTATTTTGTATTTAAATATACGCGTCAGTGGAAATACAAATGGCTAATTATTACAATTTAGTATTTCGAACGCTAATGAAATTTTCAGTATCTTTTGCGTTATAAGAAACATTTAATAAGTTTGCTTTAGAAAGCAAAGATGTTCATATCATCTTATTACATGGCACATTTTAGATAAGAATACCAGAGCATCAAATGTGTATTCATTGCTGTTTTAGATTTAATGCAAAAAAAACAACAAAAAACCTTATTCTTAGGGTCGATATTTTATCGTCGTGTTTGGTATCAGTTTGATCGTTTTGTAAAGATGAATGCAATTTTTCATTTAGAAATTAACTATTAATATCATTTATTTTATTTCTATTAAATTTCTTAAAAAGCGAACTTTGGAATCTAAAGTATTTCACTTAACAGCGGAATTTGCAAAACATGTCAGTTCTTGATCCTTTGTTCAAATACATTTAAACTAAACATCTACTTTGTCAATAAAACGTTTTTAATACCTTAGTTAGAAAGACATCCCTTAAAGGGACAAATTAATTGCAGATTTTGACGTATTGTTATTATTACGACAGAAATGGTTTCACAAGTACAGTCTAATCCCGCTCTAGGGTAATGACTTCTACTCTGCACTTGCGCAGAGAGTAAAGACGCGCGCGCAGTCTAGTTATACTTGCGCAGTAGTTGGGAGTGAGAATTTAGATTGCAAAGAAGGAAGATCGAAAATGTAGTCTCATCGTGGTTGCCGCTCGGCAAAATGTTTTGGTTTAAACTGTATTTATTTGACTTTACAGTAGACATATACAATATATATATATATATATATATATATATATATATATATATATATATATATATATATATATATATATATATATATATATATATATATATCACAGGATTTGACGGTAAGCACAAGTGCTTATTAGTGCTTATTAGAGTCATCTCCTGGGAACAAACAGCATATGTTGCATCATCTATGAATGGAAGGCAGTGTAACAATTTTAATGAATATGAAAAATAACAAAAAGGAAGAAAGAAAGAAAGAAATTTCATATGTACTGACATGAAGTAACAATTGAAATGATTAGTAAATTCAGTGGATACACAGGTAGATTTAGTATTAAGTTCAAATGCTACAGCTGTAAAATTTCTAGCGGCAACATGAACATATTTTGGCTGATTCCCAGTTCCCCAAACATTATCATTTATAGGGACTACAAAAATCTTCTGGATTTCACTATATACTCTTGCACTTTAAGAAACATCTGTTCGTTTTCCTGAAAGGTTAGATTTTGGCTGCCATAGAGAAACTCTTTAACCGTATAATTTAAAAGAGAATCCGAGAAATATCTTCTTCGAAAATGAGCGAGCCTAGGACATACAAAGAAAAAGTAATATGCACTTTCAAATCCTCCGCACGCACATGTGGGACTTGGAACGATATTTTTTACGATAGAGGTCGGCGTTTAAGGAGCTACATCCCAGTCTCAGACGAGCTTGGAGAATTTGGCCTATGCGTGTACCAGTGTTATAATACGATGGTTTGTTTAGCTCCTTGTTTAGTCGTAATTTGAATGCAGCCACTGATGGCGCATCCTTGATTTCGGCGGGAAGATCGTTCTATGCACGGACCGTTGCAGGGAAAAAGGAATTTAGAAACAAATTGGTATTAGCGCGACAGTTCTGGAAATGATTTGAATTTCTTATATTGTAAGAGGTCGTGTCTTGCACTAGTGGTGGAAGGAGATCGTTAAGATATACGGGAGTTACTCCATGAAGGATTTTGAAGAGAATTATGAGTCTGTGCTTTTTTCTCCTGTTTTGGAGAGTCTCCCATCCAAGATCTGTGAGTAGTTTGCTCACGCTACACAGTTTAGTAGCACCGGTTATTATTCGAGCGGCCTCAATATGGATTACGTTGAGTTGCCTTTTGGTCTCTGTAGGATAATTGTCCCACACTGAGTCACAATATTCTAGCAGAGGCAGGACATACACCATATACAAATTTTACAAGTGTTTTTCTTCTAACTCTGAACTTAAGCTCGAAGGAAGTTTAATCTTGACCAAGCCTTTTCGGAAATTTTTTTTTAATGTGATCCGACCAGTTGCAGGAACTCGAAAGCGTAAGTCCCAGGTGCTTGTGACTATTCGTCCCTTGAAGCATTGTTCCGTTCATAAACAGGGGAGGATGAGGTAGTGAGCTAATATTCTCCTCGAGATGATCATAGAAAGTTTTATTAGCATTAAAATTGATTAACCAATCTTCTGCCTACTGAGAAATAGTTTGCAAATGGGCATTTAAACACCCAGCCGCTGCATTTGGACACTCGACAATGATATAAAGACTAGTATCGTCTGCAAACAACCGAACAGAACAATCTATAGGTTTAACTATGTCATTTATATAGAGAAGAAAAAGAAGAGGTCCAAAAAACTGATCCTTGGGGAACACCTGCTAAAACTGGAGTCCAATCAGAAGCTTGGCCATTAAGTACAACACGCTGTCGCCGTCCGGAGCGATAACTGGCTAACCACTTAAGAACGTTATCTGAACAGCCTATTCCGGACATTTTATGCAGGAGATCGTTGTGCCAGACTCTGTCGAAAGCCTTACTTATATCATAAAAGACGGCGCAAACTTCTTTACCTTTATCGACGGCTTCACAGAATGTGTGGTAAGTATGTAACAATTGATATGTTGTGGAGTCGCCTTGGACTAAGCCCGACTGAAGGGGAGTTAAGAGCTGATGAGAAATGACATAGTTATACAAATGTTTATGTACACAACGTTCCATGACTTTACCTGGTGAGCTCAGGAGAGATAGTCGGTAAATACTGGGTAAAGACTTTCCATCTTTCTTATGGATTGGCGAAACGTTGGCAGTTTTCCAGTCTGAAGAGAAATAACCCTGTCAGAGTGATGATTAAAGATAACAGAAAACGTGGGGGCAAGAACTATAGTACCTTCTTTCAGTAAACGGGGACTGATTAAGTCTGGGCCACTTGCCTTGTTGGTTTTCAAATTATGAAGACAATCTTTTACATCTTCATCTGAAATGTTAAGATTCTAAGCGGTAAGGGACTGGGTCTAAGTTTGGTAAAGGTTTGTTTGCGTCATTAAGGGTTGTCTGTGCCGTAAAAAAGCATTCAACATGTTTGCTTTTTGAAGATCATTTTCTGTCCCGATTCATGATCAGCGTAGGTATGTAAGTTGTTGATTGTAAGTTTAAAATTTGTTTAGAGGTTTTCCAAAAAGCTTTGGGATCACAGTTATCGGAAGACAGTAAGCGATCGAGTTTATCATAATATTCTTTTTTGGATTTTCTTATTTCATTTACTACGGTGTTACGAACTATTTTGTATCTGATCCAAAAACGGATGTCGTTTGTTCTTCTATACTGGCGGAAAGTGCGTTTACGTTTCCTAATCAGTTGTTTCATGCGACATGTTACCCATGGTTGATCGGATAGTTTTACTGTGATGACTTTGTTCGGGAACGCCTTTTCAGCTGCACTAAGTATTGCTGTTGGAATGCACAGAACATTGGAATCGATATCATTATCTGTTTGAAAATGCTCGACAAGGTTAAATTCCGTTAATAATCGACGATTGTAGTTCCAGATTTTTCTCTTAAAACTTATGGGAGACGGACATGTAAATTTTAAGTAAACAACGACTGGGCAATGATATCGTATTTGATCGGGTATAAAGGGGTCGAGTACATGGCTTTGCAGAATGTTTGCTGTATTACGGACAAGAACAAGGTCAATCGTTGACGCGGAGTGTTAGGTAAAGTGTGTCGATTCTGTGATAAGCTGACTTAAGTGGAACTCGTTCACTAGTTCAGTAATTTTGTTGTCGCTGTTCAGAGCCATTTTAAAGTTAAAATCGCCTGCAATAACAATGTCTACAATGTTTGCGTTGTAGGCTCGATCAACACTTTCTTTTATTAAGTCCATGTACGCTAAATTGCTGTTTGGTGGTCAATATATACCCGCCATGAGTACTTTTTTCGATTTGACAAAAAGTTCGAGCCAGACGGCCTCAAGACCGTTTATCTCCAGGTCGCGGCGACGTTTGCGGGTAATAGTTTCACGTACGTACGCAAGAACACCACCTCCAAGACGATTGCGTCTGTCGTTTCTGAAAGTTTACGAAAATTTTTCGATGTGGATGGTGGTGTCAGAAATGTCCGGTTTTAGCCAACTTTCAGTAAATATAAGAACGTTGTAAGCATCTGCCTCGCTCCTAATTATATCCATTTTCGGTGCAATGCTTTGAATGTTAAGATGGAAAATACTGAGATGATTGGAGAGCATATCAAGTGATGAAGCTGAGATAGTGTGATTCGAGTCAGTATTGCTGTCGACAGAGTCTGGGCCGGGATTAACTTCAACATCCCCAGACAGAAGAATGAGAGTAAAAGTCCAAAGTACTAGATCAGTAGCAAATATCACAGAGATGAGGAACTGCGTAAAAATATGTGTTTTTGGAATACGGGGCCAGTCTGTAAGTATGAGGTGGTTCGTTCTCATTGCTTTATACATTTCATTGCTACATTGGAGTGCAAGAATTAAACTGAAATGTGAAAGACTTCTAACATCCGGTTTTTGAATACATGAGAATAACATGAGGAAAAACAAAAAGTAAAATTTCTTGTACGTTATTCTCTTCCTAGTCCCCATATGTAAAGAACACGACACCCCGTACGAGCCACCTAGACCGTCTGATTTATAAGGCTTTAACATAATATACTACATAGTAGAAATTGCAGAAAAATCAGCATGTTCAGATGGCAAGCACGATGAATCGTATTATAGCTGTATAGCAGGGACATCGAATAACGTTTATGCAAGATATCTACTATCCTGTGAGAAAGAGAATGGGGATCAGCCAAGGAATGGAACGAAACAAAAACGAGACAGAGGAGACAAGAACAAATATGTTAAGAACATAAATACTACATGAAATGACTAAGCAGAAAGGGTGACAGGGTAGAATAAGGTAATTTAACTGGTGTTTGTTTTACATTTGAATAAACATGAATAAGAGATAATAATACATGGAGAGTGATAGGAACACACTGAGCCATGGTGAAGAAAAACAGTCATCCGACTTACTTAGTTAAGGTACATATACTGAGCTTCTATTTCTGTTTCATAAGGCGATTGGGGAACATAGAATTTTGTCTATGCAGAGTCTTTGAGTACTTAAGCAGTGACGAACTAAATCAGATAGCATGCCGTATGACGTCTTAACTGGTGGTAGAGGTCGTGCAACGGATTTTCTCTTGCTGCTCTCAGTTAACCAAATAATTATCATTACCAATAATACAGCATAGATACTTCCACATACAAACCTATGCAAAAGTATAGTGCATATAGCAATATACTTTAAAATAGCTGATACATATATTATTTGCACAAGCTGAATACTAATTAGATATCTATAAGTGAATTATAACCCAATATGTTGATAACTAAAATGAACAGTAGCATATATTGGACTTGCATTTGATTGTATGGTGTAAAGCGCAAGTTTGTTTTTTTCTCCTACATGTTTTTTTGCGTGCGTGTTCTAGAACAGCTGGACAGTCTAGAAGCTTACAATTTGCCTGCTAAAATTCATAGCACGATATAATCGTGCCTTTTGTAAAGTACGTTTTGGTGTACAATCTACGCAGAATTGTATGCAAATTTCAAGTCAGAAATTTGCGGCAGAACCATACTCTATGTGATAAAGGCACTTCGGCCCCAAAAGGCGTCAAGCACACATCAGCAGACGACATCCCCAATCATTTCTCTATCTGTATTACATGTTCTTTCCACAGGAAACCTCAAGCAGAATGTCGTCTGCCAATGCTGTTTGTTTGTGTTGAGGTTTTACGGCCCAGTCAACCCAATGGGGTCATGTCGAGCGCGGTCAGTTTACCTAACCACACGTTTACTGGGCAGGCTTAGTCCTCTAAGCGGTTAACCAGTACTGTGCACATTCTTTCGCCAGAAACTGACAATTGCCCTTCTTGAATCAGCGGAAGGGAGAGAATGACCGTAGAAAATATTTCATGATCAATCTCCATGAAAGAATGTTGCCGACCTCGGCGGGGGTTGAACCCGCGACCTCCTGGTCTCCAGTCGGACGGCGCATCCAACTGAGCCAGCCAGGCCGGCCCACTGCCAATGCTGTAGCATGGCGCATGAAGGACTTCAATTTACTACCCCAAAAAGACCATCCTCCACTGCAGAGAGCCGCTCTCCGCCCAGCGAATAATAATGTTGTACACCGGTCCGGGCTTTTTCCATTGAATATGTGTACCTAAAATTGAAGCTTTACCAGTCTGTTCATTGGCTACATATTAAAACAACTATGACCACTGAGCCGTCGAGCACGATGCGATATCCTCTCTCAATATTGGCACTCTACAGTAGATATCACATCATGCTCAACCACACAAAAGCAAACAATTTATAACCCTACCGCAAAGATGCGACTTGTCGCGACCTCGCTTTTTGCAGCGATATTCTACACAAATCTGCCACAGAACCGATTATTCTATACCAGTCCCATATTTTGAATTTAGTTTTTAGCTGTTTCGCGACCTTGTAAATAATTGGTATTTGGGACAGGATACTGCGGAAGTGTTATTGATACTTATACATTAGAAATTATTATGTTTTGGTCGACGTTCACCAATTTGTATTTTATACATATATATATATATATATATATATATATATATATATATATATATATATATATATATATATATATATATATATATTATAAACATGGCGCTGTTATAAAGTGAAGGAGGAAGAACAACACAAAATTATAAAAATGGATGTAAAACAAGAAATAAAGATATTACTCATTATTTCTCTTTTACAAACTATAAACAGCAAGATCACCGATGAAATGTTAAAATTCCCCGGGACAATTTACAAAATAATATCTCGTACAATTTGAGGACGATTTCAATCTGCCCCACAAAAGTAGTAGTTTGCGACTGTAAATGGGGAAATTTTGGTTATTCTCAACAGAGTTATGGCCCATGATTGATGTCAAAATTTCGTTTCCATACATAGCTTGAGAACAAATAAATGGATTTAAATCAAATTTTATATACACTTTGATACTGAATAGATCAAGTTTGGGATTAAAATGGTCCCATCTTGTAAGTTTTCAACAGTTAAGGCCATTGACGTCAAATTAGAGATTTTGCTTTATATCATCACGAAAAACTACCTATATAATTTCGACCCCTTAAACCTCACTTTTTTATCGTAAAACTAAGGTTAACAGGAGTATCTGTGGGTACTCGTTAGCTCGGCCTCGGCGAGGCGGTTGTAACGAGTACCCACAATATATGTTTTGAGCAGAAATATGAAAACTTTCATTTTTTTGGTGGTGAAATTTTCAATTATTTGAATAGACATATTTTCGTAATGAAGAACAGAGGCTTATAACTGCTAACTAGAGTAGAATTATAAGCCTCTGCTTGAGAGCTAATTGACAATTTCTTGCAAACGCTGATATTGACTAAAAACTAGACCAAGAAAGACAATGACCCAATATCGTTATTTTTCAGCGTAGATATGGTCCTTGACCGACATCAAGAAGGAGATTGTGCTTAATATCTTGAGACTTGTTGCCCGCAAAGGCGGGTATCAAGGAGTTTCTGCCTTGCTTTTATTAAGTTTTGTGCGTGTTTTTTCTCTTTTATTGTATTTATGTCTCTGATTTGTAATGGATGTGTATTGGAAAGTTACAGTTCTACGTTTTGTCAGATTTGATATTCGTCAGACTCGTCGGCAAAACAGGAAGCAATCGGCATTACCCCACTAAAACATGACAGTCGTCGGTAATATCCCTTAACTAACTTAGACTTGTTTAGAAAGAACCAATTTTCTATACGGAGACTGGTACCCAGTAAGATTATTTATAAAGCTATAGTGTGCCGTTATCGGCCCGTCAGGGTAGCTGACGGGCCGATAACGGCCCGCTATAGATTTATAAAGAAAGCTAGCTGGGTAGCTCACAATCGGCGCTGCCTCTATGTGACTCAGTTGCCTGGTAGCATTAAAAACATGAACAGTCAGTCAGTCAGTAGCTCACAATCATAACCACTGTGTTGATCGTACAACTCGGACATTCACTACATGTACACCCTGATTAAACTGCTACCTGTGAATTAAGCTGGTCAAACTGCTACCTGTGAATTCAGCCCTTGGCCAAAACTGAATTTGTTTCCCTTGGCTACCTGTATGATTTAGTGATAATGATTGTTTTTGTAGCAATTTACACTAATTCAAATCAAAACATATTTTGACCATCTTTTACTTTGTTTGTTTGAATAGCTGTATATTAAAAGTTGAACATCTTTTGAACTTACTGAAGTCTACTTTATAATCCATTCACTCACTCCTCATTCTTTCACTTACTCACCCACGCACTCATTCATTCATTCGTTTCCTTTATCTTAACTCCTTTCCTTTTTTTCTTTTAATAAAAATGAAATCAAATTTCAATTTTTATGATTCGGACAGCAATTATACATGTACTGCAAACGATGGCGCCTCGATCGTAGACTACAATATAGCATCCGGCGATTTATTTCCTCATGTTATTTATTTTAATGTAGAGAATCGAGACGAATCTCTCCACTTTCCCTTGCGATGTGAATTTGAATTTCGATCTAATACTACCGAGACACAAGCCCATGTAGATCTGGTTGAGACTTCAAGCTCCAAATTGCGTATTCGATGGAAAGAGGACCGTGGAGGTCCTTTTTGTTATTCTTCCGTGAAGTCAGTAAATATTAGCACAAATTTACCCATAAGTATTCACAAAAAACATATATATGGCCATTGAAATGATCACCAGGTTATATACATTATCAGCTGCTGCAATGACCACATGGTTTAGGCCGAGCAAACCTAGCGATCAGCCTCCATTGTGGGTCCGCGAGTGCTCATTGTTACGGAAATTTCATTTAAGCAAGTCAGATGCTGATTTTTGTTTGTATAAGCAAGTTAAAACAGAAATTCAAGTTTAATAAACAGTCATATCAACATGGTCGCAGATAAGTGTTTTTTTTAGGCACGGAAAGATCCACGTAAAATCTGGCGAATTGCTAAGGGCACGAATCAGCCAGCAAAAACTTCCATAATCAAAGATTAAGGAGTGGCATTCCCTTTTTATTTTGTAACGATGCCATTGATATTAAATCAAACTTATGACACGGAGTCTGAGGCAGATGCTGAAGGAGTCTGAGGCAGATGTTCAGCGAATATACTAAATGAGGAAATTTCCATGTATGCGGTCTTGTCTAGTATTAGTGCTTAATCTCGGGAAAAGGTCGGGTCCTGACTAATTTTTATATTAATAAATTCTCCGAAATTTCGTCTTTCCTGAAAGATCTTTTTAATAGCATTCTTAACTCAGGCATCTCATCCCCATCCCATCCCCCCCCCCCCCCATCCCGCGAGTATTGTCCGTCCCATACACCAAAGCGGTTCAGTATCTGATCCTAGCAATTTTTGAGGAACACAGTGTATAAGCTTTTCTCAATACTTTTGAATAAACGATTGTATAGATGGGCAGAGGAAAATGGCAAGCTAGATGAGGCACAGGCTGGATTTCGGTCTGGGTATTTGGTAGTACAAAATATTTTCTCATTAAGTGCATGTGTCGAGAAATAATCACGACGAGGTGGGTGCTTTTGATATCTTTATCTAGATTTCCAGAAGGCTTTCGATAAGATACAACACCAAAAGCTATTTTAATATCAGTTTGCTACAAAAAAAGGAATTCGTGGAAAATGTTTACGTACATGTATATTTAAAGCAATGTATTCAACCTTAAGTGATAGTGGTTCTCCGAGCACTTTCCCTTGCAATGTAGGAACTAGACAAGGGGACATAAGCAGTCCGTTAATGTTTGCTTTATTTATTAATGATCTATGTACCTTACTTCGCGAGCAGTGTGGTGACGGTGTCTTTATAACCCCGATGTTTCGGACATTTTCTGTCTCATGTATGCTGATGCTATTGCAAACTGTTCTGAAACGAGAGTACGGTTGCAGAGACAAGTAAATTTGATTGGTGTATTCTGTGACACCAGAAAGTGTGTACGGTTGCAGAGACAAGTAAATTTGATTGGTGTATTCTATGACACCAGAAACATGAAGGTAAATCTATATCAAACCGAAATCACAGTTTTCCGAAATGGGGGTCCGTCCGAATCTGAACAGTAGGGTTATACGAACAACTTCGGAATATAAGTACATGAGGTTTGTATTTACACCCAAGCTGTCATGGTCGAAAGCTAAACGAAAACTTGCTACTATTGCTAGAAAAGCTTCCTTTTCTATACGAAATTACCAACGGAAATTAGGATATTTTAAATATGAGGAAATATTTCGCTTATTTGA
This sequence comes from Anodontia alba, assembly GCA_964016985.1. Classification (NCBI taxonomy): domain Eukaryota; kingdom Metazoa; phylum Mollusca; class Bivalvia; order Lucinida; family Lucinidae; genus Anodontia; species Anodontia alba. The sequence continues at coordinate 25,896,478 of OZ024822.1, read as the reverse complement.
TTCAATGATGAAACCTGGCTCAGAAGTATGGGGATATGAATATTCAAAATGTTATAGAGTTAGTTTATAATGATTTTTGTACATATTTTCATGGGGTTGACAGCTCTGTTAATAATGCGGTAGCTTTTGGAGAATGTGGGCGATACACCCATGTGTTACATATATAACAACTGCATCAAATATTGGTGTAAATTGTTATGTATGGATAAGCATAGCTATCCAAAGAATTGCTATAAAACGTTGAAATTGTGTGATGAATATGGAAGGCAAACCTGGGCCTCAAAAGTTCGCAGTCTTCTTTATAAGTACGGATTCGGATATGTATTCATCGCTCAAGAAGTTGGTAATGAAAATGCATTCATAAGACGGTTTAAACTTCGCTTAACAGACTGTATGAAGCAAGCCTGGCATTCTGATATAAATAAATGAGTCTCCACGTTGTGACACATATAAAGAGTTCAGTTCAAAACATTAAATGTCGAAATATATCTGTCCCTGGATATGCGATTTTTTTCTGCGCAAGGCATTTTGCTAGATATCGTTCATCTAGTCACAAACTAAGTTATTGAATTGGTCGTCATCACAACATTAACAGAGCTGATCATTCTAACATTATGATAATTAAGGACAAATTTCACGCATTTTTCATTTGTCCGAAATTTGATGTACTTCGTGAAAATTATTTGTCTCTCTGGTACACACAAGGTGATAGCAGACCAGAATTTTTCAGACTGATGCAGGAAACAAACCCGGATATAAAGAAACTCTGTATATTTGTAAACGGAATCCTTAAAATTAACATTACAAAAACACGCCTATTCAAATATATAGAAAATTTCACTTCCAAAAACTGCAAATTTAAGATAAAAAACTCTGATCTTTTTCGTTTTTCTGCTCTAAACATAGATTGTGGGTACTCGTTAGAACCAAGGCGGTTCTAACAAGTACTCTCAATATATGTTTTCGAGCAAAAACAGGAAAAATAATGTATACCCCCGGTAAATCCCATCAAAATCAAAGTGGGGTTTAAGGGGGTCAAAATTATATAGGCATGTTTTCGTGATGGACTCTGAATACACTTGATCTAGATAAAATCAGTTTCTCAAAGTGAAAATAATCCTGCTTGACACAACTACTAATTTTGACATATATGTATACTATGTATTTTGGGCATGTGACCTACATTTACTTAATAAATTCTTGTAATTCTTGTATCGATTTGACACCGTAAGGAGTTTTCCGCGAGATGATTATTGTAAGAGTTTCAAAACCTTAGTTGAAGTTTGTTTCCTAGATAAGGCATTTAGATACTAGCTGCATGAGATGTAGCAAGAAAGTCAAACCTAACTTTCCCAAAAAAGAACAAAAAAAATGCCTACTGGCATTATGGACACGTTTTCCATTGAAGAATAACGGTGACATATCGCTTTGAAAAAATTTAACCAAAAGGTTAAACTCGGACACCGCCTGACCACCCGGACATCGCTATTTAAAAGGACGGAATTTTTCCGTGAAAACCCTGTTCAAACAGTGAAACATTTGTTGCCTTTGCTGTCATCTTTAACAAGCGCAGTCATCTTAAGAATCACATACCCACACTCGCTCTCCTGGGATTGAAATTTAGCGAAGGTGTTCAGAACAAAAAAGAAAATTCAAATGTTATTTGGGAGGATAACACAAAGAAAATACAATGAATGATCACTCTTTATTGCTTTCAGAAAATATGCAAAGCCTTACTGAAAATATAAAAAAATATATCAATGTTTATGCCGTAAAAAGTATTACAAACGTCCTGGTCCGTGTTGCAGTATGGTGTTATCAAAGTTGTTTCTGTCAAAATATAAATACAAAATATTACACAAGACCAAAGCAATAAAAAGTTGCATTTAAAGATTTTAAATTTAACAAATTCATACATTTGTCAAAGACATTTGTTTTCTGTATGTTCATATACTTGTTCTATGTTCTAATTATATCCTGTGTAACTCCAGATAAGAGGGCTATATATAAAATATTTTTCTTACTTCCCACGAAAACATGTTGTGGGTACTTATTAGAAGTACCTCGCAGATGTGCTTCAAATGAGTACCACAACATATGCTTTCGTGGGGAAATACGAAAAACATCAATTTTTCTTTTTATTAGAAACAAAGTACCCTATCTTGAGCTATATCATCCCTTTTTTGTAATGCATGGCTGTAAATACCGCATTTACTCTTAGTACTGGGACACACAGGCCTACGCAAACCGTTAAGTCTCAGATGAGACACTAAAGCATAGGCGTCTAATCAGGGTCTATACTGTTTGCCCCTCATTGCATAGGTTTAAGACGGATAGTAAATTCGGAGACTTATATTTTTACAGTTATTTTTAAAATACAGCAAATCAAATTGTCTTTTAACAACCAGCATTTGTGATGATTACCATATTTACCCTAAATATCAGGCCACCACAACTTCTTACCATACTTGTCTTAAAATTGAACAAGTTCATTATATTACCCAGTGATGTATCTAAAACAAGTTGGGTGGGTGACAAACTGTCTTAGATCATGCTCTGCAGCATCGGATGTATTCCTTCATTATTTGCTCAAGGGTGTCTTTCCGAATACTTTAGTTAAATACCTTTTTTTCAGAAAAAATGAAAAGATTCTAAATATTAGACCAAATGAAAACTTGGTATCACAGTTTAAGAGCAAGGTATAAAAAGTTTGTATGACATGTGAAGTATACATATCAAAGTTCAAAATCTTGACTAAACTAAAATTAAAATCAAAGACTTCAAATATATTCTATAAAAATATAACAACCAGAATTTCATAGCCAGAGAATACATCCTATTAAACTAAAAGATTTCGTCTAAAATAAAAGTATTCCCATTTCACAAGGGCTTAGACATAACACATTCCCATCTACCAAGTTCCTTAACCTATACCACTCTCTGGGCAAATAAACGACAAATCAATGATACTGTTCTTTTTTTTCTTGAAAACAAGATTTGACATTCATACAAAATGTCTCCATTGGAAATGAAATGTCAAGACCTGTTTTAGATGAAACATTTCCAACATTGTCCGCTGATTGTTTTACCCAGCATGCTAAAGGGTTAAAAGATGTCTTATAAACATACAGCTATACATTAATTCTCTTTTCTTGGACCATTTGTAAATAACACATTCCCATTAGTCAAGTTCCTTAAAAGTTATGCTAAACTGCCACACGTCCAAGAGATCACACTGACCTTGTAGTATTTATCTCCCTCCTCATAGTGTGATAATTCAAAGGCAAAATCTTTCCTTTAACACATATGCTAGGAAAACGTTTCTGCAGATGACATTTTGAAATATTTTTTCTTACTTTTCCCTTAAAGTAGGATTGACATTTCCTGCAAACTGTCTCCTGAGTAGACAATTTGCATGAAATTCAAAGCCTATTTTCTGAAAAAAAAAATAATAATAAGACACATGTCTCTAATATTCAGTTATGAGGACTTAAAATATTTCATTTTATAATAGTGATATGAATTCAAAAATCCTATAAACAACAGATTTTGAGAAGCAAAACACACGTACAAAGAAATCCTAAATTCCATTCTAAAAATGATAACCTATTAACTCATAAACTTCTATCGCTATTTCATATTGGTGCACAGTTTTTTCTCTGATAATTAAAAATATGACCTGCTTAAATTTTAAATTAGCTTTTTGTTTAAATTTTCATGTTGTCTACTAGATTCAAACGATACAGGCAAAATGTACTACAGCACATGGGAGTTTTCTCAGTCATTGTTGTAAAACAGTCTAATTATTAAACTGTCTCTAGACTCATGTAGTAAACTGGTTCGTTTAGACTTGAAGCAGGAGAGCCACACCGCCAAGAATCCATTTGCTTGCCTTCTCCTTCGACTTGAGGTTAAATGTCCAGACAAATGTTGGTCCACGTTGTTTTGTCTTGTACACTGGGCATTCATAAATGTTCCTCAGGTCCTGTCTGTCCACTGGGATAGCTTTCAGGAAGATGACAGGCAGAGCTGGGGTAAGGTCCTTCAATCTGGCTTCATTAATCATGCCTGTCTGCATGTCCCATCTAGCTCCCTCCATGTACAATCCATGCACATAAGCTCCTGCAAAAGAATTTATAACTTTCTTCAACAGACCTCAAACATGTGTTCCACATCACAACAAAAGAAAATAATTATGAACCTCTACCACTCGCTGAAAACCGGCACAGAGGCTCAGTTGGTAGAATGTTCGCTTTGTGACCGGGAGGTTGTGGGTTTGATTTCCGGCCGAGTCAAACAAATGCCTTTAATAATTGTACAGGTGCTAGCTGCTCTTTCCCTTGGCGCTCAGCATTAAGAAAGTAGAGCTAGAACTGGTCGGACTGGTGTCAGTTTATCCTACTAGGCGGAATATATCATATTAAGTGTCTGGGAAGTGATATTCCAGTGCAGTGGCACATTAAAAGTAAGCATTTAGCTCCCTAGTACATCCAAACACAATCTGCGTATTGCAGAATAAACGGGTAAAGCGTGAAAATCTTGTTCAATTTATATCGCAAACAGGAAGATTTTTAACTAAAAAGTATTTGATATTAGATAGTCGGTTTGGTCTATTTGAGGGACGACGCAATTCATGTTTATGGAATTTAATTCGTAAGCTAACTTCTCATTGGCCCAAATTTCGGTGCTATATTTCACAGTTAATTCTTTTTTCAATATATAAAGACTTAAGAATTTGAAGTAAAAACTGAAACAGTTTTGGTACACTTTTTTTTAGTTTGCTTTAGCTGATAGGTGAAGTATTTAGTTTAGCATCCATTTTCACTGTACTCAGTAATTATAGAAAGCCACAGTTTCAAACTTTGACTAAAATATTGATAGTTATGACTGTTGTCATATATGTTCGTGACTGATGAAAAGTATGACAAACGAAAACCGAGGCTAGGAAAGAGGTAGGCAGCTCAGAAATGCCAAAATAATAGATTATGTGAGAATGAGAAACTGCGATGAAAAGCAACCAGAATATGAAAAGAGGTCAACCCGGAGAGATGGACAGCAAGTAAGATGGAAGAACCGTCATCCATTTTGTGCCATGCAAAAATTGTAGCAGACCACAGACTATGTATGTTTTTCTAGTATTTTTCAGAATAAATATTGATTGATTGACAGATTATTCACATGACATGTAAAATCTTATTTTCTCTGGAAAATAATTTACTTCAAAATGTGTCTACTGCTGTATATGATTGGCATTTCAAGGGACAGGGGAGGGGTTAATGTAAGCACAAAAGGTGTGTGGGTCTAAGAACCAGGGCCTAGTTGTTCAAACAACGAAGTTGTTAGCTAACGAAACGTTAAAATTTCTATCTTGAAATACTGCAAATACAATGATATTTCTTGCTGAAAAAATGTGTATAGCTTTTGCATTACTCTCATTTTCTGCAGCAAAATTATCAATGTATTTGAAAATACCTAAGCTATAACAGTTAAATAGTTTGCCATTAACGAGCTTGTTAAAGTAACGATGCTTTGAACAACTGGGCCCTGGATGTCAGATTCCAGTTACAAAGAAGTTGTTAAGGAGGAATATTTGTTGACAATTCTCGGGTAAAAAATCTAAATTTCATAATACACATATGTTGTGGGTACCCATTAGAGGAGCCTTGGCGAGGCGCTTCTAATGAATACCAACAACATATGTTTTATGGAGATATAAGAAAACTTATTCTAGAACTATTACCAGATACTCCTCTGAAAGTTGTCTGGATTTCTCCAAGCAAAGACTAAAAGCCCCGAATAATACCATGGCAGTTCTAATAGAAGCGTCAGTCCGGGATTATGTAACAAATATTGTATCTTTTTATTACATACCGAGATCACATCTATATGCCAGTATACATTATATTTGTTTGTGTTGAGGTTTTACGGCCCAGTCAACCCAATGGGGTCATGTCGCGCGCGGTCAGTTTACCTAACCACATGTTTACCGGGCAGGCTTAGTCCTCTAAGCGGTTAACCAGTATTGTGCACATTCTTTTGCCAGAAACTGGAAACTGCCCTTCTTGAATCAGCGGAAGGAAGAGAATGACCGTAGAAAATTTCATGATCAATCTCCATGAAAGAATGTTGCCGACCTCGGCGGGGGTTGAACCCGCGACCTCCTGGTCTCCAGTCGGACGGCGCATCCAACTGAGCCACCGAGGCCGGTGTATACATTATATATAACGACATATGTCTCTATAATAAATACAGTTACCAGAGGAGCAAAATAGTAGTAGTTGGTAATTTTCGGGACATATTTTTCTTATTTCTCGATTAAAACTTACATTGTGGGCACTCATTAGAAGCGCTTAGTAGCTGATCGCCAAACCTCTTTGTTACCTATTAAAATACCTATTTGCTACACAAAATCATTATTCCATTTGTATATGATATTGTGTATCATATGTCTTGCACATAAATCATGAAACGAAAGGCAATACAAACCTTCACGTGGTGGGCCAGCCATATCTTCCCGAGATTTCTTGGTCACATCACATTGTAGGCACATACGATCCAGTGGCCACTCATTCTTTCTGGCCATTTGCTGCATAATAGCTGTAAGGAAGGACTGAGGATTGAAGAAACCTGCAAGCCAGACAGCAGCAGGCAACTGAAAGTCAGATGTCCAAGACTCAAGCTCCTTCACACGCAGCAGGAGGTCAGCATACCAGGCACTGAGACCATACAGGGACGGATAAGCTTTCAAGGCCCACGAGCCCGGTACCACATCTAAGAACAGTGCGTTGCCCAATTCCTCCATATCCGATGTGATAGTCAACTCTCCCTGTTAAATAATATATATATGATGGTGATATTTTTTCTCATTTTTCCAGAAAACAGGATTTGGATTTTTTTGGTGACCATTTGCATGAAATGTCAAACCTTCTGTCTGTGAAAAATTCGAAAAATTATTTCCAAATGTCTGCTGAAATGTTTACCCAGCATGTTCTTCAATAATCAGTCTCCATAGCTTTTGCAAGTTGCACTTCAAAAATACCATCTCCTCACTTCTTAAAGTGTAAAACATACATTCCTCAAAACTGTCTACTGTCTGTATCTAAGGGGAGCCGATTTTAAAAACTGTACGAGCATATTTAAGAAAGAAGTAAAAAAGGGACATTCACTCGAAAATTGGTGTAATTATGCCTATTTCAAACATTTGGTAGCTTTTTAAATTTTGTCATTAATTTGTAATTTCCTAGCAGTTTGTGTAATTATTGACGTCAGAACCTTTTAAACTTTGGAGCAGCATCATGGTAAAAGAACCGTTATAGCATATTCAAACAGCAAAGGTTCAGGCGAGCCTGCGGGTTCATGCAGTCTCGCACGAACCTATACTGTTCCCTAACATAAAGGGTAGGCTAATGAAGAACTTTAGCCAAAACACTAGACACGTGACTTTGCAAAGGGGCCGGGTATGCGCACTGAAAGACTGATTCGACGGACAGTCCAAAGAGTCATTTTCTCGCGACGCAGCCCATTTGCAGCTTAAAATTTTAAGTTGACTGCAGCTGTAGCATAAAATTTAGTATATTTCAATCAACCAATGTGAATTTAAAAAAGAGTGTTCATTTTACATATCAAAACAGACAGTACGGCAAAAGTTTTTTGTAGTCATAACAGCTAGTAAAGATTAAGACCTAATACCAACAATGAGCAACAGAGACTCTAAAATATGATATTTAATTCACTGGGAAAAATAAAAAGCATTTAATGTGTTCATGTTTCTAAAGACAGTCAACTAAACTATTGCTGTTATACATAGAAAAAGTAACAAAAAGTTGTAAACACCGTGAGTAAAATGTAATATACATCTTTTAATGGGTGGAGGTAAATAACTATATATGTGTCAAAGATTTTGTGCTATGCTTTCATGATAATGGTAGTTGCCCCAAGTAAAGTGTTCGGACGGAACAGTAGAGAAGATGTCCAGGAAGAGCCATAATCACAGAACATAGCCTGCCGGTAACATCAAGAGGAAGAGTCAACAAACTACGATAGACAGCACACATAACAACCAACGAAAAGCAAAGCAACCAGCTCCATCTTCCACAACAGGGTAATCACAATGGCAGACAGGCATAAGGGAACTGTCTAGACCCAGATTTGATATAGCGGCAGAATGTATCGGTCTACACCGTTTGCCATTCAACCACCACTTTTTTAGATACGTAATCGGGTATGGAAATGGACATGTTCCAATGTTAGAAGTATGCTTAGAAGTAAAAGGGCCTAGATACACTTAGTAAACTGTCCGTGATTTTTCACATGGGAGATTAATTTATTTTGTGACCTCCTTTAACGCCAGCAAATTCTTTCCTTTTAGAGTAGATCCCTTTACAGAAAGGAACACATTTCTGACAGAATTACTTCCCTTGAAAATGTAACTCAGTATTCATGAAATGCTTCGTTCAGTCCTGATACGCAGTGTATCCTTGTATGTTACTAAATAAACCCTCTTTTATCCGCAGTAATTTATTCGCGGTAACGTGTAACACTTTATTTTTTGTGTTTGCTATGTTTTATGCGTACGATATGTACCAGCCACGCTGTGGGTTTATGAGGCCTTCGCGGAAAATGCGGACGGTGAAGGCCTAAACCAGTCTCTAAAGTTTCGTAGTCTGATCAGGGCCTCCATAGTCCGCCTAAGGTGAACAGAAAGCCTCAGTAGATTTTCTGTCATTTGGTACAAGGGAGACAACTTTTATGACTTCCTGTTTATTTTGCTACACGCCAATACCTGTGTTCCAAAGGGGAACAGAATATTTTATTTAGAGTAGACTCATTTTCAAAAACAATTTTGACAATTGTCTCCCTTGTAAGTGTATCAACTGCCCTTAAAATCATTAGAAACTGTAGAATTTACGGATGTGTAGCTAAAGACCTGATCAGATTTTGCAGCTTGGCAGGCTTATCTGGATCTTTACTTTTAGTATATGCTACGAAGACAACTTTTTCACTGCACGACTTACATATAAGTGCCCCGCCATAAGAAAAGTTTTTTGGGGCATATGTGAACAATAAAGATCCAAATCAGCAAGTGAAGCAAAATAGTCTTTTTAAGGTGTTTGTTAAATGTCGATAAATTCTACAATGATTCTGTAAGTGGACAGCCAAATACCTTATCAGACTGCGCAAATATGCACACGGCCCAAAGGCACAATTCCACACTGCGGGGATAGTATTTCAGATGTGACGGATATATGTAAACGTGACATAAATTACCTCATGGTACTATCAGAAAAGTAACAGGAAGAAAATACTGTTCAAAATGATGCCTTAAAGTAAATATACAAGATTATTCTAAAAATGAAGTTTTTTAAAAGTAAAGCGTGTTTTAACGAGTAATACTTAACCTATAGATAATGTGCTATTCTATTCTGTTTTTCACCCCTCCACAGAAAAACGACCTTTCAGTCGTGATATAGTCTTAATTCAGAAGGTCCCTTTAAACAGTTACCTGTGTGACGTAATTCCTGCCGCTCAAATGATCACGTGTCAGTTTCTTTTAAGTGTAAAACAATACACAATTAGGAGAAAAGAGTGAGGGTGGGAGGTGGGACCATACATACTTATCTGTAGGTTAAGTATTACTCGTTAAAATACGTTTTACTTTTAAAAAAACTTCATTTTAACTTCGTAATACAATAACCTAAAACGAATGAATATAAAACAAGAGAAAAGCAAGGATAGAGAAATTTAGCTGTGTAAAAAGAAATAAATACGGATTTCTTCCACAGGTAAATAATCCTTGAGTCTTTTCACTGTCCACAGAAAAGAAAATGACACGTGGCCATTTGAGCGGGAGGAATTACGTCACACAGGTAACTGTTTAAAGAAACCTTCTGAATTAAGACTTTATCACGACTGAAAGGTCGTTTTTCTGTGGAGGGGGTGAAAAACAGAATAGAATAGCACATTATATACAGGTTAATGTATTATAAAGTTAAAATAAATAAGACCTGTCGCCAGACAGGATAGCTCGCCTGAACTCGGACTTGTCAATCAAATAAAAAAAATAATGAGGCCATAAACACTTTGACGTAAAATTTTAATATGAAAATTCTAAGTCTGTGACCTTGACCTTGACATAACCTAGGGAAGTAGGGATGGTACTGCACAAAATTTTGGACCAATATGTATAATCATACCAAAGATGAATCAAATCGGTGATAAGGTTAGGAAATAATGATGCCTTAAGAACTTAAACGAAAACTTTAACATTTGTGGAAGCCGAAGCCGAGAGTAGTACATTAGCTATCCGTAAACATCGTTCAGGCAAGCTAATAAAATTACAAATTTGTTCCATTTTCAAAGCATAACTTGACAAGTATTCAAATAATATAATAATAAATTACTGAACTGACTAAGCTTCAAAACAAACTTAAACCTTGTTTTTATTTAATTTTAGTTAATTCACTTTTCTCCTATTACAATTTTCTTTTTAGACCCAGGTTATCCAAAACAGACATGCTCTTGTGTTAATTCGTCCATCTTACAGTATTCGTATCTATCTGTCAATTGCACCGTTCTCTCATTCTCATCATCATACCTTTGTACAGTGAAAGTATTTAATCTGTTTGACAAGACGTTGGACTTATCTCACAATCAATGATCCATTATGTTTCTATCATCTTATTATATTAGCATATTAAAACAAATACACAACATTGTTCATTTCAGCACTGTTCTGACCATAACACTTGAAGTGAAACTTGAAAATATAAGAGCCGCATTAAGGGAAAAGCTTTTAGCATATGTGAAAAGCAAAGATTCAGATGAGCCTTCACTCTGTCTCGCCAGAACCTATGCTGTTTTCTAACGTAAGCGGTATGCCAAGGGCAAACTTTAGTCGAAAACAAGACATGTGGTCTTGCTAAAGGACTGGGCATGCACACTGAAAGACTGATTAGACAGAAAGTCTAATTTCTTTATTTCTTGTGACCCGGCTCAGCTTATTTCGCAGAGTTACTTCTGTTTAAAGCCTTCTCACACTGATAGAAGATACTGTGTTTTCTGTCTTTTTTCTTTTTTTTTTTCATTTTTTTTGTGTGTGTATTCATAATTTTGTATAGGTTATAAGTGTAGCAGCACTCTACTATTCTCGCCATCATTAGTAAATACAAAAATGAACCGGGGCATTGACAGACTGCATGTGTGCCAAGTGAAGACTAAGATCAGCATGCACAGCTACACATTCTGATCACTCTTTGCAGGGCACTCTGTTGGTAGTCAAGAATCTAACGGTAGACAGCGAAAACTCTGATCAGACCACAGATGCAAAGGCTGATCTGAGTCTTCACTGGCAGCTCATGCAATCTTGTAGGAAATGCTGTGCTCCAGCTGAAATTTTACCTTGAGGCCCAGATCAAGTTCCTTGAGAGATCTTCTGATTTCGATCGTAAGGGTGTTCATACGCTCGCATTCCTGGAATGCCACCACAACATAAGGGGTTCGTTCTTCCACCGGCACCTTGTTCATGATCTCTAGCATGTTGAATTCCTCAGGTAATTTCTCCACAATCTCATCCAAGATTGACTTGATCTAGGCAAAAAGATAAATAATACTTTTCTTCAAGTGCAAATCTAAAAGAACTATAACCAGCAGACACATGACGTTTATGCATCGTCGAATCAACGTCAATGCAACGTGATGACATCGACGTTGATGTCACATTGTATCAACTTCATATGTCGGATGGGTATAAACAAAAAGTCGACATACGTGGAACATATACATTTTCAAATGGAGGCGGCGGGGGGTGGGGGGGGGGGCAACAATTAAATTGCTTTTGTTTTTGCCTCCCTTCCAAAAGGTCCTTACTCTAAAAAGTGAAGAGTCTCCCTCAGGTCTTCCCTTTTAGAGTAGACACCTTTGAGAAGGGATTCGGTGTAAAGTCATAAAAGTTATATCTGTTGTAAAATTTGGCATTAAGAGTACCAAGTGTATCAAGTTCCCTTTATATGGAAAGTAAGAGTAAAACAACAGGAATTAAATTCACCTATTTATACTTCAAAAAATTATTTCCAAATCACTTCAATGAGTGTTTTATCAGTCATTGCACATTACGTGTAAATAAAAAGGTCTATGTACGCCTTGAGAGCTTGCCGAGGATGGCTAGTCTGGACCCTATTAAAAATTACTTAAGAAACTCATGGTGAAAGGGTTAAAACCGGATAAGGATTTTGCCCGTAAGTATCTATAAAGGTTGGCCTCAGAAACACAGAACATATCAACGGATGAAAATCGGAGTCTGGATCTCACTGAGTGTCTTCATATGACATAAATATAATAAGCAGGACTGCATACTCTCCCTAGCACTGGCTAAACCAGGATTCGAGTTTCCATTATATCTGGATAGGCTCAATGATCCCAAGCCAAAAAAAAAAATACAAACCGTACTATGTTACAGTATGGGGAGATTTTACTTACGGCCGCACATGGCACTTAACATCAGATGCAGTGAAGTCGAATAAAATCAAAAAAGGTTGTACCTGGAAACACCTGACACGTAAAAAATAAATCTAAAAAAGGTTGCCTCTGGAAACAAAGAACACATTACAGATTAGAAAATGGCAGTCTCGGTTTTACTGAGACTCTTCATGAGCAGTAATGAAGTTAGCAACACTGCTTACGCCCTCTAGTGTATACATGAGCAGAAATCATTTTTAAAGATACCTATGGGCAAAAAGATCCCAAAAGAAATGAAATATAATCTGCACTATGTAGAAGTACAGCGAGATGTACTACGGCCGCCACGCGGCACAAACACCAGCTGCAATGTAGTAAAATGAACAAAAAAATGGGGTATCATTCTCACTGAGATCCTTCAAATGGCAGCAATATTGTGTGCAAAGCCCTACCTTCTCTTCTCTACTGACACCACCGCCAGCTCCTGCACCGCTGTCACGTGGCTGCATCTCAAATACAACCCTAAACATGTTGTCCGAGGTTGAAGTCAAGAACTCAATCTCGGCATTTGGGTGAAGACCATATAGATAGGGCGTCTCGGGTGGAAGACATTCATCGATATAGCTGTGATATCCTTTGTAGTCAGTGTTAGGAGGAAGTGGGAATCCTGGTGCCAAATACAGTTCACCATCCAACTGCAAATACGTATAAGTGATAGTTTGTAAATGACAAAAAGGCACACTTTCTATTCATATCATATAAAAGAACGATTAACTTTCTTCCAAAGATGTGCTGTAATTATCGTGCCAGAAGGCATCACCAAATAATTTTATTATTTCTCCGATTTCAACCAGTTCCCAATTTCATTTTACATTTTATGATGTTTTACAATAAACTGGGAATAAATTAAATAAGTGACTCAGGAACTGATATATTCAGCTCCACATCAAGCCCCCAAAACCAACGGGAAGGACAGACAAACCCGATTAAGAAGACTTCATAATCGTACTATTTTATTCCACTAGATGAATTGAAATATCATTAGGTAAATGACCAGTACGCTTAAGTGACGACACTGCAAATCATCAAATTTATTTATTTATTTTTTGTAAAGAATATTTTACTATTTTGTCAACTGATTATTAAGTTTAGCAAACAGTGACATGCAATTTTTAGTATTTTGGATTAAACTGAATGTAAGAAAAGTAAATAATGAAACTCAGGAACTGATACAATCAGATCCACATCAAGTTCTCAATATCAAAGGAAGTAACAAACAACTGCAATTAAACAGCCACAAAAAGAACAGATGGCAAGCAGAGTTGGCAACTGTTTCCGAAAAAGGCGGCGACTCTGTTACAAAAACTTAACTGAATATATCTATGTGTTCCGTTTTCACTGAGTTTGGTTCACAACTACAGACATATTTGTAAAACAGTTAGTTTATAAATATATTTTTCACCAAACCTAATAATCGTTAAATCACTACAATGAAGCTATACCGTTACAGATTGTTACATACTAAGTCTAACAAAATTAAATGTCTAGATATAACATCTATAAATTCAGAAAGATGGTTTGAAAAACTGATTTTTGGGTACAATTTAAAAAGATTGCCACTTGCCACAAAAAGATAGGTTCTTGTGTTGTGGCTTCAGATCGCCATTGCCTGTATCCTTTGATTTATCACAGTTTTTCTGATTATATGTTACACTGTGCTGTTTCACAGATGAGGTACAGCACCCCTATGTAAAAAAAAGGTAAGAGAAAAGTCCAGGGAGTGACACAATCACAAACCGCAGCGCTTCCCAAGATCAAGAGGAAACCGACAAATCCAAACAAGCACAAATCGAACAAACGTATGAAAAGCACTAAGATTAGCTCTCTCTTCCCCAAGCGAGGTAATCGCAATACTAAAAGGACTAAAAAACACAAGAACAAAATGACACATGGAAAGACATAAACAAATCGCCTCGTAGAATAAACCACAAAGCAACAAAGAGTAAGACTACCATCGGGACCACCGCCTTAGAACTGTCAGTAGAGTAAACCACCGGGGGTTTAAAGCACTTTTACAGCTAGCCAACTTCACCCTGGGTCCCGATACTACTCTTAATCACAACAATTAAAACAGAAAGCAAAATGGGCAGCTGTTGATGGTGACCAAAATGCTAGCATTACAAAACAACTAGTAAAACAGAAAGCAAAGTGGGCAACTATTGAAGACGGTGACCACAATGCTAGCATCACAACACATACAGAAAAACAAACAAACAAAAAGAGCTACAACGAGTAAGAACAACACCAGGACCACCGCCTTAGAACGGTCAGTAGAATAAAAAAACTACCGGGGGGTTTAAAGCACTTCTACAGCTAGCTAACTTCACCCTGGGTCCCGATGCTACTCTTAATACAGAAACACATAAAAATTCGGTTCGCATACAGGCTCCCAACTCAGTCAATGCATCAAAGCGAAAACACAAAAATCAAATTAATCACTATAATAAACAAAGACGAGTACTCATGGCTAATTCTACTGTATGCCAGAGTAAATGAAAACCAATAGTTGAACCACGGCGGGCCGAGTATATATTTGTAATTTGGAGCTGCATCATTCCATTCTCTAACAACACTTCAACTCACCATATCTGGATGCATGTACACTTCTAGGTAAGTTTTGCAGAGCTTTCTGTCCCAGTCATCAGTGATATGTCCACCATACATGATCTCTCCAAAAAGGTACCTCAGATCTTCCCATGGTACCTTGGGGTTGGCTTCTAGATAGTTGTAGAGTACATTAACGCTTATTGTCAGATCACCAGTATTGTAAGGGTACACTCTGTTCCAACCCTGGGCTCCAAACTTACGGCGTTCACATACAACGGCATGGAAGTAGCAAAGTGAAAATAATATGGCCTTGAACTCGGTTTCTCGAGCACACATCTCCATTGTTTCCTGCAAAAACGAGACATAGCCGGCTAAATATTAACCCTGTAAGTCCTATAGACCAAAACAGATACTGTATATGCTAACAATGTAGATCCAGATAAGACGTCTCATCGGAATCTACACTGTTTGTCATTCTGTTTATGATTTTGCCTGACATCACTCTTTACAACAGAGGATATGCTCAAGTTCAAAGATAGATCCAAGATTCAGAAACTCGGGGGTAAAAGGCTCAATATCATATTCACAATCATAACAAGAAATACAACTAAGTTAACTTCTCACCGACAATAGCAATCAAGGAGTTTATTAGCAGCCTAACACTTTGCTCTTTAGTTTCGCTAGTGTCTTGTCAGTCCATATTTTGTAATCCTGCCGAGCTCTTTCATAGTTTAAATAAATTCTATTACCAAATTAAAGCCTGCAAATGAGTCCGAACACAAAAAGGTAAGAGAAAAGTCCAGGGAGTGCCACAATCACAAACCGCATCCCTTCCCAGACTCTAAGTTCTAAGTTCTTAGATTATTAATTACAGTCCTCCCCATACCGAGCTGTTTCATTACAATCAACTAATGATAGAAAGTCTAAATTCACTCAAGTTAATAACCTGTATTAAATAACCATGTGCTTAATTACCTCTTTAATAAATCATACCCAAATTTTACCTTTACAACTCTCTAGGCAAATTTAGCAGAGGACAAATTGATGATATTTTTCCAAGAAAATAGGCTTTCGCCTTTCATTCGAACTATCTCCAAAGGAGACATTTTGCATGAACGATAAAAGCTTATTATCTAGGAAAAATAATAAAAAAAAATTAAAATTGTCGTCTGCTGAAATATTTACCCAGCATGCTAAGCATTAATGACGAGGTAACGCATAAGGTGCTCTGAGCCAAAGAGTAAGAAACAATAGGCACAAAGTCACACAAAGAAAAAACAAACTGACCGTCACATGTTACTGAAGAATACTGTGTAAGATGGAAGGATAGAAAAAAATGAGCCTGGGCACAAGACTGCATGTTTGCCTAGCGAAGACTGATCAGCCTTCGTATCCTCTCAGTTTTCGCTGGTCTCCTGAAGTCTTTTTGGATACTTGGCTTACAACAGAGTGTTTGTTCTTGGAACTGATTAGACTATGCTAATGTGCAGGCTGATACGAGTATTCGCTGGGCACACATTCAGTCTTGCAGGAAATGCTATGCACTGGCTGAAACATGAAACTAGTACAGAAGATGCGCAGGAATAGCCACAATCACAGAACAGAGCTTCGAATGACACCAAGAGGAAAAGCATAAGGTGAAATGTCATGTCTTATAGCTATAGATTAAGTGGAATATCAAGCTAAATGTTTGTTTTTTTATTATTTCCCTCCTAAAACACATGTTCTTTGTACTCATAAGAAGTGCTTCTTAAATGTTTTTATTTCTCTACAAAAAACATATTGTGGAAAAATAAGAAAAAAAAATTGACAAAATTGGCTTATCTAGAACTATGACTAAGGAGCACACGTCACACAGGTGTGTTAACATAATTATATTTTAGACATGCAATTTAATGAAGCTTATATATTGATAGCGTTTCAGCTGCCCTGCCCTGCCCAGCAAGTAAATGAAACCAACATTTCCAAAAGCCTAACCTTACAGCTGCTTAGACGTTCCATAAGCCTAACCTTACAGTTGCTTAGAAACAGTTCTACAATGAATGTATTATACTATAAACAAAGATCAGTTAATCCCCAAAAGGGATCAGAGTCAAATATTAATGATACTTCAGATGCTCTTTTCTTTATGTAAATGGCGCAAGTATGAAGATGCTTGGAGTGAGTTTTATTTGGTAACAGACCCAGTGCAGAGAATGATCACGGCTGCCAAACTAGCGCTCAAGCGCATTCTAGGATGATAACTGTTAATGTTTAATTTATTTATTTATTTACTAAGCTTCATAGTTGTTAAATTCTCTGTGCATGAGTATTTTGGAAGAAAACAGTGAAAACGTATGAATAGATACCAACATTTGAATAACCTTTCAGTTCTTAATACATTAAATCCTACCTGTGAGAAGTTATCCAACGCCTTATGCAAATTGGCCATCATGCCAGAGGGTGGTTCATTGGTAATCTTGATTGATAACTGAAGTATTCCATCGGGTATGAAGTGTGACTCTGCGGTAGCAGCTGGTTCGGCACTGATAAACAGGCGGTAGTCTGCATGACCATCTGCTGAATATTGCTCTATCTTTTTCTCAAGAGTTGGTAGCCATTTGGCAACAAGATGCACATTCTGAAAAGTATATGATAACCAGTGTTTTAAGGGTTCCATCTCTTGACGTTAGAATTCATTGTTTATCTACTTTAAAGCAGAGCTGTGCACTTCAAGTATATGCGCTCAGCACAGTCTGACCGGGATCTTCATTGACCACAGTCTGGCCGACATCTTCTTTGTTTAAAGAACTCGTGGAAAATGTAAATAATCAACAGATAAGTCACGTACAGTCTAACTTCAATGGATGGAACATCTTTGCAACCTAGCAAACTTGTTCTAGATATGCGTAGCTCAAGCCACTGAGGGTTAATCATAGCACCAGGTCAGGAGGCGATCTTCTATAAAAGAATGGCATGCTGAGTGTACTCATTAGAATTGCATCGATGACACGATTCTAATAAGCACAGACAACATACATGTTCATGATGAAATAAGAAAATGACCCTAAAACAACGAGTTCGAATCAGCCTTGGTAAACGAGCCATCCGTATTTCAGTCATTGAGTTTTAACTGTATGTGGGATGTGCATGCAAATTTGTTCTAGACATGGGTAGTCCGAGCCACTGAGGGTTAATCATAGCGCCAGGTCAGGAGGCGAGCTTCTATAAAAAAATGGCATGTTAAGTGTACTCATTAGAATCGCATCAATGAAATGATTCTAATAAGTACACGCAACATACATGTTCACGATAAAATAAGAAAATTTCCCTAAAATATCCCTTAATATTTGTTTTCTTGAGCTATTGGTAGAATTTCCTAGGGGCTGAAAAGACGAATTCAAATCAGCCTCGGTAAACAAGCCATCGGTATTTCAATCATTGAGTTTTTACTGTAGGTGGAACTTCCTTGAGCTATCAGAAGAATTTTCTAGGGACTAAAACAACGAGTTCGAATCAGCCTCGGAAAACGAGCCATCGGTATGTCGGACGCGCATGCTAATCTTCTACGTAAAGAATACTTGTGAAGACATTTGTTTCGGTAATAGCGCACACCTGGTAAACTCAAATCAGGGGCTATATTACTCTTAGTACGCAAACAGATTCTAAAAGGAATGAAACATGAAAGCAATGAACAACCTTGCACACAAAAAATGAAAACACATGAAGTGTCAAGTTTCTTTAGGCTAAAAAGGCCTCATCAGATGCAAGACCAAGACCAAATCATCTGGCTGATCTACATTCCTCTCATCATGACATAAAGTTTCAGTGCCTTAATTATACCAATTTATCATCGGTGTGTTTTTCGTTTTGAAAACACTGTTCGGGATATTAAATTCATTTTTCTAATCAGAATCCAAAACTGTCTGTGAGGCAATATGACAGCTAAATTGTCTAGTCCTTTGGGACTATAGAGCTTATACATTAAATCTGAAAAACAGTTCTGCGTTAAGGGCTGCTTAAGGCACTGTCATATGGGATGCTATTTGTTTCATTATTCCCCGCAAACAGACATATTTATACCGAATCTGATAGTTTTGTCTTTTGTTTTGCTCTTTATTCACCAAGGATTTTTTTTTCAGATTATTCAAATAATACTTTACAATATGTCTTTGTTCTGTGTATTTGTTGAAAATAAAATTCTTTACTGTAATGAACAATCAAAGAGTAAAGGCCATGATCATAATTGTGTGAATAACACATTCTAAACTGGGTCTAAGACCTATCAAATAGTAACAAATGGTAATTTTGGAAATGGAGTTCTACATATGTATAAGCTAGAGAGCGTAAGCAGTTTTGCAAACTTGATTACTGCTTATGAAAGGTCTCAATAAAACCGAGATTCCCATTTTCTATCTGCAATGTGTTCTTTATTTCCAAAAGGCAACCCGTTTAAATTTTTATTATAAATACTCTTATAGACTATTATTGTAGATGTAATCTACAGATAACCCTAATGCATAACAAATATATACCCGCCCTACTGTAACAGTAGTTTTCAGATTGGTAACAGAGGGGCAAGCTCATATGTGCCAAGCAAAAAAGTGCCAAGCATGCGCAAAATGCACAGATTCAGATTTATCCAACACATGCGCAAAGAGCATCTACTCTCCACTGATATATTCTATAGTGTCTTATGATTCTGTTGGCGGACTGGGAAGGCCCTGATCAGACAGCACAGTTGCGAATGCTTATCTGGGCATTCGCTGTCTGCATATGTCCGAAAACATGTTTTTGCGTGGCGTGGCCCGTATATTTTCTGCTAGCATTATACCTGTAAGACGACCCAGTGACCTTCTTTAGAGGCTAACTCCATCTTCTGTTCAGCTACTATTTCCTGGCCTTGACCAAGAGACACATTGTGGAAGTTTTTATTATCCGAGGTGAAGTTCAACTTCTTTCCAAGAGCCTCTACATCTTTGAGAGGATCCACACCAGGAGAAAGAATAAAGAATATCGGAGTGGCAGGACCTGACTCCTCGAATGATTTAGCAAACTCAACGGCTCGCCCTTCAACATATTTGGTTCCAAGTTTTTCTTCAATGAATAATCTGCAAATGTATGTATAATAGTTATGTTTAGTTTGACATATATCCCTGCTCAGGGTAACTATTATTTTTATTTTCACAAAATATGAACTCCAAATCAATCACAATCGTGTCCATGGCAAAATGGTTGCTCAAAACAGGTGGCCACTTTATATAGGTTATTCATCAAAAGTGCCATGAAACAATCTGTAATAGTGCTGCTTGAAACAGGTGGTAATTAAGTGAAATATATCAAAAATAACAGGCCTTGACAACCCAGGTATTTTGATGCAAATGTAATTAAAATTGGAAAAAATAAGAACGCCATCCAGGTGTGAAGATTTTAAACTTGTTTTTATATGGACCCCGCCTTTTGTAAATTTTATTTTTGACCTCATAAAGCCTGAATCAAATATGCTAATAATAATATAAATATGGTAATCCCCAGAAAAGGTCACAATCACGAAACTAGCCATGCTAAGACACCGAATAAGGTTAGACTGACACAACACAGCACTGAAATGAAAACAACCTGAATAATATGAAGAAGAACAACAACAGATATACATGATAAATACTGATTTGGAGAGGTCAACTGTAAACTCGTTTGTGGTCATGGGGTGTTTTGGGCGATCAACCATTGGCCCTAATCCTGATGCAGTTTGAGCACCAAGTAAATCCCAATGATAGGTATTATATAAATGATAAATATTGGTAAGTAACGTTTACCCTTTTATTTGTGTACAGGCTTGTATAGACATACTAAGCTTAAAAACGATTTATTTTCTATCGGAAAGAAGAAGAACGGCCGTAAAAGGTCTCACCAGGTCTTCAGTATTGTCAAATTTATGTATTCTGGTCCTTTGTGATTATTGAGCCTATTCAGTTTTTTTTTTAATTTATAAGAGGTTCCCTGTTGTTGCCTAGTTGACCAAAACTAGTCTGGCCAACAAAACATTAGCTGTTTCTAGTTCATACAGCAATGTGATCACCTTACTGGGAAAAAGGGAGCCGGTTGCTTTACTTTTCTTTTATTTGTGTTTTATTTGTGGTTTGCGTTCTGTCTGTTTTAGTATACTTGTACTTCCTCTTGGTGTCATTGGAAGGCTATGTTCTGTGAATGTGACTCTTCCTGGGCATCTTCTATACTATTTTTGTAAATGTACTGATTGTTCTCAAGGGTCATTCCTTTGAAAATCTATTTATAGCAGGTATGACTTTAATTCAGAAAAAAAAAACAGCCTGATTCTGGATTCAGAAACGGAGGAAAATGTAAATGGTTTAGTTATCAGTTAAGTTTGTCATGAATTTAATGTTGAGGACCCAGACGGGTTCAGACATTTTCAGCCAATGGTGATAAGTTGTCCAGTTGAGCAGACGATGTCGAAGTATCCGAAGATAACCACTAATTTGTATAGGCAATACATTTCAGTGAAAAAAAAAAGGAACAACCCATATTCTGGTCGTCCTGGTGACTCTCCTCTGGTGGTGGTGGTGGTGTGTGTGCGTGCGGGGGGTGGGGGGGGGGGGAGGGGGGAGGGGCGGACATTAACGCACGTGGGGTGCAATTTCGGGGTGCCTGGAGGAAGTCTTTGCACGTCAGTGTTCATGGGGGAGCCTCAACGCATGGGTATGCGGGTTGTCTGATGTTATCTCTGCTGCACAGGCTAAGGATATGACTATTGCGATACAGCTGCACTACCCACAGTAGAGCTGTAAAATGAATCAATAATTAGACTATCTAAATAAATAAATAAACATGTTGGCTACATTTTTGCACGTTAGGTAATAAGAATGCACTAAACAGATGTCGAGACCAAGCACGTATGACATACGCCTTCTTCAAATAATTATCTAGTAATTATTTTCTATTATAACCATGTAAAATATGAATTTGTGCGAACTATCTACGCGTACAATATTTTCCTTTCTATAAACAGAATGCAAAGATGAGAAAATGAATATTTTGAATTTTCTGTTGTAAATAATAACCATAAAACTCGTGTATGCCAAACGGCAACTCAAAGCATCCTGTGCATCCGTGAAGTCTGAACAGTCTTCGTTGTCCGCAGGCAGAAACTTCGCATCTAACGCACATGCCGATCTGAATCGTCTGAAGGTACATTTTATAACGATACAGCTAATATGGCAGTTCTTTGGAATGTATACAACACCAATGACTTAGTTATAACATCGATGTTAAACTGTGAATATTTGTAATCCATTTCAATGATTTAACTACTTCGATCAAATTCTAATACCTTTATTTTACGACTATCTTACCTCAAAGCATACGTCATTCTGTCAGGTCTGAGAGCTCTCATCATACACAGTTTCTGAAGAGAAGTCTTGTTCTTCCATTCTTGAGGAAATTTCTCTTTCTCAGGACACTCACTCTCAACAAACTTCTTCCAGCGCTTTGCAGAACCTTCGATGTCACGATCCAAGTTACGGAACTCTTCCATGTTAGCAAGCGACTAAAATATGCAAAGAAGAAGTGTCATAATATGAAAGGGTAATTCCTCTTGATCTTTAAAATGCATGGAATAAAAACTCTTCCGTACTTTATTCAAATGGTTACTGCTTATCTAAGCTTTATGAACAGTATCAAACCTACTTTCTGCCTTCAAGTTTTATATTTCTGCCTTCAAGTTTTATATTTACCGGCATCACTTTTCAAATCATTGTCATTAACTGTCTTTCTGAAACAATGATATCACTATTATTGCTAAAAGACAATGGCTATGAGGCTTCAATATCCTGACAGTTTCGTTAAACTCAATCGTTACCCTAGATATATTGCCCTTGATATAATCAAAATAAGCATTTTTGTCCCTCTGGAGACGTATCTCTGTTACTGTTAATGGGATTTGTATCATATTTTGGGTTAGTAATAATGGTCGAAAAATTTCATCATAATACTGACTGAGAAATTTAAAGATCCTGATAATTTCTTAAGAATCGACTTATTGTCCTAGGAGTTATTTGCCTTCAAAGTAAAAAAAAGCAATGTTTTGTACATCTTGAGCCTGTCTCTGTAACCGTTAATAAGAACAGAATCCTATTTTGGATAACCGGATTTGATTCGTATTTTGGGTAAATTATTGCTATGAGGTTTCAATATATGAAATATTTACTTTGACCAAATGGTGGACCGGATATATCCTACAGAACTCCAATTAAATAAGCAAATTCTTCCGATACCGAGGCACCTTTTTTGGATTTGAATCTATGTATATCTAATGGTACAGTTTCCACCAAAATTTATGATAAACGGGACGATAGTCAATTTCCCTTTTCTGGATGGCGATGTCCCCCGGCGTACCTCATATTGGGTATACACATCTCAACTTATAAGATTCGCCAGAGTTTCTTCAAAGCTTAATGACTTTAACTACCGTAATAAAGCCCTTACTGCCAAACTTCATAGGCAGGGCTATCGTGATTTTAAACTTCGTAAGGCGTTTTAGAAATTTTATCGCAGACACAGTGCCTTGTTAGAAAAATATAGTGTCAGTCGGAAAACACTTTTGCAACAAGGTATATCGGAACCTGAATTTTACGGTGACTTAGTGTACAGATTTAGAAAAATTTTAGGTAAATCTAACTTTTCGGAGCAATTCAGAAAACTTATTAACCGTTATAAAAGAATTGGCTATAGCCTGGATATTATGCGGCAGACTGCATACCTAGCTGTCAACCCAATCATTGTTGATGGCTATGCTTCACTCTTTAATTGCACGACGGCGATTTGGGCCTCAGACTCAATGACGGCCTCTTCGCAAAACTTTTTAACCAGTGGGTTGGGGCTTGACGATACGTCTTTGGCTTGGCCTGCCGTGGTTCAACTATTGGTTTTCATTTCCTCTTGCATACAGTAGAATTAGCCATGAGTACTCGTCTCTGTTTATTATAGTGATTAATTTGATTTTTGTTTTCGCTTTGATGCATTGACTGAGCTGGGAGCCTTTATGCGAACCGATTTTTTTTTATGTATTTCTGTATTAAGAGTAGCATTGGGACCCAGAATGAAGTTAGCTAGCTGTAAAAGTGCTTTAAACCCCCAAATGGTTTGCTCTACCGACAGTTCTAAGGCGGTGGTCCCGGTGTTAGTCTTTGTTGCTTTGTGGTTTATTCTACAAGGCGATTTGTTGTATGTCTTTCCGTGTGTCATTTTGTTCTTGTGTTTTTCAGTCATTTTAGTATTGCCATTACCTCGCTTGGGGAAGAGAGAGAGCTAATCTTAGTGCTTTTCGTACGTTTGTTCGGTTTGTGCTTGTTTAGATTTGTCGGTTTCTTCTTCCTCTTGGGCCTGGGAAGGGCTGCGGTTTGTGATTTCAGGCCTCCTAGTGGCCCACTTTGAAAATATAGGTTTTTATATAGGTTCTTCTTACTCAAAATATAGGTTATTTACAGGTTTTTCAATAAAAAATATAGGTTAAAAAAAGGTTCTTCCAAACTCACATAGAGATTTAAAACTGAAGAAAAAATATTTGATGAATTTTTGCACCACAATTATTCAGATAAAGTTGATCTGAATTTTACATAGTCCAAGCGAGCGAAGCGAG
This sequence comes from Anodontia alba, assembly GCA_964016985.1. Taxonomy (NCBI): domain Eukaryota; kingdom Metazoa; phylum Mollusca; class Bivalvia; order Lucinida; family Lucinidae; genus Anodontia; species Anodontia alba. The sequence continues at coordinate 25,871,784 of OZ024822.1, read as the reverse complement.
CAAGGAAAAAAATACAATTTCTTGACAGTTTTCATCACTTTTTTGGGACTAAAAAGTAAAAATAGTAGGGCATTGTGAAGAAAAGTTAGGGTTGAGTCGCGAGAAGGTTCAAAAAGTGAAAAATATAGGTTTTTTTCATGAAAATACAGGCTTTTTATAGGTTTTATGAACAAAATAAAGGTTTTATAGGTTTGACACAAAATTATAGGTTATTATAGGTTTTATAGGTTTCGCTAGGAGGCCTGTGATTTCGGCACTCCCTGGACTTTTCTCTTATTTTTTTTTCAATATACTGATTTCTTCAAACTCGACATTGCTGTAGGATTTATTGCCCTTGACATAGTCAAAATAAACATTTTTGTGTATCTCTGTAACCACAAATAAAGTTTGATTGATATTTGGATAAATATGGTCATGTTCTCTCAATATCCTGAAAATTTTTTTTGTGAGAATTGATATATTATCCTAGGAGTTATTCAATCTATTGTTCGTATGTCTATCCGTCCGTTCATCCGGAGCCATTACTCTGTAACCATTGATCGGATTTAATTCATATTCTGGAATTTTTGCTCTTCTAAAGGACTTCAGGTGTGGGGACAGGAGCAAAAAAAAAAAAAAAAAAAAAAAAAAAAAAAACCAGAAGATATTGGTCTTTACCTTCAGCTTCAGTTTGCAGTCGAGTCTTCCATCTCTAGTGGGCGTGGCATCTTAATTTATGCAGCAAGGCAAGGGTTGAAATAATTGTTACGCCCACTCCTTATTGTTAGCCAATCAGTTCACTTGATTTTGGTTGTTGATACAAATTCATATAATGACAAATACATCAGGTCCAGACCAGCTGACTAGTCACCTGGTCTAAATCTATACTGTTTGGAAAGGCAGGACATATCCGGGTTCAGCCGAACCCGGGTTGTTATAATAATAAGTTTATATGTTTTTGTTCATCCACTGATATGTTACGGGACGCCTACTGCGGACTGAATAGTAATAAGTAGCTGGAACTGTATCAGGATTAAGAACACGGTTGAAATAGCCATAAACCAGGTTTAAGCTCCATCACCCTCGCCATCAGATTCAATGCTAAACGTTCCGTGGCAGTAATTCTATTGAAGTTCATCTTTGACTTTCAGTTCTCTCTTCATTTGTTCAGTCTGCTTTAGACAGGTGCTTTATATATTGTTCCGGCAACCACGCCTATTTTTAATGTTATGCCATGCTTTATTAGGGGAAATTTTCAATAGGTAACTACAGAATAACAAGAATCGTAATGAATTCAGAAGAAACTCATTGCAGAATATTTAAGAGACTTATATCACTTTATTTGTTGTTAGTGGAACAATGACACGTATTAAGATGAATAATTCCTTGTCAGCATTGGTCTGATATGGAAAAAACACGTGATCTGTTCAGCCAGATAATTCACACTTTTGGCAGAGATCGAACAATCAATTATGATGGCCTTTCGTGTAATAATGTCCATGTCCGGTGCCCTGTGGGCCTGTGTTTGTGATTGTGGCATTTCCTGGGTGTCTCTACATTTATACTTTATTTGAAGTTTAGGACCGGTATGGTAAGGATGGGAGGCGAATATCTCGGGTAAATGCGCTATGTAGACGACATCACTGATATGCCAAGATACTGATGTAGTGTGTGCTTTCACCAGACTCTAATCTTTTGTTCTTTGATTAAAATAACGGCTATCAGTAGTCTTTAAATGACTGTGCGTGTGGTACAAAAGTAGCAGACACAACCGGCCTTATCATTTTCCAGAAAGATTCATTCAAATCATAACGAAATTTACCTGTGCTAAGAGATACAAAGTCCCTTTGATTTTCATAGTATTCTAAAATGGCTTTCCTCAAATATACATTACCTAGTTTACAAAACGAAGTCATGCTACTAATGGAAGTTCAATGGCACTGTGCATATACAGAAGGTGATCAACGCAATGAGATCGAATATTTTGTGGTAGTTTTCTTTTACTCTGTCTTCAGACCGCTGCTAAATTTGTCATAGTATGTGGTTATATATGTTTTACTGGTTCATTCAAGAATCCATAAGCAATCTGAGCACATATTAGTTATCTGGAGTCGCGACATAATTTAATGTGAGGTTTTTATGCAAATAATTCCAGATAGCCAATCAGATAATATACCTTGATTCCGCCCCAACTCCAGTTGTTCATGAAGTCGACAGGTGATGTAACATTGGCTGTTGATGGGAAACGCAAGAGAAAGTCTAATTCTACTGGGTTGATATCTTTAGCCATTAACAGAACCTAAAGAAATAAGATATAGCAAATATCAACAAGCATCACAGGCACAAGACTACTTGTTGTGGGCAAACACTGAACTGGGGAATTTCATGACATATAATAGTTATGTGAATGAAGAAACAAAACCCTGTGGCCTTAATGCAAAAGTCATATATGACCCTGACATTAAAGTACAGTATTGTAAACATTCAGATTTTCAGGTTGGGAGGGATTAGATCTAAAATGATAGAAAATAGTTAAGTCATATCAACCTTGACCTTGAGCCCAGGACCCTGAAAGTTGAACTTGTTGAGATATACCATACCCACAAATGTGTTGAGATATATAAAAATCCATTGATAAATGCAGGGGTTAGGGCAATGGCAAAGTTTCTTTTTCTTCTAAAAATAGCTACAGTTACCTTGATCTTGAGAACCCAGCAACTTGACAGTTGAACTGACGTGATATTAAAATACCCAACAATTGTGTGAAGATATATTTAAATCCATTGATAAATGCAAGGGCTAGAAAGATGGCAAAGTTTGTTTTGTTTTTTTTCCTAAACGTAGCTACAGTTACCTTGACATTGAGCCCAGCGACCTGAAAGTTGACCTTGCTTGAGATATTATCATATCAAACATTTGTGTGCAGTTATATTAAAATCCATAAATAACTGTAAGCACTAGGGCCATAACAAAGTTTTTCTGAAAATAGCTACAGTGACCTCGAACTTAAGGCCCAGCACCCCGAAAGTCGATCTTGCTCGAGATATAATCCAACATTTGTGTGAAGTTTTATTAAAATCCATTAATAAATGTAGGCACAAGAGCAATACCAGCGTTTTTCTAAAATTAGCCACAGTGACATTGACTTTGAGCCCAGGATCCAGAAAGTCGAACTTGCTCAAGATAATATCATACCCATTATTTGTGTGACGTTATATCCGTCAATAAATGTAGGCGCAGAGCGATGACAAAGCTTTTTTTTCTAAAAATAGCCACAGTAACCTTGACCTTGAGTCCAGGAACCTGAAAGTCGAACTTGTTTCGATATTATCATACCCAACATTTTTGTGAAGTTACATTAAAATCCATCATTAATGTAGGCGCTAGAGCGATGACTAAAGGTGAACATACGTATGTACTTAAGTATTGGACAACCCATTTATCTCCGCGCCACTTTGTTGTGCGAGGGGACAATGATATAATTATAAGTTCACTAAACTTCTGTGTCATATGGTAACCAATAACTAAACCTATATTTCTAACCCTGAATCCATCCAACCCCTGACCCATTGCGCCTTCAAATACCCTGTACTGTTGTATGATATTTATCCGTATTCATATTACTTGACTGAATCCATATATCAGTACTGAAGCATTGAAAAACATCTTTGCAAGTTGATAAACGATAATTCGCCCACCCCGGTGGCTCAGTCGCTGGCATGTCTGACTGGTGATAAAGAGGTTGCAGGTTCGATCCCCACCAACTCTGGCAACATTCTCTCATGGAAATTTATCAAGTAATATTTTCTACAGTCCTCTCACTTTCGCCGATTCAAAAAGGGCAGTTGTCAGTTTCTGGCGAAAGAATGTGCATAAGTACTGGTTAACCGCTTAGAGGACTAAGTAAATTAGCCACTCAGGAACTGATATAATCAGATCAACACCAAATTCTCAACATCAAAGGAAAAGAAGACAAATACAATAGAACCTCGTTAATTCAAACGCCAGTAGTTCAAAATTCTCAATAATTCAAAATCATTTTGAAGTTCCAAACTTAAATATATGTATGCATTTAAACCCTCAATTATTCAAAGTCTCAACAATTCAAACAAAACTGTTTGGTCCCTGGGACTTTGAATTATTGAGGTTCCACTGTACAATTAAACAACCACAAAAACAGCAGATGCCAAGCAGAGTTAACAGCCCTTTCCCAAAAGGTGGCAACACTGTTACTCAAACTTACTGTGGATATATCCTGAAAAAGTAGGGTTAGGTAAACTGACCTGCTTGACATGACCTTAATAGTGTTGACTGGGCCATCAAACTCCAAAGCAACCAAACAATGACCAGCGATTCTTTTGTAAAATACAACTTATCATTTGGGCAGCACCATACAAAAACCTGTCTTCGGGCATACAGCCATGGTCAAGATCAGCCCGCGCATCCACACAGTGTCTGTTAACAGAATAATTGGAGCATTTCGCGCATATTTGAAGATTTTTATTTTCGCTTTCCGCTGGCCATTTGAACTTTTGGAAACATTTTATTCAAGCAGAGATGTTTCTTCTCTTTTAAGAAGGATCAAGAGGCAACTGAAACTGTGTAACATACCTGGAAACACATCTGTACTGTAAAGATGAGTTTGTCTTTTTCAAAAAGACCCCTTGCTGTGTAGACATATACAGAATAGGTGATGCAGTCTATGAGATTCAAAACGCGGGTCTTCACTTCCTCTGCTGGTTCTGCACGATCGATTGCCTTCTCAAACACAACACTAAAGGCCTAAAAGAAACAAATTATAAGTTAAGAATTTAAAGGCCCAGTATCACACAAGTAAAACTACTTTAAGCGCAGCAATAATGTTTCAGTGACTGCGGCATGACTGTTCATCTGATGCGGTCCTTCTTTATTTGTATGTCGGTTGTTGCAATAGTGCCGTTTTGTTTGGCCATTTACCATTTTTCTTTTGATGCCTCCGGAAGTCAGCGTAGTAAAGTACAAATAACCAAATAATCAAAACAACTGCAATGAAACATAGGGGCTCAATGGCAATCCAAAGCCAAAGCAAAAGATCACAAATTGATCCATGATCATGACCCGACCATATACAGCAATAGTCAGGCGGCAACCTTCTAGAATAGAAATTCAATTCACTGAATTAAATTATTGAAATGATAAATAACGTATTTCGGAAACAAATTTTCATCCACTTATTTGTGAATATTTCTATCAAGTAAATTGGGTTTGGTACAGATTTATTCTAGCTTATGATCTCTATCTTGTATTATAATGTTTGACAAAACATTTCAAGATGTAATCAAATCAGTTTTAATCTATTAAAATACAGTTTTAAATATAACATCTACTTCTTGAATATTATTAGAATATTTACTTTCCTGATCAAAATTATCAGTCGGGAATAACATTATGGGGACTGAAAGATTTATACACAAAATTTAAAAGAAACAACGACATCACAGAATGTAGTAACTTTTTACCAAACTATAAACAGCAACATAAGCTACTACAACTTCGAATGCAAGTGGCATTCGAACAAACCCGGTTTCGTACATGTGAATTCAACATTTCTCTCATAAAAATATCTTTTGTTTGAAAAATGCTAAAATTCACTGTTGTCATCTTTAAAAGAAGTGCTTTCAGGAGGAATTTCATTAACCCTTTCATTACCCAAGTTCCTGACCCTGACTCTTCCATCTCTGGAAACATCCATTGCACGGCTGGTAAACTATCACAGGTACCTCCGCGGAGGTACCGATTAAATGGCTGTGACAGATATCCAGAGCTACCTGTGATGGTCAAAAACTAGACATAAAATGATAATTGTTCGTCTTTTTTGATAAAATAACAGAGTTTACTAAAAATCAAAAAGTGCTATTCAACCCTTATCCGCGGAGGTACCTGTGATAGTTTACCAGGCGTGCACTGTTAAAAATAGGGATTTCAGTCAAAGCTCTGTAACAGAATGGCAAATAGTTTAGATCCTGATGACAGGTCTTATCTGGACTTGCACTGTTTAGAAAAGTATCTGTACTGACCTGTAGGGATGAAAGGTTACAAAAAAACAGTAATTCATTATTGACCATTGCAAGAGATATGTTCATTGTGGTACTTTTTGTTAATGGTTGTGTAGTGTTTCACTTTCTAATAGTTTTTTTTTCTTTTTAACAATTATGTAAGGTTATGATAGATTCAGTTAAGTTTGGGAAACAGAGCTGCTGCCTTTTTGGGAAGATTTGCCAACTCTGTTTGCCATCTGTTCATTTTGTGACCTTCATTGTATTTGTTTGTCTTTCCGTTTGGTGTTGGGAGCTTGAGGTGGATCTTTGGTATCAGTTCCTGAGTTCTCTTCTTTACTTTTAATGAAAAAAAAGATAAATCCAAATAAATTTATACTAGATGTCTTGATTCAGTTATACATGAGGCTAGTTTTATTTTTACAGTTTCCCTGTGCAATTTCAGTGTCTTACTGTTTGAAACAAAGCAATTAAGTTACAACAGGAATTGGCACAATCAGATCAACATCAAGGTCTCAACATCAAAGAATAAGACAGATTAATACAATTAAACAGCCAGAAAAAGAGAGTTGGCATGCAGAGTTGATTGTATGATTGTATCAGTTCCAGAGTTCTCTTACTTACTTTTCTTGGAAACCCTTTCCCAAAAAGGTGGCAACTCTATAACCAAAACTTAACTGAAAACATCTTATATAATTTTTAAAAGAAAATGTTTGTAAGCGAAACACTACAGAATATTGAACAAAAGCGCACCACAATGAAAATATCACCTTGAACGGATCATTAATAAATTATTGGTACGCTTAAGCTAGTTTAGGGATCCTAACCCTCGCCCTCAGCTTCCATAGTGGTAAAGACATGTATTTGTTTGGCTCGCGTGGAGGTCTGCTATCATATAATTCAAGAGGCAATCTTACCTTCAATGAAAATTGGTACATGGGGTTAATCTTGTGGAGATCATTCAGGATAAAGTACAGCAAAGAAGCTCTTGCAGCAGCAGGTCTGTAATGTTCACGAGCCAAGTTGATCTCAATTTCAGTCTTCTGGGCTTCAGCTGCCTTCACTTCAATTTCCGCGGCAGTTCTTTTGGTTGTTTCAAGATTTTCAACAAGCGCATAATCGCCCAAGAAGTTACCTGTAATCGATTAAATGTGGCATAAAATTGATCAAAAAAAAAAGTAAGAAAAAAATCAAGGGAGTGCCACAATCACAATTAACCACAAATCAATGAACACAGCAAACAATAGAAGAAGAGACACGAATATACACCCTTTAACACCTTCCTACGCACCATATGTAGACAGCAGAATGATCAGCAACTATGTGTAAATCTGAAGAAGACGAACAGCTTTGGAATAGTCAGTAGCAGGGTTACTGGCAGAATATAGTTGGTAAAATGGGCAAAATTTTGGAATTTACAGACTACCACTTTTATCCTCACCTGCAAAGCGTTTTTAAAAATTATGTATCGATCAGCAGAGATATTCAAACTCACAAGTACATCATTACAGTAAAGCATAAAAATAAATTAAGGCTGACAGGTTGACGTCAGAGCACAAGGAGACTACTAGTAAGACAACAGTGTGCTTAACCAACGACAACATGCATCAAGTGCCAACTGTGGGATAACGACTGAGGAAAGAACCATCATTTAGTTTGAGTCTCTATGCATCGGTTCCGAATTAGGCATGCTGTTTGCCTTTCTTTAACCAGTCAGTAACCGTAGCTATTCTTGGACATTTTTATATTATTTTCCATATTTGAAGATAGCTTGCACTGTTCAATATTGAAATTACCTACTACTTTTTGAATTTATAAACATAGTCCGCAAAATTTAGGTTCGGATAGTACCATTTTTAGAACTGTTTAAAGGTATCACCATATTTAAAACTCCAGTCAGAGTGTCAGCAACAAAACTTCAGAACAATTCAAGAAGATTGTCTCACGCTACCTAAAGATTAGTTAAAACATGCAGGCCTGCAGGCAGCATGCATAGTTGTTAACCTAATTATGTTTGATAAATTTGCTTCCCTCTTTGATTTCACGATGGTGAGTCGGTCCTCAGACTAAATAACGGCTCCCTCCTTAATGTGTTTGAGAGATTTGACACTTGACTATAATTGTCAGTGACTGTGCTCATCGTGTTGCTGTTGGTGGTTTTCCTGCTTAAGAAGATTAGCCAAAAACTGATTTCGACTATCAACATCACTGACTATATAAGATGTTCCAGCAAAACGAAAGTACTGAGAAATATACACATCATAGAAAATAGTACAAGGGGCATCGCACCCACAAACAGAATGTTTTAATATTAATTTTATTTAACAGAAGTTCTTATAGGTAAGTTCTATCAAATATTTGTTCAAAATAGTCATTTGTAATTCATCTAAATATCGAGATATTTACATGAATACTTAGTAATATTGTCCCGACTTTCGTGAGATTGACAACTTAGTCTTTTCTCCAATGAAATAAAACAGAAACATGTATGAAGAGCGCAAAATTTGTACCTATATGTATACCAAATATATGTTGGTTATATTTAGTACCAAACCAAATAAACATACGATCAAGAAGAAACATAAAAGCCTCACCAGTTTTAGGACAAGACCACAAAGTATGTTTATGAGCCTCACAAAAGGAAAATAAAAGCACCGCATGCATAATACCCCGCCAAAGCAATTATTTGTTTATGTATTAAAGTTATTGTTGAGAAAATGTCTGGAAAGAAAATGACGGAGGGGCAGATAACAATCCTAAAAAAGGTAAGAGGAAAGTCCAGGGAGTGCCACAATCACAAACCGCAGCCCTTCCCAGACCAGAAGACGAAGAGGAAACCGACAAATCTAAACAAGCACAAACCGAATAAACGTATGAAAAGCACTAAGATTAGCTCTCTCTTCCCCAAGCGAGGTAATCGCAATACTAAAAGGACTGAAAAACACAAGAAAAAAATGACACACGGAAAGACATACAACAATTGGCCTCGTAGAATAAACCGCAAAGCAACAAAGAGTAAGACTAACACCGGGACCACCGCCTTAGAACGGTCGGTAGAGCAAACCACCAGGGGGTTTAACCAGATCTTGATAATATCAATGCATATAGCAAGTCTGGTTAAAATGCCTTGTTATTTACTCAAGTTATCGTCCGGAAACTAAAATATAGGCGTGTCTCAGGCAGATAACTCCGGGAAAAAAATCGAAATTTGCCCATTAGCAATTCCAAAACAGATCTCCTTAATGTCAATACATATGGCAAGTTTGGTTAAAATGCCTTGTTATTTACTCAAGTTATCGTCCGGAAACGAAAATATGGGCGTGTCTCGGGCAGATAACTCCGTAAAAATTTGATGAAATTTGCCCATTAACAAACCAAAACCAGATCTCCTTAATATCAATGCGTATAGCAAGTTTGGTAAAAATTCCTTATTGTTTACTTAAAGAAAAAATAACATTAGCAATTTCAAAACAGATCTCCTTAATGTCAATACATATGGCAAGTTTGTTTAAAATGCCTTGTTATTTACTCAAGTTATCATCCGGAAACGAAAATACGGGCATGTCTCCGGCAGATCTCCGTAAAAAATTGACGAAATTTGTCCATTAGCAAACCCAAACCAAATCTCCTTAATGTCAATGCATATAGCAAGTTTGGTTGAAATTTCTTCTTATTTACTCATCATCCGGAAACGAAAATATGGGCGTGTCTCCGGCAGATAATTCCGTAAAAATTTGACGAAATTTGTCCAATAGCAATCCCAAACCAGATCTTCACAATATCAATGCACGTACCAAGTTTGGTGAAAATCCATTAATGTTTACTCAGGTTATCCATCGGAAACGAAAAACGGACGGACGGACGGACAGACACACGGACGTCCAACGTGAAACCATGATACCCCGTCACTATAATAGTGCGGGGTATAAAAAACCTGTTTTTCATTACAAGCAATGAAAACAAATTTTCTCTTTAGAAGGTTCCATCAATTAAACAAGATAACTTAATCTTTAATACCTTTATGCGGCATGCCATTAAGCACTGGATTGTTTTCTTAATCAACAGTAAAATGACACCTTTAAGAAAAACATTTCTGCTCTTGTACTTTCAGGGAAGGGTTTGCTGTTATTTATTTTTCACCTTGATAGACCGGCAATATGACACCTCTGATTTGGAAATATTTAATGTATGACACATTAAAATCGTCGATTTATTTTTTAGATTTTACATGGCATTTGTTTTGTTGTACTTTGTCAAAAACCCAAAAACAAACAAAAAACTTTTGTATTCTCCATACCGACCCATTACTGAAACATACTGTATGCTTGAATCATAATATGGTAGCATGGCAATATTTAGGATAATATACAGTTATCTGTAGAAGTATCTGTAAACTGGAGTTACTTCTCACGTGAAATAACTACTTAAATTTACCTTCAGCAGCAGACAAGCGAGCGAGCAAGTTGTCTTCCAACTCCTTCAGAGTGATCTTAAACTGGTTCTGTTGACGTGTCAAATCTGATTTTAACTTTTCAAGGTCCGGTCTTTCTTTACTAACAACATCAGCTAACAGCTGATCCTCCAGACCATCTCGCGTCACAGTAAAGTTAATCAGTGTTGTCTGTGCTTGCATCTCGGGTTTATAGTGCGGGTTTGCCAACTTGGTGTGCAGTATGAGCCGGAAATCAGGATGATACTCAACTTCTTTGTCGCCCATCTTTATCGCACGTCCCTTTTTGATTGTGTTTCTTCCCAGGAGAGGGTCTAACACAGGGTCGATAGTTTCCCCAATATTTTCTATAAACACGACATCGCCATTCGAAACGGCCCTCTCAATGGCATCAAGATATCCTTTCTTGTCAAGATGAATAATCTTAAGGTCAGTTCCGTATCTAGTTTTGATCCATTTAGAACCTTGAAGCTGCGGATCGATCATCAGAGGCCATCTTTCACAGTTTGTAAGTATAGTAGCGTTCTCCGAGGACATTCTGTCACTAGGCAACCCTTCATTGTTCCAAGAAGCTATCGTAGCATCATCTGTTAAAAGGGTCAGTGGGTCAAGGCCTTCCGACACGGGGATAGGAGTTTTTAGTGTGCTCAGATAAGGTAACCAGCATTTTTCTTGTAAATCTGTACGATATTGTTTTGTGAAGCAGCCAACATATGATACAAAAGCTGTAATCATCAATACATCTCCTGGTAAAGTTAGCTCCTGTTTTCTAAACAAGTTTACAGATTCTGCCCATCTCACATTTTCTGAAGCTAAACCACCCACCAGACGGTTGGCTAGCTCAATGGTTTTTGCTGTAGTCTCTGCTTCTTGCTGACACCTCAGCTTTTCTTCGGTAGCTTTTTCAAATTCTTTTGTTAGCGTATTTAAATCACTTTCAAGAGCAGCTATTTTATTAGTGATTAACCTAAGTTTTTCTCTTGCAGCAGATAGCTCAGCATTGGCTTGGTTCAATGCAATTCTTTTAGGTTCTACTTCAC